>CAWUFW010000944.1:2400000-3000000 GCA_963921515.1 Calotriton arnoldi
CCTGGCCAGGATTGGGCGCGGCGGGGCATCCGGCCTCGGCCTGCCCCCGGGGACTCTGTGGGCCCTTTCAACCACAAAGAATTTTGACAGGCCCTTGGGCTGCAGGTGGGTTAATATGAGGTCCTCTACAAAAAAATCGGTTGCCTGCCCTTCCGACTTCTCCGGTACACCAAGAATGCGCACATTGTTGCGCCTAGTGCGCCCTTCATAGTCATCCAGTTTATCTTCCGCAAATTTCCTGAAGGTTTTCAGTTCTTGAATTTCGAGTTGAAGCTGGGAGGTGTCATCGACTAGGCTAGCCATAGTAATCTCTACCTGCTTGATTTTCCCGCTCATTTTGACTAGATCCGCCCTAATAAGGGACACCTCCGAAGTGATGGTGTCCATCCTCTGTTCCATCGAAGTTCTGACCCCGGAGATCGCTTCCATAACATCTTTAAGGGAGAGTTCCGGGTCCTCCCCCTCCGCCCCCCCAATTGACTTATCACTGCCTTGATGTTCCTGGATGGTTGCTTTTGGGAGCGTATAACGATCCAGCTTGTTCTGTTGGGTAGTTTTGAGGCCCCTAGTGCCCGACATTTTGGTCCGCTCCTGGGTACCTGCCACCTTGTTTCTTGCCAGGGTATGGGCGTCCGCTCTGGCCGTAACGCGGTGCGACAATATGGGTGGATGTCCCAAGACCAGCGGGGGCTCTGAGCGCACAAGGATTATATGCCCTGCGGGGGGGGAAGGACGCCGGAGGCCTGGCTCCGGGGTGACACCTCTCAGCGAGTGATGGGCAGCCACAGATACTATGATGCGAACAGGTGCCCCCGACGGGTCTTTCAAGCCAGCTAGCACGGCCCTCCGGCTCCTAACGGGCCCCCCTCACCGGGCCCCGGGTGGGCAATGACTTACAGCTGAGCAGCCAGGACGTGCCGCGGGTGCCCCCACCGACCTCGAGGCACATCAGGTCCCTGCAGTGCCCCCAGAGAATGGTTGCCTCTGGCCCATGCGCAGATCCACAGCACCAAGTGAGATGGGTGAAGGCGTTCTCCCCCCCCCGGGTGAAAGCTGTTATGCGGCTCCCGAATGATGGCCGCTTGAATGACTCTGCATCTGCTTCTTAGAGGCGCCGCCTTGCTCCCAGGGGCTCAAGCCAAGGTCTCGTCGCGGCGGGCGCTTCCCTCTAATTCAGCCGATCGCGCTGTGTGCTGAGCCTCTAGTGGGGAACCCGGCTCACCTGGCACATCTCCGTTGCTGTCGTTCCCGGCGGGCCGATGGTCCTGCCACGCCTCCGCTCTCCCTCCGGGGCGCGGGCCCAGACCGCGGTTCCGCGCAGTGACCGGGACCGCACCTCGCCACTCCCGGCTCGGCACAGGCGATCACGGCAGGGCCCTGTCTGCAGCGATGAGAAGGCCGCAGATGGTGATGGACACAGCTCCGGTTTCGCTGGTCCCCGGGCCCCGATCTTGGGCTCGGTGGATTCCCCACACTATCCGGCAGCACGTCCGCCGTTCAGGGCTCGGATGAAGTTGTCAGGATAGGCGGTAAGGAGACGGTTCGCCGGAGCTACTCTAGCTCGCGGCCATCGCGCTACGCTGCGTAGCCACGCCCTCCTCAATGACAGTATCCTTAAAGCAAAATCACATCTTTCCAGAGGTTGCAATGTTTCTGCTGTGGGAATTATAGTAGCCTAAAAGCAAAATCCGATCAGCCTATTGCATTTGGTGCTATCCTGTCCTATTAGGCACATTTGTAATGGTATAAACTTTCATTCAGATATCTCCATTTCAGAAACTTATCAGAAAGGTAAATGACGTCAACTCTTAAAACGTCCATGATTACAAATTACATAATATGAAACGTCTCGTTCAATTGAGTTTTCCTCAGAAATTACTTTTTATTATTGTGGGCAATGCTCAAAATGTAAACTGATGTGCAAGTTCCCCCATTGCTTCTTTTACTTTACTACCCATTATCCACTAGGTTAGATGCCCTTATCTTGAGAAGCCATAAGCTTCCTGACGCCATTCTTGTGCTCACTCTTTTACTCTCTCTTGTACTACTTTCCTTTTTTCCTCTCCCCTCTGTGCTTTTAGGGAACCTTCAAAATGATGCTTTCTGACAGTTCATCATTTTGGTCAGGTGCCCTATTTCTGAAAAAGTGCCGCCCATTTAAGTGCCTGAGTACAGTATTCAGTATTTTTAAAGGAGTCCAGCTCTGTTTTGCAAAGCACAGTGTGCATTTGGTACCCGTGTATAGCACTTATAGTAAATTATTATTAGTTTGTTGGGAAAAACATTTGTGTTAGAATATTAAAACACGGCATATGATGTATTATGTGGCAAGGGTTGTAAATTTATGTTGACTGGATGTACTCCTTGATTACCCACAAAGTAAAGTGAGATATTGGCATGAAATGCACTTGGTCTTGAATAGCTCCATTTTTACACAGAAAAGAAATCCCATGTGACTCCTGTGCCTCTCCTCTTCCATGACAACACTGTCTGGACATATACTTGGTTTGGCCAATAGTTTCGGTTTGATGGGGACGGTAAGTGATTTTCGTGGTCTGTCCTGGCAAATTTGGGTAACTCTGCTTTGTCCTGGTTGTCAAAGAGGGTTAACTGGCTACAACGGGAAGACAGATCTCAATGTGTACCCTTGGAGTTCGGCTAGCAAAACTCTCGAAGCAGCTTGACAAAGATAACACTAAGGGGCAAAGTTACATTTAATTTTCCACAATTTTCCCTTTTTTCTTTGTTGGCGAATGCTGTCAGGTAAGGCATTCATGGCCTCACACTCGCTACGAATTGCAGTCCTACTTAGGGCTGGGCGAGCCAATGAAAGCTCGAGTTAGAACCAAGCCTGAAGTATGTCTCTGGCTCAGCTCGAGGTCCTGATGGAACCTCGAACCCAAAGCGAGCTGAGCTTTTATGTGGATTCTGCCTGCCACCCACCCTCTACCCCAGATGTGGCATTACTGGCAGAGCTGCCTACTTTGGAACTGGGGAACCAGGTCCGTCGGCTCAACATCCTGTGATTCTAAACAAATCAACTAATCTCTCGTGAATAAAAAAAAATGAATGTGACCTTGTGTAATGTAAATGGTGCTCATGTAAAGCCACTAAACCACAAAGAATACTCCACGACAATGTGAACGAGGTCCACGATCTAAACTAAGATTAGAGAGGGAAGCCACTAACAGGCACATGCATCAAAGCTTTTTGCGATCGCAAACGGTGCGATTCGCAAAAATCGGCCGTTTGCGATCGCAGAATTAGCTTTTGCGATGCATCAAGGGTCAAGGCCCTCGCAATTTGAGAATTCGCAATTAATTGCGAGTTCTCAAATTACGATTGCATTTAAGGAATCGCAAATTGAGATTCCTTAAATGCAATGCATTAAAGTAAAAAAATTAGCGATTTCGCTCATAGGGGCGCAAATTACCATGAAGTTGAACTTCATGGTAATTTGCAAAACTTTGAAAAATGCACTAAAGTGCATTTTTCAAAGTTCCATTTACACACACACATGCCCTTGGGGCATGTGTGTGTGCAAGATGTACTCATATGCAGATTTCAGGGTGCAACAGGGTGTCCTTTTGACACCCTGGCACCCTTGAAATTGCATTCTCAATTTGCGATTCTCTAATTGAGAATCGCAAATTGAGAATGTCTTCCCATTCATTCCTATGGGCCTCTAGGCCCATAGGAATGAATGGGAGGTATTCCTTAATTGAAACTCGCAATTTGAGAGTCGCAATTAAGGAATGTTTAGAAATCGCTATTTTTTAAGCGATTTCTACATGCATAGGCTTTTGCGATTCCTTAAAAATCGCAATTAAGAAATCGCAAAATCCAACATTGATGCATGTGCCTGATAGTAAAGACATGAATCTGTACCCACTAGGGAGTGGGGAAGGAAAGGATTCCTTTTGTTTTAGTTACCCTCACACACCCTAGTGGTGTCATGCTTCATCATCGGGTCACCCTGACACCTAGAAGTCAGGGTGGGCTCGACCATATTCCAGGGAGCTCTTAGTGAGAATTGGCCAGGGGAGTATAAAGATTAAAAACCCTCAGACAGATCCCGGTGTCCCTTTATTAGTGGATCTGTCAGGGATATTAAAAAGTGAATAAAAAGGGTCAGTGGGAGTATTATGGTCCTATGACCCTAATGCCAACATGTTTCAGTCCTTTCTTCAGGGCACAGAAACGAGTCCTCCCTGGAAAAAGGAGTAGATGGGGGGTCCCTATCCTGCTTTTATGTAAGGGCAGATAGCTGCTCCTTAGAGTCAAGTGAACAGATAATTTGTCTGATATTACACTCTTATCTCCATCTGTAAAGACAAGAAAATAGACACAACATAGTAATCATAGTGTATCATAATGTAAACAACGTTTAGCTTCCCAAAAGTGTTGTGCTAGCTAATGCACCTGTGTTGATGTGCGGTACACAACAGTCAACACACCTATTTGGTATGTGAACATAATACAATATAACATTACCACATCCGACTAGGTGGTGAATATAGTGTGGTGGCGACATGACTCGCATTCTGTTGCTATCCACGTACTTGTGCGTGCTCAGTCTCAGTGAAATATGCCCATGTCACTCATATCAAACAGCAGAATGCTGCTACCACTCGTCGTGGTTAAACATGCACTCAATACATCCATCCATAGTATTCCCCCTTACCCCTCTTTGGGAGAGAAAATGCGTCACTGGGGGCCTCAGGAGGTCATGGGGTAATCCTTTAGTCACACACTGCATGGTTAACAGCAGAGGAGATGCCAAAATGGTAGAAAACAATTGCCCAATAGGAAGAGAAAAAAACATAAAAATGGCGAAATTATTGCCCAACAGAATTAACAGCGACATGAGCAGCTTCTACAACACGTACCTGTAGCGGTGTTTGTAATAGTCCCATTTACTTACTGCATCAAGGGTCCTGCCCCGCAGAGTAACCTAGTAGGTCTGGGTCCCCGGGCTTGCGCTCAGAATGACCGGGGATCTCAGTTTAAATGGATCGTAACCGCGCGGGAGAAGCCGGCTTAAGGCCCGCCCACTTGGTGTGTCAAGGACTCAATCTACAGACGCGTGGCGCCGGATTGACGCGTCACGCGTGCCTGCTGGGAAATGTGGTCCCAACACCTAAAACATGAACGGAGAGCCTGTGTAGTTAAATATAAGTATTAAGAAACTGTAATGAAGGGGTTCAAATCTATTTAGTGAGTACCCGAAAAAAGTCAATCATAACACTCAAAACACTGCGCTCTTGATACTATAACGTGTCTCTATGTTACAGAGACACGCACAATTCAAAAACTCGCCAACTTTATTGTTACGAGCACTCAACAACTGGTGTTTGTTCGAGATGTGAAAACATAAAACACAGAGCCCGGTCTATAATAAAAGAGTGTGGCACGAGTTAAAAAGGCAAGTACGGTGGCCGGGCAAGATGGCCGAACGGACGTGATCCGTATCGGCTCCCGGTCCACGCTACAGTCTCGGGACAATAGCGCTTACTGTTGGGCACCGTGACGATCGCTGAGGGCACCGATCTACTGCTCTATGGCCGGTGCATGAGGGGAATCGGCACTACGGCAGCGAGCGGCTTGTGGCGATGATCGGCGGAGCTGCGACGAGGAGGCGAGTGCATCCACTTAAAATGGCGCCGCCCGCGTGAACGGCCAGAGGGGGACCGGGCCTGACGCGGGGACCTCTACAGCTTCCAGCTGACTAACGGGCTCTGCTCTCTGCCCTGGTGGCCACCTGAGCGGACGATCGCGGTGGCCAACGCTTCCTCAGCACGCTGCGAGGACAGCAACTGCATCAGCGCGCAGCGAGGGCTGCACCGGCGGTCAACTGGGGCGGAGTCTCTGCGGCGTTCTGCGGTCCCTACCAGGTACCTGGGGGCCCCTCGCTATCCAGAGGGCGGAGGAGCGCTGTCGGGAGACGGCTTACAGCTGATAGCTCGCCTGGGGATGCAGCGCGGGAGGCCCGATCGATCCTGAGCGCCTTGCCTGGTCTGCCTGACCTTAAGATGGCGGCATAGTCATGGGCTTCTAAAGGAGAAACGCGCAGCCCCTCGCATTAGCAACACAACTTGACGGCGTGTTTCCTGCTGTGAGCTGGAGCCCCCCTGCCTTTGGATACCCTGATGCGGCGGCGGGGAGGCGCATTGCGGCGGAGTGATGGGGGCGGAGGTCAGAGGCAGCATTGAACTGGCTGAGGGAAGCACCGACCCCTTCGCTCCCTACGCCGTCTGAAGAGGGTTTGCGACCTGCCGCTGGGCCCTGGGCTGCGTTGCTGCGGCGGGGGGTGTGCAGCCGAGGGAACGTACTGGGGGAGACGAGGAGACAGATGGCGATTCAGCGCTCCGGGCCCCCCACGGTGGTGACGCCGGGGAGCGGCTTCCGTGGCGAGGGCGCTCGGGCCTACACCTGCCTCTTGGGCCCTGCCGCGTACGGGGTCCGAATGCACTGCCCTCAGTAAGAGGGAAGAAGACGCGCTGGGAGAGCCCTGGCTGCGCCGTGACTCTGAGCAAACATAGACCTAGGAAAGGGGAACGGGAGTTCTGCGGTGCGGGGACTGCGGAACGACCACTGGCCCTGCCTCTATGCCGCCCAAGAAGGCGCTATCTAAAACGACACCTAAAGTCTCCCAGTTTTTTCCACAACTGGATAAACTAGTGCCTCTGGAGCGCGACGTTCCTCCCGACACCATGTCACTCACAAAAGAGGACCTCATGTCCTCCTTACGCGACTTTAAAATGGAACTCCGTAAAGAACTAGGTCAGGACCTTAAGGACTCCATAGACCGACTGAAGTCCGACCTTAATGAAAGACTGACCTCCCTCCAACATGATGTGGATTCCGTGGGCGTCAGGGTGGTGGAACTAGAGACACAGACCCAGGAAGTCGATAAACGAACCTCCGAATTACAGGACAAGGTGCATGGTTTACAGGATCAACTGCTCCAGACTCAACTAAAAGCGGAAGACCTCGAGAACAGGGCACGGCGGGACAACCTACGGATCCGAGACCTGGAGGAGGGGGCGGAAGGCCACGACCTTGAAGCCTTTCTTCTAGGCCTCTTTGCAGAGTTGTTGAGCCCCCAAACCCTCAAGATCAAGCTGGAACGGGCACACCGAGTTAGAAGACCGCCAGGGGGACGACAGACACGCACGAGAGACGTACTGGTCAAATTCCACTCCTATAAGGGGAAGGAGGCTGTTCTCCTGGCAGCTAGGAAGTGCACTGCGGTCTCCTTTCAGAACCACACATGCAGTATCTACCAAGATCTGGCGCCCGCCACTCTGACGAGGAGGCAACACTTTCGGCCTCTTACCTCCAGCCTGCGCGACAAGAAAGTTCGATATAGATGGACATTCCCGTTTGGCCTCAGCTTTGAATATAATAATAAGCAACACCACATCACAGATTTGAAGGACGGTCTGGAGCTTCTGGGTCTCCCTGTCGGGGACCTAGAACCCTCGCCCAGTGCATCTCGGGGCTCTCGACGATCCAGTCCCACACGGGCGCCCTGGTCCCGGAGCGCCAGGGGAAATCACAAATGAGGCGGAAGTGGGTTGCAGTTCCTCTGGATCTCTGCTGGCTCTCTGGAGTCTTGCACCGCCACGCACGGACCGTGCCGACCCACAGGAGGGAACTTGCCCTTTCGAACACCTTTCGTTCTCCTCTGAACTGCGACAAGCATAGAACCGACCGATCATGCTGAGCCATTTCCTGAGGCGATCTACGATTCTTTAGAGGTCCCGGGACGGGCGCGGATGGGGATAACGGCCATGCCATCCGCCAACGCGTCTGACCATTTGCCAACACAGTGGTCGGAAATTGTTCGTCAGTTGGACACATGTTGGTGTTGGTACGATTTGTGTTGAGGGTTTTGTTGTTTTGTTCTTTTAATTTCAGGGGGGGGAGGTGGGTGGAGACGGGCAGGGTGATCTTGATAGGGACGCTACATCACTGGTGCAATTGGGTTGGCTGAAGCTATCTACGGGGAGTGTGGAGGACATGGGGCGGCTGGTTTTCCGGGAGGGCGAAGCGGGCGGGCAGACTAGAGAAGAGGAGGTAAACCCCCGTTGATAAGATGGTAGTCACGATTGCTTCATGGAATGTTAGGGGCCTTAACTCACCGCAGAAGCGGCAGAGGGTCTGGAAGTATCTCACGGACCACCACCTGGACGTCGTGGCGCTGCAGCAGACTCACCTTAGAAGGGAGGATGAAATGAGGCTTAAGCATAAACAATATCCCCTTATCTATAGAGCTTCGGCTTCCACCAAACACAGAGGAGTGGCACTCCTTTTTCACTCATCTACAAAGTTTCAACCTTTAGACGTCCATTCGGACAGGGAGGGAAGGCTGCTATTGGTGAAGGGGTCCCTGAGGGGCATACTTTGTACCTTTGTAGCCACCTACGCACCCAATGCGGGTCAAACAGGCTTCCTCAACCTTCTACTTGACAAACTCGACCAGTTTGCGGAGGGCCCAATCATTATGATGGGGGATTTCAACCTCACATGGCAGTCCGACCTCGATAGCACTCACTCCAACAGAGCGGACACAGGTTCCTTCACAGCCGACTTGCAACAGAGGATACACGACTTAGCCTTAGGGACGCATGGCGGACACATCACCCTCAGACCAGGGACTACACATACTATTCCCATGTCCATCATACATATTCCCGGCTGGACTACATATTTATCAGCCAACGCCTCATGGGTACCCTCCGAGATGCTACGATTTTCCCCATCTCCCTCTCCGATCACTGCCCAGTAGCCATAGTCTTACAATGAGGGGCAGTTACCGCCCGACCCCTAAATGGTATTTTCTGGTCTCTTTGACACGGGACAGGGTCCTTCGCACGGAGCTCCGCGAAGCTATTACGGAGTTTTTCACTAACAATAGACCTGACGACACTTCCCCGAGCACTAACTGGGATGCATTTAAAGCGGTACTACGGGGGAAATGTATTGAGCTTAACTCTACCCTCAATAAGCAGCGGGCGCGGGAACGAGAAGAATTGGAGAGGGAACTGGGTCAGGCGGAGTTAGCACACAAAAATAACCCCTCTAGAGCTACGTTGCGACCTCTTACAGCGCTACGGGGCAGGTTAAAGGCCATATATAACAATAGGGCTGAATACACCCTCCTAAAACTACGACATACCTCTTTCGCACAGGGGAACAAAATAGGCAGACACCTGGCTCGGCAACTCCGAGAGAAAAGGGAAAAGGAATATATTGGGAATCTTCGTGGCAGGGATGGGGAGCCGATCACCACGGATGGGGATAAAGCGGAGCTCTTTCGCGCTTTTTATGAATTACTGTACACTGCAGAACCCAAGGATCCGTCCCTACAGGATGACTACCTACGGGCCCTGCGATTGTCCCGCATCTCACCGGCCGTGAATGACCAACTTACGGCCCCGATCACCAGGGAGGAGGTGGGCGAATCCATCACGGCCCTTAAACTACACAAAGCCCCAGGACCAGACGGTCTTACGGCCCATTTTTATAAAACATTTGCAGCTGACATTATCCCCCATCTCACCAACCTTTTTAATCATCTAGCCGACTTGGGTGAGGTGACTCCTTCGATGACCGATGCGCTCATCACGGTGATCCCGAAACCCGGGAAGAATGCTCAGTTATGTGCCTCATACCGGCCCATAGCGCTTCTCAATCTGGATGCAAAGCTCTATTCCTCTATCTTGGCGAAGCGGATTCAGGAATTAATGCCTGACTTAATCCACCCAGATCAGTCGGGATTTATTCCGGGGAGACAAACCCATGACAATACTCGGCGCGCTATCTACCTTATTGAAAAAGCCACCAAAAAGGAAATTCCAGCGGTCTTTGTGGGGCTTGACGCCGAGAAGGCGTTTGACCGGGTGGATTGGACCTTCTTATTCCGCGTTCTTAAATCCTTTGGCTTCGCAGACAAATTCATCTGCATGATCCAGGCCAATTACGCTCACCCTCACTCGAGGGTTCTGGTTAACGGCGTGGCATCAGCACCCTTCCATCTCTCAAGGGGCACACGGCAGGGGTGCCCTTTGTCGCCCCTGCTTTTTGCCCTAAGTATCGAGCCCTTCGCCATGTCCATCAGAAATAATCTGGCGATAAAGGGAATTCCTTTCGGGGGTGAGGATCACAAAATTTCACTGTTTGCAGATGACATACTCCTCTCGCTTGCGGATCCGGCTCGCTCCCTACCGGCGGTGGAACTTGAACTAGCTAAGTTTGAGGTGGCGGCAGGCTTTAAGGCCAACCTGGACAAATCTTATGTCCTCAACCTCACGTTACCAGATGATGAGGTTCGTGTCCTCCAGTCTTTGACCCCCCTGCGGTGGACTGACCGCTCTCTCCAGTACCTGGGGATCCAGCTGACCCCCCGAGTGGAGGGGCTATATAAAGCTAACTTTCCGGCGGCCATTCGCCAGATCGAGAAAGATCTCCGGCGATGGAAGCCCTTATTCATCTCTTGGCTTGGTCGTATCCATGCCATTAAGATGACCCTGCTGCCCAAGCTTCTATATCTATTTCAGGCCTTACCCATTGAGCTTGAGCCTACTTGTCTACCCAAAATTAAGACGTTGCTCACACAGTTCATATGGCAACGAGGGAAGGCCCGCTTATCCTTTCACATCCTGAGGCATCCTAGAGCTAGGGGCGGAGTGGGACTACCCGATATTGGGCTATACTATAAGGCCGCCCAGCTGCGCATAGTGACGAAGTGGTTTAAAAAGGAATCAGGGAAACACTGACTCCACATGGATAGGGTAGTGGCGGGCAGAACAATTTGGGATTTAATTTGGAAAGCCAAGAAGGATCGCCCGGCGAACGCGTACATTAGTACTCCCACCCGCACTGTATTGAGGGTTTGGGACTCCGTGGCGGGGAATGAGGGATGGACTACATTCCCCTCCCCGTACACCCCGATCCACTTTAACCCAGCCTTCCCGCCAGCTCTTCATGAGGGGCCATTCGATGCCTGTCGAGAGGGTGGCTGCCTCATGCTAGATCACCTGTTCCACAACTACGATTTCCTCACCTTCGATAATTGCAGAAGGGACTTCCATCTCAGGCCCGAGGAACATTACCACTATCTCCAACTCCGGCACTGGGCACTTACACCTCATATATATGAGAACGTCACTAGGGAGAAAACGGGTTTCGAGAAGTATGTCAGAACGGTGGGCTCCATGAGAGGCGTCATTTCATTCCTTTATAATTACCTGCTATCTAACTCACACTCGGCCCAACCACGGTATATGTCCATGTGGGAGGGGATTCTGCAACGCGACATACAAGAGGGGGAATGGAAGGGCCTATGGTCTGATATATCCAAATTTAACCACTCCCTTGAACTTAGAGAAGCACACTTAATGACACTCATGGATTGGTACCTGGTTCCCTCTAAACTTAGACGTATGTTCCCGAACGCGACTGACCACTGTTGGAGGGATTGTGGGTTGCTCGGGGACTTCCAACACATTTGGTGGGACTGCCCCTCCATTCGCCCCTTCTGGGAAGAAATTTTAGCTCAGATTAAATCCATGTTAGGTTACCCCATCCCGACTACTATGGAAGGAATTCTTTTAGGCCTCCGGGATCCCGCCCTTGAGCACCAGACTAGAGATGATAAAACCATCATGTGGACCTGCATAGGCGCGGCGAAGATTACCATTGCCGCAGCATGGAAGAAGAGGTCGGCCCCGTCCCTTTCTCTCTGGCACTCACGTTTATGGAAACTGCTATGCTTGGAGCGGATGGCGGATATCTTCAGCGATGATTACAAAAACTTTGAATGCCGATGGGGTCCCCTAGTTGCCTTCCTTACGAAAGGCCTGCCCTCAGCAGTATGCCCGCCATCGATCAGAGCCATGCACCTGTTCCAGTTTTAATACACTACACCCTTGCCCAGCTATCTATTCTCCACCTGTTGCTAGTCTCTTCACCACCCACCAAGTTCTGTTAGGGAGGGGGGAGGGGGAGGGAACGAAGGGGATTTATTTTTTCGTTGGGTTGATTCGATGTTATTCTTTTGGGAGTACCCTCCTAGCTGGAGGGCCCGTATATAAACAGATCCTGATGCACGGGGACTCGCACGAGCATTTAGAGAATTTGTATCTTCTGTGCCTGGGACGTCTTACGGAACTGATCTGTTCATTAGCACCTTTGTTGGAACGAGCAGGTACAGCACGGCTTCTTCCCCACTTGTATTAGTGTGCATTGTAAGTTTTGAATTTGGATCTGCTGACTATTGTAAACCTGACAGTGTTGGTTTTTGAAATGCCAAAAAACATATGTTTTCCAAAAAAAAAAAAGGCAAGTACTACCGTGTATATACCAGATGGCGTCGTGTGCTAGATAATAGTACTACCCATATTATGCCATGTATTAAGACATATGTGGGACTAAATGCAAGTTGTGTGAACTGAGGGCATGTGACGCTTGTTGTCAGAGTATGCCCTTAGAAATGGAGAGAGGCACATCTGGGCATGAAAACATATACAATTAATTGCCTCTAATAATTTGTGAAAAAATTACAAGGCGATGTACCAGGGGTGGGATAAACTAACTATGTTGTAGAGGAATCCCTGCTGTAATCATTTCTTATTCAATTGATTCCAAGGTAGGGAATCATTGAGTCCCGTTTCGTGGGCCCTGAAACGATAAACCCATCGTTGCTCGCGTTCTAGAAGCCTGTTGGTGAGGTTACCTGCTCCCTTCACTTTTTCAGTGATAGTCCAACTGATGTCAGCAGGGCTTTAAGTGGGAAAAAAAAACTGGGGGTGCTCTAAAAGGGGCGTGGCAAATCTCTTCAAGGGGTGTGGCCTACCCGAGTAGGGGCGTGGTCTAAATCAAGATAACTAGCATTGTGTGCTTAAGAAAATCATGAAGTCGCATCCAGCAAAGGATAATAAAATAGGCAAAAAGCAGTAACCCACTGACCTATTTACATTATGTGCACTTTGTGATCTGCATGGTACATGTTCTTAGCAGTGGGCACATTAACCCTCTGCGCTTCCTTTCCATGAGTCAAAACGTCCACTAGACAAAACACCATCTCTCTCTACTAAAAACATTAATCACTGGAGTTATGACATTTTTATTGTTGCCGAAAATTGTTGGAGGTCAGGAACGAGGCAGCAAGTGCTTTTAAAACCATATTATACTTGCAAACACGACGCCCCCACCTGAAGTTAGCGCCAGCCCCGGTCCGTGCAGGTAACAGTGGTGGGGCCGGGTAAGGGGATTTCGAGAACGATGCTGAGAGAAAATTAATTATTTATTTAATTTTCCCTCTGCATCGTCCCTTGAAATCCCCCCTTACCCACTGCTGTTAGCTGCACGGATCGCGGGTGGTCAGCGCCTGGTGCGGTCGCACTGCCCTAGAGCCACCCTGCTCAAGGGTCCTTGACCTCAGTGACAGAGTCACTGTCACTCTATGGTGTGCTGCTTCATAGGCCTGCCTTCAAGACTGGAGGTGAACTTCAGAATAAATTGTGGCGGACAGGCCTTCAAGGTTAACCCACACATGCCACTGCTAGGGTCCACCTGCTGGTGCTAAGACACCAGGGCTTTTAAGATCTTGCGGGGCCTTCTAAGGTCTAGCATGGGAATGTGCTCCCTCAGCGGGAGTGGTCTGGTGGACTGGTCATGAAGGCTGAACCTGGTTCCCCAGTTCCGAATTCAGCAGCTCTGACCATAGTGCCACATCCTCTCCCCCACTGAACACCATACTGCTCCACTGAGAGAAACTTGCACTGCACTGACCCGCTATAAACACCTGGATGTGACTCAATTCAAATTACGCACTAGACAAGAGCAATATGCTGCCTAAAAAAAATAATTAACAACATCCTAGAAAAACAAACACTCATAAGAAATGCAAGATTAAGTAAAGCATGTGAAATGTAAGCAGGAACAACATGGTTACCTTTTTCTTTTACACTCATTATTCAGAAATTAGTGAGTGCTTTTGCCTGAAAAGTTAAGGCCATGACTCAAAGAGAGACGAGAAAACAAAAGTAGCGCTTCACTGGCAAACACTGTAAAGTGGCGCTAATGTGTTTAGGTGTGAATAAATCAATCTGGCCACCTTGTAACCACTCTGTCTTGCTTTAGCTAGTTACTTTTCATATTTTGAATGTTTTAGTTCTCTCCCCCCAGGCTGCACTTAGAATTTGAAAAAGTCAGAAAAAGAGGACGTTTCCAGCAAAAGTGTTTTTCGTTTTTGGATCCATTTCACAGGGGAGCAAATAAACGAAAGGAGGAAAGAGAAGGTAATACCTGTTTCTAAAAGTCTCGGTTTTCACTAAATGAGGAGGAGCGAGACAGAAAGAGAGGGAAGAGGGGGAACAAAGAGGGCAGCACTTACCTATCAAGATACGGCTCCACAGGTGAGAAATGCTGAAACCAATTTCCCTGACCCTCCAATTCAAAACACGGCGTCCAATTCATCCAATTCAAGCAACAAATAAATAAAAAATAAAAATACATGTGAAGAATGCTAGAACTGTGCAAACTATTCTTAAATTGTTTTGAAAGCAAACCGAGGATGTGATGTGACAGCGTAAGCAACAATAGGTACCTTTTGGGGTTGCAAAGTCAGCGGCCTTGAGGAACTGCTTTCCCACCAGCACGTACTATGAGTATTTCTCAATCGGGAGAGAGAACACTACTAACTTCCACTGCAAACGAGAGTAATTAAAACATTAAAAATTCGGATTATTGCCTGTAAGAGAAATGGAAAACCAAAACGAGTTGTCGGAGCTAAATGTGTGCCTCGGGCCGGGTTGCGTCTGGGTTCTTGACTTGAAACTATATTTTTTGAGCACAGAGCTGGGCGACGCTTACCATTTTGAGCCTTCTGGGTCCTGGCTGTATTTGGATGTAGAAGAGAGGAGGGGAGTGGCACTTACTGATCCCAGCAGGGCTTTAACGGCCGCTCCCACTCACCGTATAGTCTGACGTCACAGCCACAGAGAGGAAGCATTTCTATGACAAACGTTCCGGCAATTGTGCATCAGTTAGTCACAACAATGTTTTGTATGATGTATTGCATTGTATTGTAATTGCATTTGTATAGCGCTTACTACCCCTGACGAGGCGTCAAAGCGCTTTTTCGGCGAGTAGTGTTGAATTAGTATAGTGAAACAGCCGCGAAAATAGAGCCCGATAGAGACCCGTTTCGAGGGCCCCCAAAAAAAACTGCTGGTGCTCAGACCCGGACGGACCCGGCCCACTTAAAGCCCTGGATGTCAGTATCATTGTGTCCCTTTTCGAGGTAGTGAGCCGTGAGTTTGGTTGCCGTAACTGCCCGCCTTATCGTGCTCCTGTGCTCACTTATGCGCACCTTTATCTTCCTGCTGGTCATGCCCACGTACAATAAGTCACATGGACATTTTATAAGATACACCACATTATCGGTGTTACAATTTGTACGTGCCCTTTGTTCCCAAGGGTGTGTCATGCCAAGGTGAATTTGTTTGGTGTGTTCAGTGAGGGGGCATACCACACATGACCCGCAGGGATAATCGCCCATCACTGGTGGGTTATTCCGCAGTGTGGATTGGTTCCTACCTTTAGGTTTTTGTGTGTTAGTGTGTATCAACGTGTCCCTCAAGCTCTTGTTTCTCCTGAACGAGAACATGGGTTTCTCAAAGGTGAGTTTGTTGGAAGATAGGATAGACCATTTTTTATTTATGATCTTCTTGAAACTGTTAGAAGAGGAGTTGTATGTCGTCACGCATATCAACTTATCCGTTTGTGTTCTCTGGTGAGTTTCCAGCAACGCTTCCCTAGGGTGTTACGTGACCTCTTTTTAGCCCTTTCTCTGATTTTCTGGTGGTATGCTTTCTGTTGTAGTTTGGTGGTTAGTTTTTCTGCCTCTTTTTTGTAGTCTTTGAGGTCAGCGGAATTTCTGCGAAGCCTAAGAAACTGGCCGACAGGCAAGTTCTCTTTAAGGGAACGCGGATGTACGCTGTCAAAACGTAACAAGCTATTTCGGTCCGTTGGCTTAGTGTGAAGTGTGCTGACCAATGTACCTCCCCTAGCCTTAAGAGTGATATCTAGAAAAGAAACTTCCTCGCTGTTCATGGTCATGGTGAAGCAGAGGTGTGGGTTAAGTTGATTAATCTAATTTGAGAAATTACTCAAGTTGGATTTGTCCCCTTTCCAAATGACCCGAATATCGTCAATGTATCTATACCACTTACAGATGTTCTCAGTGTAAGGGTTAATGGGCCAGATGTGTTGGTCTTCAAAATGGCCCATGTAGGGGCACGCTATGCTCGGCGCAAAAGTGCTGCCCATAGAAGTCCTCCCGCACCAATAAGTTGGGTAATCACTCTCATGCGCCTAGCCTTAACTGAGAACTTTTTCAGTTTTGAAGAACAAATGTATCTACAAGTCCATGGGACTTCTATGGGCAGCACTTCTGCGCCGAGCATAGCGTGCCTCTACATGGGCCATTTTGAAGACCAACACATCTGGCCCATTAACCCTTACACTGAGAACATCTGTAAGTGGTATAGATACATTGATGATATTCTGGTCATTTGGAAAGGGGACAAATCCAACTTGAGTAATTTCTCAAATTGGATTAATCAACTTAACCCACACCTCCGCTTCACCATGACCATGAACAGCGAGGAAGTTTCTTTTCTAGATATCACTCTTAACCCAGTGGTCACATGACATGCTATACTGCAGTACGCAGACTGAAAACTTTAGTGAACTCCCCCCCCCGGAGCCGCCACAAAAACTTCTGGGGGCTCTACAAGACATACCTGTCCGCTAGAGAAGCCGACACAACTGACACTGACAGTGCCACACAAGAACGCAATATTCCTGCTTCTGCTACTTAGCTTAACTAGCGTCAACTCTTCCCTGCTGCGCTGTTCGAGGTGACACGAGGTTCCTGACCCTACGTTTCCAAAGTATTACTACTGTGACGATAGGAGGGACTGTGTTATTTGAATTATTGAAGAACAATGGCACCCAACCACAGTGATGTATAATTTTGCAGCTGACCTTGTATGTATTATGTTTTCTTTCAATCTGCTGATCACTATGTGCTTCACTTGCTTTTGGTATGATGTAACACCGTTTATCAAACTGTTTTGTATAAAAACTTAATAAATAAATTTTTTAAAAAGATATCACTCTTAAGGCTAGGGGAGGTACATTGGTCAGCACACTTTACACTAAGCCAACGGACCGAAATAGCTTGTTACGTTTTGACAGCGCTCATCCGTGTTCCCTTAAAGAGAACTTGCCTGTCGGCCAGTTTCTAAGGGTTCGCAGAAATTGCGCTGACCTCAAAGACTACAAAAAAGAGGCAGAAAAACTAACCACCAAACTACAACAGAAAGCATACCGCCAGAAAATCATAGAAAGGGCTAAAATGAGGTCACGTAACACCCCTAGGGAAGCGTTGCTGGAAACTCACCAGAGAACACAAACGGATAAGTTGATATGCGTGACGACATACAACTCCTCTTCTAACAATATCAAGAAGATCATAAATAAAAAATGGTCTATCCTATCTTCCAACAAACTCACCTTTGAGAAACCCATGTTCTCGTTCAGGAGAAACAAGAGCTTGAGGGACACGTTGATACACACTAACACACAAAAACCTAAAGGTAAAGGTAGGAACCAATCCACACTGTGGAATAACCCACGAGTGATGGGCCATTATCCCTGCGGGTCATGTGTGGTATGTCCCCTCACTGAACACACCAAACAAATCGACCTTGGCATGACACACCCTTGGGAACAAAGGGCACTTACAAATTGTAACACCGATAATGTGGTGTATCTTATAAAATGTCCATGTGACTTATTGTACGTGGGCATGACCAGCAGGAAGATAAAGGTGCGCATAAGTGAGCACAGGAGCACGATAAGGCGGGCAGTTACGGCAACCAAACTCACGGCTCACTACCTCGAAAAAGGACACAAAGATACTGACATCAGGTGGACTATCATTGAAAAAGTGAAGGGAGAAGGTAACCTCACCAACAGGCTTCTAGAACGCGAGCAACGGTGGGTTTATCGTTTAAGGACCCACGAAACGGGACTCAATGATTCCATACCTTGAAATCAATTGAATAAGAAATGATTACAGCAGGGATTCCTCTACAACATAGTTAGTTTATCCCACCCCTGGTACATCGCCTTGTAATTTTTTCACAAATTATTAGAGGCAATTAATTGTATATGTTTTCATGCCCAGATGTGCCTCTCTCCATTTCTAAGGGCATACTCTGACAACAAGCGTCACATGCCCTCAGTTCACACAACTTGCATTTAGTCCCACATATGTCTTAATACCTGGCATAATATGGGTAGTACTATTATCTAGCACACGACGCCATCTGGTATGTACACGGTTAGTACTTGCCTTTTTAACTCGTGCCACACTCTTTTATTATAGCCCGGGCACTGTGTTTTATGTTTTCACATCTCGAACAAACACGAGTTGTTGAGTGCTCGTAACAATAAAGTTGGCGAGTTTTTGAATTGTGCGTGTCTCTGTAACATAGAGACACGTTATAGTATCAAGAGCGCAGTGTTTTGAGTGTTATGATTGTCTTTTTTCGGGTATTCACTAAATAGATTTGAACCCCTTCATTACAGTTTCTTAATACTTATATTCACCTACATGGGCTCTCCATTCATGTTTTAGGTGTTGGGACCACATTTCCCAGCAGGCAAGCGTGACGCGTCAATCCGGCGCCACGCGTCTGTAGATTGAGTCCTCGACACACCAAGTGGGCGGGCCTTAAGCCGGCTTCTCCCGCGCGGTTACGATCCATTTAAACTGAGATCCCCGGTCATTCTGAGCGCAAGCCCGGGGACCCAGACCTACTAGGTTACTCTGCGGGGCAGGACCCTTGATGCAGTAAGTAAATGGGACTATTACAAACACTGCTACAGGTACGTGTTGTAGACGCTGCTCATGTCGCTGCTAATTCTGTTGGGCAATAATTTCGCCATTTTTATGTTGTTTTCTCTTCCTATTGGGCAATTGTTTTCTACCATTTTGGCATCTCCTCTGCTGTTAACCATGCAGTGTATGACTAAAGGGCTACCCCATGACCTCCTGAGGCCCTCAGTGACACATTTTCTCTCCCAAAGAGGGGTAAGGGGGAATACTATGGATGATGTATTGAGTGTATGTTTAACCACGACGACTGGTAGCAGCATTCTGCTGTTTGATATGAGTGACACAGGCATATTTCACTGAGACCGAGCACGCACAAGTACGTGGATAGCGACAGAATGCGAGTCATGTCGCCACCACACTATATTCACCACCTAGTAGGATGTGGTAATGTTATATTGTATTATGTTCACATACCAAATAGGTGTGTTGTCTGTTGTGTACCACACATCAACACAGGTGCGTTGGCTAGCACAACACTCTTGGGAAGCTAAACGTTGTTTACATTATGATACACTATGATTACTACGTTATGTCTTTTTTCTTGTCTTTACAGATGGAGATAAGAGTGTAATATCAGACAAATTATCTGTTCACTCGACTCTAAGGAGCAGCTATCTGCCCTTACATAAAAGCAGGATAGGGACCCCCCATCTACTGCTTTTTCCAGGGAGGACTCGTTTCTGTGCCCTGAAGAAAGTCCGGGACCTTTCTAGCCTACACTGGACTGAAACATGTTGGCATTAGGGTCATAGGACCATAATACTCCCACTGACCCTTTTTATTCACTTTTTAATATCCCTGACAGATCAACTAATAAAGGGACACCGGGATCTGTCTGAGGGTTTTTAATCTTTATACTCCCCCTGTCCAATTCTCACTAAGAGCTCCCTGGAATATGGTCGAGCCCACCCTGACTTCCAGGCGTCAGGGTGACCCGATGATGAAGCATGACACCACTAGGGTGTGTGAGGGTAACTAAAACAAAAGGAATCCTTTACTTCCCCACTCCCTAGTGGGTACAGATTCATGTCTTCACTTAGTGGCTTCCCTCTCTCATCTTAGTTCAGATCGTGGACCTCGGGAGGACGTACTCCCACGTGAAAAATCCTCTCAGCCCCTACAGCACAGGGGAAGTCCCTTTCCCTGTAGCTATAGTCTTTATCGCTCATGTAAAGCCTCCAATACCTTAGGTCGAGTTTGTGCTATACAAAAACTGCAGGAAAATGCACAAAGAAGTAAAAACAAAGCGTTAAAAGAAAAGACAACTAGATACCCATTTAGTGGCTGATTTGTAAAAAATTAAACCAGAAAGCCTGGATAAATTGTGGCTTCCTGCTTAAATTGTGTGATCTTCAGCACATATTTTATTTAACCAAAACCTTTTTCTTTCTTAGCAGGCATGAAAGCACTTTTAAATATGTCTGTTCAAAATACCAGTTTGATCAAAAACCTATTGTGTTTAATTTAATAAACGATAATGTTGCTGTATAATAATCGGGGCCATGTGCAGCTTTTGCAGGACAGCTATCTTGCCTCTTAGTTCACTAATAGGTCATGTTTTGAAACTATCAATTTTAACAAGTACTTCTCAGTGTGGCGCTATAACAGAGGTCTTCAATCTGTGGGGCACGACCCCCAGGGGGGCCGCGGAGGCCAGGGAAGAGGGTCGCACATTCCCCAGCTTCACTTGTGCCTGCAATCCAAAACTTTTGCTTTCGTTTTGGATAAAGACAGCAGTCCTGGGAAAGCTAATTTAGATCTTTATCAGCTGAAATTCCATCAATTGAGTCTCTTGTGCTGTGAAATGTTTTGGTGCAGGGTGTGGGCTTGGCTGAGTGAAATGCAAATGTGCCTAAGTTAATCTGCAAGTGTAAAGGGTGCTTGGGGGCTGATTCTCGCTTTATTTGATCAAATCACTCCAAGCTTTGTGATGACAAAGATTTGTTTTTTTAGTGGTAGTGCAAAGAGTTAATAACTGAGCTGTGAAGTGTGTGCTTTTAATTTTAACTGCATTTACAGAGCCCTTAGTACCTCCAAAGGTGTGTTGAAGGGACAGTTGTGTAAAAAAGAAAATTGCATTACATAAGCTCTGGTATCACTAAAATCTACATTTTGGAAGCACCATTTTACTGAAAAACTATTTGCATGTTTTGCAGCACTCTATCTTACACTGTGATGTCCTACAGTGCCTTTCCCACCGAGTAACAATTTTTAAAATTTATTTTTCATTTACGATGCCCATTATTTTATATGTAGATACCTGATAATGAAAAACTTAAAAAACGTACAAAATATTTTCAGGCTTATTTATGAGAGGCTTTCATCACCAGAGCATCACTTTTTTATGCTCCAGCGTTGCAAGCGTCTCAACCATACCTATGAGGCTGTGCAAAGTCACCCTGCATGGCCTCATAGATATGGAGTAAGACATAGCAGCGCAAGTCACTGCATTGCCTTACTCTGCGTCAAGGAGATGGTCTATGGGCTTTGCGTGGGGTTCCCACGCAACACTCATGGATTTTGATGCTGCTCCATATTTCCAAAATCACGTAAACCTGGGGCAGCTCCAAAAACAGACGCCTCCCCAGCGAAGGTGTAACGAGGAGAAATTTTTTCATTTCTACTTGTTTTTTCTTTATTCCATGTGTGCTGCATTCTGCAGCTCATGTGGAAAGAGGAAAACACCTCTCGGGATTGTTTTCTTGAAAGAAGGTGCCCCTTCCTGTACAAAAACAATCCTGTCTATTTAAGTGCTAGGCAGAAATTTATGCGCCAACGCAAAGAGAAAGGACAGGAATGCACCATATTTCATAAATACTGTGCATTCCTGCCCTTTCACATCGGGCATAGGGCAACGCAGCAAGAAGACTTGCGGCGCTGCCCTACTCCAATTCCTCATAAATAAGGCCCTTTGTTTTTAGCTACACCTTTGAATACACCCCACGCTCACTGACCTTTGGTTTGCTAAACAGTGTTTAATATTATTTCCCCACGGTAAAAATTATTTGCTGTGGAAATTGGGGGCGTTTATGGTTGTCGATAGTTGTCTATGATGAGGAGTACCAGGTTCTAGAAATTTTCATCAGAAGGGGGTCCTTACGCCTAAAAACGTTTGACAAGGGGGTCTCGGCATCAAAAAGTTTGAAGACCTCTGCGCTATAACGTGTCATTTTAATGTCAAAGTCTCCGCATGTTAAAGAAATATATAATTGTTTTAATTTTGAAGAGACGTTATCATATTTTGCGTGTAACGGTGTTTGTTGTGTGATTTTCATAGCAACCATTCTCAAGGAGGGTCTCGTGAACGGGCTCTAAGAGCCGAGCCAGATCCTTAACTTGGCTCTGCTCTCCCTGTTAATTTGTTGGCTCGCCCACCTCTAGTCCTACTTTTATATCATACCATTTTCGGTTTTCACAACATGGTCGCCCTACCTCTGACACTTGTTTCCGCTAAGCTGCAGTCAACACTGAACAGCATCGCGTCACGGAAGGACGGGGAGTGCTGGCCGTAAAGTGCGCTCTAGGAGTGCAGGCTTATTATCAGAAGGTGCTGGAGTGATGCTTTTAGGGGGTGGTGGTCTCAGCGCGGCACTAGACAGCATTGTGCGAGTGCCTTTAATGAGCCAGCCTCTTTTACATGGCCGGCACCGGGAGCCCATTAGCTGGCCGGGCAGGCAGGTGTCGTTAATTGATGGGCGCCTCGTACCCGCCATCGCCCCAACCCGCACTTCCTCACCCCGCTCGTGTCGGCCCATTAATCCGGTCAGCAGAGACAGGTCCAGTGCACCCGAGTGATGTGCAGCGCGATTGGATCTGCCATGTTGTGGCGCTGGCTTAATTTATTATCCTTTGGAGTTACAATCTCGGTGGCCTGCAGGAGGCCTTCGCCAGGCTTTGACGGGGCGTCGACGACGTCACATGCGCGTGGGCACCATGCGCCCTCTACAGGCCCTGCCACGTGCTCCAGGCAGCCTCATTTCACCCCTGAGACTCCAAAGAGCCGCCATTTGCATTTTATAGCTCTATGACTATCTCACGACATGGAAACACACGGACAGGCACAGCTACACTCCTATCCGATAAATTCATCCCAGGGTCGATGGCAACTTTCCCAAGATCTCCAAGAGTTCAGAATTCCGTGCTGCTGTGTAATTTACTTTACAATGCGGAAAACACTGTGCTTCACCTTGCCTATACAAGCTACTTCCTGTTTGTCTAAGAGACAGCCTCAAGAGACACCCACGTCTTCACACGACTGACCGATCCACCTACGAAACGTAGCCTCATGTCTGTAGTCAATATTCTCATGTCTATGGATGAGAGGCTAATTGAGACAGTGTTGTACAAAAGACAGTTAAACCACTGCATAAGAGCCCGTCCCAGCAACAGACTAGAGGCAGGGGTTTTAGGGTACTCTCACATCTGTATACGGGAGACAGTCTGTTCCGTGTGCAAGGGATACATAAGCTATATGCATGTGAATGTATTCTACAAATGAATGAATCTCTGCACCAGACATTCCCTAATCTCTAATCGAGAGACAGCACATGTATAAACAGGATACACCTACACCTGCAGCAGAGATAGGTACACCTCTATCAGAAAACTATTTTTTCTGCACAAGAGACCGTCACAGTAGGATATCAAAACTAGAGACAAACAAACATGCTTTAGAGACACACATTCTGGTAACAATCACGGGCTATTCCAGTAAAATCATTTTTAGTCTAGATAGCTGTTGATCACAGCGCTATAGCAAAGTATTGTGTATCGTGTTTATAAGAGACAATCCCATCTATTTCACCGACAGTAACTTCTGTACACCAGAGATTGCTACATCACTGTAAGAAGAGACAATCATCGTCTAAAAAAACACAATTGTTTCCCCTTTGTCTTCTTTTTCTTTATTGTAATGATATTGCATTTATATAGCGCTTCTGCTCTTGACGATGCAAGACAGTCGTCTTTAAGAGCTATTTTTTTGCCAAGGAGAAAGCTATTTTGGGGAAAAAAACATCTTTTTGTGGCTCTGCTTCTGGGTCTCTTTCCCTCGTTCTTTCGGTGTCACCATCTTTGGAAGCATTCTGTGCTTCTCTCTTCTGGTGTTTGTCTGCAAGAAGAGATTTTTTCCAAGCCGATGAAATCGATAGGTTTTCTTTCCTGCCAGTGAGAGGGAGATATTTTGTGTTCTGTTTCCTCTGGTTCCTTAAATGGAAAGTCTTCATCTCCTGCCATGCCTCCCCAGAGAGCCTAGAAATGGAATTACTGGATGCAGTGAGCGAGGACTTGTGCAGAGTCCAAAAGAGGCACAATGCTCCGTCAGCCCAGAAGATACAATGACATGATTTAAGAACGTACACACGAGCTTGCCTTCCACCTGCAGCCAAGCCTTCACTAGCACGTGGGCTAATCCCAAGGTCAAAGTTGTACACTGCAAATATGGCATGCTAAATATGGCATGCAAACCTTTAGAAGTATAAAGAACAACCCTGCTGAGGCATACTCAAAGTTTACACGTCAAGAGTGACCATGATCCGTATTGCACCAGCTTTTTTGGTTCTGGCTTAGAGGCATTTTGAGCTGTTTACCCAACCTCGTGTTATGCAAAAAATTATAACAAAAATACACAAATGTGTATACGTACAAAGGCATTTATTTGTTCAAGCCTCTTCAACTTTTGGTCTGTTCTACCCACCACAACATACAGTAAGAGGCACTGTGAGTGATGGTGTTTTTCTTATGTACAACTACCACAAAAAAGTGTCAATTTCTGTGCCAGGGTTGGTAGGCCAATCTCTGCTTTCATTTCTGTCTTTATTATATGGATATTCTTATATATTTTAGCATCGTGTAATTTTGTACTTTGGTTTTCAAATATGTGCACCCCACTATAGACAGCAGCATTGACACCAAGAAACAGTAGCTTTTAGAACTTGGCATTACCCCCTTCTAAACACCATCTACAGTTTCACATATTCTCGTGTTTAGCTCAGAATTTTTACCGGAAATGAAGGTTACCAATAAAATATATACTACTTGATGATAAGGCCTACTTCAGCAAGGTATTGTGTTAGGCCTTTACACATGTGAAAGCTCATACTTGCAAATCAAGACCAGTGGGTGTACTCCATATTCACAAATCTATTCAATTTCAAATGATCCTTTATTGTCTAAAATAGAAATTTGAATATTGTATCCAAGTCCCTTCTTGGGACTGCGCTATCTATAAATTTCATTCTCTGAGATTTGCAAAGCACTCGCTTTGATATCATTTCTTCCCTTGTGAATCATCTTCAGTGGATAGGAACCTCAACACTCATAACCAGGTATGCCATTCTCAGTGATCACTTTGAGTCAGCCCTGCCCTTGAAACCCACCCACACGGAGTGTTGAACTGCTTCTACTCTTTTTAACACGGTCATCTGCAGATAAAGTGGTAGATTTAATGTGAGGTCTTCTCTACATTTACATATGACGGCCATCTTCCAGCAAGCAACTTGTTTGCTGATATTCCTGCAGTTCTACAAAACGGTAACAAAATGGCTGCAAGGTGCCGTTATTAAGCACTCAGTGGCCTCAAGAGATCTGTTTCATAGCATACACAAAGTAAAAAAAACTAAGGGGCACCAAACTTTTCATGGATGCTTTCTATATTTCAAAGCATGCAATTCTTTGATGGTTAAACACATTGATTATTGTTAGAGATTAGCAATCCTTTCTTATCAGCACATACCCAGACCTTGTATGATAAAGATGCACCTTCCTCTTGGCATTCTTTGGAGTTCGGCTACATAGCGGAGCTGACACGCATTCTTTCAATCTTCTACTTTTCAGTCAGAAGCTTTGGAGCAGGAGGCCCCTGTTTAGTGTGTGCTGCCTTTGGGAGCAAACTGTGGGCACTCTGTCTATATGAGTTGGTCTGAGAGCATTTGCTATGGTGCATGGACAACTGTTGCTGGCTGTGGAGCGGGGCATAGGCACACCAGGGGGGAGCGGAAGATGTAAAAGCAGCATTTATGGGTGGATGGTGTAGAGTGCTGTCAGTAGAGTGGCACAAAAGCATAGGCTGCAGCAATGTGGCAGACGGAATAGCAGATGCAGGATCTCTAACGCTAGGGGTGCTGTGGGTGCGTTGGCTGGTGATGGTATTGGAGCATGAGTGGACAAGAGTACAGGCACGCTGGGCATGAAGACGAGCCATGAGGGTGCAGCGATATACTCATAATTAATATAGTATATGCTATCTACAACCATCTTCAGATTTCTCCACATTGTTAAAAGGAAATGGTACTAATCTCCAATTCAAATGTCCCACGCTTCTCAAAATGAAAAGCTGGTTTAGCCCTGCCTGGATCCAAACACATGACCTGCAGTTTTCACGCAGATGTATAAAGCAGAACTATATCTCTTCATTCCTTCAACATGGCATCATTAACCGAACCCCTGCATTGTTTCAGCAAACGTTTTCGTTGAAAAGGAGAAATCTGGCTTTTTTCTGCTCCAATAGCACAGATTTTTACCCGTGAAACTGTAAAAATTTGTTCCATGGAAGAACCACTTTTGCATACCTTCACTTACATGGTGAAGGTACGCCAACACAGTTGCGTACTTGGTCGAGGAAGGAATGGTCAGAACCAACTGTTCTGATTGGCTGTAGGACAGCCAATTAGCACAGCTTGAGAATGGGGGCACCTTCCTCAACTCTTTGCAGCCTACGAATACATGGGTTGTTTTGCCAGAGGTGGGTCTAGAAGGTGTCTTTGTGACAGAGTGCAGCGCTCATATACATATGTTAAGATGGGGTTTCAGAGAAAAGCACATGTATCCAAACACTGAGAGATTTCAAAAGAATGCAGAAAGATGACAAGCAATGGGATTTCATGCACACATACAGTCACACACACACACACCCCTTTTTCCAGTGTGGTATGCAAATCTAGTGAACAAATTCGTTTAGCAGGAACAGGCGTATTTATTAAATAGCTCTCATTTATGCACGTCTTAATACTGAAAGCTTGAGAAATGGGTAGCCCGAATCTGTAAAAAAAACATGAGCGGAAAGGATTAACTTATGTAAAGCAGGGTTTACAGAGTACTTTGGTGTTTCTCAAATGTTCTCGGATAGTCAGTACTTAGATGCTAAGAACACCTTTGTCACCCCAATCACTAATTTGCTGTTACGGTTTCTTTTAGGCAAAATAAGGTCTGATCAAAATTGATTGAGGAGGGGGCTGCGACTCATGGGCCAATCAGTGAGTGAGAGACCATTTCAAACAGATGTGTAGGAATTTGAGTAGGTATGGCTGCCTATCGATCAGGACACCTCATACTTTCCAGTCCTTATCAAGACATCTCTACTTGCAATAACTAGCCTGGCCACCATTAGCGAAAGGGTTTGTAAACTTACAAGCTTTTAACGTGAGCAGATGCACAAGGACCAGCTCCCACCTGGCAAATACCCAAGAGCACAAATATCCTTATGACATCACAGAGAGAGAAGGATGACACAGTATCTGGGATAAGCACAGAACCAACACCACAACACATTCCATTTGTGTGATCTCTTTGCCAAGTGTCCCTAACCTTGGGTGACCAGACGTCCCAGTTTTGCCTGGACAGTCCCGATTTTTAAGGACTGCCTCAGTGTCCTGACACTTTCCAGCAAAACAAAGACATGTCCCGGTTTTTGACAGAGGGTAGGAGAACATGCAGATTAATCAAAGAGTTGTGCAGGCTCATTCTTCGTCCGGCCCTCTTTCCCACACCAGAGACACAACTTAACTTTTACAGGGTCACCTCCTGTGCTCCCTCGCGTCATTCAAGTAGCATAGCAGGATTTAATGAGCGGTCAATGAGGTCCGCAGAGCCCATATGCCAGGGCTGGGCTCACCAACAGTCTTAGCCTGGAGCTCTTCACAGCAGTGGGGCGGTGGTGGGGGAAAATGTTCATCTATATGTATCGCTCCATGATGTGTCAACATTTAGTCCTTTTTCTATGTGTGTGCCCGTCCCGGTTTTTGGTTCTGAAAATCTGCAATGCAATGGGGCTCTGAAGATTTTCATAAAACCATGGCCACACAAACTTTGGAGGTTAGAAGGTTTTGCTCCTTAAAGCAAGAAAGGAAGAAATGGAAGAGGATAAAAACCTAGGAATGGAGAGGTCGAAGGTTGGGTTGGCACGGATGAGGATTGTTCAGGGTGGGAGTTCCATCATTCTTTCCTTGATGCAGTTCACAAGGCCAGGTGGAAAATAGGTACCGCATCAACTTCAGTGCACCAAGGTGCAAAGCCAATTCCTTTAAAAAAGTTTTTACATGATTTTTATTTGATTTTATCAAGAGTCAGAACAATTGATACATTAGATTGTTGTTATATCAAGACATTTCTACGGTATCACCATACTAATACATGAACATAAAAAAGAGAGAGAGAGAAAGAATTAGAGAACAATGATTAGGGCAGTGGGAAGGGGAGAGACATAACAACAAAAAAAAGAAGAAAAAAGTTTAGGAACAAGGATCTGGCTATAGTATTCCAAATTATAACAGTGTCAGATCGTAGAGAGGGTGGCAAGCAAGACCCAGTGCAGGTGAGACCAAATCCTTTTGGCTTTTTTGATTGCCCCTGACCTTAGCAACTGCAGTTTCACAGTCATAGATTTGACGCAGCATTGCCCAGAATTACATTACTTTTGGTGGTACAGGATCGATCTATACCCTAGCAATACATAAACAAGCGCTGACAATAATAATCGTAATCAGTGAGCTAAAGCTGGCATCAGCACCAGGCATATGGCCCAACAAAATTTCCTTATTGATCAGATGGATTTCAAACCCCAGATGCGCTGGAATCAATTGGAATAGACTGTCTCAAAATTCTATTAGCTCGGGACATTTGGTGAACATATGAACTATCTCGGCCGCATAGAGACGACACCTGGGACAGTTAGACTGCCCAGGTGTGTTTCAGACGTTGCCCATTTAGAGATATGATTTGGTGTATGATAAAGTATACAAATTGTTCTAAATTGCTGTAGCTTAAGGCTAACTGAGATTGATGACTAGTCTAATATTGTGAGTGCATCCTGTATTTCGGTAGCTGTGACTGTAGATGTAAGACGCTGACTCCATTTTAAAGCTAATTGTATACTCTCATCCTGGGCATAAGACATGTATTTCTGATCCATCGTGCTTATGTTTATTGGAGTTGTCTACCGAAAAGGCTGGTAGAGACAGGTGAGGATTGCAGATGTTTCTTGATCATTACTAAACTCACACCTATGTAAGAGATAATCCCTCACCTGTAAATACTTGAAGAAATAGCGTTGCGGAGCCCGTATGCATCTTGAAGTCAAGCAAAAGTCTGGAACCCCAGTATGTCATACAATTGCCACAAGTTATGTACGCCCTATTGACCCCAAGCTTGCCCGATACTGTCATGAAATATGTCCGGGAGTGATGGATTACCCTATAGTGGAGTATATGGGTGAGCTGCTGGTATAGAAAATGTAGTACAGATTTCACGCCAGATCTGAACTACATCACTGATAACCTTGAATCTGACCCTCTTAAAGTAGTTAGGATCCACTAGTTTATGCAGCGACTACCTGATATCCAAGCCTAGTGCTAGTTGATATCCGAGTGCAGTCAGCCCAGGTTTCCTCCCAGTTAGCAAACGTTGGATCCGTCCAGTGAATGATGCCCAAAAGTATAATTTAAAATCCAGTAACTTAAATCCTCCCTGTGTGTAGGGTAGTTTCAAAAAGTGGATATCTTGCCTGGCCCTCCTATAACCCCATATAAAACTACTAACTGCCCCCTCTAGGCGTTTAGAGAAAGATTCGGGGACCCACAGTGGTATAGATCGAAATAGATAAAGAAACTTTGGCAGTATTTTCATTTTGATGATGTTACATCGACCCAGGATACTCAGGGGAAGCCGATGCCATTGCCGCAGTTTAGCAATTACTGTTTTCAGAAGGGGCTCATAATTAAGCCTGATGACATTTTCCACACGGCTACTCAGTCGTATGCCAAGATATGTAGCTGTGTCTGTAACTCCTATTAGCGGGGAGGATGGTTTAAAGTTAAGAATTGTCTGTGTTTTGGATAAGTTCAATTTGTACCCAGAGAAGGCGCCAAATTGTTCTGCCTCCTTTGATACGAGATTGACAGCCACCCTTGGATTAGTAATGAAGACTGCTATATCATCGGCATACGTCAGTATTTTGAGTTCAATACCATTTAATCATACAGGCCGTATGCCCTTATTCAGTATAATATGTCTTAGATAAGGTTCTATGTAGAGGGCAAACAGAAAAGGGGAAAATGGGCACCCGTGACGTGTACCTCTATGTATTGTAAATATAGCGGAGGGGTTGCCTCCCATCAGGACCTTAACCGCTGAGTTCTTAAAGAGCGTCTGCACCAGTGCTATAAAATGACTACCTAACCCATATGCACCCATGGTCAACCAAAGTGATTCCAAAGTGACCCGGTCAAAGGCCTTCTCTGCGTTCAACATTATCATGCTGATACAGTCCTTGGTTTTCCCAGCAACATCAAACGCTGCAATAGCAGTATTGATATGTGCCGTAGTGTCTCTGCCGGGGATGAAGCCATTCTGTTCTTCTAAGACTAATTTGTGCACGAGTGGGGCAAGATGTGTTGCTAGAATTTTGGAGAAGATCTTAGCGTTTGCATTTATCAGGGAAATAGGACCATAAGAGCTCCTTTCCACAGGTGGTTTATCTTTTTTAAGGAAAACCACAATATTAGTCATCCCCCGTGATGCTGGGGCAGCTCCTCCATTGCAAATAGATGTATTCAGATCGAAAAATTCTGGTGCAAGAATATCCGTGAATACTTTATAAAATTCAAGAGGTATTGTATCCTCTCTGGCGGATTTCCCTGAAGGTGAAGCACTAATAGCTGCCTCGACCTCCCCTACACCAATATTCCCTTGTAGCATAAGTTGCTGCTGGGAATCATGTCGGGGGTGCAAAGGCAATTCCATATACAATTCCTCCTTCATAGACACCCGCTGATGAGCTGCAGAAAGCAGGGTACCAACTTCGCTGGCTCATATCCTGATGAAAAGGTTACTCATTCTGTTAACGACTGGAAACCTTTTAAGGAAATGCCAAAAAAACACTGGGTAGGCCATAAGATGCATGAAGTATTGCTGTCAACAAGTCACCATTATATTACCTCACTGAACTATCTAACTGCCCCAGTGAGAGCTTTGTATGGGAGAATGGTCTGAGATCCAAACACTGCAGCCCCCTCAGCGCCTGTCGAAGTGCGTGGCTGTTGCGCAGGCGTGAATCAGTCGGCACGCGTCGTCCCCACGCACTCTCCCCGATGTTCCAAGTATGGAGGAGATGATGAAGGCTGCTGTCAGAGCCATGGATATTAGACACTCTGCCCCATCGGCCCTCTCACCCGCTGACCCCTCCGCCGGGCCTGCTGCCCGCCTCAGCCAGCCCTTCCGCTGGCGACGTGACAGCTGCATTAGCACTCGCCAATTTCCTAGGTCGCCAAGGACGTCAGCGTTACAAAATGGGCGCCCTGCTCATCGCTGGGAAGGCTAAGCGAGTGTGACTTCCACAATGCAAATTGGATTCATGAATATTAAAATGGATTTAAATAACGTAGCTGCTCATTACCATGCAGAGATGTGGCAGTATCGAAACGGAACGAGTGCTCAGCCTGCTAGAGTATCTGCTGCCTTGGAGTGGGGGTGAAAATCACTTTACTTCCCTCTTCCATAGATATTTCTGTATCTCAACCCCAGTGACCTTGGAGGAGTGTAAGATAGTGCGAGTGAACCATGAAGGGGGGATTGGGGGGGGGCACATGGTCCACCGCTGGGTGAGGAAGCATGGACCATATAGGTATAGAAATTTACAGCTCCCAACTTAAAACACACTAACTGTAGACAGGATAAAAGACGCCTGTTCTGCTGTCAGATGAGAGGATGGAAGCTATAGAGGGAACGATATTAGCTGAGAGATATATCCTATAGATGAGCATATCTCTCGGTGGCTTGGGCCAAGAGACGACATGCCTGTCATCGCAACCGGATTGTACATCAACACGTTTCTTTGTAGCAAGGAAAGGCATGTACATAGACATGTTTCTACTCTGAGATATATGCCTTTAATTGTCACGAGCTCTCATCTACTGGTTATAGGTGTGTGCATTGAGGTGTTTATTTATAACTACAGCTGGTGTGCTCATTTAAGTCTGCATTTCTAATGTAATACTTGTTCAACTGTAACTGCAGCCCTGAGCATAGGGGTGAATATCTGTAAATGCAGCAGGCTTGTGATTATATGGCCTGGTATTGCCGAGTCCCCTCCCAGGTATTGGTCAGTTACCCCCACATAGGATCCCTCTCTCCCCCCCGAGGTATCGATAGTAAAACATCCAACACAATTCAATTCGTTTTGGATTAGGGTTAGAAAACCCCGGCGTATTTTATTAAAAATAATAAAACATAATGAAGTATATGCCTAACGAAATAATTAATGACAACCTCGCTACTTTAGGGGATGGTGGGTGGGGAAAGAAAAAACTGAGGCTACAGCAGCCATCCGTGTGCGCTGGCGAGGTGCTGTGAGGGCAGAGCGGCAAAGAAGAGACTCTCTTGCCGCTCCGTTGCTCTTTTTAAAGAGCGCCCCTCATCCGGATAAAACAGGTCCCGGCTAGTTCCGGGACCCGTTTTCCTTGCGTTGCCCCGGAAGCGCAAACAACTGCTTCCGGGGTACGCTCCCCTCTTCTAACCCATGGGGTCCAAAAAAAGGCGGGGAGGGGGAGACCCCTGCGCGGCATCGGCGCTGGCCCCGCCCCCTCCCCGCCGGAAAATCCCACGGGGACCGGCACCACCGCCATATCGGCGGCGTGACCGAGTTCCTGGTTCCGCCTTGGTTAGCAGTGAGTGTCTGTCACGTCAGCAGCCTTGTACGCGGTCGATGTCTGTAACAACAACAGCAGACATGCCAACCCTCCCGATTCAGGCGGGAGACTACCTATTTCAAGGCTAGTCTCCCGCCTCCCGATTCCTGCAAGCAAAAACCCGATTCCTCGGGGGTTTCAGCTGACAGGGCTTGGTTGTGTAATGTGCTAATTCTTCCAGCAATAGTCACAGTGGCGATGCAGGGGCTCTAGAAGGGGTGAAAAAAAAACAAAGTCTCATTAACAAGTGAATGGTCTTGGAAAGACCTGTGAAGTACTCGGGTGTGGCTGTGTGTGTGCCCGGGAAGGGAAGCTGTCTCAGTCGGGCTGACACACACGACGGGGCGGGGGGGAGGGTAAGGTAAGAAAAAACCGTTTCAAATGTCCGATCCTGCAGCGGCACACTTCCAAAGCCCATACATGACAGTAACCCGATTCAAGGCCCCATTCTCCCGATTTTTTTTTTTTTTAAATCGCCCACTTTGCTCTTCTGAAATGTTGGCATGTATGACAAAAGGCTTGAATAGTCCACTGCATCTTCCTTCTGCACGGAGATACTTACCTGTAACTTCACCAGACATGCACAGAAATATATGTATCTGTAACTGTGGAAGACATATTTATGGAGGTACATACGCGTAACTACAGCAGACTCATACACAAAGATGGACATCTGTAGTTGAGGTTCGTTTGCACTTAAAATGACTATTTGTGCAGTAAACGATCACGAGGCCTTTGAGATGTGTCTGTAACTTCACCCTGTTTTTCACAGAGTTGCACTTATGTAACTACTCCAGGCTTTTACACTGAGATCCGTTCCCGGAACTGCAGCATAAACGTGCACCGAGATGTATATCTGTAGGCGCAGCAGGTGTGTGCATGAAGATGCTATCTTTGACAACCCCAGGTTTGTGTGTCCACGTGACTTTAACTTGTTAGGGCTTGTGTGAGAAGACACTTACCCGTAGGTGCAGTAGACACAGAAGAATTTTTGCAATTCCAGAACACATCGACATTCATACATTTCTTTAACTGTTCCAGGCTTTTGAACAGAGAAGTGCACCAGTAGCGGCAGCCTGGCAGTACTCAGAGGTGCATGAAGGTAACTGCCGCAGACGTGTACAACTAACTGGAGCAGACCCACACATACATGATTATATCTGTGTAATTGAATAAAACTTGCTCACAGGGTCGTTTTCTGCAATTGCTGTAGGCAAGTGTACAAGTTATGTATCTGGAACTGCAGCTTGTTTGGGCACAAATGAATGTAACTGCAGCATCTGAAGAGGGGCCCAAGTATCTGTAACTACATCTGGTTTACACCCCATACCATAGCAAGCTTTCATAAAGCGCCCAATGACCATGATTTCTGGCGCTAAGGATGAGCCAGGCAGGTCTGACTGGAATCAAAAATCGATAATTAAACAGATGGAAAGAGCCATAATTTCCATGTCTTGCAGATTACCAAGTAATCATTGATTGAGCAAAGAGTCTGCGGTAGAGCCTTCCGCTCCCTGACCAGAAGAAAAGGATCATCCTCTCATCCTTCAGAGGAGCGCTTGAAGGACTTCTAAGCGCCTGGTGGATGAGGATCTCAGCATTTGTGTCTAAGTGTAATGGGACTTCCAGGCGCCTGGAGGATGAGGATCTCAGCATTTATGTTGAAGTGAAATGGAACTTCTAGGCACCTGGAGGATGAGGATCTAAGCATTCATGTGGAAGCGTAATGCGACTTCTAGGCACCTGGAGGATGAGGAGCTAAGCATTCATGTTGAAGTGTAATGGGACTTCTAGGCGCCTGGAGGATGAGGATCTAAGCATTCATATCGAAGCGTAATGCAACTTCTAGGCACCTGGAGGATGAGGATCTAAGCATTCATGTTGAAGTGTAATGGGACTTCTAGGCACCGGGAGGATGAGGATCTAAGCATTCGTGTTAGATTATAATGGGGCTTCTAGGCGCCTAGAGGATGAGAATCTAAGCATTCGTGTCGGAGTGTAATGGGACTTCTAGGCACCTGGAAGATAAGGATCCGAAGATTCGTGTCGGAGTGTAATGATAGAATCTTGACTGTATGTGTTTGGGGCCTGGAAGATAATGGGCCGAAGGCAGAGAGATTTAAAAATGACAGCTAGGAGGAGGTAGCCAGTGATGGGAAGAAAGGAAGGAAAGGAGAGATGTGAGTAGAGCGCAGAAGACTATTATAAGGTGAACGCCTGCATTCTCGATTCTCTGACGGCAGGATAACATATGAGGCGGAAAGCCCAGGTAAAATGAGTTGTAATGGTCTGCCTGGAGTGCAGATTGTCGGGCTGCAAGGGGGAGACATGAGATCACCTTACAAGGGAGACTAATGGAGACGAAGCAGGAAGAAGAAATCTTGCTTACCTTGGTTTTGAAAGAAAGAGATACTGATCGGAATACAAGCCCAAGTTCTTTATGGCGTGTACTGAAGTAGGACCAGCCAGGGCCCAGGACAGTTCTGTTTCAAGATATAATATACAGAAATATTGTTTGACATAAATATTGTGTCTTAAATATCGTTTATAAAAACGTTTAATTGGGTGTAGATTTTCCATTATCAACTCCAGTGGGTGATTTTTTTTATCACAATGTTTTCAACAAGACATTTCAGGTGATATTCTGGTACCAGGCCACCCCGCCCCCAGGTGAGTGGGCCACCAGCTGGAGGACCTGGAGCAGGATTTCTACTGCTTGCCCACTACTAGAATTTTGGTTTTGTCAGTATTCAATTTAAGTGAATATAGACAAATCCAGGACACAACTGAAATCAAGCAATCTTAGAAGTTCTTACGACACAAGGTACATATATGTTGATTTAGATATAGAAAGTCTTCCTAAAGTCAATATTTCTGCCCTTGATAATTTGACTATGATATTAAGGCATAACGACATCCCTTCTTGATAGTCAAGACCCTCAACTCAGATGCTGATGCAGGCTGGCGCATCGCCTACAATATCACATAGGAGTACAGTAAAATTGTTGAAATGGCTGTGTAGACAGGCCAGTGTGCAGGTCTTTGCATCTCCTAGAACACCATCATGCTTGTACGCTTAGCTATACATCGCAGAAGGACATGCAGGCTGTGTACTGGGCTGGATTTTAGCATTGCCTGAACTTTAACTAGTCATCTCTCAGAAACGAAAGGAGCTTTTATATAGGCCTCTATATCATCCAGAAATGTAGATGGCTTGTACTTGACAGTATATCAGTCGGTTATGTAGAACGCCTGTACACAACTATGTAACATCATTTAATATAGTGCTTAGAAAGAGCAGAAATATGCGATGAAGCACTTAATATTATTGGCACGTGTTGGAATTGAAGGAGGCAAGCAAACGCATCTGTATGCATTTCAGAACTGCATCTGAAGGCAGGGGTTTAAGTGAGATGAAAAAACTGGGGGTCTCAAAGGGGCGTGGCCGATACAATTAAGGGCGTGGCTTAAAACATAAGCTAGAAATCTCTGCTTAGCATTATGTGCCGCCCTACTGGTATTTTGCTGCTTCTTTCTGTCTTTTCATTCAGATATATAATGCAATAAGTGACATTACACCTACAGCAAGCCAGGACGATTGGCTTTGTCAATGGTTGTTAGTTGCATCAGATGAATAAGCAACAATGGCATCTTTGTATAAAAGAGTTAAAATGCTTCAGTTCTGAAATGATGAGACTGTGAAAGAACTGTAACGAGTCCCTTTAAAGATGCATCAAAGGCAGTGAAGGGTGGTACTGCTGCCAAGTTAAGATTTTTTTTTTCACTCGGAGGGTGAGGGCAATAATAAAGAGCCCGAAAGGGACCCGTCTCAACACCTGTTTTTTAGAACTGCACCGGCAGGACCCGGCCCACATAAAGCCCCGTCTGAATGAGTCGTCTCTGTGACTCTGAAGTCGTGCAGTGATGCATTGTAGCATCGCTGCACTTAAGTCTTCAATTCGTGCAGTGAAAGGTACCACACCTGAAGTGTTTGGATTCCCTTGTTTTCATTTCCACTTAGTTTAGGATTTTTATTAGAGCTTATGCTTAAGAACCTTGTTCTAGGTAAGCAACTGGCGCAAGAGCGTTGGGAGCGGTAACACAAAAATAACTTCAAAAACTATACTTTTGAAAAACAGCCTAGTGGGCTGCATGTGTGGCAGTCACCATCTGCTGTACAGTCTCGACAAAGACAAAGTCGCTGAATGAGTTTCACCTAAGCTCTCTCTTCCTTCTCCCTTTTCCTAACACCTCCTCCATTTATGAGTATAAATTATAATCAGAGGCTCCTCGGGGTGGGGAGAGTGGGTGGAAATATGTGAATGTGTGACTCACTCATTTTTTTTATGCTGGAGACATCTTGCGAAATTTCTGTATTTCACGTCAGAGGAATTTCAGGAAACTTCACAAGATTTTTGCTGATGAAAATGTGCACCATATTTACCTCCTGGAGATTGGTTCGAGAAGCAAATATCTTACGGGCACAATACAATAGAGACATTTTCTCCTGCAATCAGTCAAGTAAATTCAATTCAAATCTGACACCAGTTGTCTGGTCTGTCTTTTGAACTTGAGATGTAATCTTGTGGTCAGTTTTCACGAAAGATGTAGGCAAGTACAATGAGCTTTTGCCTAATTTTGTGTAATTTCCTTGAAAGTACTCGTAAAATACTGTGATGTCCTACTCCCCAATTAGGTGTTAAATGCAAGTAACAACCCTGAGGTTGGAAAAGTGGGAAATTACACAACCCTTGGTTTTCTCATACATTTAGTTACCAGTTGTAGGACTTGGCCTTTTTGGCTAAAGTTCACTAAACGTTTTGCTTTCCCCCTAGACCGTTTTCCTGACATAGAGTTGCCAATTTAGATGCTTTGGGTACTTTGCCACTGCTGATCAGTGTCAAAGTACAAGTGTTCCCTGTGTAAAGTGTAATGGTAATTGGTTGGCCATGATTGGTATGTTGCCTTACTAGTAAAGTCCCTAGTGATGTGCACTGTGTGTGCCAGGGCTAGTAATGCAAAGGTGCACGGAGAAGGGAACTGAGGCCTGCAGTGTAGGGCCTGCGCGCAGTTGCTAAGTTAGCATGTTGTCCTGACAAGTGCAACCACTTGTCAGGCCTTACTTTCCCTTTTGCGTACACAGTGGGCACCCCTGTGGTAGGTCCCAGGTAACCCCTGGGCAGGGTGCCGTGTAAGTAAAAGGCAAGACCTATACTGAGGTGTGTGCTATGTCCTGACAGTGAAAAACACTCCATTTCGTTTTTCACTGGTGAAAGGCCATCCTGCCCATAGGACAGAATGGGGGAGGCTGGGTATTGTGTTTGTTAGCCTAGTTTCCCATAAGTTTAGAATGGAGAGGTGAAGTTTAGTATGTATGAACTCACAGCGTCATAACACATCTTTCTATGAAAGTGGTTTTGTCACTGTGAGGTTCAGAAGCCACTCTTTTAGAAAGAGGCTGAGTTTTGTGCTTTAAGCATTTCTGTGTCTCTGCTGAATGTGGTTTGACTAGCTGGATCTGAGAGGGGAGAGGAGCCGGGGGAGGTCTTGACCCAGGGAGGGGTTGAGATGGCACCAGGCTGACCTGCATCTGGAGAGTATGCGATGAGAAACCCCGGGAGGTGAAGAGGCCTGGGTTGCGGCTATAAAACAATTGACCCATCTCCTGCTGAGTGATTAAGGATCCAGACCCCCAGTATCAAAGGGAGAAAGGTGACACTGGGAGGGAGACACCCAGAACTGATTTAGGCAGGGGTCAGGGACCCCTGAGCACAACGAACTTCAAAGACATTTAGGGGTATAACTATGAGAGCTGAGACCCCTGAACGTTGCAATAGAAATGGATTGAGACTGAAAAGGCTTGGACCCATTTCGTGGTCAAGAGGAACCTCTGCTAAGGAAGGAACAACTGAAGAGACTGCTGGGAAGGACCGACCCTTGCTTCGTGATCTGGGGCTGGTCTGCAGTTTGCTGTTTTAACAAAGGAAGAGGCTGTTGGGACTGTGCTGTGTGCGCTGGGTCCCCCTGCTTGAAGAAGACTGTGCTGTGTGCCGTGTCTTGTTACCCCAAGGGCCCGAGGTGAGCTGGCTCGCTGTTTGGAAACACAGGAACATAAAAGTTTCCGGAGAAGTTTCAAGCGACGCGGTGGGCGTGTGTTGTGGCAGCTTGAGACTCTCGGAAGGTGTGCCCTGTGATCTTGGACACACGGAGGAGAAGTGAGACTCAGACGCGCTGGGTGCGTGTCGTGGTGCACTGGAGACGTTGGTGAAGAGCGCCTGGTCAACGTGTGCACCGAAGGTGAAGTGAGTCTCGGACGCGCTGGGTGCGTGTCGTGGTGCACAGCAGGCCTTGGTGAAGAGCGCCTGGTCAGCGTGTGCATCGGAGGTGACGTGAGACTCGGACGCGCAGGGTGCGTGTCGTGGTGCACCGCAGGCGCTGGTGAAGAGCGCCTGGTCGGCGGTGCATCGGAGGTGAAGTGAGTCTCGGACGCGCAGGGTGCGTGTCGTGGTGCACAGGAGGCGTTGGTGAGGAGCGCCTGGTCAACATGTGCATCGGAAGTGGAGTGAGTCTCGGATGCGCAGGGTGCGTGTCGTGGTGCACCGGAGGTGCTGGTGAAGAGCGCCTGGTCGTCGAGTGCACCGGAGGAGAAGTGAGGCTCGGACACGGTGAGCGTGTCAATGTGCGGCCGAAGGCGTTGGTGAAGAGCGCCTGGATATCGGGGCACCGGAGTTGGAGTAAGTCTCAGTGAAGCAGTGTGCGTGCTTTGGTGCAACCTGGGACTGTGGAGGTGATCCGCTGATCATCGTGTGCACCGGAAGAAAGTGAGTCTCTGCGACATGGTGTGCGGGTCTTGGTGCCAACTGAGACCGCAGAAAGGAGTGCCTGGTGAGCGTGCACTCAGAGTCGACGTGAAGTCCCATCTGCGTTGTGTGTGTGGCTTCATGCCAGAGGAGACCCGGAGGGTGCTGTGGTGAAGTGCACCCGGAGTAACGTAATCTCAGGGGCGTGGGGTGCGTGTGCCCTGCAGCCGCCTGAGACCTTCCTAACAGTCGCGGCCCGGACCGGCAGCCCGGAGGAGCTGAGCTGCCAGGCCGAGCCGCTGAGGCCCATTGAGAAAGTTCTACACGGAAGGCCCAGATCGCTGAAGGAGGAGAGGAGAGTGGGGTCGCGCCCCCAGGTAACGTGGATCACTGCCTGGGCAGGGCGCGGGCTCGGAGGGACACTCTCTCGGCCTCTCAGACCTTCTGGCAGCGTGAGCCTTTTCTTCGGCTCAGAGTGGGGCCCGTACTGCGTTCAGGAGTGGCAGTACTGGGGCCAGAGTGAGATGCTGTACTTTGTGTCATCGTTGATACGTGTGGAGGGGCAACTGTTATCGAAGAGGCTGACTGTCGTAATACACATTGCCAATATTGCTGCTAACAAACTGCCGGACTGTCTTAGGACGCCTGACATTATTTCTGCATAACGAAGTACACAATTGTAGCGCTACGCATTGCATTATTTCTCCCTTGCAAAGTACAGGATTGTAGCGGCCGCATTGCATTATTTCTTCATGGCAAAGTACATGATTGTAGCTACGCATTGCATTATTCCTTCATTGCAAAGTACATTGTAGCGGTGCGCATTGCATTATTTCTTCATTGCAAAGTACGTGATTGGGGTGTGACGCATTGCATTATTCCTTCATTGCGCAGTACATGATTGTAGCGGTACGCATTGCATTATTTCTCCCGTTGCAGGTACCGGGGTGTATCGTTACGCATTGTATTATTTCTCCTGTGCCCAGCACAGGATTGTATCGTTACGCAACGCACTATTGTTTGTCCATTGCAACGTGTGTGATTCTAGCATTACGACCAGCATAGCATTTTGAAAGCGGTGGTTGGGATTTGAACCTACCAACCAGCCGGAACGAATATTACCCTTTATTATATGTTGGCTTATGTATCGTGTGGTCTGATCGTATATCTTTTTACATAAAGTTTATACTTGTTTTATCAAACTCGTGTGGAGTCCATTTGGGGTGTCACCAGTGGGTTGCTGTGACCGTGGTTGCACATACTGTACACTCGTGCCTTGGAGATAGGCCTGGCTGCTCTTGCCAAGCTACTAAGGGGGTGAGCGGGGCTATCTCAAACGGTGTCCTTACTTGGCCTAACGTTGAGGGAGGAGTCCCGGGTCTCGCATTTAGTGACAGTGGTGCGGGAAGGGGACTCCGGCTTCCAACACCAGTTATGACTTTTATGATATCACCAACACTCTCATCAGGACTCCTAGAAATCTGTCAGTTGTACATATCCAGAAGTACTTTAACTTTGAAAAGCTTGTGTGGATTTTCTACTAAGTTGTAAAGCTTTATGAAGAAGCAAAATCTTTGTGAAGACCCACAATCCTATGCTCTTGGGTCTTTTCCAATACATTTTGTGGGTGTGCCTTTATCCCCCCAATGCTCTCTCTCACTTCCCAAAATGGTCAATAGTGGGAAATGAGGCACCTCGCAGCTTCTGCACTGTTGCAAATGCAATTAATTGTGTAAAATTTCACAACTCCGAATTTAGTCTACTGAGACAAATTCATTATCAAAATGTATTTTAATATGTACATTTCAGTAACTTTTGTGAACTGGGCATCACGGAAGCAAGAAAAGTGCGAATGTGTGTGTAATGAGAGATTCATTCCTGGCTGTGTTGGGTAGATGAATCTGGTTACACAGGGAGAGATCAGGATGCATGTATTAGGATAGAAGGGGCTGGTTAGGCTGAGAGAGAGAAGAGGTTGGTTAAACTGAAAGAGGTGAGGCTGTTTATGCTGGGAGAGGTATGAGGCTGATTACACCCGGGCAGATGAGGCTAATTGTTCTGGGACAGGTGAGGCTGGTTACACCAGATATATGATGGTCGTTCTACTGGGAGAGGTGAGGCTGATTGTACCGGGAGATGTTGAGGCTAGTTATGTTGGGAGAGATGAGGCTATGCACACACGTACAAATGTTAAGTGAATATTTCGGGGGATGCAAACGTAAAAAAGCGCTTTCTAGAGATTTTTGGGCAGGTGCACCCATATAGAAACAGTAAGTTGAGATTTCAGGGTAATGCAGGCATACACAAACACTGGCTGGGGATGATTATAGGGGTTGCACACTTACTGAAGGGGGTTTCAGTAGGATGCACCCACATACAAACACTGCAAGGAGATTTTTGAACTCTACATACTAATACAAAGAATTGGAGGAGATGACAGGCAGACACATATCTGGTGTAACGGCTAGAGCAGCTGACCTTGAAGTCGACCTTGAAGCTGGGGAACCAGGTTTGAGTCTCAGCAGGAGGCTCGACATCCTGTGATTCTTGGCAAATCACGTAATCTCTCCATGCCTACAAAATGAATGTGTTCATCTGTAATGCAACTGGTGCTCATGTACAGTGCTCTGATACCTTCGGGTCGAGTTTGTGCTATATAAAACTGCACATAAAAAAAAACTGAAGAGTAGGCTTCAGGGTTGTGCATGCATACCACCCAGTCACAATGGCTCTGCAGGATTCCTACTCGCGCACATCATACTCATACACAGAACCAGATCAGGAGGATGGGCATTCTCTTTCATCGCTCCTAAAGAATGGAATGGCCTCCCACTCCACATCAGAGCCTCCTCCTCTCTTCTTGAATTCCACAGGAAGATGAAGACCTGGCTTTTCATTTAACCAGCCTACAGCAGGGCTAAGCACACATACCTGATCAGTGCCAGGATCCCTTGCGGGTGATAGTGCGATTTACAAATACACATAACATACACAAACACTCGGTGGAGGTTACAGTGGTGTGCAACTATATAGACACACTAAGAGGAGAGTTCAAATGATGCACCTGTATGTATATATATACATATCGAGACAGGCGGCAACGCCGAAACGCGTCTGTTGGCGTGGGGGAGGTCCCGCATTAATAAATCACTTTAAAGAATTCCCGTGAGTGCTGTCCTTCCTCGGAACGACAAAGATTGTCTACCGTTGTGGTTATATATATATATATACATATATATATATATATACATACATACATACACATACACACACAAACCCTCCCGGCACTGCATACAGGTGCCAGGGCCCGTTTTGAAATATGACGATCAAATGATACCAATACATATGACTCGCACTCCAGGATTGCGTTCTTCCAATTAGATTACACCTTCTGGGAAAGTTCACGCTATATAAACACGCATAACTAAATAAATGTTTATTTCCAATGGTAACATGTTTCGACCTTGTAGACACACTAAGAGGAGAGTTCAAATGATGCACCTGTATGTATATATATATATATATCGAGAAAGGCGGCAACGCCGAAACGCGTCTGTTGGCGTGGGGGAGGTCACGCATTAATAAATCACTTTAAAGAATTCCCGTGAGTGCTGTCCTTCCTCGGAACGACAAAGATTGTCTACCGTTGTGGATAGATATATACATATATATATATATATATATATATATATATACATATATATATTCACTGAAAAAACCATAGGTTTTAGGGACAGTTATAGTTAGTTGGACATTTCACTCGTACAAAACCATAGAAATTCCCCCGTTATAGTTAGTTCAGCTAACTATAACTCGCGCCCCGGCAATGCACTGCTGATGACGTCACATATTACATCACTCATGACATGGTCAGTGACATCACTGATGATATCACTGATGACATCTCAAATGACATCACTGATGACATCTCAAATGACATCACTGATGACATCACTGATAACATCATCCATGTGATAATTTGATGCATCTTCTCACACCCTAATATAACTTTTGATACACCCACTCTAAATTACAGACTGCCATTGTCAAAACCATAGACACTCCAACACCAATAACTACATACACACTCACTGATTCTTAAGTCTACACACACATCCACTCACTCACCCGTACAGTCACTCATACTTACGGTCACTCAGTACAGGACTATCATATGCACTCATACACCTATATAGACACTCACACACCGTCACTCATCCATAGAGGTACTCACACACCTAGTCAATCAAGCAAATAATTAATCACACTGCCATTTACTCACCTATACAGTTATACACACACCAGCTCACTTACTCATACAAATACTAGCACATTCTTACGCTCTTATACAATCACTGATACAAGTACACACTCATCCATACAGCCACTCTCACAATCACACACTCTCACTTATACCCATTTATATTCTCCAACACACATATATACTGCCTTTCACATATGTAGTTACTCACACATGTACCACTGAGATATACATTCACTCACTAACACACCCATACACACACTCACACACCCATACAGTCCATCACAGATGCACTCTTGAAACCATGCACCCAGTGAATCACCCACTCACACATCTATGCACAGAGTCACACACACCCCACCCACACAAACACTCAGGCACCCATACAGATACTTAGACAACCAATCAATAACCCATGTAGACACTCATGTAGCTATTCGCAAACCCATGCAGCCGCTTACACACCAACATGCTGGGGGTGGTGTTTCAGGGTTTAGGGCAGTGCAGTGGTGTTCGGGCAGTGTAGGGGGTCATGCAGGGTTGTGGTGTTTCAGGGTTTAGGGCAGTGCAGTGGTGTTCGGCAGTGTAGGGGGTCGTGCTGGGGGTGGTGTTTCAGGGTTTAGGGCAGTGCAGTGGTGTTCGGGCAGTGTAGGGGGTCGTGCTGGGGCTGGTGTTTCAGGGTTTAGGGCAGTGCAGTGGTGTTCGGGCAGTGTAGGGGTCGTGCTGGGGCTGGTGTTTCAGGGTTTAGGTAGTGCAGTGGTGTTCGGGCAGTGTAGGGGGTCGTGCTGAGGTTGGTGTTTCAGGGTTTAGGGCAGTGCAGTGGTGTTCGGGAAGAGTAGGGGGTCGTGCTGGGCTGATGTTTCAGGGTTTAGGGCAGTGCAGTGGTCGGGCAGTGTAGGGGGTTGTGCTGGGGCTGGTGTTTCAGGGTTTAGGGCAGTGCAGTGGTGTTCAGGCAGTGTAGGGGGTCGTGCTGGGTCTGGTGTTTCAGGGTTTAGGGCAGTGCAGTGGTGTTCGGGCAGTGTAGTGGGTCGTGCTGCAGGTGGTGTTTTAGGGTTTAGGGCAGTGCAGTGGTGTTCGGGCAGTGTAGGGGGTCGTGCTGGGGCTAGTGTTTTAGGGTTTTGGGCAGAGCAGTGGTGTTCGGGCAGTGTAGGGGGTCATGCTGGGGGTGGTGTTTCAGGGTTTAGGGCAGTGCAGTGGTGTTCGGGCAGTGTAGGGGTTCTTGCTGCGGGTGGTGTTTCAGGGTTTAGGGCAGTGGTGTTCAGGCAGTGTAGGGGGTCTTGCTGGGGGTGATGTTTCAGGGTTTAGGGCAGTGCAGTGGTGTTCGGGCAGTGTAGGGGGTCTTGCTGGGGGTAGTGTTTCAGGATTTAGGGCAGTGCAGTGGTGTTCGGGCAGTGTAGCGGGTCGTGCTGGGGTGGTGTTTCAGGGTTTAGGGCAGTGCAGTGGTGTTCGGGCAGTGTAGGGGTCGTGCTGGGGGTGGTGTTACAGGGTTTAGGGCAGTGCAGTGGTGTTCGGGCAGTGTAGGGGTCGTGCTGGGGTAGTGTTTTAGGGTTTAGGGCAGTGCAGTGGTGTTCGTGGCAGTGTAGGGGGTCGTGCTAGGGTAGTGTTTTAGGGTTTAGGGCAGTGCAGTGGTGTTTGTGTAGTGGGCAGCGCATGCGCTGCATCGCTAGGCGAGACCTAAAAGCATTGCACCAAAGATGGCTGCCAACACTTCCTGGATTGAAGTGTTGGCAGCCAATTAGAGCCAAGCTCGTGCTTTTCTAGTTAGGTCCCGCCCAGATATATAAAGATTTTTTTCCTTTAATATCTCAAACTACTGAACGGATTTACACCATTTAAAAAAAAGGGCGCTTTCTGAACCAAGCACTACCTTTTTGCCAAATTTGGTGTAATTCCGTTCAGCAGTTCTGGCTGTAGCCGTGTCTAAAGTTTCCTATGGGAAATAACATGGAGAAAACACGTTTTGGGACCCCCCTTTTTTCTCGGCTCCCACTTGCCGAATCACCCCGAAACTTTCAAGATAGGAGCTGACCGGAGCGGGCCATTAGTTTTGAAAATTTCGCGAAGATTCGTCAACCGGCGCCAAAGTTATTGGGAAAAGAATGTTACGAATTTCCTATGGATAATAGGTCCTAACTATAACTATCTACTGGCGACCGCCAGTAGATAATATATATATATATATATATATATATATATATATATATATACATACATACATACACATACACACACAAACCCTCCCGGCACTGCGTACAGGTGCTAGGGCCCGTTTTGAAATATGACGATCAAATAATACCAATACATATGACTCGCACTCCAGGATTGCGTTCTTCCAATTAGATTACACCTTCTGGGAAAGTTCACGCTATATAAACACACATAACTAAATAAATGTTTATTTCCAATGGCAACACGTTTCGACCTTTCAGTCTTTTTCAAAAGGCAAATTGCATGTGAGCACAACCACAATTAGTACTGTAAAGGTGACTAACATAAAAGAAAGACAATCCGTTTGGCTGCTGACATGGATACTGAAGACAGACTGCATTACTCATGTATGTCTATTGCAACCTTGTCGAGTCGCATTCATAATTCAACTTATATATTTTTTTTTAAAACCAGAAATAGCAGCACCAGTACGCGTATGCCTCATATCAACATATATATAAAAAATATATAAAATTATCTAACATACAACATATGAAACGTAACCGAATTCCCTCAAACTGTGCATTTAGATATCTCTAGTTGCAATTGAGATTATCTATATTTGCTACATTCACCCTTCATCATTGCATATAATTCATCCTTGCATGTAATGCCATTAGGTCACATTTCTCAGGATACATTATTGCGCACGTGCGCCTCCACAGTATTTGCCAAACCTATGTCAAACTTCATTCAATGATTTGCCTGAGGTAATAATATAGAACGTTCACCTTGTCCTCCAACCTTTCATAATTGTGCAAGTTACATGTTATCAATTTTCAAAGTGTATGCAACTTTAAAAATTAGTAATATGTGACTGTCTTCTATGTTTGTCACCTTTTCATTACTAATGGTGGTTGTGTTCACATGCAATTTGGCTTTTAGAATAGGCCGCAAGGTCGAAACGCGTTGCCGTTGGAAATAAACATCTAATTAGAAGAACATGATCCTGGAGTGCGAGTCATATGTACTGGTATCGCTTTAATACATATTTTCGTCATATATATATATATATATATATATACACACACACAAACAATGGGAGTGTATTTCAAGGGATACACACATATACAAGGAGGTGCACATGTCAGCGGCCAATATGTGTTGATTGTGAAGGGGATGCAGAAATCTAAAGAATGAGAGGCGATGGCAGTAAGATGCCTTCATATAGAAACAAGTGGAGATTTCAGTGATATACACACATACACCAAGACATAAGAAGCCTCATACAAAACACTGCGGCAATATTTCAGGAGCATGCACACGTACAAAATCACTAGCAGAAGATTTCAGGCGAGGTAGGCGTGTGGGTAAACATTTACAGTCACCACAGGGGGAATCACAACATGTATGCAAACATTCAAACAATGAGAGGGGATTTCATAGAGATGGGTAAGGCGGGAGCAGGGATGGAGCGGGGTCTGCTGCCTGGAGTAAGAGAGAGCTGCAGTGCCGGTGTGAGGCAGCAGCTGGAGAGATGAGCAATTTTCCAGTGACCAGGCACGGCGGCGTTCACCTGATCTTGCAGAATCTCCTGTGAAACAGCAGCAAGTCCTGAGTCAGCAAGTCTGGGAGCAGGGGCTTCTGGGAACCAGCCATAGAGGGGCAGAGAAAGAGAACATAGAGAGGGAGTTCCACTGCTCCATTCAGTCACCTTGTTGCCTTCTTTCCATCCTCTTCTTCCTCTTTGCATCTATCTCAGAACTTTCTCTCCATTGCTGTTGTTTCCTTCTGTTCTCCCCTATCTCTCCCCCAGCCTTCTCTCTTTACCTCTGCTCCATTTACCACATTACTCTCTTCCCCTCCTTCTCACACTTTTCTTCTTGCCTTCATATTTTAGCTACCCTTATCTCCACCTTTCCCCTTTGGACCTCCCTATCGCCCTTCAGTCCATCCCTCCAATCCTTCCCCTTCCTTCACTTTGCGACTTTTCCTAATCTCTCATCTCTGTCTCTTGCCTGTCCCTTCATCTCCGTCCATCGCCTTGTCTTATCCTTTCCCACTTACCATATCACTCATCTACATCAGTTTGCCCCTCCCCATACGTAAGCCATTGTCCGTGCTATATTCTTTTTGGTGAATTTGCACTCCTCCCATGAATCAATCTGAAGATACTAACTTAATTATTAGCCTCCAATTTCAAATTCCATCACATTTACAGAATGTTTTTAAACTTTCAATTTTGCTTCTTTATTTATATATACTTTATTAATCTGTTAATATCATTTAATGTTCTAAGCAGTCGTGGACCCCCAGAGTAGGCACCGTGAACCCCTACGGGTCCCCAGGCCAAGAAACGCGGCTCTAGACCTTACCTGACCCATTCTTTTTATTAGGGATGGACAGAACTCGTGGAGTTTCACTCTGCGGAATTCCACAGAGTTACATAAAAGCTCCGCGAGATTATGCAGAGTGAAACTCCACAAGTTCTGCCAACCGCTAATAAAAATAATGGGTCGGAGACGTAGAGGAGGTAAGATTCCACAGAGTTCCGCGAGAGGGCAGAATCGTAACGTCACACTGATTTTTAGCGTTGGGATCTTGTTCCGCGCTGCAAAATCAGCATGAAAAGGCACCACACCTTGCGCCAGAGGGCGCTTTTTCTTTGCTGCCACTCGAGTACATTTTCTACTTGAGCTGCAGCTTTCTCACAGCTAATGATTGTGACTGCCCGCGACCACCCGCATTGAGACAATCTTGTCGGGTGCCATCCTAGCACCTGAAAATCATGCTAGGCAACACCAATTCTCACTCGCACTTGCCAACTTAACATTGGCGAGCCAAGCACAAGAAAAAACTCCCCCACGTGGTTGTTGGCGGAGGTTTGCCGGAACTCAGCCTTACAAGCGTGACATCAAGTGAGCAAAACTCTACGAACTCCGCTGGCGGAGCAGAATTTATCGCTTATCCCTACTTTTTATCTCACTTCTTCCACTTTTCCTCAGCCCTCTTCTCCAATTTTCCAATCCCATGCAGTCTCTCCCTTTTGTTGACTGCTCCTCCCATCTTGTCTCATCACTCTTCACGGACTTCTTGCTCTCTTTTAATTTTTCCATTCCCTCCTCAATATTTTCTCTCACATTGTTACCACTCTCTTTGTTGCTCCTGTACGTCCGGCTATTAGTTCCCTCTTCTTTAGGGCATTGTTTCTACCCCACCCTGCCATTTTCATTGTGTGTGACATCTTGCCTCTCATCCATAGTCTCTCATTGCTTCCTGTGTACTTGACACCTTCCTTCTATACCTCGTTCCCTCCCTATCCACATATCTCTTTTCTTCCACTCTTCGGTTCCTAACTCCCATGCGTGTTTTATTTCTTCTATTGACTTTCCTGTTGATGGTGGTCGATGACTGGATCCAGTAAAACACTGCAGCAGAGGTGCTTCAGATGAGCATGCTGAGATGCACGTGGAGCCGAGAGGAGCTGCACACAGTGGATGTTAGATGATCTGCCACCCTCTGTGTGCCTCGGTTCTCATGAGCTGCTCTCCGTGCGTGCTTTGCATGAGCTGCTGTCCATGCGTGCCTTGGTTCTCATGAGCTGCTGTCCATGCGTGCCTTCGTTCTCATGAGCTGCTCTCTGAGCGTGCCTAGGTTCTCCTGAGCTGCTGACTGTGTGTGCCTTGCATGAGCTGCTGTCCATGCGTGTGCCTTGGTTCTCATGAGCTGCTGTCTGTGCGTCTCTAAGTTCTCATGAGCTGCTATCCTTGCGTGTGTCTAGGATCTCATGAGCTGCTGTCAGTGTGTGTGCATAGGTTCTCATGAGCTGCTGTCAGTGTGTGCCTAGGATCTCATGAGCTGCTGTCAGTGCATGCCTAGGTTCTCATTTGTTGCTGCCCATGCATGCCTAGGTTCTCATGAGCTGCTGTCTGTGCTTGCCTTGGTTCTCATGAGCTGCTTTCCATGTTTTTCTTGGTTCTCAAGACTTCCTGGCCCCTTTGGGTCTTGCTTCTGTTGAACTGTTGCATTCCCTAATCCTGGGAACTCTAGCTCTTTGCATGTGCGAGCTGGGCCCACATCCAGGGCACTGCTTTACTTTTCATGGCTCTTTTTTCTCTTGCCCCCTCACCTTTCCCCATTTCTCCCATTTTTTTCAACACACAGCTAAAGAGGGTGAATGGGAGAGACTCCAAATTTGGGGGCATGTTTACAATGAAATGGCGCAGCACGACGCTGCAAGCAATTTTGCTGTGCCAAGCTGTCTTTTAAAAAATGCAGGGATGCACCGTATTTTCAAGAATACAGCGCACCCTTGTGCTCTCCCTTGCACCAGCGCACAAACAGCAGTTGTGCAGCAATGCAGGCATGATTATGTTTGGGCAGGAAGGGACACTTTTCTGCACAAAAACAATCATTAATGGTGTTTTCAGCACACAGAGAAAGAGCCAAAAACGAGGAGAAATAAAAGTATTTCTTCTTGTTGCGCCACCTTAAAGCCTACCCTAGAAAGGTGCTCATTTTTGGCGCTGCCTCAGATTTATGGATCCTTGTAAATATGGGGCATTGTCAGAAAGCCATGGGTGTTATGTGGGAACACCCATGACATGCTCCTTTCACACAGTACTGCGTGAAAGAGGGCCAGATTTACAAAGCAGTGTAAAGCCATGCAAAGTGGCTTTGTGTGGCCTTGTAAATATGGGCTAGCACACAGAGCCACCAGAGCGTCCGAAAAAGTGACACTCTGGTGGTGCTAGGGTTTTGTAAATATGCCCCTTGGTTTTGTGCAGGGTGCTCTCCGAACAAAGGCAGGTCTTGCTCTTCGATCCTTCCTACCTCTACCCTTTTGCTTCCTTTCTGTTGCTTCTTTCTTCTCTCCTCTGTTCCCCTATCAACCTGTTTCTCTCTTCCCTTTCTCCCCCCTATTTCTGATTTCTTCTTCTATCCTCATCCTCTCCTAATCTTCTGTTTCATACATATTCATTCCAACCTCCTTCTCTCTTTCCTCCTCTGTGCCCTCCCCCTTTCACAACTTTTTCTTGCTTTTCCCATCTTCTTTCTTTGTCTGCATCACTTCCCTCCTTCACCATTCCCACTGCTTTCATCCATTCTCTTCCCTCCCACTTCCAGCCGATACTCCTCCTCTGCCCCCTCCCTCCACGCTCCCCTCCTGACTGGATTAAATAACTTTATTTTTTTTTACGGGTCTTGGGGCTTTAGATGGCTTCAGATTGAGCGGCAGCTTGGAACTGGCTCTGCAGGGATCGCCAGTTGCTCGGATTTGCTCTGCTCGTCCTGCTGAGACACGTTGCTGCTGTTCGTGCCGTAGGGGAGGAGCTGTTTGATTTTTCCTCCTCCTGTCAATTCAGGTATCTGCATGGGGCATTTAGGTCCGCTCCTGACGAAATAAAGCAACGCTCGAAGCTTCCCGCCAAAACTGTGTACGAGCCTAGCCATGACATGGCTCCTGTGTGAAGGAGCCCAGGTGGCATTGGAGGTGGGCGAGCCACTGAAAGCTCGAGACAGACTCAATCCTAATGCCCGGCTATGTCTCAGCGTGAGGAGGTCCTTTTGGAACCTCAAGCCCATAATGAGTCAACTTTCATGTGGCTTCTGCCTGCCTCTCTTCCCTTACTCTGGATGTGCCATTAGGGCCAGACCTGTCAACTTTGGACTTGGAGAACACGGTTCGACTTTGGACTTGGGTAACCGGGTTCAAGTCTCAGCATCAGCTCAACAGCCTGTGATTCAGGGCAAATCACTTCATTTCCCCATCTCTATATACAATGTCTGAACCTTGTGTAATGTAACGCATGCTCTTATAAACCCTTCAGTTTGATTTCACGCTATATAAAAATAGTTGAAAGGTGCACAAAGAGGTCAAAAACAAAGTCTTAACACAAGGAATGTTACTCTATAATAATCTAGGTCAGTACAAGGTTCACATGACGATTGACTTGCCTGTTACTCCATTAAAAGGTTCATGTTTAAAAATTAGCACTTTTAATAAAGTAGTTGTCAGTTCATTGCTATAATGTGACATATTAATGTTAAGGCTACCACATGTTAAATAAATAAACTTTTAAAAATTTGGAAGAGATTTAATCATATTTTATGTGATGTTTGTTGTATGATTTACATAGCAAACATTTTCAGGGCTTGGCTCGTGCATGGGCTCCAAGATTCGAGCCAGAACCCTGGCTCAGCTCTAGCTTGCATCTCCCTGTTAATTTGTTGGCTCGCCCACCTCTAGGTTGCATGGTTCTACTATCCTGGAGCGCAGCCCTGCAAAGAATTCAACTCTATGTTTTCAAACCTACAAATACTAGCCATGGGTGTGGAAAGCTCCCCTTGAAAAGACTTAAACATCTGACTCTATTATGAATCGCTTTCTGAAGCCTTTACCTTGGTCTTTGAGCATGGCATTGATCTTTAGAGCAACATCTAAGAACTCCGGGAAATATATGACTTGGCACAGGATCTAAACCAGTTCCAATGCTAAAATCTACATAGTCCCTGATTCTGATTGATGACATGATACCTAATCTATATATAGATCCACCAATAAGGGGCAACCCACTAGTCCTAGAAACTTAGGCAATTCTGAGTTTCACAGAAATGATGGTTCTGTTGGAATCATTCATATTCAAAGCAACTTTACAAATATTAAAATATCAGGGCAATAGTCTTGTTCCTCTCTGTGTATTACATCTGTCTATAGTTCACAAATAATCCACGGCTCAGAATAAAGATGCAGAATTTACAATTAAATAACTGTATGTTCACATTTCATTTAAGCAAAGAACCATTTAAAATACAAACATTACTCCTGAAATAGGTGCTACACATAGTGTGTAAAAGCACCGCGCATATCATATATGAGTGAAAAAAGTGCTCATGAAACACCCAAAATTGCATAAATTGTGAATGTGTCAGGTCATATCAGCAATCATAAATTTAAATTTTGATCAAAGGCTCATAAATCAATTATAAACAGTACCAGCATAATTGTCAACGTTTCCACGCCTATTATGGTCATTTGACCAGGGTCTATATCAGGACTGGAAAACAAGTATATATCTCCCTTTACCAAAATAATCAGGAGGTACAAGGTCACTAAATTAGGTCTCCTGAAAGGTGCTGCAAGAAGTCACCAATTACAACATGGTAAATCAATTATTAAGTCTGTACAGCTCAGCACAGTTCAAGAAACGGACAGCCGCCTGTGAGAAAGTATCACGTTCCATGTACTGTTATGCTACAGAAGTATAACCCTGATGTTTTAATATGTGAGAAACTGCTTTTCATATGAATTATTTGGAAAGAACCATTGTTTCTTTTTACCTTAATGATACCTAATCTGTCCAAACTCCCATTTGTCCCTGACTCTATATTACAACTCGGATGCAACTTGGCGTCACAAGGGGTCTATCAATCAATCAATCACAGAATTTGTAGAGCGCACTACTTACCCGCGAGGGTCTCAAGGCGCTGGGGAGAGGGGAGAGGGGGGTGCTGCTACTGGTCGAACAGCCAGGTCTTGAGTAGCCTCCTGAAGGTCAGCAGGTCTTGGGTCTGTCGTAGGCTTAGTGGAAGGGTGTTCCAGGTCTTGGCGGCGAGGTGTGAGAAGGATCTGCCGCCGGTGGTTGTTCTTCGAATGCGAGGGACGGTGGCGAGGGAGAGGTCGGCAGAGCGGAGCTGGCGGTTGGGGACGTAGAAGAAGAGTCGTCTGTTGAGGTAGGCTGGGCCAGTTTTGTGGAGTGCCTTGTGTGCGTGGATGAGGAGTTTGAAGGTGATCCTCCTGTCTATAGCTGCCCAATTTTCACTATGTAAGACCTATGCAAATAGTGCAGAGGCTGTTTGTGTACCTCCCAATGGGAAATAATATGCATGGCTAAAGACTTATCCCCATTCCGAAGTGTGCACAATTGATATTTATCAGTTGCACATTTTGGAGGATGTTCAATCTGCAAGCCTATCACTGTTTGAGACTATAATAAGGAGGCATCCTATCTGGTTGTAAAATAGAGTACATGTCATCACCCTAGAGAATCATGGCCAATTTCTGATGCACTGTGTCCACAAATAGGGGTGTCTGACGTATTTGTTCCCACTAATGGCTTCCTGCATATCTGTGCTTCTGTCTAGTTCTCATTGCCAACATTTAGTGGGTACAATCTCAACCTTTAGCTGCTAGTTCAAATATTCAGTGACATGGTATGTTCTAACTCCAGTTGCACTTACTAATGAGTATATTAATTATCATTGTTCCCCAAAATTACTTTTTGTATATAAATATATTTTATGAATGCCTGAAATGTGCCTAAATTTGTCCCAGATCTGTGGAAAAAACTTGTCAGCTACAATATATCTACTCAAGGTTTGTTCATATGACAATCTGTAATATTAACTATTTCAGCAAATTAATGCCTGCATTCCCCTATTCATGGTAGAGGATGTTGCTTTTGCCATTCCCCAGTTCCACGTCCTCATCCTCTATGAGTGCCATCTTAGTGAGGTTCTGTGGTTTTACCTGTCATAACTACCGACTTGTTAAGGGTAGACTGGCCTTTTCCGGCATCTCAGAAATCACAAGAGGTTGGCTGAGGAAATATCACCTTATCTATAGGTGACAGTAGTAACAACCTAATGTAGATTCATAAGCCTTTTGAGAAAACTCGCTTAATGTGGAATTCTGCAGGAAAAATATGTAAAAGGGCCAAAACCTTTGAGAAAATTCAGACCATAGCTTGAAAAAGGGAAGTCATGCATAGCTGCACTGAATTCCTTGTTTATTCACCCTTTGAAAATAGTTCACTTCCTTAGAAATATATGCATGCTTCCAAAACCAGTTTGGTTTTGTGTTGGGACTTTTGATCCTGATTTTTTTTCTGCAACCACTTCTTTCAAAGAATTTCAAAACAAAAGGGAAAGAAATAAGATTAATAAAGTTTGGGCAAAGTTTCGCATCAGTTATACCAGTTTAATACTTGAATAAAGAAATCAGCAAATGAAATTTGCCCAGTTAACCTTTGCATGGGGGCTGCACCTGCGCGAGTTGCATGTTGTTGTTTTTTTAAAGTAAACTTGGATTTGTTTTAATAAAAAAACAATTGTGTCTTTTTTAAACCTGCACGTAATGCAGCAGCTGGTAGAGTATATTGCAGGTGCAGTAAATCCACAATTATGTGGAAAAGCAGCAGGTGCAGAATTTTATAATTTCAGTGGCCCTGGTTATAAGCAGATATGCTTATATGCAGACCTTTCAAAGCGAATCGGTCCTGCACATTTGCACCCAATGATTTTCTAGTACTGGAACCCGTTTGTTGGTCTGTAGGTACGTGTAAATCCTGCCCTCTTGCCACACCAGCAGAGGGACTCACGTGCAGCTTTACCAGTACTCCTCACTGTCCCCAGGCCTGGACTGCAGTTCTCTCTCCTTTCTAGGAGGCATTTCCACACCGGGGCCATGATTGCAATTAGGCAGAATACCATGCCGAGATTTCCACCGGCTGTAATGAGTCCTTCTGCCAGGTGCGTCCTTCGTTACTGGATTCAAGTCTGACGTAGAGCTGCAGGAGTGACTGGAGGAGGTGAAGCGCACGGGCCTCGCTGCGAAGAGCGAGGTGCTGCAAGGACAGGATGGCGGGGGGCCGTGAGAAGGAGGTGAGGAGAAAGCGGAGGCTGGCGCCGCTGCTGCTGCTTCAGCAACGCAACCTTAGGTGTTACAAGAAGCGCGGTGTCGATGACAGACTCAGCCCCGGGCCACCCCGTCATCCCCCTTCATCACTTGATTATCACCTCGCATCTCGCGCAGCGAAGATCCCTTCAGGGTCAAACATAAACAAAGCCCTCACCCTTTTTAATATCCTTTAGCGAGCAGCAGGCATCAATTAAAGCGCAACCGCGAAATCTCGCGCGCGTGCCTCGTTAGGGCGGGAGGAGTGTCATGAGTGAAAGGTGGCAGTTATTGGACAAAGAGAAGGCAGCTTTGCTTTTCAGGCCTGCTATGCGTTTTTTCTTCTACAAACTCAATGTCAGTGAGCTTGCGGAAGCACTGTCCACTTTGTTTATTTTGCTTTTTTATCAGCGCAACAGGGAAGTGCGTCCTCGCCTCAGTAGATCACGACGACTCCTACTCCTTTACCACAGGAGACGTGCTTGTGGAAATTCCTCTCAGTTTTGATAAGAGGGACCCTTCGCTCACGCCTCCTGCATGCCTGGTGTGGGTTGATAGGGCGAGCTTGTGTTGTGTGCTACATGCTCCAGAGTCCAGGTGCAGAGTGAACGGTGTTCTAGCCGAGCCTCAGAGGACATGATGACTAGCACAAGATGGCTGTTCATGTGTGTGTGTCCGTCCAACTGCCTGCAGCTTCCCCCTCCAAATCCTAAAGCCTGTGGGGAGGGCTCAGGAACTCACTAGGCCAGAGCCCTGCTAGAGAACAGGACAGTGAATGCCTCAAAAGACGTTGCTGCCCCTAGCAGCGCTCCTTGCAGACCACCCCTCCACACTTAGCTCCCCATGAGTGGCCTGGTGCTTGGGCAGACATTTATCGGGCCTGATAAAAGTCTTCCCGCCTGGGTCAGAACTGCTCATTACCACCCGGCATTGTGGAAACCTGTATTGCCCTTCCTCAAGCTTGAGAGACACGCAAGGGTTCCCCCGTCACCCAGGTCCTTGGCGTTTCTACCTTTGACTGAGTTTAGTCGCCCCACTTGTAGAACTAGTTGAACCATCCATCTACAAAATAGATCCCCCTCATCCTGCGCCAGCGTTGACTTTTATTAATTGTGGTGACCGTTGTTAAGTTGTGCTTAAGGGCAAACCTTCAGACCACCACCGGTGAGTAAAACCTCAGGTCACGTGGAAGGTGTGACGTTGGCGAGATAGAGCGTTGGGGGCCTAGCGTTATCGCAGCGCAGGAAAGACGACATCACACACACTTGCACTGACTGGGCCGGAAGTCCCGAGCGACCTCCGTCCATTTATTTATACCCTCTGGCCACACCTGGCCAGAGGTTGCTACAACGTGCATATGCCCTTCCGGGCCAGGGGTCTCGGGGTGCCCTTCTCCAGTAGACTAGACCGCTACATCCCATCCCAAGTCAGTATTCAAAACGAACCCCTCAAAGTTAACACATAAAGTCTGTGAGTCTTTGGCTCGCCTTGGATTCGGTCTCAGTTCGTACCTCTGGGACCGGACTCCACGACTCGCTGGAGGGCTGCTCGGCGGTCCGGTAGCGACACTGGTTGTGGCAGTCTCAACCTCCGCAGGTGTCGGGGAGGGTAGGCATACCACAGTCGGGCTATCCTCGAGACCCAGCGATTGGCTACCGATGGCGTCTCCTCCGTGTTCTGCCTGTCTAGGCGACCTCCAGTTGACGCTGGTGTCATGGATGCGCTTGAACCAGGATATGTTCCGGGTGATGACTTCAGTCCCTTTCTGGACTGTAATGGCGGTCCCGTTGGTTTTTAGCACGGTCCACGCTTCAGGCTCGTACTTCCCTCCGCTGCGGCGATTCCTAATCAGGACGGTACAGCCTGGCAGGATGTTTCTCGGCTTAGCATGCCTTTTCTACTAGCCCGCGCATTGGTTGCTATTCTTCTAGCCTGGGCTTGTGCGGGTTCATAAGGTTCTGGTGTCCATCCAGCAGCAGCAGGGAGCCTGTCTCGTCGTGGTCCTGCTAGCATCAGCGACCAAGGTGACCGCTGGGTGGTACAGTGCGGAGTGCTGCGGTATTCTCGTAGGAACTGGTGCATGGCCACTTCTGGGTCGGCCTGTTCGGAAACAGCGATCTGCAGCACTTTATTGAGAGTCCTCATGAAGCGTTCTGCTTCTCCGTTGTCTTGGGGCCATTGTGGGGTGATTCGGTGATGGTGGATTCCTAGCGAGGTCATCATGTCTTTGAATTCGGTCCCTTGAAATGAGGGTCCATTGTCGCATTGATCTGTTGCGGAAGTCCAAACAGCGAGAACGCTCTCTCGAGTACGGGCTGTAGGTGTACAAATGAGGTAGACGCAGTCACTTCAACTATGGGATACTTTGTGTAGCTGTCAATTATTACAGCGGTTGTTCGTCTATCTGGGAAACTCCCGAAATCTATACTTAGTTTTGCCCACGGGGCGGTGGCTGGTTCTTCTGTTATCACCGGGGCAGGATGTTCTTGGCTGCTCGTAAGCTGACACGGTCGACAATTGTTTACGAGCGTATCCACTGCTGCCTCAAGTCCAGGGAACCACACTTTCTCTCTCATGTGAGACTCCATTCGCATCCTTCCTTGGTGTCCTTCATGGGCTAGGGCCATGGCTCCCTCTTGTAGGCTAGCGGGGATGACTATGCAAGACCCTCGTAGTACTACTCCGTCTGCAGTGGCACTCAGTTCCTTGCGCACTCTCCAGAGTTTGTTCAGCCTGTCTCAGTCGGACTCATGCCATCCATTCATCCCATGTAGGAATTCTCCCCAGGACCCTCTCCGGAATGAGTGTAATACCTTCGTTAATACCGTGTCCTTGCCCGTTTCGGCTTTGATCTCATCCAGGGTGATGGCTCACGGAAAGTCCCATTGAGATACCATGTCTGTGTATTCTTCTGTCTTCCTTTCTTGTTCGCCGCCATCTCTGTCTGTCTCTGGCGGGTGCCTCGACAAGAAATCTGCCTGATTCTTCGCTCCGGATCGGTATACCACTTCCATTTGGTAGTGCTGTAGCTGTATGGCCCAGCGTTCGATTCTTGGTGGAGGGTGTGGTGCCGTGCCTCGGAATAGCGGATCAGTGGCTGGTGGTCGGTTACCACCTGGAACGGATGGCCGCTGACATACAGGTGAAAGTGGTTGCACGCCCACTTGATGGCCAGCGCTTCTCTCTCGATCTGAGAGTATCTGGACTCCGTCGGCGTGAGTGCTTTGCTTGCAAAGGCAAGTGGGGTCCACTTTCCAGGTTCCATCTCCTGGGTCAGGAGAGCCCCTAGTCCAACGGGACTGGCGTCCACGATGAGTTCTGTCGCTCGCGTGGTGTCGAAATACGCCATGGTGGTTCTTCCCAGCAGCGCTTCTTTGATCTTTTGGAAGGCACTGTCCTCTTCCTGGCCCCACTTCCAGGTCACTTCTTTCTTGGTCAGGGCGCGTAGAGGTTCCGCTAGCGTTGCCAGGTTCGGTATGAACCTACCGCAATAGGTGGCCATTCCAAGGAAGCTTCTCACTTCCGACGCCGACATGGGTGCCGGGGCTTGTTGTATCGCCTGCGATTTTCTCGGGTCTACTCTTACTCCGGCTTGGCTGAACACATACCCGAAGAATTCAGTTGACTCCTGGAAGAACGAACACTTGTCTCGGTGGAGTGTGGGTCCGTGCTCTGCGAGACGTTGAAGTGTGGCTCGAAGATGGTGATGGTGTTCTTCCATGGTCGCGGAGTGAATCAGGATGTCATCGCTGACATTGAGTACTCCGTGGAGTCCTGACAGTACCTCTCGTATAGTGTTCTGGAAGATCTCTGCGGCCGAGGATATTCCGAAGTTGAGTCTTTTGTACCGGCGTAGACCTATGTGAGTCGAGAATGTTGTAATGTACCGGCTCTCTTCGGCCAGCCTCAGTTGGTGGCATCCTGCATTGAGGTCTAGCTTGGAGAACCAGCGCGACCCGTTGAGGTCAGCTAAGATATCATCTACGGTGGGTGTCAAGTGTCTTTCACGCTTGATTGCTTGATTGGGTAAACGCATGTCGATACATAGTCTGATTTTTCCCGGCTGCTTTGGCTTCTCCGCGATCACCATTGGGGATACCCAGGGCGTCGGTCCTGTAATTTTCTCGATGACACCTTGTTGCTCAGAATAGGGCAAACGCTGTTGGGGCCGTCACCACGGGGCCTGATGTCCCTGATATCTTTGGAGCTTGGTATCTTGGCTTAGCGATGTGCAGAGCATGTGTGCGTCATTGATTGGGGCTCCGCCGGTGTTCATGCGCATGCGCGCACCGCTGTACTACAGCGCGGGCTTCCACCGGGTTCACACCGGGAGCACCAGCGACGGCAACGCACACAGCGGGTGTGCGCTCTACAGGCGGGCAGACAGGCAGGCAAGTACCTGAGCCGTGACGGCGGTGAAGGCTTCTGCCTTGGGGGGGGGGGGGGAAGCGCGGCGTTACAGCCACGATGACGCTTTCACGGCCCCTTCCTCTTCACCTCTCCCGCAGCATGGGCATGGGGGCACGAGGCCAGCATTCTCCTCGTCGGGCCACGACATCTCAGGCCACTTTGCTGCGCCGACGGGCCAGGAGCAGGCACCAGGAGACAGGTGAGGCACTGGATGCCGTCGACTGGTGAGTGATGAAGCTCCCACCCTCGTCGCCAGTGTGACGGTGACGCGATAGAGCGTTGGGGGCCTAGCGTTATCGCAGCGCAGGAAAGACGACACCATACACACTTGCACTGAGTGGGCCGGAAGTCCCGAGCGACCTCCGCCCGTTTATTTATACCCTCTGGCCACGCCTGGCCAGAGGTTGCTACAACGTGCATATGCCCTTCCGGGCCAGGGGTCTCGGGGTGCCCTTCTCCAGTAGACTAGACCGCTACAGAAGGCATGGAAACCAAGACAGTCTGGACCATCCACTGCGGCCTGAGCTTCCAGACTCCTGGGCCATAAAGGAGAGCAAGCACTTTCATGCCCAACACTGCTGGGAGCTTTGTGTGTGTGTGTGTGTTTGTGGGTGTGTGGTGTCTGTGTCAGCATGTATGAGGAGTGGACAAATGGCTGTGTATGTATATGGGACGTTTTTTATAACGAGTGGATTTGTGGCTGCTTCTGTGTGTGATTGTGTGCTTTTGTGTTTCTATCAGTATGTCTGATAGTGAATATGTGGCTGTGTGTGTAGGACAGTTGTCTAATGAACGGACGTGTGACCATGTGTGTGTGATTGATAGTTTAATGACAGGTGGGCATGAGACTGCTTGTGTTTGATGTATGTGTATGTGTGAGAGTTAACATGCAGCTATGTGTGTGTATGGTAGCATGTGCAACGAGTGGGTGTGTGGCTGCATGTGTGAGTTTGACAGTATTGCCACGAGTCGACGTGATGTTAATTGTGTATCATTTGCAGTTTCTGTTGCCTGCTGTTGGTGGACCTGAGTAGCGCTTGGAGATTAGAACTTGCCCTTGATGTATGTCTTATTTATACCATGTACTTGCAGAATAATAGATCCACTTCCTTGTCTCCGTCAGGAGAATTTATTCAAAATCAATAAGGGAAAATAAATGTATATTTTAAATGTAAAACTCAAGTAAGTAAGCTTCATTCATCAAGGGCAAAGGCATACCGCGGTCCTCCTGCCATCCCACTCTGGCCATCAGCCTCTTCGCCATTCCTCTTCCTGTCTTTCTTGTTAGATCCCTCTTTCTGCCACTCACTCCTTTGCGCTTTTCCCTGCACCCTCTCTTCCGTTTATCTTCCATCACTTTTCCTTTTTAATCCTTTGCGACACTCCCTCTGTTCTTTATCTCACTATTACATCTATTTCTTGTCTCTAATTTCCTCAAACTCATTATCTTTTGCTATTACTAAATGTATGCTCCCCCGCACGCTATCCCTTTCTTTCACTCTCTCTCTCTCTCTTACATCTATTTCTACAGTCACATTTATTTCACTCTGTCCTATTTACTGTTTTTCATATCCTCATATCCCTTTTCTCTATATTAACCTTTCCACAAGATTTCTATTTCTTCTGCTCACTTTTACTTGCAACAGAGAAAAATGACTGAACTAACATTCACATGCATCAAGGTAGGAGTTTGCGAGTCCTTAATTGCGATTATTAAGGAATCGCAATTAAGGACTCGCAAAAGCCTATGCATGTAGGAATCGCTATAAAAATAGCGATTCCTACACATTCCTTATTTGCAACTCGCAAATTGCGAGTCGCAAATAAGGAATGGCTTCCCATTCATTCCTATGGGCCTATAGGCCCATAGGAATGAATTGGAAATTGCATGCGCAATTTGCGAGTACCAATTGGTACTCGCAAATTGCACATGCTATTCAAGGGTGCAAGGGTGTCAAAAGGACACCATGTTTCACCCCTGAAATTGATCTGTGCACAAATGTTGCGCACACACATGTCCCAAGGACATGTGTGTTTGTGTAACCTACAACTTTGAAAAATGCACTTTAGTGCATTTTTCAAAGTATTTGCAAATTACCATCAAGTTCAACTTGATGGTAATTTGCGCCCCCTAGTAGCGAAATCGCTACTTCAAAGTGGTTCTTGCATTGCATTTAAGGAATCGCAAATTGCAATTCCTTAAATGCTATCGCAATTTGAGAACTCGCAATTAATTGCGAATTCTCAAATTGCGAATGCCTTGAACCTTGATGCATCGCAAATGCCATTTTTGCGGGCGCAAACGGTCGATTTTTGCGAATCGCACCGTTTGCGCACGCAAAAATGGTTGATGCATGTACCTGACAGTATGTATATTCTGTTATTATCTCATATCAGCATGAAGAAGGAGGGGTTAGAGAGCCTGACACCGTTTTCATTTAATGGTTTTTGAGTTTACATAATCGTCTACGTAGCCTTTCAGGAGCTAATATTCACATCTATAACAATCATCTAAGAGCCTACATAATGCATGGAACTGGCAATAATAGAAGCCATCCTTGCTGACAATTAGTGTTCAGACAAAAGAATTCAGTAGGGATTTTGTTGGATGACATCATGATTTTTGCAATATTTCAGGAGCTTACATTCGCATAGATTTGGACTTACGTTATTAATTATTCAGCATTTCCGGAGCTTAGATTGTCATGGATCAAAGCATTTTAAAGCATCATTTGGGATCAGTAATCAAATTACCTATTTCAGTTTCAAGTCCTGTTAGTGTCACATGAGACTAGAGGGGAGAAGCAAAGGCATTTCTGTAGAAGGTGATCCTTCAGGCACCCTTATAGTGGTTGAACGAGTGGTCTAGTCTGAATGCGAAGGGTAGGGAGATTCATAACTCTGGAGGCTCGCCAGAGAATTTGAATCTATAGGTAATAATTACATATGCTTCTTCTCAACCTGGAGTCCCTTATATTGCCATGTTTTGTGATTTTATCCTATGGTTAAATATTTTTGTGCTTAAATATGTGGTAAATGTACACCATGAGCATGCATGATTTGCCTTTTCAGAAGTCCATGGCTCACATTTGAACAGAAAAAAAGAAAACATTTACTGGTGTCTCACATTACTATGGGCCAGATGTACGTATACATTTACTGGTCACAAACCCCAGCGATTTGGTAAATTGGAGGGTTTGCAACCAGTAAATGTGCTTTTGAATGTACTAAACCCATTTAGTGATACAGTAACAGGTTACCAAATCCCTGAATAGGGTGAGGAAACCATACCAAATTGATATTCGGAAGGTGCGTGTTTAGGGTGCCCTTCTAAAATCCTACTTCCTTATTGAATGTATTAACGTTTGGTGACCGAAATCCAGTTTTAAAACATTAGTATTTTACAGACTACTGAAAGCTAGTGGTAACCCATTCTCAAAGGAGAATGAGTCCCACCAGACTCCTCCCACTTTGTGAATGGTCAAAAAGCATTTTTCAATCGTTTTCCTTTAAGGAAAATACGCTACATTAAAAAAAACAATTGGTTTATTTAAAAGCAATCACAGACATGGTGGTGTGCTGACCCCTGCAAACCACCATCCCTTTGATGCAAAAATAATAATGGTTGCAAGAAGCAACCTATTAGTACATAGGTTGGTTCTTAAAAACCTTAACTAGTCGGAAATACTCCTTTCAACAAAATGCGACCAGTATTTTGCGACCAGATGTTAATATAAATGACACTATAGTCCCTTCCATTCGTTTACTGTGGTTTCCACTTTTTCATTTTTTATCACTTAGATTGTCCTTAGATTTATGCATTCATATTGTAAAATCTTGCACTTCTTTGAAATTTCATTCTGCCTTCCTTTTTTTAAAGATCTTTTTATTGCATACATTACAATGAGAATTATGGTGACATTAAGCATCGTGTATCATTATTAGGGCTTCAAGTTTTATGGTATTTTTATTTTTTACATTTCCGTCTGTATTTCTCCATATTTATTTTTTGGTCATCTTATTGGTATTTATCCATATTTATTGTGAATTGTGAGAATAAATGGAGTCATAAAATGGTACTTTTCCACATGTATTTAACTGATGAACATGCACTCATGCTTTGATGCATGTCAGGTTTTAGCAAATTAAACAGCCAAATATAACAAAACATTACAGCCACAGGTAAATATTACCATTATGCTTCATATATATGTTAACATATGCCTGTATTAAAGGAAATCTCATCCTGTTTTTTAACTCCCCATGCTGACTATCTGCTCAGCTGTTGGCCAGGAAGTCACGAAAGAACGCATGGCGAGTCACTCACAAAAAGCACAATTTTCAGTTTTTTTCCCATTAAAAAAATAAATAAATACAGACAGCAAACACACTGTTTTCTGTCTGTATTTATCTGTAAAAATCAGTACAAACTGAAAACTGGAAGGCTTAACCAAAATGACATAGGTACACAGTGACAAGTTTCCATCTGGTCTTTAACCCCGGAACCCCCAGAGATCCCCCCTCCCCCACAGTTCACAGGGCAGCAACAAAGTTGTGGCGTCTCTGACCCCAGGTATCTTGATTGGTATTTGTTATAGGAACACACAGCTCTCCCCGATATACATTTCACTTTCACCGTATTTGATTCCACTTGTTAGGACAACGCCTGATTTTTTAGACTACCCTCTATGCCTGCATACACCAGTCCATATCTCTCTTCCACTCGCTTAGACTCGGTGTTGATCGCCACAACATTCTGCCTTCTTAGTCAGTGTTGTCTTGCACTGAGGTCATTCCCTCGTGCCTGAGATATGTTCCCTGTGAAAGAAGATCATATGGTTATTCTCACAGTACAAATATACTATACAGATGTGTTGCAGAGAAAAAACAAATAACACAGTGACCTGGGAGATCCTCAGGAGGGCATTAAACCCCATCACTTTTTTTATTTTCCGAAGATTGACCTTGTGACTTTGGGTGGCAAGCATATGGACGCTAGTCTTGGTTATGCCTGTAAAGAATCAGTGTACTCCAAAAATCTAAACCACATTTCCTCCGCACATGGACCCAAGCACCCTTGATGACTTTGAGCCTTGTTGGTCCTCATCGTGACTTGACTTCCAATGGCATAGCCAGCTGGAGTTACAGGTCTTGGAGTCCCCTTTTCATTCAGGGAGACCATTGTAGCAAATGCATACAAATATAAAAATATGTGTAGACATGCTTATGGAATTCATCTGGACAGCACTTTTCCATCTGTATTTGTTTTTTTAGCTTGTATGTGAGATTACAGAATTGTGCAAACCATATGCAAATTCGTCCTCGTCCTTCCCAAAAAGGGGCAATTCAGGCCTAACTGTTACACATGTACACAAGCAACCCCCCATAGGTGTTTGCCCTGTTTTGCTTCTGCAGCATGTTTACAAGCTAGTAATACAGATATTGATATACCCCACTCACTTAGATCAATTTAACAAATATAATTTGTTATTGGTGTGACGAGTGGAGATACATGGACAAGTGATAACCATTGAAATTCTCCTGGGAGCACCCCTTTTTGCAGCCAGTCTGCACTCTAATAAAAAGGACCAACTACATGCCAATCATTCTATTTCTCATCCAAAAAGGGACTCTTATTGCCTAATGAACTAAGCCTCATATCTAAAGAGTGATAATATAAGCTAAGCAACCCCAGAGGCGTTTTAGCCTTTTTTGCACTACATTGGTATGGTTGGCATGAGTCCTTGTGGCACACGTATGTATTATTTTTATTTGTATTGTATTGTAGCTGCATCTATATAGTGCTTCATACCACTGAAGAGGTGCGAGGGTGGACTTATAGCACGATACTTCATAAGGTGTTTTTGGTTGGAAGGTTGTGGGTGTGAAATGTGGCCTACATAGGAAGTGTTTTGGTGTCACGCGATGAAAGAGAGGTGCTCTTATCGTGTCAAATGTTGCTGTGCACGACTCTAGTCGAACGAAGAGAAATGGGAGATGGAACGCTATTGTTTATATATCCTTATTATGTCGTGCATAATGATCAGTGTCTTGCACTTAACATTTCTGTGTTCCTGTAGCTACACTTTTGTATTTAAATTCCACACTTATACTGCGTCTGTGGAGCAGGGGGTTTCATTGATGGAAGACTTAATGTAAGGTGGGCTGGTCAGCAGGGTTGCCTGTCTAGTGTGGAGTTCTTTGTTCTATGAGTGTTTTTGAAGTTGTATTTGAATATACAATGGGCTTGTGCAATAATTGGCCGTGCGAAAGATGGCCCTCTGAAAAACGAAAGTTATGGGTGGAAGTTTAAATTAATTTGAGACTCTCGTAATTAACTTAGGCCATATTCCTGTCCATTTTCTATTTGCTCAGAGGCCAGCCATATGCAAATGAGACTGGCCCAGCTCTAATAGGATCTGTCCAGCCAATACTGCCAGGCCAGATCCCCTCCAGACTGGAACACTAGTAACCCCAGAGTGGTTTCAAACTTTTTAGGCCTTATCACTGAGGTGCAGCTTGAGCCCAGTGACACAGTCAGCAGTGGAGTAGCAAGGGGGAGGGGGCGGTCCGCCCCTGGCGGCACGAGTTTTGGGGGCAGCCTCCCACCGTTCTTACCTGCAGTCTCGGGTGCCCCGCCCCGCACTTCAATCGGCCACCGCGGGGAAGCAAAAGAACCGGAGATCTCGCCAGCCCCCACCTTGACTCCGGTCGCGCGGGGCAGCAAAATCATGGATAGTCACGAGCGGCCATAGGACTAGCTTCACTACTGACAGTCAGCATTGGAGCCATTTAAGAAAGATGGCCTTTGGTACAACCAGAGTGCCTTGAGAGAGGAGCGTGTCCCTATATACCGCTTTTGATTTGAGAGTCCATTTTGTCCTACCGTCTACTACCAGTCTTGGAATCTTGAAATACATATTTCTAATCGTAGCTTATATCGGATCCTAGGACAACTAAGTGCATGCTGGTGCTTAAATTTCATCTCACAATGGATAACGTTTCTGGGAAAAGTTCATCAGTCACCAATCTACTATGTAAGGAATGTAAGATAATACAACGCATGCCTTTACCACGCATCATTTACCATGCATTGCCTTTACAACACAATTTTTTACAATGCATATATACCTTTACCATGCATATACCTTTACCACGCATGCCTTTACAACGCAAGGTAAGTATATGGTAAGGTAAGTGAAACCCATATATTTTACATTTGCAGTTTTCTTTATTGGGGCAGACCCCCCCCACTCTCTTACATTATTTTTATTCCCCATTTTTTAAACTTACTAACCTATACCCCTAAACCATAAAAAATACCCTTACCACCCTATACCCCTAGCCACCACAAACCCTAAAAATACCCTATTCCCCTACCCACCCTAAACCCTAAAAATCCCTTACCACCCTATACCTCTTCCACCACTAAACCCTAAAAACTCCCTAATCCTGTAAACCCCTACCCACCGCTAAACCCTAAAAACACCTGCACCACCCAATACCCCGTACCACCCCTAAGACCTAAAAACACCCTTACCACCCTATACCCCTACCCACCCCAAACCCTAAAAATGCCCTTACCGCCCATACCCCTACCCAACCCTATACCCCTAAAAATACGCTTAGCGCCCTATACTTCTACCCACCCCTAAACCCTAAAATGCCCTTACCACCTATACCTATACCCACCACTAAACCCTAAAAAATACTCTTACTACCCTACCCACCCTAAACCCTTTAAAACACCCTTAACACTCTATACTCCTTCCCACAAGTAAACTCTAAAAATACCCTTACCTCCCTATACTCTACCCACCCCATAACCCTTAAAACACCCTATGCGTGGCAAAGGTGTATGCATGGTAAATGCATTTCTTGGTAAAAGCAATGCGAGGTAAATGATGTGTGGTAAAAGCATTGCGTGGTAATTCCTGCATTATAAAGGCTGTTTTCCCTATTTAAGAGCTTCTCTGCTTCTTGCAGATGAGGTAGGCCCTGCAGAATTCACCCAGCACTGCAGAATATGCCATCTGCCACAGAAGGGACCATGTCCTTATGGGTTCCAGAGTAGCGTGCTACTCGCCAAAAAAGCGCTTCAAAACCCCATTAGGGGTAGCAAGCGCTATATAAATACAAACCTCTTTCCCTCTTCTATCCCGCCACCTACCCTTCTCTATCCAAATAACTGAATAACATATCCACCACTCAAATTACTTCATATTTCACTATACTAATTTTCAACACTAATCCTTTATGGGTTCCGGAGTAGCGTGCTACTCGCCAGAAAAGTGCTTCAACACCCATCAGGGGTGACAGGTGCTATATGAATGCAAACATTTCTTCCCCTTCTATCCCTCCGCTATCCTTCTTACTCCAAATAACTGACTAATATCCACCACTCAAATTACTTTCATATTTCACCATACTAATTCACCACTAATCCTTTATGGATTTCCAGAGTAGCGTGCTTCAACACCCCATCAGGAGTAACAAGCGCTATATAAATTCAAACCTTTTTTCCTCTTCTATCCTTCTGCTATCCTTATCCTTCCAAATCCAAATAACTGACTAACCTATCCACCACTTAAAATTTACTTGCATGTTTCACTGTACTAATTCAACACTAATCCTCTATGGGTCCAGGAGTAGCATGCTACTCGCCGAAAAAGCACTTCGACGCCTCGTCAGGGGTAGTAAGTGCTATACAAATGCAATTACAATACAATACAATACAATAATCCATCCCCTGTATGTCTGATAAATTTAAGTTCACACAATTCCGGCTTAGCGTATTGTTCCATCTGTATTTCTTTCTGACTAGAAGAAGACCTTCCATACAGAAACATGCTGCGTACAACATCCGGACATTGTTACAGTAGATTAGGTTAAATTAAATAGAAATCTACGATAGTTGGCAGTGGACCAATAAATGTTACCAAAATGCAACCGGGTGAAGTCATCTGAGGATTCAGCATGGTCTCTTGGATTAGGAGCCGCCTCTTCACCATATAGGGGAGAAACATTTCAGACATCCAGCATCCAGATTAGCAGATACAACTACATGTTTTGGCCTATCCGACTGGCTGTAACCACTAACCGTTTTGGCCTATCCAACTGGCCGTAACCACAAAATGTTTTTCGAATCTCTCTTGCGTTCCTTGGGGGTCCCACGGCAACTCATGGGGTCCTGAAGTATGGGCATTTTAAGCCTTTCTTTTTGGATAATGAGAGTAAAAAGACTTCTAGTAGATGGAAATGAAATTTCATTCTCATTCCTGATAAAATTGATATGGAGTAGGTGAGATTGGTATTTCAACAAAAAACAAATTGGCTACGTTTGTTGTTTTTCATAATTTCGTCGTTGACTGGTGGTTTGTGTAAATAAAAAGATGCATTTTTAAACTCCACTAAAGATTAGGCTTCAGCAACAAAAGAACGCCTTTTGTGGCATGTCACTGCTGATGTAATAAATGTAGGCATATCATTATTGCAGTGCCGATGGAAGATTGGACAGTCTTCTCTGTTACTCCGTATTTTCCCTATAGTTATGGAGCAAAACCGGTCAGTTCTGGTGGCCTGTGGCAGAGATGCCAACTGCACTTGTGATTCGGCGTGTGCAATGTATTTTTAATTTTTTTTTCTGGAAAGTTCTTTAAAGCTCCCCTTTTCCCTCTTTGCAAAACGTTCAATATTTACCAACTTATATTAGCCTTCTCACAAATTAGGTTACTTTCTTTTTTGACAAATAACGATATGGACGACAAATTGTTGCAGGAAATCAACATTTTCATATTTACGTTCCAGTGGGAAAAACTCTGAAACCTTGCTAAACTTGCAATGTTTTCCAAACATGATTCTTAAAGTTGCAAAAAAAATTTACAACTTCCCACAACCATAATACTCTTGATTATATCAAAGAAAGAGTAGCAAAGAATCTGTAGTACATTGGCTTCCCAAAGCACATGGGTCATATTTTTAATTTCCTTTCTTGATCTCTGTGAAAGGTAACGCACAACCTTTCTGTTGGACTTGGCCCTGTTTGCAGGGTTATCCCCAAACTTTTTGCTTCTTCCTCCTATGTTTTCCTGACCTGTGTTTGTTGGTTTTAGGACCCTGGGCACCTTACCACTGCTAATCAGTGCTAAAGTGCATATGCTCCCTGTGTAAATTGTTATTATGATTCGTTCTCCCTGATTGGCATATTTTGATTTACTGGTCAGTCCCTAGTAAAGTGCACTTGGTGTGCCGGGGCTGGTAAATCAAATACTACTAGTGGGCCTGCAGCACTGATTGTGCCACCCACATGAGTAGCCCTGAAAAGATGTCTCAGGCCTGCCACTGCAGTGCCTGTGCGCAGTTTGCTAACTGCCATGTCGACTTGGCAGGTGCACCCATTTGCCAGGCCCTAACCTTCCCTTTTCTTACATATAGGACCCCCTGGGCAGGGTGCAGTGTATGTAAAGGTAGGACATGTACTGATGTGTGTAACATGTCCTAATAGTGAAATACTGCCAATTTAGTTTTTCACTATTGAAAGGCTATCTTGCCCCATAGGACAGAATGGGGAATGCTTTGTAACATTTTACAAGCATATCTTCCCATAGAGATAAGATAGAAAAATAACGTTTAGGCTCTCTGAACTCAGAATTTAATAACACATCTTTTACTAAAGATGGTTTTTAAATTGTGTGTTTGAAAATGCCACTTTTAGAAGGTAAATGCAAAAACAACAATTGATGGACAGAATGCAGAACAATGTCATACATTCACCCCAGTACAAAGATCTGGGCCTAAATCCATCGTTTTTTTGCTCACCATGCCATTCCAGTTTGGACCCAGCCATATGCAAATCAGTCTTGACCCTGCGCCCAATGGGAACAGTCCAGCCCGAACTGCCAGGCCAGGTCCTCCCTGGACTGGAAACAAGCATCCTAGGACCGGTTTCGGGCTTTCAGCCCTCATCAGCCAGGATAGCTTGACTCCAGTGGCATGGAGAGCACGGGACCCACGTCTGGACATACCCGTCCCACTCGGGGTGACAAATGCAAAAACAACAATTGATGGACAGAATGCAGAACAATGTCATACATTCACCCAGTACAAAGATCTGGGCCTAAATCCATCGTTTTTTTGCTCACCATGCCATTCCAGTTTGAACCCAGCCATATGCAAATCAGTCTTGACCCTGCGCCCAATGGGAACAGTCCAGCCCGAACTGCCAGGCCAGGTCCTCCCTGGATTGGAAACAAGCATCCTAGGACCGGTTTCGGGCTTTCAGCCCTCATCATCCAGGATAGCTTGACTCCAGTGGCATGGAGAGCACGGGACCCACGTCTGGGCATTCCCGTTCCACTCGGGGTGACAAATGCAAAAACAACAATTGATGGACAGAATGCAGAACAATGTCATACATTCACCCCAGTACAAAGATCTGGGCCTAAATCCATCGTTTTTTTGCTCACCATGCCATTCCAGTTTGGACCCAGCCATATGCAAATCAGTCTTGACCCTGCGCTCAATGGGAACAGTCCAGCCCGAACTGCCAGGCCAGGTCCTCCCTGGACTGGAAACAAGCATCCTAGGATCGGTTTCGGGCTTTCAGCCCTCATCAGCCAGGATAGCTTGACTCCAGTGGCATGGAGAGCACGGGACCCACGTCTGGGCATACCCATTCCACTCGGGATGACAAATGCAAAAACAACAATTGATGGACAGAATGCAGAACAATGTCATACATTCACCCCAGTACAAAGATCTGGGCCTAAATCCATCGTTTTTTTGCTCACCATGCCATTCCAGTTTGGGAGGACCTGACCTGGCAGTTCGGGCTGGACTGTTCCCGACGCACCGCTCCCCTGTGTTCAGCGGAACTGTGGCATCGCATCCACGAAGGTCTCAGGAATCGACGCATCTGGTTGTTTTTCTACACTTCTCATCGCTGCGGCTCTTTGGCTTGGCAAATTTTGTCGCAACGACAGGTACATTGCAAGAAATCACACATCCATAGTTTTCTATGGGCTCAGTTGCTAAAACCTTTTGAAAGTCATTTTTCGTAATTCTAGTATGTTGGATTTTTGTCATTTTGGTCTTAAGTTAAGTTTAGATAAAGATACTTTATTTTTCTAAACCGGTGTGGTGTCCATTTGTGGTGGTATCACTGTGTTACTGTGAGTGTTGGTACAAATACTTTACACATTGCCTTTGGGATAAGCCTGTCTACTCGTGCCAAGTCACCAAGGGGGTGAGCAGGGGTTATCTAAAGTGTGTATCCCCCTTACCCTGACTAGAAGCAAGGGTCCCTATTTGGACAAAGGTACCTACATCTGCCAACCAGAGACCCCCATTTCTAACACTTTCTTTCTTACTTTGCCATGGCTAGGGTCACACTTTCTGACAAAGGGAAAAATGACAAGAGACTATTCAATTTTTCACCTAACTTGTCTATTTTTTGGTATCAGTTTAGTTACAAAACAGAGCATACTGTCAATGCCAAGATTGGTAGAAGTGATCTAGTTGGGTACCAGTGAGCTCATAAGAGCGCACAAGACAATGAGCACAATGCACAGTAGTGCACACTTTCCTGGAGCTGCACCTGTGTGTGCAGAGCCACCAGGATGTAACTTGGAAATTGCAGTGCACATAACAGTTTTAGTAGATAACAGACAACATCCAACAGAACTCATTGGACAAAAAGTTGTGCCCACATACAACACAACTCCGATATCCCGCCGAGCTGGGTTTCACTAAGCTCATAACAAAAGCAACCGTAAGAGTCGACAATGGCAACCGTTGTTTGTTACCGCATACACGTACCTCAAGCCAGGCAGTGCTTCCACCAATCCATCAAGTGACATGCATCTAAACTGTTAAAGTCCTCACACACCAAAGCACACTAAACCATGAATATGACCAGTGGTGGCAGGGAACAAGGGTGGCGGGGCGGGGGGGACAGGGGTGGGGGGGAACAAAAATAAAAAGAAAAAAACACATCTTTTCACGGCCACCATCTCTCCTCAGCTTTGGTCCCTTCTCGCGGCCGTCTTCACCTCCGATTCAACCTCGGAAGCACACAGGCTCCCCTAAGCCAATCGCAATGCTGCTATGCAGCACTGTGATTGGTCTGAGCGCCGCGGTTTGGCACTCAGACGAGGGCTAGGAGCCTGTGAAGCCAAACCGCCATGCTCACTTAGAGTGTGTGTGCCACCACTCCTCCCCCTGAGACCCCAGTCCTGCCCTGCCCTAACCCAGCCCCATAGTGAAAAATAAAATGATAATAACGTTATTATCATTTTATTTTTCCTGCTCTGAGAGCAGTGGGGGATGCTCCTCTGCCTTAGCGGAGGAGCCGCCCCTTAATATGACTCTCACACACTATTGATGATCCCACTCAAACAGAAAACAGACTGCAGTCTGTGACAGCATCCTCAAGAACTGGGCATGAAGGGACCCGAACCTGACAGAGCTACAAGGCCAGTGGCAATGCAGTCCTATACAAGTCTCTAAGCTAAAATAATGTAACGTTATATCCACTAAGTGAAAGAAAATAGTGCGACTAAAAACATAACATTGAACTGGCTTTCAAAAACAACTTATAGATGTTATTATGTCTGATTGAAATCTTGTATAACACACATTTATGTAGTTGTCAAGGTTCCAGCACTTAAAGCATTTTCAAGGTTTAGAGTGTATACACAGCCTCTCTGCTAGGCACATAACCATATATGTCTAAGTGGCTTAGAAGTTTGCAGTTTCCTTAGATTTGCCTGTCATTACCCTTTGGCAGCCTCATCCATCCCTAAATGAAAGTTGCTCAAAATGCAAAAGTACAAAACCTTGTTGTGGGAATCTGGGAAAATCCACAAGGCTGTTTAGTGTTGCTGGACTCCTGAAGAAGGGCGCAGGCAAGACAGGCATTGGAAAAGCCAATAGATCTCCCATTGGCTACCAGTTTTTTTTTGGCTTTGTCAATGCTTGTTTTGTCATAGTTTTTATAAAACGTTTTTTTAATGGGGTAGCTGGCAGGTCCTCACCAATATATTTTTTTTTTAAATGCCTAACAGCAAAAGCATTTTTTGATCTCAAAAAGCACACAATGTCACAATATTCCCTGGTACTTGAATAAACCTCTTTGTGGGTGGATGTGACCCTTAAGAAAGAACTCACAATGAATGTAGCCAATGGCTGAAGTGGGCTATCCTATTTCCACATGCTGTTTGCTGTAATGGGTGGAAAAATAATATCAATGACGTAACAGACCAATGGATGAAGAGAACTGTCTGAAAGCCATACAAGTACGTATACTATATGTATAATTTTAGTGAAACCAAATGGTCCTGGATAAGCCCAGAATTGCTTTCTAAGGATCGTTAGACATTCATAACTCTTAGTGCACTGCAAACATCATCTCTCCGCCATCCGACATTCGTGAAACGATGCAATGATTCCAGCCTGCACATCATTTATTAGTCATGTTTAGGGGTGTTTTCTTTTATCTGCTAAGCTGCCTAGGCGGGTGGCAAAACGGAAACACATTTTCAATTCCTTCAATTTGGTCTCTAAGGCTGGAGCTGTATTTTTGCTGTTCATTTCAGATTTTTCAATGAAAAGTATTAGCCCTCGTCCATGAACTCAAAAGCATACGTTTCCTTGGTTTCCTTCATGTGGGGGAGGGAATAAGAGCATCTTTTGGAGCCTTTATTTCTCCAGTCTGTATTTTATATTTTATAACAGAGCCACTTAAACTGCACCCAGTAGACTGCAGTAGCACAAAGATCTGTTAGTTGCCTATGTGCAAAGAAAGGGCTTGAGCCACATTCTTACAAGCATCTACCCAAAAAAGATGCATTGTTAAAAATAGCAAGATCCAGCCAAACTCGCTACCACCAATTGTCAGACAAGATCAGTTTACAGGTCTTACACCTCACGTATTTAGGGGAAAGTGTTCAACAAGTAGAGAAGTTTGATACAGAACACCACAGCATAATTAATGCCATCCCCTTTTGGCTAGGCCTTGGTGTGAAATTCCACTCTGCTCGCAGAGTTTGCAGACTTTTTCGCGCTCCGCGTGGCGTGCAGAGTTCCGAAAAGGAGCAGAGAAAATTCTACTCCAGACCACCTCCTGGTGAGATTTGTCAATGTGGGCGTACGCGGATGGCCGTGACCGCTTGCGTTGAGAAACCTTCCATTCGCGTTGAGAACATCTACTCGAGTGGCAGAAAGAAGCAGTGCCCTCTTGTGCTGCACATGGTGCCGTTTACGCTGATTTTCCAGCACGGGACAAACACACGGCACTAAAAATCAGTGCTGACGGCGTGACCTAACGCACTCCGACTCTTTCGGAACTCCGCGTAGCACTGCAGAGTTTTTTGGTCACTTCGTAAATTTCTGCGTAGCGGAACTCCATGAACTCCGCCCAGGCCTACTTTTGGCAAGTAAATAAGCCCCTCAGCACAAGTATCCCAGACTGTGCTCCAGGGTGTGATGTTAAGTTAAATGAGAAATGCACTAAAAAACAGAGTGGTTTTGTCCATAGTATTTAGGACCTAATTTATAGTTTGGCAGATGCAGAACATCCTCTAAAAAGTGGGGGATATCCCATTTACCCTACTTGGAGAGCACAAAGGCCTTATACACTTCAAATAGGGTGGGAGAGAAACATACCACTTTATGCCAAACTCAAAATAAGGCCCTTAAAGTGCAGTGTACAGCAAGACACTCCTATTAGTCAATATTTGTGCATCTTCATTTCATTCAGTTGCTGGATCTGTGATGAGAATGTGGAGAGCAGCGTTGGATGTCTTACTCCTTATTAAGATATCTTTCTTGCCTCCTTTTGATTCTCATTTTGGTTCCCATAATCCCTTATGTTCCACTTCCCCACTGTCGTGTTTTTTGATCTCTTCCTTTACCTCGATATTCCATACCAATCTCTTTTTTACTCTCCAGGTATTACTTTCTAAATCATCAGCCAATTCACTGCAATTCTTTCTTCACCTATTTCTATATATCTGAAAGAAACACGTTAGTTATAGATTCCTTACCTTAGAATTACCCCCAGGCGTCAGACTGGATCCGGAAAGTTTTTTCGTCAGCAGTACCTCTGCGCGTCGGAAGGTGGCGTCGGTCGGCTCCGCGTCCGTCGTCAGCGTCGTGGTCGCCGGGATGACGTCGCAGCAGCTACTTAGACGCCGCCCTCGCGCGCTGACGTCAGTTCTTTCTTTTTCCGCGCCAGCCAGCGCAGATCCGGTACCTCAGTCATTTTTTTACTAACTTTTTCTCGACTTTTGTTGACTTCTTTCTTCGAGTCTCCGACTCCGACAAGGCGAGGGATGCCCGGCTTCAAGGCATGCGGTTCCTGTAACCGACTGATGTCGGTGACGGATCCGCACCGCGTGAGTCTTTTTTGCCTGGAGCGCGACAACGACCCCAAGTCGTGCTCCAACTGCCGGTCGATGGCGCCGAAGGCTTTGCGGGAGCGGTCCCGAAAGCTGCTTGAACATCGGCAGTCGGCTCCGCGCCGTTTGAGGTCCCGGTCGAGAGGGAGGTCGAGGGACCGGTCGCGGAGCCACCACCATTCCGGTTCGAAATCATCGAAGTCTTCGCACTCGGGGTCGGGTAAGTCGAAGCACAAGAAGAAGTCAAAGAAGCATCGTCGCTCTTCGACTTCTCCTCGTCGGTTGGCCAATCCGACGAGGCACGCGGGTGGTGCCCCTCTCGCGGCTCCGCGCGCGGAGCCCGACGAGTCGACTTTGAGTTTCCCTCCCTTTCCGGGACCCGGAGCGACTCCCGCCCAGCTTCGTACGTTCTACGAGGCGATGCATGCCATCTTTGGGCAAACCGACCCTGCCGGCGCGCCTTCGGGCCCCGCGGCCTCGGTTGGGGGGCCTAGGTTTTCGCTGCCGGTGGCTCCGGCGCCGCAGGCCCCCCTTGGATCCGACGGCACCACTACTGCGTCCGACGCCGGTTGGCCCCCCGGCCGCCGTTGACCCCGGCCTCCATCCCGACGTCGTCCGGCGCCGGGTGGGGTTTTCATGCCCCTGTTCACTCCTGGGGTCCCTTTTCAACCACAGTGGCACCCAGAGGATGATGAGGAGGACTGGGAGGGGTCAGGTGACCCATTAAGTGACCAGTTGGAAAGTAAACAGGACTGGAGAGAGGAACTGGGGGATGCCAGTGGTTTGGACACCTCCCCTGACCTTGGCATGTTGTCTCCTCCTACCGTGGCTACGGAGGAGGGAGCATCATACGCAGTGGTGTTGCGTAGGGCGGCCGAGGCTCTCAACCTCGAGCTTCCTAAGGTGGCGGTCAGGACTAACCTCCTGACGGAGGTGCTTCAGCCGGCTGCGAGCTCTTCGGAGCCCTTGCTGCCGTTCAATGAGGCCCTCACCGACGTCCTTTTGGGCACCTGGTCCAGGCCCAACACGGGGGCTCCCATGGATAGGATGATTGCCCGACGCCACCGCCCGGCTCCGGGCGACCCCACTTTCCTCTCCCAACACCCCACCCCGGAGGGCTTCGTTGTCCAAGCCTCCACTTCCAAAAGCGCATTCCCTACCGCTCCCCCGGAAAGGGAATCCAAGAAGCTGGACCACCTTGGGAAGAAGATTTTCTCTTCTGCCAGCTTAGGACTGCGGTCGGTAAACACTGCATGTCTCTTGGGCCGTTATTCCCACTCCGTGTGGGATACGGTGGCGCAGGTGCTGCCTCAGTGTCCGGAGGAGGCCCAGGCAGTGCTCTCCCAGGGTGTGGCCGCAGGGAGAGATGCAGCAAAGTTTGCCAAACGTTGTGGGCAGGACACCGCCGACTCTCTGGACAGGACCATTTCAACGTCGGTAGCGCTTCGTCGCTACGCCTGGATGAGGTCGACTGGCTTTTCAGGGGATTTCCAGAACACCTTGATGGACATGCCCTTTGATGGCCGTCGCCTTTTTGGCGACAAAGCAGACAATGCTCTAGAGCGTTTCAAGGACTCACGGGCTACGGCCAAGTCTTTGGGCCTCTCCACCCGCCCTGCGCAGTCTGCTTTTCGCCCCTTTCGTGGCTACGGAAGGGGTGCCCCGCTACGTCCCGACCAGAGCCACAGGCCGCAGCAAGTTACCCAACCTTCGCGCGGCCGGGTACGTGGGAACAACAGTCGTGGTTCCGGGGGCCAGCGGGTGGGCCAGTCCACCAACCCCCCCCCTCCGCAGCAGCCTCCAAACCCTCCTAGTCCGACCTTTCAGGCCCATCAAACGCCAGTGGGTGGCAGGATTTGCCATCACCTCCCCCACTGGCGCACCATCACGTCGGACAGGTGGGTTTTGCAGATAGTCCGAAGGGGCTACTCCCTCCCCTTTGAGACTACCCCTCCAGCCATGCCACCAAGATACCACCGCATGTCGGAGGATCATCTGGCCCTTCTCCAGCAGGAAGTTACGGCTCTCTTGGCCAAGGGAGCCATCGAGCGCGTTCCTGTCCCAGAAGTAGGTCATGGTTGTTACTCCCACTACTTTCTGGTCCCCAAAAAGGACAAGGGCCTGCGTCCTATCTTGGATCTCAGGAACTTCAACCGCTTCCTCCGGAAGGAGAAGTTCAAGATGTTGACGCTTGCTCAGGTCTTGTCTGCCCTCGACCCGCAAGACTGGATGGTAGCGTTGGACTTGCAGGACACTTATTTTCACATCCCCGTCCTGCCGGCCCACCGCCGTTACCTAAGGTTCACGGTAGGCCACGAGCATTTTCAATTTACCGTGCTCCCCTTTGGCCTTACCAGCACCCCTCGGGTGTTCACGAAAGTGATGGCGGTGGTCGCAGCTCATCTGCGCAGATCAGGGGTTTCAGTCTTCCCCTATCTCGACGACTGGCTGTTGAAGGCGGGCTCGCCCCAGGCAGTCGTCTCCCACCTCCAGACTACGGCCGACCTTCTGCATTCGCTGGGGTTTGCCATCAATGTGCCAAAGTCACACCTGAATCACTCTCAGAATCTCCTCTTCATCGGAGCGGTTCTGGACACGACGCGGTTTCGGGTCTATCCTCCCGAGCAGCGAGTCCATGATATTCAGGCTTTGATTCCGATTTTTCAGCCTCTATCCCGGGTTTCGGTCAGAGTGACTCTGAGGCTGCTGGACCTCATGGCCTCCTGCATCCTGCTGGTCGATCATGCCGGGTGGCATATGCGGGCTCTGCAGTGGGACCTGAAGTTACAGTGGGCGCAGCATCAGGGGAATCTGTCCAATTGCGTCCAAATCTCGGAGGGCACTGCACGTCAACTGCAGTGGTGGCTCACGAACCATGATTGGGTCAATGGCAGATCCCTCTCCCTTCCCCAACCAGACCACACTGTGGTGACAGACGCGTCCCTTCTGGGATGGGGCGGCCACATGGGAGAGGCGGAGATCAGAGGCCTCTGGTCTCCGGCGGAGTCCGGGCTCCACATCAACCTTCTGGAGCTACGGGCGATTCGTCTTGCACTCAAGGCATTCCTTCCCACTGTCTGGGGAAGAGTAGTGCAGGTGTTCAAGGCCAACACCACTGCCATGTGGTACTGCAACAAACAGGGCGGGGTGGGGTCGTTGACCCTCTGTCAAGAGGCCCTCCGCCTCTGGACATGGCTGGAACATCAGGGCATATCCCTGGTGGTTCAACACCTGGCAGGTTCCCTGAACGCCAGGGCGGACGAACTCAGCCGCAGGTGCATGATGGATCACGAATGGCGTCTCCACTCGGAGGTGGTGCAAGGTCTCTTTCAACAATGGGGAGAGTCTTGGTTAGATCTATTCGCCACCGAAGAGAACGCGCAATGTCAGCAATTCTGCGCGTTGGAATTTCCAAGGCGGCACTCGCTAGGCGACGCCTTTCGTCGCGAGTGGAGTTGCGGTCTGTTTTACACCTTTCCGCCTCAACCACTTCTGCCCAGAGTGCTGAAGAAGATCAAGCGCGACCGGGCCCAAGTCATTCTTGTGGCTCCGGATTGGGCACGAAGAGTCTGGTATCCCGAGCTGCTCAACATGGCCATCGATCCTCCGATCAGACTGCCTCTTCGGGAGGATCTTCTGTCACAGCAGCAGGGGACGGTCCTCCACCCAAACCTGTCCAGTCTCCACCTCCTTGCGTGGAGATTGAGCGGCGGCAGTTGACGTCTTTCGACCTGCCTCCCGAAGTCTGTGACGTAATCTTGGCAGCCAGGCGTCCCTCCACTAAGACGGTATACGCCTGCCGGTGGAACAAATTTGTGGCGTGGTGCACAGCAAAGGCTGTGGTTCCCCTTTCTGCCCCTCTTTCTGAAGTACTCTTGTTCCTTCTCTCTTTAGCCCAGCAGGGCTCTGCTCTGGGCACTGTCAAGGGCTATCTGTCAGCCATCTCTGCTTTCCTTCGGCTGCCAGATCAGCCTTCTCTTTTCAAGTCCCCGGTAGTTAACCGTTTCTTAAAAGGCTTAACACATCTTTTTCCTCCAATCCCCTTCGTTATGCCTCAGTGAAACTTGAATCTTGTACTAACTTATCTAATGTGCGCTCCCTTTGAGCCGCTTCATAGCTGTCCCTTACGGCTCTTAACTCTTAAGACTGCTTTCCTGGTAGCCATCACTTCTGCTAGAAGGGTGAGTGAGCTCCAGGCCCTTTCTTCAAAACCTCCTTTCCTGTCTGTTCATCCGGATAAGGTGGTTCTCCGAACCCGTCCATCCTTCCTTCCTAAGGTGGTCACTGCCTTCCACATTGGGCAGACCATTACCTTGCCCACCTTCTTTCCGCCTCCGCATCCTTCGAAGGAGGAAGAGATGCTCCACCGTCTGGACCCAAAACGTGCGCTTGCCTTCTATCTGGATCGCACGAAACAGTTCCGGGTGGATGATCAACTTTTTGTTGGCTACGTGGGCGCAAAGAAGGATCGAGCCGTACACAAACGCACCATTTCTCGATGGGTCGTGTTGTGTATTAAAGCTTGTTACTCTCTGGCTAAAAAAGAGCCTCCAGTAGGGCTACGCGCTCACTCACCAGGGCGACGGCAGCCACTACTGCCTTGGGAAGAGGAGTTCCTCTAAATGACATCTGTCAGGCAGCTACGTGGGCATCACTGCACACGTTTACGAAACACTACTGTCTGGACAGCCAAGTCCGGAGAGACGGCTTCTTTGGCTGTTCTGTTCTCCAGGACTTTCTGGTGTGATCTTGGTTCGCAGACCCACCACCGGGGTTGGTATTGGTTTCTATTCTAAGGTAAGGAATCTATAACTAACGTGTTTCTTTCAGATGAACAAGTTACTTACCTTCGGTAACGATATATCTGTAAGAAACATTAGTTAGTTATAGATTCCTTACCGCCCCACCCATCCTCCCCGTACTCCGAACTGATTTCTAGGGTTAAGGACATCCTTTCAGGGCCCTAGTTTTGTGCACCAATGGTCAGTGTCTTGCATGGCTCTGCGTTTCTGGCGCGGAAAGTCGTATACAGAACTGACGTCAGCGCGCAAGGGCGGCGTCTAAGTAGCTGCTGCGACGTCATCACGACGACGGACGCGGAGCCGACCGACGCCACCTTCCGACGCGCAGAGGTACTGCTGACGAAAAAACTTTCCGGATCCAGTCTGACGCCTGGGGGTAATTCTAAGGTGAGGGATCTATAACTAACTAATGTTTCTTACAGATATATCGTTACTGAAGGTAAGTAACTTGTTCGTTAAGGGGCTTATTTACAAGCCCCTTGCGCCGCCGGTACATCACTTTTTCCCATATCAGAAGTGATGCGCCGGTGGCGCAAGGGGCTTGTAAATAAGCCCCATAATCTTTTGCTAAATATTTAGGTGGGAATTGAAGACTGAATGGGAGATAAAAACATATATATGGAAGAACTGTGGAGGAAGATAAAGTCTTCAACTGTACTGGTCCCAACGCTGTATATGCCCCCTTCAGGGCTCATTCATTTAACTCATGGTGGAAATGTAATTGTAAGATCAATCTAACACTTTAAAAGTAACGAAATATAATATGATACATTTGTACTTGAAAGCTTTTTACACAAAGAAATAAAAAAGGGCAATGTTGTTATAGGACAGCAGAGATTTGTCATTGTGGTGTGTTATTTAGGATGATTGTGCTCTTGTTTAAAATTCATAAATAGGCTCTGCTGTGGTTTCCTGCTGTATGTGGGATCTCAAAGCACAGGCCAGGATAGCATTGAGACCTGATGTTAAAGCAACTCTTTCGGAGGTCCTGACACCTGTCGTCACAATTTCATACACTCCATCTTTACATTAAAAAACACTTTGTAGAATGCCTGTAACCAATCCGTAGGAATTCCTCATGGAGTTGGGATGTAGACATGAATTTTCTGTTTTTGTTTGCTTCCCTTGCTTGGATTTCACCGGCTTTTGAAGAACATTTTAGTACGTGTTTCCTTGTTGCCACTTTTACTAATCTTTAATCTTTTCAATTACGTACCTGGGTATGTTTGTCCCGATTTGATATATAGTATTTCTCTGTACTTTCATCTCTTTCTCCAGAGAGATCTATCTTGCTCCCTTTATCTTTCCTTCCTTCTGTGGGTTGCCCCTCATTTCGCCCTCCCTTGACCATAAAACCATTAGCTGGATATTAAAAAATACACTTCTGCGCTTCATTTCTGCGCCCGGCATCTCCTAGTGAGGTGGAGGGGCTGCCCTGGATGCATTTGTATGTTCAATTCCATGTTATAATGAAATGTCAGTTCTTGTAATTCTTCTTTTCCTCGCGCTACGGGGGCTCCGGATGCTGGGCAAGCCTGGGCTCCCAGTGAAAGCAATAATGCAGACAATCTGCGTCTGGAGCGAGGAGGGGCACCGCCGATGCCCTAAACTGAATGTGCGATCTTGCAGCAAATAGTTTTTATTTTTCAAGATTAAAGTCTTCCAACGAGGGCCGCGACTTAAACTGCTTCAGTTACTGGAATAAATCCTATAAAAACACCTGCTTCGTCCCACATGGTTGGGTGGGCGGAGGTGTTTGGAAGCGCGAGCTTTGCCTTGTTCCCCAGAGCCTCCGGGCTGCTCGTCTGCACGCCCTGCTTGCGCCACCCACTTCTTCGTGATCGTTTTTGGGGGGCAGGACAAGTGTTTACCTGAACTCTACCATCAGTAAACATAAGAATAGGCACATAAAGTGGCACCGCGGCAAGTTATAGTAATTTAGTTAGATGAGGCACGACAGGTGCAAAATAAAGAAGCATTGAGTGTGACAAAGTTCAGGCCTTGTTATACACAGATCTTAAAAAGTCGGGATTTTGGAAGCATGGCTATGTCCTTGGCGACACACAGCGTACAGGCTCAGCCCTCAGATGACAGAACTATTCACCAGGTCAAACGGTAGAGCTACTCTGTCTTGGACAACAGACCTGTCCCAAAAATTACTCAACATACACATTCAAGATTAATCTAGGGTTACTCTCAGAGCTATTCCTTTGATTATTTGTCATTCGCTGTGGTCTGAATATAAACTATTCATATTACTCACTGTAAACAGTCGTATTTATTTATTTATTACTTTTTATTTGACATGTTTAAGGCCGAAGAGCATCAGAGCACTTTACATAGCCGAGAGCAGTGGTGATACAACAGCAAATATAAATATAAAATACAGTTCATAAGTAAGCAGCAGTATATCCTATCATCAACAAACGTGAGTGGATGATGTAGTGTGGTAGCTCGAGACAGATATAAAAATGCCCGGATAGACTTGAACTCATGAATATCGACACCAACAATATTGTGGTACAAGAATATCGAGGACTGAATATCAAGAGACAAAATATTGAAAGGTAATGCATATATGGAAGTAGAGATTTACAATTCCTAGCATCACATCTACGTACCTTGAAGATATATGTACCACATAGGTATATATATATGTGGAGTTAGGTATAGAAACTCTAGACTTGCTTACCTGTAGATATGTTATTTTCGATAGTCTGTCCTCAGTATTGTATCCCATCGATACTGTGGTTTTGATATTCATGGAGCACTCCTTTGCATGGTATCAGTACCATGGAGCACTGTGCTCAACTAGTGATAGTTAATAAACAAGGAGAAAGATAGTTTCAGCCAAAGGGAAAGTTCAATCAACATGTTGTGGGTACACAGAAACCAGAGCTGTGGGTAGAAATAAGGAAAGTACTTAACTGGCATTATAATCCAGAGGTAAGTACATGTGTCCATGCTGTGCAGGGCAAGAAGTTCAGGATGAGAAAAAAGTGTTGCAATCCCTGTTTGAAGACATAAGGGAAGAGGTAGTGCGAAGAGCTGAAGAGAGTGAGTTCCAGATTAAGGGTGCCCATGCAGAGAAGGACTGGTTTAAGATATGTTTTTTTGTGGAACATCAGTATGTCCAGTGTTTAAAGAATCAAAACTGCAGAGATGTTGGGAGCCACCAGAGATCTTTAATTTCTTTGTAAGACAATAAGAGTGGTCGGTATAGATAAGTCTGTGATCAATGCATTCTATGTTGTACGTGGATCTGTCTTTAATAGGAAGCCAACTCAATGAGTGAAGGGCTGGATTAACGTGCCCACAACTTCCAAATCCTGTGATTAGAGGGCAAGCTGCATGTAGTGAAGCTTTGAGCAGTGCAAGATATGCAAGATATACTTTAGGATTGCCAGACAGACCAGCGTTTTCATAATCCAAACAGGATAACTCCAAAGCGTGTGTTACTTCTTTTAAATCTTGTACCAGATGAGAAAGTTTAGAGGCCTTTGATTACAATAGGTTCATTCTTAGCAGTGATTGTATAGCTTGAGTCTGTTATCAAGAATAAAGGGAAGTGATTTGGCATTTTGGGCATGATTGAACATCATCCTAGGATATTAGTAGCATCCAGGCACTTTTGACCAGAATGAAGGCAGTGTGTGATAAGAGCAGGAGAAAAACTTGGATTTGTCAGGAATGATTTTGTGCTGATTATCAGTCATCCAAGACTGTAGTTTACTTTGAGCTGATGCCAGTAATTGGATCTTATTTGCATGCAGCCTTTTAGCATGTGGGTGAGAATATCATGATAAACTTATCCAAAGTTGCTGAGAGATCAAGTAGGTTCCACAAGCAAGAATCCCCATGGTCAAGGACATGTGGCCATAATCGATGCCTTGCAAGATAGTTGACTCTTTGCTGTAGCCATAACTCCAGACTGGATATTGCCAAGGCCATTATTGTCAAGTACAAACTGCTTGAGATGACTGTTTACACAGCTTTCCAGATGTTTTGCCAGAAAAGTTAGATCTTTGGCTCTTTATTAGGAGGGCATACTTGCCCAGTGTTGAGGCAGTCTGGAAATGCTACTTGAGAAAGAGAGTTATTAATGATTATGGACCATTCAGGTACTAGGTAATATCTTATTTCCTTGGCTAGTTTAGCAGGTAGAGAATCATCAATGTGTTTTTTGAGATTAAGTTTGCCAATAATACGGAGAAGATCAGAGTGCCATACATCTCTGAAGGTGGACCAGTGATGGAGTGATTTTCTGATTAAGATAGGCCTAGCAGTGTTAGACTGGCGAGAGAAAGAGAGAGAGGGACACTTAAATCTCTTTGACCTTGGTGTCGAACAAATTGGTAAAATCCTCACATTTCTTTTCATGATCCACAGTGTTTTGACTGTGTTTGGAAATAGTGGAGGCTTTAACTATTTGGAAAAGCTTCCTAACTTCGTTTTTAGTCTTGTTGTTTTGAGGATTGATAGCATTGGATTTTGCCTGAAAGATGTGTGTTTTTGTACTCTCTTCTAGCAATGCGGAAGCTGTGTAAACCAGATCTGATGGGGGTGTTGTCTCCAAGCATGTGCTGTTAGTCTGCATTTTATTTATAATTGAGGCTGTTAGTATACCGGGGTTTGGCTCTTCTGTTCTTTATTCTTTTTCCCTTGAATGGAGCAAGATTATTCAAGATACCTGCAAGAGAGTTGCTGAATGCATTTGTAGCTTCATTCACATCTTGATCTTTCATTGTCAGGGGGGCAGGAACTGGGTAGCAAATTCAGTGCAGTTAATGTCATTGGTCCTTGGCCAAGAGTTGTGAATCTAATGAAAGGCATGTGGAAAGGGAATAGATAATGATCAGACCAATCAACTAAGAGATGGTCTTCAACTCAAAGCAGATCCCTTTCAGCTATAATCAGGTAAATCATAGCAACTTTGATGTGAGTGGTTTTAAGGGGGTGGTGTACCATTGGGTTCTTGGGAAGGAAGGAGGAGAATATCTGGTTAGAATAATCTTGAAGGTTGCCCTATGCTGGAAGGTGATATGTTCCATGATCAACAATTGCTTTGCTGTTACACGGTGGGTGATGGATGATGTTTATTCTAGTTGATACGGATGGAAAGGACTTTCCAGAATGAGACATGGATGTTGTAGGTGATGGGGTGACCAGTGCAGAAGGGAAATCCCAGGGTTGGTAGCATACAGTACTCGTGTTGGATCTCAGAGTGCCTCTCATTTCTGGAACACAGTGTCAGCATTAGAGTATGCCAAAAGGGTAATAATATCTGATGCTGGGGGAGAAAGTCTTTCTGTCTGTGAGGACAAGGTAGGCGATCGTGTTTGGGAGCGGAGCATATAGAGCTCATGCTGTTTATTTCTAGAGTCTTTGCCAGATCTGGTGGAGGGTCATTTTATTAGAGGATATGTAGCTGTTGTTTCTAGACATGTTGTTTCTGACATTTGATAAACACTCCAATTTGTAAGATTGGTAATTGAGAATCCTGTTTGTAGAGATGACTATTTGATGTCCATCATGGGTACAGTACATTAGGTGTTGTTGAAGTTGGATTCGACTGTAGTCAACTGATAAGGAGCAGTGGTTTTGGTTCCTTTGAGGAAGAGTTAAGCTGCAAGTATGGAAGTGGTGGTCCCTATTATAGGTCATTGCAGAATGGAGAGAGCAAATGTGATTATTTTCTTCTTTTAACCTTTCTGTGATACCTCATTCAGTTTTTCTTAGCCTAGAATCAATTTCTCCACAATAACTAGATATTGAATAGGGGATATTTCCTAAAGATTACTTAAGCTATTTCCTGCCATAATTAAATCAAAGTTAGCCGGCCCTTTACACCTACATTTGTTGTTGGTAGACCTTGACATATAGTTCCACCATCTAAAAATCATATATTTTTTTTCATCTGGGTGCTATGATTCCACTGTCTCTAGAACCACTGCTAATTCACCCCCTTGTGTGATTGTCCCTTGGAGGTGCAGCTCCAGAAGTATTAACCCCTTCGATGCGCGTGACGAGCTCAGCTCGTCATGCTGCGCGGTAGCGCTGTGCGCATGACGAGCTGAGCTCGTCACGACCACACCCGCGATCGGAATGTCCAGCACACGAGCGGAATTCCGATCGCGGTCAAGGGGTTAAACTTATTAGTAATTAAATGAGAAGTGTGGTTTCATCATCCATGCCTCTGTTTGTTGGTGTCCCTTGATGCAACAGCCATTGCTCATATGTCTCTTTGTTGATGTGTCTTTGGTAGTCCTATTGTCCCTAAAACATAGATGGCATGTCTATGGGAGGTTCTGTCCCATTGTTTATTTATCGTATTTATTTATTTAGGTATGCATTTTTATATAGCACAAACATTACCCAAAGGTGCCAGTGTGCTTTACAGTAGACATATGTAATTACATGGATAGTTAAAGAGGGTTAAAAAATTAACAAATATTACCAAATATGGTTACATAAGGTCTAGAATTACAAAATGGTAAACCATTATAGAAAAAGGAAGCAAGGTATATAATAGGTATATACAGCCCTGAAAAATGTGTAAGCATTTGGCGAAGTGGACGTGGTGTAGTTCTGTGCCAAGAGGTGAGTGAACATGTTCTAAATGGAGAGGATTAGCTGCAATGACTTAGCTAAAATATTGTCGAAGGAGGAGAGCTTTCAGTTCTGTTTAGAAGGCGAGTGAACATGTTCTAAATGGAGGGTGTTGTCTTCAATGTCCTAGCAATGTATCATTGAAGCAGGAGGGCTTTCAGTTCCATTTTGAAGGTTAAAAGTGAGATGTGGTGCAAATGTTTGTAGGCAGTGAGTTCCAAATTATGGTTGTGCTACCTGAGAACGATAGGGGCAAGAGTCGTCACATTTTAAAGGTTGAGGTTCTAGCAGCTATGCTTCAGTGTTTTGTGATGGTCTAGAACCTTTTGAGTTTGTTCACCAGGTAACAGGGAGTGGATGTGTATAGGGTCTTATGGGTGATGCAAGCAGTTTTGTATACAGCCCTGGCTTCAATGGGCAATGAGCGAAGAGAGACCAGCATAGGTGTTATGTGGTCATTTCTTTTGGCCCTGTAGACAAAGCCTGCTGCTGAGTGTAGAATCGATTTAAGGTGTGTGAGAGGGGTTTTGGGGAGACCAGTCAAGAGAGAGTTACAATAGTCGATTTGGGAGAGCACTCATGTATGAGCAAGTGATTTCAGATCTTGCTGTGGAATGTGGCGGTCAGATTCCACCGAGAAGATGCATTTTATAGCATACATTTCTGGTCATGGTGCTAATTTGAGACCACAAGTTGAGCTTTTTGTCTAGGATGACTGCTAGGGATTTGGCACAGTCAACAATGGTGGGTTTACTGTTGAGGAAGTTGAATGGATCCATCCAGGATACTAATGGATGTTTTACTTTTGACAGGGAGGTGCGTAGGAATTCAGTTTTGCAAGGGTTTAGTATTGGGTGATGAGAAGTCATCCAGTTTTTAACAAAGTTTAGGGTGATGGCAAGGTGCGAGATGTAATTTGGTGTGGAAGTCTTTAGATATTGTTGTGTGTCATTGGCACACCGATGATAGAAAATCCCTGCTTTCTTAAGGAGGACTCCAAGTGACTCGGTTTACAGGATGAATAGGATCGGGGCAAGGATAGACCCTTGGGGGCCCCCATGCTCAACTGCTATCAGTGTTGAGAGACAGTCATCAATTTTTATTATCTGCAATCTGCCCATGAGAAATAATTCCAACAATTAAAGGACCATGCCATCAAAGACCATTAGATTTTTGAATGTGTCTTGGAGCATGTAGTGGTTTACCATGTCGAAGGCTGATGATAGCTTGAGAAGAATCAGGAGCCAGGAGTTGCCTGAGTCTAGTAATTGAAGTGCATCATCGACCACCTATGGTAAAGCTGTTTCTGTGCTGTAACCCTGATTGAAACCGGATTGGTATTTGTCTAGGAGGTTGTTATCTATGATGTGTTGGGTGAGCTGCTCCACTACACAACTTTCAATGATTTTTGCGAGGAAAGGCAGGTTGGAGATTGGGCAATAGTTGTTAAGGTCATTAGTATCTGCTAAGAGCTTTTTGAGTAGAGGGATGGTTCTGCAAGTTTTGAGGCAGTCAGGAAATATTCGTTGACTGTGGAAGAGATTCACCAATTGTATCCAGTAGGAGAGCATATGAGTATAAAGGTCTTTGGCAATGTTACCCAGGATTGGGCCCGCAAAGTGGTTTGAGGGTTTGGTTTTCATGATGATTTTGAGTAAGTCTTTCTCCATAATGATGTAGAATGTTTTTCAAGTAGCTTTGGATTTGCACATCGGGAGGGGGAGGGGTGGACACCTTGACGTGGAATTTTACTTTGGAGTCGAAGTACTGCAGAAACTTTTCTGCTTTCATTTGTGAGTCATCAAATTTGATGGATGTGAAAGTGGAGTGGCTGTAGGTAGTTTTGACCGGATCATAGAGTTGCTTTAGTCAGTTCTTTGCTGAGTCCTGGAAGGATCTAAAGTGACTGGATTTCTCACAAAAGATATGTCTTTTGTACGGGCCCTAGCATCTTAGAAACATTTGCAATTAGTGGTGGAGGATGACGATCTTCATTTCTTCTCTAGAATTTTTAAGGCTTTGTTTCCTCATATGCCTGTTGATGTGACCTTTGCAGATACAGACACATTGCCCCTAGATCTGTTGTTGATATCTCCCCTGTGGGTGTACTCCTATCATTGTTTTCGTCTTCCTACAAGATGCAGTCTCATTGTTCAAAGACCTGCTGTTCGCACTTACTTAGGAGGTAGTAACACTACCCCTGGATCCATTATTGCTTTATCTCATAGAGTTGCTGTCATATCATTCCTGTGCCATTGCTGGTGTGCCTCTTGAAGGTGTAGTCCCACTATTGGCAGATAAAATTAGTGTCTCACTTGGAGGTGTAGACTGACGTTCCTAGTTCCCCTGTGGGCTTCTCTTTCTGAGGTCTAGTCAATTTGTCCGTCGACCCATTGTTGATGCACTCCTTGAATTTTACTCTCACCTCTTCTAGATCTAGGAATGGCTTATCCCTGGGAGATGTTGGACCTTCGTTCCTTGACCCATTGTTGTAATTTTCTAGCTGGTGTATCCCCACTGCCCCAGACCGATTGTAGCTATGGCTCATGACATGTAATCCCTACTCTTGGCTTCATTTCTCCCTTACCAAGGTCCGCTCTATGCCTCACACTATGCAGCTGGGGACACAGCATCTCTGAGAGATCGTGTCCCTCCTCATTTCACAGCCGATTTTCCGGCTTTGAAAGGGGAAAACGACATAAGACAGAAAACAAATGAAGAAAAATGTAATCGCCGGAGACAATTCGTGATAGAATTGCTACTCACCCTCCCTGTGTCCTCTGGATCGCTTTCCTTCTCCGCTAGCACGAAGCACAGAGTGTGGCCCTGTCAAGGCAAGGTTCCAGGAGAAAGAATGATGACAAGCTGTCCTCGGCCCCCAACCTCACAAACCCAGGACACAGCTCACTGGCACAAGGGAATGAAATATATTATTCCATGCCGCCAACAAATGACATTGTTTTCTTAATTTGCAACCACCTACTATTACATAACCAGGCAGTACGTCTACAAAAGTCCTGACTTCCATTTTGTCAACTAGTGCTGGCCGCCATGTTCATTGCGTCGCCAAAAAATGTCTGCAACAATATCAATATGAAGTCGGCTCGTCAATGCTTTCAATAACAGCAGGTTCACTGGTTTGCCTGTTGGGATGCCATGGTCACATTTTGGATGGTTTTAGGGGTCGTTGCCCCTGCGTGCCTGGATGCTGCCTGAGAGGATGGGTAAAACTTCATGTATAGAGTCCTTCTTAGGGTTAGGCTGAGATGATAAATCCCCTTGTGACTGCAATAGTTGACACCCTTCTTCACCTGCTACATCTTCATCAGATTTTCAACATGCATTTATGACAACTCTCTCTGTCCTGTAACATGCACTTGTTGGATTCTTTTTAGTGATGTCTCTATTAGAATGACCTGCAGAAATGAAAGCACATACTGTTGTTTGGTACTTTTGAATGCACTGTATTTGTTGAGACTGGGGTGAACACATGCTTTATAGCAGCCAGCTTTCTATTGTCCGGTTTTTTCCATCAGGCCCAATTTCAAAATTGCCCGGGAATTGAAGCATCTGCTCCCATTTTAAATACATTGGGATTACAGCAAGTGCTATATAGATCTTACAGCTTCAAGTGCTGATTTGCGAACTCATAGGAACTGAAAGCATGAAAAAGCAAATCTGAACTCGTGGAGGCGCACAACCAAAATAGCATAGAGCACTGGAATCATAAATGGCAGTAGCAGCTTATAATCGTCACAATATCTGGCCTGCCTCCTCAGGTCGGTCTTTAAACGTGGTGATCTAATGAGCAGCCTTGCATCCTCAAGCAGATGGAGTCTAAGAGGAGTCCATCAGCAAGGTCTGATCTACATTTTGTTAAAAGCCCCATATACGAAGTGGCCCTTACAATGCCGGTGAAAAGTCTGCCTTGAATACCTATGTCTCCACTGGGAAAAACAAACAAAGATGAGCTTTGCATCTACCGCGGCCAACCAGTCTACTTCAAGAGGCCTACTGAGGCAAGTCCAGGAGATTTCCAAGTGTTCTTATCCCGACAATGTTTTCTTGGCCCTAAATTGGGAAGCAGTGTCGATGGAGATTGTCATTTGCAAGAAACTAAAGTGCGGACAAATACCTATGTGAGTATGCTACTGAACGAGTTTCTGATCCAATGTGGAGGTCAGGAAAGTGGTGAGCAGCCCTCATTGCACTGTTCTCTACGTTTGGAACTTGCACAATGAGGTTGCAATGCCTGGCGAATGGGGTTTTAAACCCTGAACCCATTCCAGCAGTCCTGCTAGCTCATGGCTAGCAAAAGTGCATAGGGACAAGAGAAACAGTGGCCCACTACCACTTTGTCAGACCTACCTGTTTGGGGATCACACACTCATTTCACACGAATGTATGACGTTACAACGCATACATTTACAACGCATGCCTTTACAACGCAGTTTTTACATCGCAGTATCCTTTACAACGCATACATTTACATCGCATACCACTACAACGAATTTTTTAAAACTATACTTACAACGCATTCCATTACATCGCATTATACCTTTACAATGCATACCATTACAACGCATACCATTACATTGCATTTAAGGAAAGTGTTGGATAGTGTAGGGGTAAAAATTACTATTTTAACTCCAGGGGTGCAACAGTAGGGTAAGTGTTGGATAGTGTAGGGGTAGAAATTACTATTCTAACTCCAGGGGGTGCAACAGTAGGGTAAGTGTTGGATAGTGTAGGGGTACTACACGTTGTAATGGTATGCGTTGTAATGACATGCGATGTAATGCCTGCGTTGTAGTGACATGCGATGTAGTGTCATGCGTTGTAGTGACATGCAATGTAATGGATGCGTTGTAGTGACATGCGTTGTAAAGGATGTGATGTAATGACTGCGTTGTAAATGTAGTGCGATGTAATGATTGCGTTGTAAAGGTTGTTTCCCATTTCACACTAAGACTTGTTATACTCTTGTTTTTTACTTCACACACATTACCAACTTTATGACCAGAGTTAATACCTAAATATTTTTGGCAAAAATACCTCAGAAGGTGTAGCTAATAATTCAGATTTCTTTTAAGGGTCATTAATATTAAAGAACTTTTCATTTCAGTTGGTCTCTTCTCTCCATTTAAGTGGATTTTCCCACCTAACCATTTAAGCACAAAGGATGCTATTTCCAATTACGTGAAAGGCCACAGAAGAATATGAAAAATGTTGGCAGTCCTATCTGTTTCAATAAGACCTCGACCTAATACTTGGACTTGATGCTACGTGATCAGTCCAGAGCTGTCTGCCTCAAAATTCCAACATGGACAACTTGCAGACAACCTGGAGGAGTTTCTGTACAGAAACCTCTCTTGTTCAGAGCGTCGAAAGAAAATGTAGATGGAATTTTGGTCTGCTGGACCTTTGTTACACACTATGTCATCCTGATCTGTCTCACCTACCTGGATTCGGGCACTGTACCTGACTAGGCTATTCTACAACCACCGCTAGTGTTCTGAAAGAACTGCAGGGAAACATGTTAGCAATACATAAATATCCATAAATAAAAAGTGACAATCAGCCACTAGGCCAAAAATGATCAATTTAGTTTGATTAAAAGGAGCAAACAGGCCACCATGGGTAGAGGCTTCCTGCACAAGGCGGGCGCTCAGGGCTGAGACAGGTTCAGAGCCACCTAGGCAGTCCTTATATGGAGGGTTGTCATTGGGAACACTGACTAGACATCCTTGTTTATGGGTGAAAACGTTGTTCTGCACATTTATCCTCCACTTACCTAGTGACGGTCGATGATTTATTTTTTCAGATCGCTGGCACAGGCATGATTCATGTAACAGAAGTATCAATTCCATAACCCACAGCATGATTTGTTACAGGGCAGATGTATGCTTTGCCTTGAAAGTATCAAAGGGTTTGCACAGGTACAGCTTGGTTTGCGCATTCTACCGAGGTGTGGGTGGTAAGCAGAGATGTAAGCGTAAGGGATCATGGTCAGGATGAGAGGCCAAGGAGAGCGCCAGCAGGAAGGGTTTTGCTTATGGCAGCAATGTTTAACATTCTAAGCATGGACGTCAATTCAGCACAATGCCAGAAATAGCATAAGTGAAATAACACAACCTTTGACACCCAGTGAGATCACTGTGTTGACGCTTTGTGCGACTCTTATCGCCTCAATAGTCACCTGTTTGTGGGAGCTAGGTGCAGCCCAGGGATGGGAGCTACAGAAATTAAGCGGGTGTGTTAACTTCTGTTTGCTTTCTGTTGCTGCCCCTGCCTTCATAACCCCAAGACCAGAAGACACTAGATGACATCACAGGGTTGACCTCTTAGCCTATCAGCAGTCTACTGATTGCTGGCTGCTGAGGATCTAGTGGCAGGGCAATCAGTGGGAGCTACACAAAATAAACAAGGGTCTTGGAGCTCAGGGGCCAAGCCATTGTCTTCATAACGCCCTCGACATGGTGGTACTGAAGGGAAGCCAGGGCAGCTACTACCATGGCGATCACTATTTGACACCGATGGGATGAAAGTGAAAAAGCAGGCCATGGAGAGCCGTAATTGGAAGAACATGAGCTCTGATAAACAACAGGGCGGTGAAAGGGATGATTATCGTCAAGGAGGGAATGGGATGTTGGTTGCAGGTAGGAAGGTAGGGCTGCGATAGAAGTAAAGGAAAAGATCCAGCAGGAACTGGGACTAAAGTTTGAAAATTAGAGAAGAAGATACTCTGTAGGAGAACCAGGGACTGCAGGGGAAGGGCTTGGTCGATGATAAAATTGCAGTGACGTGAGCTGGAGTTAGGTGTGATGCCCGGGAAGATCCCCAAACAAGGTGGTGGCTAGCAAGGTCTATGCAGGCATGGACTGTGGGCAGCCACGCTACACGTGTCTAAAGGGTTGTGAGACAAGATGGCCTGACCAGAGTACTTCTTAGTGTTGGAGTTATTGCGTGGGGGGAACGAAAAAAGGGTCTGATCAGATTAGCTAACCAATGGGGCATTATTGGTGTATTCCGGGCAGCACTACTGAAAACCGGCACTTGGACAGTGGCAGCTCCTCTGCTAAGGCAGAGGAGCGTTGCCCCGCTGCTCTTAGAGCAGTGAAAAAGGGAAAAATAAAATGATAATAACGTTATTGTCATTTTATCTTTTGTTGCTTCTGGGCTGGGTTAGGGCGGGGTTGGGCTGGTGGCTCAGGGAGGAGGAGTGGTTTGTGCACACTTAAGTGCCCATGACTGCTTGGCCGACCGTCTTGGCCCGGCCAAACAGTCATGCACACTTTGCATATTCCACACCAGGCTGTAAAGGACAGCCTGGTGGGGAATATGCACAGGCTTCCTCTTCCCATCTGAGCGCCAATCCACCGCGCTGAGACCAATCACATTGGCTCTGGGGAGCTTGTGTGCCCGGGTGCTTCCTGCAGCTTCTTCGGGACTGGAGTCAGGAAGAGAACAGAAGCGGACACGGAGGAGAGGCGGCGGAAAAGGTAAGTGTTTTTTTTTTTTATATATATATTTTTCACCCCTGTCCTCCCCGGCCCACGACCCCGTTCCCTACCAGCTGCCACTGCACATGGAGTTGGGATCCCAACCACAATCCTATTTTGAGGAGTCTCTCTCTTCAGTGTAATTACGTTTTTACAACCAGCTGGAAATTGGGAGGCTACACGCCTACCTAATCATGCCTTGGCTCTCTGTGAGATCAGGACAAACAAAAAAAGTTAATACCCGATTACTCACCTGTAAACTTCCTTACTCTGAGCCCAGGTCTTCCTGTCTCAGTCCTAACTGCACGAGTTAATGGCCGATGAGCAGCGAGGCCCCTATGTGAAATGTGGCACCTTCATAGCTTTCGTAGCACCGTGCATGCTGGACTTGAAGTGTTTTTTTCTTACACCAAGTTTTAGCCTGTAAGAAAGGGTGCGGTAAAGATACACCAAAGACAATTGTGTGTGTGATATTGCAGACTGGCGCACAGTGTTACGTCTGTCTATTCGCCACCCTTGTGTGGAGGTGGGTTTGACCTCAGCTGTTATCTTCCGGGGCATGGTGGCAGTAAGCCGGAGAAAGCGAAACAACAGAGCCCCGGTCAGCTCAGCCGCCATTCACTTGCCGCTTTCGGTATTCACATCCATCATGCAAATATGACCCCGTGTCCTCTTCCGCTTTCCCCCGGCGCCCCCTCCGGCCCCCAGACCCGCAGGGACCCGCCGGATTGCAATGATCCTCCTTGTCGCGCCGCTTCACTCTGATCAGAGCTGGGCCTGAGCCAGCCGATCCCGACACTCAATTCATTAGAAGGAGCCTCGCTGGCTAACCAGGGTATTGATTAGCTCAATTTTGCAGCTGTGATTTTTAATTAGGGGCACTTGAGGGGGAGGCGGGTGGATGGGCCTTCGGTCACAGCGCGCCTTATCTCAGAACAAGAAAGGGAGAAGGACGGCGGGGGGAGAGATGGGCGAGGGAGAGACAGGGTCACGTGATTGGAGAAACGGGAGAACTAAGCCAGGGGGGAGACAGTGAGAGACTCTGAGGCGCAGAGAGAATGAATAAGCACACTTGATAAGAGCGAAGTAGAGGAGTAGGGAAGGAAGGAAGGAAGAGACAAGGATAACAGGTAAATGAGAGAGGGAGAGGGTTGGAGGCAAAGGAAAAAAGAGTAAGCGTGATAGGGTGAAAGCTGGAGAAAGAAATAGAGTGCTAGGAGGAGAATGTAGGTGCCAATCATGGGTTGCACCTACTACCTGTGCCTAACGGTTTGTTACCTTACACTGCCTAGATATCCCAGTTCTCAGAGGTCTCAGTGGCAACAACAGGAAGTAAACATGACTCTTCTGGCGTCTCAGCGGCACAAAGCAGCCTCTTGAGAGGCTCAGGGTGGGACATGAGACATGAATTCAATCCAGTGATATAATTGATGGTCAAAGGGTGTCTGATGTCACTTCCTCTACTTAAGACATTTCATTGAATTGACATTCTTGGGGAGAATAAATGGAAAGAAGAGTAGGGAGATATGTAGAGTAAGTCAGAAGCAGAACAGCGAGGAGCGAAAGAGGCAAGGAACAAAGTCCGAGAGAAGGTGATGGTAAGAAAAGAAAGTAATAGAGTTATAAAAGGTGAAGATATAGAAAAAGGAATTTCTTTCTTTAATTGGTGGGGACCTTAATCAAAAAGGTTGTGGTAGGACCCTTCAATTATATGTAAGAAGAGACCAGTGGATGGCAACAAAAGGCAGTAATTGGGAGATAGGGTCTGTAGCGGGGCACTCTGAGGTGGTGCTGTAAATGAGTGGCTAATATTCTTCCACTCACACTTTAACTGTATGTGATGAAAACAAGAATTGTGTGGTAAGTAATAGCACTTTATGGGGTGCTTAGTGTGCCTGGCACGTGCCCGAATAGCATACTTGAGTATTAAGGCAGTTCACAGAGGAACACTTAAGGTTAGTTTTCCATGGTACCTCGTGGCTTTGTGAAGTTCTTACAGGATTTCAAGAAGTAAACAAAAGTCCGTATAAAAGCCAGTATTTCCGTAATCTCAGTTCTTTGGTGGCTCAGGGCTATGGTTATGGGGAACCTCTGTATTTCACCGGGGGCAGCAGACCTTTGCCATGTCTTGCTGCACCACTCAGGGGGTCTCGCCACTAGGATACAGGGAAAAAACGTATTACCTAATAACATATTGCACTGCCGTCAACCAGGCAGCTGTCAAATAAATGTTCACGGGAGGGCTTCCTTGAGGATATATAGAAAAGACACTCTTTTGCACCCCCCTTGCCCTTTTGTCAGCACTGACCGTGCTCGGAACTGTAGATTTCTTTTTCTTGTTGAACTTAAAGGCCCTAGAAAGGGAAATAATGTTGAATTAAGAGCCAAGACCTCCTTAAAGCGACTCATTGATGTCATTAGCCAACTTGGCAGTAGAGGAGGGACTGGTGAAACTTAGAGAGGCAGAGAAGAAAAGGAAAGATTTAAGATCTCAATCCCTAACACATGCAGTACCGGGTGGTCATTGTTCAACTGTTATTTGAAGATTAATTTGTATTCATGATTAATTAAAATCATTACAATACGATCCACATAATTAAATACACAACACAAGTTAATTAAGAAAGTTACATTTTTGCATTCCTAAACGCATACTTAATATTCTTATAGTCCATTTCGACAATGCAGAAATTAATCCAATTGGTCGAGAAACCCGAACAGTATTAGGGAAGATGAAATGTGGTTAGACTCAAAGCCATTCTTGTATGCAAAAATCATTGCCCGCAATTACACAATTGAAAAATCTCCTGAAATTGCACTTTTATTGCCAGCAGTCCTCCAAACAAGGCATAAATCATCATAAAATTTGCTTACAGAATGCATTCATAAACTTTATACATTTTGATGTTAATGTTATGACCTCAGTTCTCATTAATATTTTAATAGCTTGCATGTCATGACACTGCATTGCAGGAAGGCAGGTTTTTGCCAATGTCTTCGCTCTGTGGCTAGCCCTTGACAAACACAAACGATGTGCAAGAAGTTCTTCTCGGAGCTGCAGATGCTCCATCGCCCATCATTCTTTCCGGTACTCCTGATCTCCGTTGAGATCCCTGATACGAAATAATTCCTTGCATCTCTTAGAGGGAGAAATTGAACACATGAGATGATGCTTCTAATTAACCCTCTGATAGCTAGGACATAAGTACTTTGCTTTTTCTTGGCTCAAAGTCCCTGAATTCAGTTGGGTAGGAAACCGAATGTAAATTCGCTCTAATTGAAAACTTGCACATTTTTTATGAATCTGCATCTTCTCGCGTTTTCCTGACTCCCAATGCAACCAAAGGCAGTGTAAAATCGACAGACCATGGATCTACATTTCTAATTGTAGTAAATACCAGGGGTGTGAGAAACTGGGATTTTTTTTATCTTAACATTTTGTGAAAATATGTGAAATTATGCACAATTAATTTGGTGGAATTTGCATAAAAATTAAACACCAGATCTTACCTTGCCGCCAACGTCACACACAAACTACAGATAAGAGGACTGGTTGGAGGAAAAAATGTCTTCTTTGGGACAGTTTCAGCTCAAATGAGTCTGTCGCGACAGTTTCTACTTGGGGCAGCCTCACACGGAAACAAATTGTGCGAAATTTCATACCTGCAAAATTCGTGGAATTTCACATACTGCAAAATTCACAATTTTTGCGAATTGCATGAGTGTCGTAAAATCTGCACACCTCTAGTAAAAACGGTGCAAATTTTAGCACATTTTGAACATCAGAATGGGGATAACGTAATAATACCAGGAGTTCCCCCCTGTTCTTTGGGGCGCAAACCTGTCTTTTCTTGACCGAATTGTGCAAAATGTTACCTCAGAGGGTGCAAATAGTGAAGGCAAACATTCGCGGAATACACTGTGGTCACTCGAGTTGTATACCCGATTCAGGCGCAAAAAAGCATGTGTTGGAAAGGGAATGAGCCCCTGAGAACGACAAGACCATATGCAGAAAGCATAGAAGGGCGTGGCGAGAGAGAACATAAGGAAAGAAGAAAAGGAGAGACTCAGCCGAGGGTCAAAGCAAAAGAAAGCAAGAGAGGGGTAAATGAGCACCGCGAGAGAAAGTCGGGTAGAAAGGCAACGAGAGGAAGAATCGGAGAGGGAGCTTTCAGTTAGTTACGTGGTACCGACTGAGGTGGTAGATTGTCGGTAATTGGCTGTGAGATGGGAGGCAGCTGTGCGCCTTTCTGCCGTCTCTGTGCCAGCACCTCTCCTCCTGGGAGGGCTTCTCACCGCCGCTAATCATAATTGATATGTTCGAGTAAGTCTTTTCTCGCTGGCATTAATGTAACATGTTGGTGGGGAGGGCAAATCACAGAATTAATCGCTCAGCTGGCAGAGCAGTAACTTTGGAAGAGCGGGACTGCCCAGCGGACGATAGGGGACCGTGGGGGAAAGTGGGAGACGAAGAGGAGCAAAGGGTGCATGAAGGGAAGGTCAAGCGCTGGAAGCCTAGGCTTTAGTGGCGTCTCAACTAATGAGGGCGGTTTGGGGTGTCCCTCACACATCTGCGGATGAAAAGAAGTGTGGCGTCTCCCTGCAGTCTGTGACGAATGGCAGACTGGCTTAGAAAGCAAGTGTCATCAAAGATTGCAAAAACTGACTTTGAGGACATCACATGATGAGTGATTGGCCAACATGGCTGCCTTTCGCCATCATCAAGAGCCTTGCTCCTCCAAAACAGTGACAGTAAGGGTGACAGCGCGAGGGCTGGGGAGTATCTGTAACAATCTCTCAATCTCTTGCTGCAGGATAAACTGTGGTGAGGCACCTTCTTGAGTGCTAGGCAGATGCACTAAGGAGCTTAAGGGAGCTCTCAGCCTCACAGTGTGGTGAGTCAGGGAATTATTGGAAAACATAGACACTAAAGGCCCTTATACATCTTTCCTCCACTCAGTAAAATCGAATGTGCCGGCAAAGGGAGTGGCAGATAGGGGCAATGTAGATCTTAGGAGGCTTCTTCACCTCCTGGTGAATCGTGGTGAGGAAGCAGGTGAATGGCAGACAGGGGCACTGAGGATCTTACAAGACCAATCAACCTCACAGCAAATGGTAGTTAGATAGCAAGGGATTGGTGGGTAGGGCAATCAGGATCTGAAGATAGCCCTCACCTCGACGGCGAATGGTGGTGAGATAGCAAGAGATTGGTGGGTAGGTGTGGCGCGGTGTAGAAGCAGACCAGGACAAGGGAATCAGATTTTTACTAGGGTGTTTATTTCAGAACGTGAACAGTGAATTATGGGAGTTATAGTCCTCGATCTTCTTTCCTCTCTGCCTTTGGAGGAAGAACGGGGGGGGGTTTCTGCTCCGTCGTCTTCCTTGGTCAGGCTTATGGCGTCAAGTGCTAGTCGAGACCCAGCGGAGCGTGTGGGGGAAAAAGAAACAAAAGAGAACACCCGGTAAGGGTAACGTTCGTTTTCTTTAAGCGTGCGCGGGAAGCAGGGCAGTGCGAGGGAGTAACACCCGATTCCGTCACCAGTGAGTCAGGCACGCTTTTAAACAAGAGCGGAGCCCTTCAGTCTCCCACCCCTCATGCACCCCCTCCCTTAGGGTTCTCAAGCGTACAGCCCCAGACCGCCCCAAGGCATCCCCGTACCTTGTTAAGCCACGACCCTCCTGGGCCGTGGCAGGCTTCCGCGCGTTGCCGGATCGGGTCCGGCGTCCCGTCTGTAGCTCCTCCTTCGGTTCCTGAACCTCGAGCTCTTTCTTCCGGTTGTGGATCTTCGTCCCTAGAGACGATCCTCCGGTCTCTCAGCTGGGGGCTCACAACGAAGGTCTGTACGTGGCGGTAGTCTTCTCCGACTCCTCGGTTCTCCTCATCCCGAACTCCAGATGAACACCCAGCTCCCTCGGCGACTTCCTTTTTGAACCCGAGCAGGTCATCTGACTCGGTCACGTGATCCGGCAGAGAGATGGTGTTAAAGAAACAGTGCTCCGACGGCACTTTCTGTAAATAAAGAAGGGGACAGGGAGAAAGGTAAGCAGGAAAGTGTTCTTTTCCCGTCCCCGGCGTATCCGTCTCCGTGAGCCGTGCCTCGTCGTCACACACCCCTACCCCAGTCTGTTCATGATCGGGGAACAGTGGGAGACGGGAAAGGAAGTCCGCGTTCCCATTGTCCGTACCTTTGCGATGGATAACCTCAAAAGAGAACGGCTGAAGGGAAAGGAACCAGCGGAGGATGCGTGGGTTGTTCCCCTTGTTACGGCTCATCCAGAGCAGTGGGGCATGGTCTGTGTATAGAAGGAAGTGGGTGCCCTCCAGATAATACCTTAGGTTGTCGATTGCCCACTTAATCGCAAGGCACTCTTTCTCGATGATGGGGTATCTCTGCTCGCGAGGGAAGAGCTTGCGACTAATGAAGAGGATTGGGTGTTTTACTCCTTCGGGGGAGGTTTGCGAGAGGACTGCCCCTAGCCCATGGTCAGAAGCATCGGTATGCAACACGAAGGGTTTGGAAAAGTCCGGTGAGCGGAGTATCGGGGCTGAGGTGATCGCAGCTTTCAAGTCTAGAAAAGCTTTTTTTGCTTCGGGAGGTGGTTGTTGAAGGTCTTTGGCCTTGACATGGTTTTGAAGCAAATCTGTAAGGGGGGTGGCCAGTTCGGAATACTGTGGTATAAAACATCTGTAATAGCCGAGGAGGCCCAAGAAGGCCCTGACTTCTTTTTTTGTAGTTGGAAAAGGGGCCTCTGCTATTGCTTTTACTTTTTCGGTCTGTGGCTCAATCAACCCGTTCCCGAGAAGGAACCCTAGGTATTTTACCTTCTAGAAGCCTGCCCTTGATTTCTTTGCATTGATGTGTAGCCCTGCGGACTGAAGGGCCTGTAGGACCTGACAACAATGCTGGAGGTGTAAATCCCAAGTGGGGCTATAGATAACTGTATCATCAAGGTATGCAGAAGAGTAGTCTTGATGTTTTGACAATACTCTGTTCATGAGCCTTTGAAATGTGGCAGGTGCGCCGTGTAAACCAAAAGGCAAAACAGTGAATTCATACAAGCCTGTTGGTGTAGAAAAGGCCGTCTTTTCTTGATCTTCGGGTTTAAGGGGCACCTGCCAATAGCCTTTAGTAAGGTCGAGGGTTGTGATGAATTGGGCCTCACCTAAGTTTTCAATCAATTCATCCACACTGGGAATGGGATAGGCGTCACATTTGGAAATGGAGTTGACCGCTCTAAAATCAATACAAAAACGGACGGAGCCGTCCGGTTTCGGGACTAACACAATAGGGGAGGACCACTCACTCTGAGACGGTTTTATGACACCTAGGGCGAGCATGCTTTTCACCTCCTGGTTTATGGCCTCCCTGCGGGCAGCAGGTATGCAATACGGTTTTTGTTTAATGATTTTCCCTGGCAGGGTATGGATGGAATGTACTGCCAGAGAAGTGTGTCCCGGGAGGTCTGAAAACAGCTGTGCAAAGGGACGCAGTGTCTCTTGAAGGGATTTCCCCTGTTCTTCAGACAACTCTGGATTAACAACCAATTGTTGTAAGGTGGTCTCGGAGTATGACGCCTGATCAGTTGCATGCACATCTTGGGGAGGGGGACCAAGCCATTTTTTTAAGAGGTTTATGTGAAACAGTTGTATCCTTTTAGGGGTGACCTGTATTTGATACGAGGTTAAGCCTACCTTTTGTACTACTTTGTATGGACCTTGCCAACCCGCTTTTGTCTTTGTTAGGGCGGACGGTATGAGTACTAATACCCAGTCCCCTACAGCTAGGTGTCGCCATTTTTTTCCCCTGTTATAGAGCAACTGCTGTTTTACCTGGGCCTTTTCTAAATTGGCGTCTGCAAACTCCCTCAATTTATGCAGCCGTGTGTGAAGACTATTCGTGTATTCAAGAAAGGATTTGGTCTCTTCTTCTTTTTCATTTTCCCAGACTTCTTTGGTGATTTCTAGCAGGCTCCGGGGTTCCCTTCCATAAAGTAGTTTAAAAGAAGAACACCCGAGACTGGTTTGGGTTTGGCTTCTGACTACATACAGAGCTAGAGGGAGCAACATGTCCCACTCCCGGCCCTCTACGGTCAATAGTTTTTTTGAGGTCAACTTTAAAGTGGCGTTGTAACGCTCACATAAGCCGTCCGTCTGCGGGTGGTAAACAGAGGTTTTAATATGTGATATGTCCAGTGATGTACAGATCTGTTTAATTAATTTAGAAACAAAAGGGGTCCCCTGATCAGTGAGTATCTCACGGGGAAAACCCACTCGAGAAAACAGTTCAAGCAACTTCTCCGTGATGTTCCGAGTTGTGGGCGTACGCAAAGGAAAGGCCTCTGGATATCGTGTGGCATAATCAACCACGACCAAGGCATACAGATGTCCTTTCTTGGTTCGTGGGAGAGGACCAATGAGATCCATGCCTATCCTCTCAAATGGGGTACCCACAACGGGGAGAGGTTGCAGAGGAACAGGCGGGGGTTTGTATGGGTTTTTCTTCTGACACACTTCGCACTCTTGACAGAAATGGGTGACATGGGAAAAGATCCCGGGCCAGTAGAAGTGCTCTAACAACGTCTGCATGGTCTTTTGTGCCCCCCTATGACCAGCCAACAGATGCGAGTGTGCAAAGAAAAGGACCTGGTCCCGAAAGGCCGGTGGTACCACCAACTGCGGCGTATCTCCCTGTCTTCCGACCCTAAACAGCTCATTCTTAATCTGAAATAAAGGGTAACTGGGAGTAGTCTGAAGAGCGGACTGTCGGGCATGGTCCCAAGCCGGTTGGAGGGTCGGATCATTTCTCTGAGTGCACCTAAAACCTCTGTCTGTAATCCAGGGTGCTTGGGTTAAGAGGGACTGCTGTGCCTGATCTTGGGGCTTTAAGAACTGTAGCTTGTCCTTTAGCAGGAGCAGGAAGGAAGGGTTATCCTGTCCTATGATCATTTGTTCCGGAAGGGAGGGAACAACGCCAAGTTTAACCTCTAGAGTTTGCCCATCTGGCAGGGATATTGGGATTTTCACTAGGGGATAGACACGGATATCACCATGTACACACCTAATAGGCACGGTCTCCCCTGTCATACCGGTTCTAGGCAGGATTGCTGATTGTAGGACTACAGATTGTCAGCAACCTGAATCGAGGAGAGCCCTCAACTGCATTCCCTGTACTGTTACACTTACGTGAAAACTATGTCCAAATTCTGCCGTGTACAATATGGAGCGTGGTATGCAACCTATATCCATAGGCTCTTCTTGGGGCTTTTTCCGCGGACAGTTCCGGGCAATATTTCCCATTCCCCGCACTCAAAACATTGTGGATTCCTTAGGGGAGGTGGATCAGGGCGGAACTGTCGGGGTTTCGGTGGCTCTGGGTTGGGTTTTACAGGTTTTCTTTCTTGTTTTGCAGGGGTTCCAGCTGAACGTGTGGACTTCTCTGTGTCCCAGGGCAAAGTGCGGGGTTGAGCCCTATAAAACGAAGTGGCCATCTCTACTGCTTGTTCGGCTGTTAGATTGTTGTGTTGCTTAAGCCATCGTTGGATGGAGAAGAGAAGGGCTTCAAAGAACTGTTCCAGATATATCATGGACATGATTTCTTCCTTGCTGTGGGTCTGTGGTTTCAACCACTTATCTGCAGCAGCTTTCAATTTAAAATACAGGGTTTTCGGATTGTCCGTAGAGGAACCCCGCTCCTTTCTGAAGCGAACCCTATAGGCCTCTGCATCCATGCCCATGTGGTCTAGGATGATCTCTTTTATTTCCTGGTACGGCGTGTGGCCATTAGGGTTAGCAACCTGATAGGCCGCCTGTGCTTCTCCGGTAAGGAGGGGGGCCAAAAAGAAAGGCCACTTGGCTTCGGGCCAACCAGATGCTCGTGCGGCTCTTTCAAAATTCAATAAGAAAGCGTCGGGGTCCTCACCCGACACGTATTTCTGCAAAGATACAGTGGGGCCATTCCCTGCGCGGATTTGAAGTTGCGTTGTTAGTTCCAGGCGATCATCAGCTACTTTCAGCATTTGCTCTGCTTGATTTGCCATGCTGTCTTTCAGTAATGCCCTGTCTGCTTGGGCTGAGTTCATCTGTTTCTCGACCGCCCATTCTAATTTTTCTTGTCCCTGAATTAGCTGCTGTATTAGGTTTTCCATGACCAATAGGGTGGAGGCGCACTATATCCCACTTCTGACACCACGTGTGGCGCGGTGTAGAAGCAGACCAGGACAAGGGAATCAGATTTTTACTAGGGTGTTTATTTCTGAACGTGAACAGTGAATTATGGAAGTTATAGTCCTCGATCTTCTTTCCTCTCTGCCTTTGGAGGAAGAACGGGGGGGGGGGTTCTGCTCCGTCGTCTTCCTTGGTCAGGCTTATGACGTCAAGTGCTCGTCGAGACCCAGCGGAGCGTGTGGAGGAAAAAAAAAAAAAAGAGAACACCCGGTAAGGGTAACGTTCGTTTTCTTTAAGCGTGCGCGGGAAGCAGGGGAGTGCCAGGGAGTAACACCCGATTCCGTCACCAGTGAGTCAGGCGCGCTTTTAAACAAGAGCGGAGCCCTTCAGTCTCCCACCCCTCTTGCACCCCCTCCCTTAGGGTTCTCGAGCGTACGGCCCCAGACCGCCCCAAGGCGTCCCTGTACCTTGTTAAGCCACGACCCTCCTGGGCCGTGGCAGGCTTCCGCGCGTTGCCGGATCAGGTCCGGCGTCCCGTCTGTAGCTCCTCCTTCAGTTCCTGAACCTCGAGCTCTTTCTTCCGGTTGTGGCTCTTCGTCCCTAGAGACGATCCTCCGGTGTCTCAGCTGGGGGCTCACAACGAAGGTCTGTACGTGGCGGTAGTCTTCTCCGACTCCTCGGTTCTCCTCTTCCCGAACTCCAGATGAACACCCAGCTCCCTCGGCGACTTCCTTTTTGAACCCGAGCAGGTCATCTGACTCGGTCACGTGATCCGGCAGAGAGATGGTGTTAAAGAAACAGTGCTCCGACGGCACTTTCTGTAAATAAAGAAGGGGACAGGGAGAAAGGTAAGCAGGAAAGCGTTCTTTTCCCGTCCCCGGCATATCAGTCTCCGTGAGCCGTGCCTCGTCGTCACAGTAGGGTAATCAGGATCTGAAGATAGCCCTCCCCTCGACGGCGAATGGTGGTTAGATAGCAAGAGATTGATGAGTAGGGCAATCAGGATCTTAAGAAAACCCTCACTTCCACAGCGAATGGTGGTGAAGTTCAGATTTAGTAGTGAAGCACGGCACTGAAGAGCTTAAGGAAACTCTCCATCTTACGTTGAGCGATGGTGTGTCCCATTTTGAATGAAAGGCAGTGAGATGTCTAAAGCAGACAGTGAAGTGCTGTATGGCAAGACAGGGAAGAGTAACAGTCATGGGCACCAAATGTCATGATCGCTGCCAATGTGTTAGTGTCGAGTGGCAGAGGGTGAGTGGAAGGTAGGGAAACTAAGCGCCTTTGAAGAGATCCCCATTGCACAGTGATTTGCGGTCTGCCAGAGACTGCAAACTGCGTTGAAAACTAATGGTCTTCAGAAGGGCCTTCATCTGCAGTATGTGTGGTGTTGTTAGCTAAACTGAACCCACTTTATGTCAAAGGGACAGCAATTCAATGAGGGTCATTCTCCAGAATTGGAATCGGACCAAGGCGCAAGTTATTGGCGTACACCAAGTTTCTCCAGACATTTATGTCGAGTTGGATTAAGCAGTTCACAGGCAGAACCATGGAAAAAAACTGTCTATTAATATCAGGGATGGCGAGGCTGAGACAGGTTCATTGATACGAGGATTAAGGTCTGTAACTCCAAGCAGATCATGACAGCCAACTGGACAGCAAATGTGTGTGACATCAAAGACATCCTCTTTGACAGGGAGAGAGTACAGACGACCAGAAGATGGCTGGTGGCTTTGCAGGCCGACTGCATGAGAGGGGTCCTTTTCCAGCATGACATGAATGTCTAGCAGCAATGGATGATAGACAGGCAGCTACGCTGAACCAGGCTAAAGGTCTTCACAAGTGTTGAGGCTGTGACCTCATTAAAGCTGTCTGCTCTATTGACGGGACACTGATTGACAGGCACGAGCAGAGAGGACAATGGAGCAGGTTTCATCCTTGGAACAGTGCACAGTGCTCAGGGAAAATGCCTGCTAAGTCCAGTGGAGTAGTTCAGGTAGAGACATCATGTCTTCAGCGGGAAACGGAATCCATTATTGTAAGTTTCTGGTCCCAGATCAATTGGAAGGACTGAAGAACGAACCCCAGTGCGTCTTACTGTACATCAGAAACCATTTGTCTTAAAAATTGAACCAGGGCAAAATATGGAGGAAAAAAATGTGCATCCTTTTCAGTATTTGCTTTACACTAAATCTCATTGGTCATAGTTTTGTGAGTACAAACATGACCTGTTTACTATTTTAGAGTCAGTACGGAATAGATCCCAGCAGACGCAAAAGGTTCTTTGTATGTGAGCCAGTGATGAACACTGGACACAGATGCGGTCACCATCACTGGTCCCCCTGAGCCGAGCCGTACTAGAACTGAAAGTTTAGAGATGAAATGAGTTGAATCTCTCTGGCATTTCTAGAGTGGAAAGGCCTTCCCTCGCTACTCAAACACTGAAATTATCTACCATTAGCGGTGAAAGGGTCTAAGTGCTTGGGCAATCATTCCAACAATCTGGCCCTTCCTTCCCTCTTGTGCTCCTGCGTCTGCCTCGCTTCTCTACCTGTTACTATACCTTTCTTTTCCTATCTCAATGCCCTTGTTCTGTCCCAGCCACACAAGCTGTCCCTTTATTTGCCATAGCTTCTCTGAAGCGGGGACTCTTCCTCGCCATCTCTTTCCCATTGTCTTATATACTTTGTATTTTTTTTGTTTATCGCACAACATCACTTCTTTAATAGATTTGATCTCCTTATTTACTCTAATCACTTTTCCTTTATTTCTTCGTGTCTTTTTTTCATATATCTGTTCTCTGAACATTTTCCTCTTTCCACCGACTATTTCTCCTTGCCACTGTTTGCTCCCCCTCCTTCACTTGTCCACTTCGTTCCTTGTTCTCGCCTAATCGTTCTTTCTTAGCGCGTGGCTACCTCAGGCCTTCGTGGCGCTGAGACCGAGAAGAAACCTTTTGATTGCCTTCCCATAGGCCACATAACCCATCGCCGCGCCCCCTTTCTTTCTGTGTCCTCACTGCAGGCAGCATTTCCCTCTCTCCACTTCGCTCTCAACCCTCGCGCTCTCATTTTCCACTTTTCCCTTCCCCATACCTCTCTCTCCCGCTCCCCCCGCCCCCCTCCCTTCCCTTGCACCAGGCTCCTTGTCAGCGTCTCTTGTCATCGCTCGCTGAGTGCGTTGGTGTTTGCTGTTGCTAATAGCTTCCTACACACCCTTTCTGAGCAGGCTGGGGCCCAATTTAGAAAAGAACAATTTCCGAGCTCTCCCCAGAATCGCATCTTGTGTGTGTTATTTTTCTTTGTACCCCGAATACCTGCCTTCCCCTCTTTCTCACTCTGTCTGCCTCACCATCTGTCTCGCGACATTTGCAATTCTGATTTGTTTTCTGCGAAGGGATTCACGTGTGTCTGGGCCTGGTCAGTTCAGTGACTGGAAGTGCAGCCCACCACCTCCTGCGAGTCAGTGTGTCTTCATTATTAGTACAGTGGGACAGGAAGGTATAAGGAGTGGTAGCAGAGCTTAATTTGAGCCAGTGGTTTCCAGTGCTCAGTACCGGCACTTAATCATCAACACCAGCGCTTTTCATGAGCACCAGTTAAGGACAAATTCATTTAGGGGGGGATTAAGTGATTTGCCCAGAATCACAGGATGTTGAGCCGACCCGAGACTCGAACCTGGCGATTGGGCGAGGTTGTAAATTGGTTCAGAAGTAGAATGGACCAATAAATGGTGGTGAGGTTGGTTGATGGTTGTGGTGGTGTGACAGGGCATGCAGGATAGAAGATGGTAAGGCTAAGATGGGGTAATGGCTGTTTTTGGGAGTGTAGTATTACGATCAGGGAGTGGTGGGGTGATGAAATCAATTGTGGTATGTCGCCTTGTGTGATCTTCAAAGTTGTGTGAGACTGGGAGGTGGGGAAGTGAAGAGTGGCCGTCAAAGGGCGAGGGCCTTGCGGTAAGATGTGAATTTAGGGAGTGCATTGTTAGGAGGAATGGTTGGCCTGTTGAGCTGGGCTCCTCCTTAATCCATAGAACTGGGCATGTGTGAAACTCACTGGAAAGGAGTAACATAAATGTAGGCAAGTTGCCATAGCCCAGCCGCACCTGCTCTAAACCGATCATGCCGCTACCTAGCCCAGAGACACTGGGCCATAGCTCAGCATATCTCTACCATAGTTTTGTTACACTATTTTGCAGCCCAGCTGTTCTGACCCCTTACCCGGCCTGGGGATAACCAATGGACCATGCTGACATTTTGTCTTGAGAACCGGAGTCAGTCGGATAGCGGTTCTCCAAATGTTAGTGTGGCAGGAGCAGAGAACATGCCTGCCAATCACAGAGGCTTACTATCGTTTCTGGCTTGCCAGCGCCTTTCAGCCACTCTGCTCTCTGAACCGCAGCCAGTGTCATTAGTTCAGTGTTGAAGACATGTAATTCCAGAGCCTCCTACCAGGCAACACATGAGAAGCAGAATTATGCATGATCCCAAGCGACTCAGCAAGCTCCGTCCTTGGCCACAGTACAAATATTTACCATAATCCAGACGAGAAGCTGTGTATGGCTGGATGAGGACGGAAGCCCCCATATGAGGAATAGGGACTGACTTTACTTAACTGGTCCTCAGACTAAAGCCATAGTGGAAGTACTGAATTTTCCTGAAGAGTTTGAGACAGGTCCAGATTCCAGCACAGGTTTCTTCCAAGAGACAACTATGAAAATTTAGTAGGAACAGAAAAAGATGTTTAGGATCAATTCAGCTCTTGCAGGTCTGAATCAGATACCTATTCTGCAGAGGCACTGTTACGAGTAAGAATCTTTCAATTTTGAACAACAGGGAGATAGTGGCACTGTTTAGTCTGGATACTTGATCCCTGGATCCCACATTTGTTTACATCTATTTGGAGCCATCTTGATTTCATGCAGATTGTGACGTCTTCAAGGCAGCTAGTTTGAGCTGCACCTTCTTTGTTTTTCCATCGTACTTATATGATTTCCAAATTTGTAATTCTCTACTGTGCTTATCTGGTTTTTGACCACTTTTTGTAAAGTGCTACTATCTGATACTTTTTGATAGCTGGTCATTGTGGGTTCCCTCCACGTATTTTGAAAGGGCTTTATGGATATGCAAATGCTCCTTTCCCTCTGAAATGGGCCCAATATTTAAGGTGCGGCTTCTAGAGCTGATTACTACGCTCCAGACGTAGCCTTGAGAACTGAACATAATAGTGTAGGTGTTGTATTTAGAACCAGACACAGTACTCCTGATGTGCACTCCAGAGCTGGACATGATGCTGCAGATGCAACCTCTAGCACTGGAACTAGTTGTCGAAAAGTGTCTTCCATTACTGGATGAAAAACTTTATGTAAGTCTTCTGGAACTGGAAGACTAGTGTAGAATTTCAGGTGTGGTCACCCCTAGCTGTGGAATTCAGGACTGGGCAGCTCTCGCAATGTAGTCTAGAGAATTGGACGCCATAAGGCAAAAATGGCATCCAGGACTGGGCACAATGTTGCAGATGTGTCCTCTACCCCTACCAATTCAGAACTAACTTTCACAATGGCACATAATAATTCCAAAGGACATGGAATGGAATTTTTTTTTAGAAATTCTGTAGTCACCAAGGAGAATTGGGAACAGTATTTTCAAACACAACGAGTCTGCTTTTTGACAAAAGAGTTTTAACACCACAAGTTCCGTCCAAACAAAGGACAAGTTTTGGCAAAGCAATGAGGTTTGGCTTGGATTTTGAGACCTGTCTAAAATATCAAAAAGCTTACAGAAGTGAAAAAACCCAAAACAAAAAATAATTGCTGTTTACAGTGCAACTGAGGGATGAGTAAACTTTTGAGATGTAAAATAGTCCTTCATGCATTACAGTGCAAGCACACCATCGGCAGGCAGAATGATAGATCAAACAGCCAATAGCATTAGGTGGGAGAGGTTTGCTTCTCTGGTGGGCCCAATGCCCGCTGTGTAGGTTTTAAAGCAGTGATACTCAAAGTAAGGCCCGGAAGGCTGCATGCGGCCCTCCTGACCTTTACATGCGGTCCCCTGGGCAGCAGCAGCACTGGGCTGCTGTTTACTCGACTCAGCACTAACATGGAAAAAAATGTTAAATATACAGCAATCACTTATTTAAAGGTTAATTGCAGTTAGGGAAAGGAAGTAACTGGGCCCTTAACTTTAGGAACACCTTCATTTTTAAAGACAGCCACTAGATATACATGCTTCGCGTCCCCTACATCCACTTTACACCCCCGCTGGCATCAGTGCGGCCCTCGGTCACACCATAGACCAAACTTTGCAGCCCCTGACAAAATGTTTGTGAGTACCCTTGTTTTAAATAAATGGTAACAATGGGTCCTGCAGACAGTAGCACTGTCAAGCTAGGTTGAAAAAGGCGATGAAGCCTAGGGGACAGAAAGATGCATGCCTAGGTTTGGGTGATGGGTTTGCTTGCTCTGGCGATGATGCCCGCCGTTTATATGTGGTTTACTGATGCAGACAGGCATTCTTGTGAAGGGAGGATGCTTGTGAAACTCTGTTGGTTAACTGGAGCTATGCTATGCTCAATAAACTGGACAGAAAGATGGTGGGCGATGGCTAGACCTTTTCTACATTTCTGTGCTAGGGAGCGAGTACTAAGGATTGTCACTGCTTGGTACTGTAATTTGTCCGTACTGTCTCAGAGACCTGATTCTTTTGCGTCCAGTGATCAGCCAAAATACACTTTGTTTCTTCACTCTCCAGTGGTAGCTGCCATCAAGAAATAAAGGCTCACTCTAGGAAGTGGTCAGGGGTTTGGACTCAGATACAATATAGCACAATAGTTATCACAATGAATGTTCATGAATTCCCAGACAAAGGTGTTTCTTTGAAAAGGGGTAGGTCTTTATTTTGACATTAGAGAAACAGAGCAGTTGCAGAAGAGCACAATGATGAAACCTGTATTGCTCTCAATGATATCGAGCGGTGTTCTGGAACCATGCAGTGACATTGCAATACGTGTGAGGTCATAGCATGACAGTAGAAACACTATGCCATAGGTTTTCAGAGCACTTCGTAAATGGCACAGGTTATCATTGTTTATTTTTTTTTAGTAGTTCTTGTCCAATTAGGTGATACAGAATAGTCAGAGGTTTTAGGCCAACTTTCTAAATAACAATAGTTTGTCTTATATAGCACTTCAGTCATTTCTAAGTGCTGTAAGTAATGTGTTAATCTTACCCAAGCTAATGGTACACAATTCATTGACCTGCGAAAGATGGGTCTGCTTTGTCATGATTTGAACTTGTGATTTGCAGATCTCGGCATATCTCAGCAGGAAGCGTCTAATTCAATGAGCCAGCCTGCCATTTTGCTTTATGTGGTTCATCGGTAATCAATAGGTTTTTGGCACAGCCGAGGACAGTGAAAGAGACCAGTTAGCTCCACAACTTTGAAAGTCAACCATAATGAGGAGGCTTGAGCTTTTTGACAGGGTTTTTCAAATCCTGGTTTTTCAAAGCCTCACGGATCTATGTTGGTGCTTTACTTTGGATCTCATGGCCCAGTAGCTTGGGGCTGACTGGCCATGGTTCAATTTTCTGGTGCCTCCAGCTTACTCACTCTTCAATAGATGCCTTCTAAAAATGGGCTAGTTATGTATGAAATATTGTGGACCCCCAGTGACCTAAGCGTTCCTTTCGGCTGGACCGTAGTGCTGAAATCCACTGTGGAAAATGTATAGCCTAACATCTCAGAAAGACTGGTTGCAATCATAAATAATTTCTAAGGTGGGTAGCTGCAGGCTGGGGCGCCTTCCAATAGAGGCATTTACAGAAGGGAATGGCTGCACACTTGCAAGAAGACACCAAGCAAATTTAGGGCCAGATTTATCATTCTTTCACACAATACAGCAAGAGAACTTGCTGTATTGTGCTGCTTGAAAGGGAGATGGCAGGAATGCACCATATTTTCCAATATATCGCACATTCGTGTTCTCAGCCTGTGCTGGTGCACAATCTTCTGCCTAGCGACAACACAGGCACCCTGGTGCTAGGGTGCCTGCGTGCAGGCAGGATTGTTTTTGTGCAGGAAGAAAAACCTTCCTGCACAAAACAGCCCTCTTTCTAAGAGAGAATGCAGCACACTTAGAAAGAGGAAACAACAAGGAGAAATAAAGATATTTATCCTAGTTGCACCTCTCCTGGGAAGGTGTCACATTTTGGCGCATTTCTAAGTTTATTTACCAGTGTTGTTAAATCTGGGAATGCTCTAAACTCCATTGGTGGATGCGTGAGAAAACCTTCCCAGGGCAGAGTAATGCAAGGCAGTGACTCGTGCTGCCTTGTATTACTCCAGATTTACCAGGCAACTTAGGGCCATGCAAAGTGACCTTGCATTGCTTGGTAAATCTGACTTAGGGATTGCGTTGCCCTTGCTACACCCTGCCTGACACAAGGACAACACAATCCCTTGATAAACCTAGCCCTTAGCATCAGCTGTTGGTGACTTGTTTAGCCCCAGTTGTTACCGGACATTACAGTCTATTATTTCTTTCATTAAAGCTAAGAGGATTCCTATCCCATTTCCAGAACAAATGCCTATGGATTAGCCCGTTTGTTCTTTGTGGGTCTGCTTATTTGTTTGGATGCCTTGGCTTGCGTTCTTTCTTGTGTCTTTGTTGATGTACACAAGCCAAGTGAGGATCCCTCAAGGGTCCATCCCATAATGAACCATTCTGTGGAAGTGAAGAAACCAGTGCTTTGTTTGTGCCAGTCGCAGCAGGTGGTGGGCAGCAGTCCCGGCACTCATTTTGGGAACCATGACCTATTTTTATGATCAGACTTTTATCCAGAGCAACAGAGAGTAGAGCAGGAAAGGGCGAAAGAAGGAGGAAGAAAAAAGATAGGAGTGCAGCGACATGGAGAGAAATCAGGAGTGGAATAGATCTGGCATGAATGAGATAAAGGGACAGGAAGTGTAGGGTGGCGGAATAAAAACTAGGCAGCATTGGTAATCTGCCACCCTGGCATTTGGAAGGGCCAGCTTTAACGCATCCTCTGCTCTCACTTTTTAATTTTTTTTTAAGTACTAGCAAAACCTGCTATCCCACTCTTGGCAGGTTCCAGTGGAGAAGGAGATGCTGCTTTCTATAACAGTGGCTTATTAGTTCCTCAAGATGTCTGGACTAAGGTGGCTCTTAAGGTGGCCGATGGAATCCAAGAGGGAGTATTTCTTGCAGCTGTCCAGACATGCTGCATTGGCAGAGTTTCAGACCTAAATATACTTGAATTCACATATTGGGAACAGATTGTAACATAACAAGCCCTTCTTCCCCTTCCTCTGTCTGCACGATGGTGCCAGCTGCGCTCCGCCGAGCTCTGGAACCAAAGTTACGTTATGGTGTGTTTCTGTCTGCGTCATAGTCTGGACAATGCGCCCCTCACCCTTCGCACTCTTTTCAAGGAGCTATGTTACACCCCCTGCTACTCTTCTTTCCATGATCTTAGTTCCTTCTCTGACAAACACTTCTGTCCTCCTCCTTGCCTTTATTACTCGTTCATTCATCTTCCCTACTAGTCCATATGTTTCTAGTTATTTTATTTTTGTTTGGCTCTGTAATTTTTTTTTGAATTGCCATTTACTTTCCTGTCCTTTGCTCTGTTTTCCCAAACCCTTCGATCTCTGTCCCGTCCATTCTCGTTCCACTTCCTTCCTCTACTGCTCCTTTTAATATTTTTCTTCGCCCCTTTCCCTTCCCACTGCCTTTGAATTTCCTCAATTCTCTATTTCTTTTCTTCTGCTCCACAACGCTGTTATTCTTTGTTTTCTACCTTTTTTTAGCACGTGTCCTCTTCCCGCTAACTCTTTTCCCTTCCCCCATTTCCCTTTCTGACTACACTCTTTCCGCTGTCAACTCAAACCCCTATTGCCACTGATATGTCTCAGCACTCCCCTCTCCCCAAAGTGGCAGCTTGTGGTCGATGACATCACACGTGATGGAATCGTTATTTATGATATAGTGCCACCGGAAAGGTGAGATCAGACGCTCGTTCCATTAGTGGAAGTTAATTAAGGGATCTTTGAATGCCCTAATAATTATCCTGGATATTCCAGCAGCCCGGAACATTTGGTGTAGGAGAAAGGTTCCTCTCATTCCGAGTCTAGGAAACACATCTATCACCACCTCCTGCCCTTCCTGCCTTCTTTACTCCCACATCTTCTCTTCCATGGTTCCCGCTCTCCCTCAGTCATTTTACCATCCCTTTTCAATACTGTTGCTCGTGTTGCCTGCTGCCTCTTTTAATTTTACTCCTAACTCGGATCTCTTCCCCTCTCTCTGCTCTGTACCCATATGACTTCTTGTTCTGTGTTCCCTTTTTCTAACATCGTTATCGATGGTCCAGCACTTTTCACACCTTGTTTCACAACGTTCTCCGGACAAATATTCTTTCTTTCTTCTCTCTATTCCCTCCAAATGTAGTTGAATGCACTCGTCTCCTCTTCCCTCATCTCCCAATGTTTTCATTTTGGGTGCTTCTGTATATACTACTTATATCTGCACGGTAGTCTTCAGGTATTTTAAAGTCTTCAGTACCGGGCTTCTTAATGCTTGTCCTTCCTGCCTCTTCTTAGTTGTCTTCAGGGCATGATGCATTCCAAGGGCGAGTAGCCATTTGTGGGGCTAGTTAGAGGAGAGATCTACCAAGCCAATGTCGAAGCATCCTTACGAGCGAGAAAGAGACAGAGACTTGGATCTTATGGGATCCATCCTAGATCTAGCTGCAGGAAATATTTGGTCCTTCTGGATCCCACTTGTTCCAATGTTAGTTCAAGCTATAGATATGTGGTGTAATATTTTAAAGTGCATGCTCACGCTTCAGGAGTGGGTAACAAAGTTAGATCTAGTGGTATTCGTAGATCGGTTCTTGTGTGTCCAGGGAATGGGTGTACGTTTTTTCGCACACAATTGCGGTAGGCAAAGAATCGCTTTCACAACATCTTGTAGAACTTCTTCTGAGCCTGAATGATCTGTGTCAATCTGCTCTTACTGGAATCCGTGTTTCTTGCTGTAAATGTCCCTTGGGCAGAACCGCTCTCCTGTGGAATCAATTGGAGTCTCTGCTTCTGATTTTGCTATTGGCATAGTTTATGTCGGCATTGGTTCTGATTGGTTCTGCCTGAGTCGTTCCGCTGGTGTTGTTGCCGCTCTTTTACTCCTTTCATGTGTTGTAATGACGTTACTGGTTCTGCTTGTGAGTCTTTTTGGTTCGGTGCTGTTAGAACTCCTGCATCTTGTCTCTGATTATTATGGTATTATTAATTCTGTTTGCGTGTCTCTTGTTTCTGAGGACGTTCCTGCTTCCTGCCGTTGGCTTGTTCATTATCTGCACAGGAGAATGTAAGCTGACAGCTCCTTCGAACACTTCCCCATTTTTTTCTGCTTTAGAATTAAGACTGGCATTTTTACCCTCCAGGTGTAATCACCAAATACAGGAAACTCTGAAAACACAACATTTCCAAGCACTGCGAGTTCCCTCATGTCAGCTGTATCTGTGTGTCTTGTTGGCATGTCCTTGCACCCTCTTCTCCTTGCATCTATCAATGCTTAGCTTTCAGGGTGTGAGATGATGGACGAGTGTTCGTGAGTGTATCTGTGTGTTGGGGTGTGGGTGCCTCAGTCTGGTGTTGTGTGCCTGTTTTTGTTTCTTGTGACCATGTGTTGGCACATAGTGAAATGTGTCAGGTTGTTTTCCTCTACGATGTCACTGACTATGTTTGCATGCAAATCAGTAGGTGATTACCTCTATTTATGTTCAAATTTGAAACATGTTTGTGTGTATTTGTGTGTGTGCATTGTTGCAAGCCTAGCTTCTTTGTCTGTGTGTTTTATTAGTCAAAGTGTTTCCGTCCATTCATCAGTGTTCACCTGTTAATGTCCGTCTCTTAACTTGGGAGTGCCTAGTTACTGGTCCTTCTGAGCATGTATTGATCATTCACTTGTGTGTGTGGCTGTGTGAATTTCTATATGAATTTCATTTTACTGTTTTGCTTCTGTGTTTATGGAAGTCATTTTGTTTCTGTATGAACGACTTGTATTTCTGTACCGATTTGTTTATTTATATCTCCTTTCATGTTTTTGCTCGTCTGTTTACATGCTAAACAACAGTGTAGTCAACACCGTCTGAGAGTGCAGAGAGTGTCCCAGCGGGTGTTTTTATATGTCTGGGCTTTTCTTGTTGTCATTTGCATGCCTGGTTTATTGTTTGCAGATGTGTTGGACTGGTTGTGTTTACCTGTGTAAGCATATTGGGGTAGGGGATTTATATCCTGCTGGGCTAATTCCTAGCTTCCTTGGCATTAAGATTGGTGGGATTCAAGCTGTAGTGTCGCTGTTAATGGAGAGGGTGGAGAAGTTTGCTATGAGCGGACATGATGTATTCAGTCAGAGCGGGGTCACTGATACCCCTGCAACTGACCAGACTTGGGATTGGAAGGAGGCTCTGCAATGACGCGATAAGGGCCCATTCAAAGGCACAGAGCAGTGTGCGGAGGTGTCCAGCAGATGGATGTTTGACTGCATGTGCAGGATTCATTCTCTTACTGGCTATGTGGTCTCAGCTGTTCATGTGCTACGACTGATCCCCGAGTCTGAAGTGATGCCATTCACTGGTCAGTCTGTCCAAACTGTACAGTAGAATTCCGGGACGCACCTTTCCGGGTTCTTCCAGGGAGCAGCTGTAATAAGGTAGACCCTACTAGAGAGACATTTGCTTCTAGGAGCAGGGAGTGGGCTGTTGGGACCCGCATGGCCCTTTGCTGCTATTATGAAAGAGGTCTGTGTAGGTCTTCCTCGTTCAGTGCATCGCATATGTCAGGAGAGTTTACCGCTGCGTGTACCTGTAAATGTCTGTGCACACGTCGCCCTGTGTCAGTGTATGCGATGTATTAAAGGAGATGTTTATCGCCTTAAGTACCTGTACATGTCTGTGCACACGTCGCCCTGTGTCAGTGTAGAGGATATGTTAAAGGAGGTGGTCATCGCTGTGTGTACCTGTACATGTCTGTGCACAAGTTGCCCTGTTTCAGTGTACCGGATATGTTAGAATGCTGTTTATCTCTTTGTGTACCTGTACATGTCTGTATCGGATATATTAGAGCGGTGGTTACCGCTGCATGTACCTGTACATGTCTGTGCACACGTCGCCCAGTGTCAATGTATCGAATATGTTATGTATGGCTCTTGTAGAGAATATGTTATGTATGGCTCTGGTAGAGAGCCTCTATCATTTATTTCAGTTTCTGAAAGTCATAACTCCTTGCTATGACATCACAACAATTGATAACAAAACTGGTTATGAACTGTTGTGACGTCAAATAGGCCTTCCAGGCCAAGTGACGGGGCTCTCTGAGAGCCAGTCAGTACGGCTCAGTTTGTCTGCTTTGACTGAAAGCAGAGAGCTTCGCTCTCGTTATCTATTTGGCGTCACTCAGTACCCCTCCATGAAAAATATCCCCATAATTCACAGTTACCCATCTATAATTCTGTATATTAGAGGAGGTGTTTACCGCTGTGTGTACCTGTACATGTCTGTGCACACGTCGCCCAGTGTCAGTGTATCGGATGTGTTAGAGGAGGTGTTTACCATTGTGTGCCATACGGCTGTTTACGCTTCCGTATGCACCTGCGCACCCTTCTGGCTGTCACCCTGCAGGGATGCCTTTGTACTCCACCGTCATTAGCAGCTTGTTTCTTCTGGTTATCAGTGTGTGCGCGTGTCTGTCCGGATGTCTCCGGAGCTCCTTCATCTTCAGCTGCTGAATGTGGGAGCAATTAGGAGCGACGCATATTAGAGCAGATAAGCCTGAGACGCTGGGCGGATACAAGGCGGAGGAGAAGGTGAAGGGAGCCGGGGATGTGCTTTTCAGATCATGTCACCAGGCCGTGAGTGGGACGGGACCCGGCTGGCAGCGGAAGAAAAGTGTCACAAAGTGGGTATGGGTGCCTTAGAATGGACTAGTGTCCCTGTGCACTGCTCACATTGTTCCAGCAATGTGACTGCCTGTCCGCCGTACCTGTCATTCCGCCCCTCTCCGCCAGTACTCAGCGAGTACTTCTGCCCTCTAGCGACACACCCCCGGGACCCAGAGGTAGCTGCTGGAGTGACGATGGGGGATACAGCGAGAGAGACGCCTTCTCCCAGTGTTCATACATGGACATGTTGTCTAACCTCGTTTGGCGTCACACTATATGGCCTGGTATTGCCGAGTCCCCTCCCTTGACATGATCATTTAACCACTGTCCCACACCCTCTCCCCCCACGAGGCATCAGTAATAATATCAAACACCAGTTCTTTGGATTAGGAGTCGTATAACCCCGGCCGTATTTATTACAAATTAATAAAACATTATTAACAATTCATAATCAAACAATTTAAAAACATATACGCAGAAAACCCAAACACATCCAATTACATTTAGCAATACAGAGATTGATACATTTATATCCTGGATGAGTCTACGTGCAAGATCATGACTGTTCCCAACTAGTTGCCAGGTCCCCCTTTACCGGGGTGACCTTGCGCAAGAGGCCCGTGTGCCCACCAGATTCCGTGGGTGCCCCCCACGCCCTTCCATCCTACCTCCCAGGGGCTGATGTTGTGCCAGGTTGGCGCCCAATGCGCCTGCGCAGGGGTTGGCCCAAGCGGCCTACCGGAAGCGGGACTTCCTACCCCCGTACCCTTCAGCCTACCGGCCGTAAGTGCCCCCTGGAGTGTGATGAGGGACCACTGTCCCACCCCCAGGCGTCCCCGTTAAACAATGGGATGCCTACTAAGAGAAGTAAATATTTTCTAGCAATCATGACCTTACCGCAGACCAAGGATACTCAGAGACATAAACTCGACAAAATTGACATTTCCTGTAAAGGAAGCATAATAAATGACATTCTTTGGAAAAGTGACAACCCTTTTTCAGCTTGAGATCTGATAAGCAAAACTTTTACACAAGCCCAACATAACCGTTTTCTAAACATTGCTGCCTCAGGGGAAGGTGGGTGGGGAAAGAAAACAACATGGAGGATTCCTGCGAGACCTCCGCGAGTGCAGCCGGGCGTTCTCCTCACTGGCAGAGCGGCGAAGAAGGAAGAGGCTCTTCCGCCGCTCTGCTGTTGTTTTGAAAGAGGGTCCTACCCCAGAACTAGTTTAAACAGGTCCCGGCGATATCCGGGACCCGTTTACCTTACGTTTGCCCCGGAAGCGCTTGGACCACTTCCGGGGCAAATCCACCATAGCCAATGTGCGAGGGCGGGTCCCCCGCGCGTCACTAGCGCGGGCCCCGCCTCCCCCTACCTCGCCGGGGAAGTATACCGGGGACCGGCACAACCGCCATATTGGCGGCGTAACCGAGTTCCCGGTGTCGCCTGTGGATATGGCCTGGTATTGCCGAGTCCCCTCCCTTGACATGATCAGTTAACCACTGTCCCACACCCTCTCCCCCCACGAGGCATCAGTAATAATATCAAACACCAGTTCTTTGGATTAGGGGTCGTATAACCCCGGCCGTATTTATTACAAATTAATAAAACATTATTAACAATTCATAATCAAACAATTTTAAAAACATATACACAGAAAACCCAAACACATCCAATTACATTTAGCAATACAGAGATTGATACATTTTTATGGCTAACCTTAACAAGAGTCTAATACAAAGCCATACCTAACCTAAAACTGGAATATGTACAATTTGTTTTCTGCGTATCCTGGATGAGCCTACGTGCAAGGTCATGACTGTTCCCAACTAGTTGCCAATTCCCCCTTTACCGGAGTGACCTTGCGGAGGAGGCCCGTGTGCCCACCAGATTCCATGGGTGCCCCCCACGCCCTTCCATCCTACCTCCCAGGGGCTGATGTTGTGCCAGGTTGGCGCCCAATGCGCCTGCGCAGGTGTTGGCTCAAGCGGCCTACCGGAAGCGGGACTTCCTACCCCCGTACCCTTCAGCCTACCGGCCGTAAGTGCCCCCTGGAGTGTGATGAGGGACCACTGCCCCCCCCCCCCCCAGGCGTCCCCGTTAAACAATGGGATGCCTACTAAGATAAAAATATTTTCTAGCAATCATGACCTTACCGCCACAGGCCAGCATAGTTGACCGACTATCTGGCCCCCCCATCCGCCTCAGACCCCAAGGTCATGTCCTGTGATTTGCCCCTACCAGCCAGGCTAGCATATTCTTTAAGAATATTTCATTACCCAGTTTAGAGAGGTGAGCCCCGTCCTGTAAAAAGCAATGTTCTCCCCGGATGCACCCATGTGGAATTGTACGGAGTTTAGGAGTCCTGAAAAGTCTATCAATCCTGTTATTGATCCTCTTTACAGAGTGATTCAAAGCCCAGACAGACCCCCCCCCCCGCCATTGGAGCCTCGGGATCATGTGAGACCATACTAAAGTCGCTAGGGGACACTGTTTGGCCAACCATCCCACTACAGTGATTATAGACTCCACTACTCCCTTCCTGCCCATGTGAACCAAATCATTCCCTCCTAGATGTATTATTATTGCAGCGGGTACTGCTGGGGACCTAAGCAACAAAGGACCAACGAGCTTCGGGAACTGCTCCAGTCTCAAACCCCCTTGACCATGCATTGGCACGTTCCAACCCGCCTGGCGGGCCCTGTCCGCGAATTTGCCTGTGAAAAAATGTTGCTTCAACCTGTTTACATATGAATGTCCTATGATCCAGACTTCTCTGCGGCCCGGCCCCCCGGTGGGTAGCTGGAGCGGGCGAGGTGCATTTGACCCGCGGGTGATGACAAGTTCCCCTCCTGTGGGACAGGACGTGGAAACTGCAGAGAAATGGAAACAAGGCCAACGTTAGCGATGATACTTAAAGCAGATGCAACCGCACATATCGCTTGTAGCAGTACGAAGACCAACGCCCTATTCTTTGGACATCTTGACCAGTTAGTCCCCGGGCCGTGGCCTCTGTGGCTGCCCCAATCCTGAAAGAATGGGTACCAAAGTTGGAAGCGTCCAAGCCTGCCGCCCCCAAAGCTAGAGCAAGGACCCTCCCAAACTGAAACCTCGTAAGGGGGGAACCGCCCTGGTGGATCAATAGGGGCCCACCTGTGCCCTGCGGCCTGCAGGCTATATATGACTCCAGGTTGCCCACTGGACAACATGGGCTCCCTGGCGCTCTTTGCAGGATAACATGATCCCCCCTCCCATTCTGGTCCATTTTTGATCTGGAAATTGATAAGGATATTGAACCAGCCTGCCTTTGAACATGGGCAAATTGCATCCCCCCCTGCCAATCCTTCTTGTTACGCGCCACTAGCTCTCCCACCCTGAAAGCGCCGTAGAAGGCGAGGGAAAAAGCACACCTGAATAACTGGACCTCACTGCTGGAGCTACATACTTTTCCTAACGCCGCTATGATGGCTGCGAGTCCCTCAATGCTAATCCGGTGTCTAATGTCCGGCTGTGTACCCTGCAAGCGTTGCCAACCTTTCAGAGCCCTTTGTACCAAGAATGTGCCCGTGGGATCCCTATGTCCCATCATTTTTGCAAAAAATGCCACTGCGGTCATGTGGCGCTTTGCGCAAGCCATCGACCGCCCTCCGTCCCTTAATTCCCTTAAGAATGATAGGATGGATGCTGGATTGTGCCAAGTTTTTTCCCAGTCATGCCCTAGGGATGCGCAGTATGCGGTAAATGCCCCCTCATAGGCCCACCTAGTCCTGGGCGCTAAGCTAGCTGCCACGAGGTCTGGTAAGTTGGGGCACCAAGCTACCACAGATGCTTCAGAAAAGGTGTGGGACAGTCCGCTGCTTCCGGATGATGAGACCTGAACACCTGCATCTTGAAACGAGACAATGCATCAGCCGCATGGTTGAGAATGCCCGGGACATGCCTAGCTCTAAACAACACATTTAATCTTATACATTGCAGCACAATTTCCTTAAGCAAGCGAAGCAACATTTTACATTTTGCGGACTGCTGGTTGATGCATTTTACCACTGCCATATTGTCTGACCAGAAAACCACAGACTGATTGCGGAACTGTTGCGGCCAGATTGTCACAGCCACCAAAATGGGGAATAATTCCAAAAATGAAATGTTATTTGTGACACCACTGTCGACCCACCAAACAGGCCAATGTTCTGCCGCCCAATGGGAACCCAGGATGGCTCCAAACCCCTCACTCCCTGCCGCGTCTGTCATAAGACCAAGTTCTGGACTGGACCTGGCTGGGCTGGGCCACACTACCGCGCCATTGAAGTCCCGTAGGAATGCCATCCAAATCCGCATATCCTGCTTAACCTCGCTGGACAACCGAGTGTGGTGATGCTTGTCTTTTAGCCCTGACATTGCCTGCGCAATGGAACGTGAAAAGGGGCGGGCCATAGGGATAATTCTTAGGGCAAAGTTCAGCATGCCCACCGCTTTTTGTAACTGGTGTAAAGTAACTTTTTCCTTTCGCAAACAGTCTGCTAACGCCAGTGAGAAACCTTTTACCTTGCTCAATGGTAAGCGTGACACACCCTCAATGGAATCCAGCTCAATGCCCAAGAACTAAATTTTCGTGGCTGGCCCGACTGTCTTTCCCTGTGCCAGGGGGACCCCAAGTTCCCCCATCAGTGTGCAAAAGGTTTCCAATGTCCTGCTACACTCCTGTGACTGTGGTGCACCTAGCAGCAAGAAGTCATCCAAGTAGTGCAATACCCAGTGGTGCCCTGAGACTTGCCTGAAAACCCATTTTAAAAAGGAGCTGAATTTCTCAAAATATGAGCAAGAGACAGAGCACCCCATTGGCATGCACTTGCCCATGTAGAACTTCCCTTCCAACTGAAAACCCAGTAGATGGAAATCTTGTGGATGAACAGGTAATAAGCGAAATGCAGACTCAATGTCAGATTTTGCCAATAAAGTGCCTAGGCCAAGCGACCGCAGCATAGCAATCGCCTGGTCCAATGATGCCTATCTCACGGAGCACAGGGCTCCATCAATGGCCTCATTCAAGGACTTGCCCCTGGGAGCAGACAGGTTATGGATGAGGCAGAAATCCCCTGGGTCCTTTTCGGGTACTACCCCCAGTGGTGAGCAGACAAAATTATCCACAGGCATTGAGTCAAAAGGACCTGCCAGTCTCCCCAAACGCAGTTCTTTCAGTACTTTTTCTCTTGCCACAGATATATTGTCCCTCACTGACTGCTGATTGCGGCTGTAAGACACCCCTGAGTAACCAGGAGCCGGAATCTGGAAGCCGTCCCTAAAACCTTCCAACAAAATCTGGGCTGCGCTTGGGCAAGAATACTTGTTTAACCAGTGTATCAGGGCCATAGTGTCAATAGGTGAGTGTGCTTTCCCAAATAAATAAACCTCATTCTTGTTTCTTGACTCCCTTGCTTTTTGATTTTTTAAAACACTTAGACTCTGGGTGGGAGGAGAGGCCACAGAACGAGCAGGCATGCTTGAATTTACAGGAACCACTGTGCCTGGTGCATGTCTTTCTGTTGAGAACCCAACATGCTCCCTTCTTGCTGCCCCCCCCCTGCTTTGGGGTGCGCCTGACCGAAAGGACTGCCCTTTTGGCGCGTCCTTGCTTTGGTAACTCATGTGTCTTAACCACAAAATCATATCCACCTGGTCCCATGTGAGCACTAGATCAGATGCCTTTACCCTTCTAAAAGCCTGGTCATATTCCTTCCAGCACATTCCACCATACTCATCATGGGCGCATGTAATCCTGTTCTGGTAGCACACCAATTCTGTGCCCAGCCCTGGAAATTTCTCTATCATTACCGCATGGAAGTTTCCAAATGCCTTTATCCAATTAATCAGTGTTTCCTCAACCTTTTTCCTAGTCGGCCAATTGGCCCAGTCCCTTGGGTGAGCCCATTCCCTTAATTTCTTGGCCTCCTCCCTCTCATCTTTGTCCACCAACAAGGAAAACATGTTCACGTATTCCCCCTTCCAAATTTGTTCTTTTACATCCTGTGCGATGTGCCTAGCCAGACACTCCCTGTTGGAGCGCACATCCCCCAAACCTAAACTTGGCAGCAGTTGTACTGTACCTGCCGATGTGCCCGCTTGCAACATGGCGTCTTCAGGTCCCGCAGTTGCGGCCTTCTTTGGGGGTCCAGAGTCAGTTGTGGTGCTCCCTGCTCTTTTGGGAACCTCAACTGGTGGCGGCACCATCTGTGTTGCTTTCTCAACTCGCGCTCCCAAATTCCTTGTCTCTTCTAGCGCATCCCCTTCAGCTGACAGGACCCCACTACCTGTAGACGGAAATACTGCCCCTGCTTTTGCCAGTCATGGTAGCAATGCTGCTAGATTTGCCACTATGTCCTGCTGACCCGGCGCTAAATTGGGAGTACTGGCTGATGGTACTACCGGCTGAGCTGGGATCTCATTACAATTGGCACCCCCCGGTGCGCTGATCGGCCCTGTGCCTCCCATGCCTTGTAATGGAGTCGTCCCCCCTGGAGTAACCCCCCCCCCCCCCGCCGGGACCCCGGGTACTGGGACTACAGGCCCCGCGATGGCTGGTATTAATGGTACTGGGACCACGGGCCCCGGGATGGCTGGTATTATTGGTAATGGGACCACTGGGATGGCTGGCGCTACAGGCTCCGTGGATCGTGGCAGGGTCGGTACTAGCGGCTCTGGTAATACCGGTACCGCAGGGATTTCCAGGACAGCCCATCCCTTCACACGTTTTTGCTTGGATCTCCGGGGTACCGGAGGAAAAGGTGCCCTGGGTGCCACACCAGAGCACCTGGGCCTGTCCTCTGTGTTCCTCCTGCCCGTCTACCCTTCTGCTTAGCTCTGCCACAGTCTGATTTAGGTCACTTATGGAGCGCATCATGCTTGCCATTCACTCTTCCATCCTGGATGGACCCTGCCCCCTTTTGGCTTTTGGCGCCATCACTAACTAGGGGTCACCTGCTCACTGTAGTGGCACCCAAGGGGCTAGTACTTAGCCAACCACTATTACCTAGTTTGTGCGGTAAACAACACCCTCAGTGCTCACCCCCACTTGACAAACTACTCACACGTTGTTTGCCTATTAGCCTAAACACCCCACTTAGTGCCCAGCAATGTGCCCACAGACACAATCCCAGCTGAGCCTCGGATACCCCCTGCAAAACACCCCTGCCTAAACAGCTCTATTTTGCAGGCAAAAACAATCCCCCCAAGACCCCCTTACCTCCCTACAAAAAACAGGACCCCAAAACCACAGCTACAGCCAGAGCCACTCCCACACGTTCAAGAATGTGGGGCAGGTGAGGATTTCCTCCAACCTGCGTGGCACCCGGTCTGTGCTTGGCGGTGCTAGTCCCGATGAGGAAGGCGAAGGGAGCTGCAGGTTGCTCCAACAGATGGCTCCGATCCTGATTTACGAGCCTGCAAGAGTGGGGGAATAAATTGAAAGAGGTTAAATTCCGTGTGCCCCCACCGCGTAGGGCAGAGGCGTGCGTGGGGTTTTGTAGTAAAATTCCTCGCAAGCTTCCTCCAGCCGTGCCCCCTTAGATCGCCGGAATGCGGCCACCTGCAGTAGAGAAAGAAAGAAAATAACACGGAGGCTTCCTGGGAGACCTCTGCGAGTGCAGCCGGGCGTTCTCCTCACTGGCAGAGCGGCGAAGAAGAAAGAGGCTCTTCCGCCGCTCTGCTGTTGTTTTTAAACTAGTTTAAACAGGTCCCGGCGAGATCCGGGACCCGTTTACCTTACGTTTGCCCCGGAAGCGCTTGGACCGGTTCCGGGGCAAATCCACCTTAGCCAATGTGTGAGGGTGGGGAGGGCGGGTCCCCCGCGCATCACTAGCGCGGGCCTCGCCTCCCCCTACCTCGCCGGGGAAATATACCGGGGACCGGCACAACCCCCATATTGGCGGCGTAACCGAGTTCCCGGTGTCGCCTGTGGAGCTCTTGGGTACAAGTTTAGGAGTGCTGGCTTAGAAAGATGGTGTAGACGCACTGAGTGTGGAGGATGATGTAGGAGCACTGGTAGAGGAAGATGTTGTAAAAGCACTGACAGTGAAAGGCAGGGTTTTAAGTGGGATGAAAAACTGGGGGTGTCTCTCAAAGGGATGCCTATGTAATGCAGGGCGTGGCTTAAACACAGCTAAAAATCTGTGCTTAGCAAGGTGTTGCATAAGATAGATAAGTATACAACAATTACTTTGTTGTATATAATATTAAAAATGCTTCAATTCTGAAATGATGAGACTGAAATAACTGTACAGAATCCTTTAGAAGTTACATCAATGGCCGGTGAAGGGTGGTACTGCTACTGGGTTAAGATTTTTTTTTTCACTCTCAGGGTGAGGGCAGAAATGGAGAGCCTGATAGGGACCTGTCTCAGCACCTTGTTTTTAGAACTGCCTGTGCTGAGCACCGACAGGACCTGGCCCACTTAAAGCCCTGATAAACTGTGGTGTAGGAGCCCTGACAGTGCACGATAGCGTATGAGCAGCGTCTTTGGAGGGTGGTGTTAGGAGCACTGTCTGTGGGGGATGGTGTAGGAGCAGTGTTTGTGGAGGATGGTGTAGGAGCAGTGTCTGTGGAGGATGGCGTAGGAGCACTGACTGTGGAGGATGGTGTAGGAGCACTGACTGTGGAGGATGGTGTAGGAGCACTGACTGTGGAGGATGGTGTAGGAGCAGTGTCTGTGGAGGATGGCGTAGGAGCACTGACTGTGCAGGATGGTGAAGGAGCAGTGTCTGTGGAGGATGGGGTAGGAGCACTGTCTGTGAAGTATGGTGTAGGAGCACTGTCTGTGGAGGATGGTGTAGAAGCGCCAGCTGTGAAAGGTGGTGTAGGAGCGCTGACATTGAAGGATAGTGTCGGACGTCCGGCAGTGGAGATGGCAAAGAAGCATGGACACTGACAGTGGAGGATGATGTAGGAGCAGTGTCTGTGGAGGATGGTGTAGGAGCAGTGTCTGTGAAGGATGGCGTAGGAGCACTGTGAAGTACAGTGAGGAAGCACAGACAGTGGAGGATGATCTATGAGCACTCGCATTGCAGGGTGGTGCAGGAGAGCTGCCTGTGGAGAATGGTCCATCTCTCTTTATTAGCATATTTATGCCATAAAATAACATGTTGATAATAACAAACGTTCCAGTTAAACAGAATATATTGATTAAAACCTGAAAATAATAAAAACAGTCCCAATTAAATAAAACTATGGGTGATCGGTAACCATACTATGGTGTTGGAGCGCTGGCAGTGGAGGATTGATTGGAGGATGGTGGAGAAGCTTTGTAGAGACAGTGTGTGAGCACTGGCAGTAGAGGATGGTGTAGATGCACTGGCAGTGCCGCATGGCGTAGGAGCACTGTCAGAATAGTACCACTGGCACTGGAGAATGTTGTGTAAATACTTGCTGTAGATGATGTTGTAGAACAAGCTATGCCAAATGTTGCAGGAGTGATGAATGTGATAACTGGGAGGAAGCCCGGATAGTGCAGGATGGTGTAGGAACACTGACAGTGTGGGAGGCTGTAGGAATAATGTCTGTGGAGGGTGGGGTAAAAACCCTGAAAGTGCAGGATTTAGTAGGAACACTGGAGGATGGTCCAGGAGCACCAAAAGTGGAGGACTTTGTAGGAGCTATGGCAGTGGAGGATGGTGTCAGAGCAATTACAGTGAAAAATTATTTAGGAGCACCAACAGAGGAGGATGTTGCAGCCATGCTTAATTCGAGACAGTGGTTGCCGGTGGGGCCCACTGTCCCTCATTTGGGGACTGGCACTTGTTTTTCCAAATGAGAGCATTGACTGAGAGCCAGAGAAGGGAAAGCAAACACAGGGCAAAGAAGGAGGAAGACAAAGAAGGAAAACCAGTCTCAAAGGGAGAAAGAAGGGCTGAGATAAAGGGGCAGGAAGGGACAGGGAGTGTCAAATACTGGATTAAAGAGGCATGAGGTGGATTCAAGCCTAACCATCCTTGGTATTCAGTGTGCCAACATTCAATAGGACTGGTCGCCGGCTGATGAGCAGAGCCTTGAGCACCAGCACTTATTTTTTCACAAATTAACTCTGTTTTGCAGGAATAATGGCTGTGGAGGAGGAGTGTAAAAGCCCTGACAGTATAGAATGGTTCAGGAGCACTGACAGTGGTGGATGTTACAAACGCAATGGCGGCAGCTGACGGTGTAGAAAGCTGGTAGTGGGGGATGCTGCTGGAGCAATGGCTGTGGAAGATGCTGTGGGAGCAATCGCTGTGGAAAATGCGACAGGAGCAGTGGCTGTACAGGATGGTCTAACAGCCCTGAAACTGCAGGTTGGTGCAGGAGCGCTGCAAGTTGTGGATGTTGTAGGGACAAGGACTGTGAATGAAAGCGAAGAAGGGCTGACAGGGAGATGCTACAGGAGCTCTGGATGTGGAGGGCGGTGTAGAAGGAATGACAGTGATGAATGCTTCAGGAGCCATGGCTGTAGAAGATGGTCTAACAGCCCTGAAACTGTAGGATGGCCTGGAAGGACTGACAATGGGGGGTGTTATGGGAGCGATGGCTTTTGACAAGGTGTAGAAGGACTGACAATGAGGGGCGTTGCAGGTGTGGTCGCTGGGAAGGATGGTGTAGAAGGATTGAAATTGGTGTATGCTGCAGGAGCTATGGAACTGGAGGATGATGTAGAAATACTGACAGAAGTGGATACTGCAGAAGTGATGACTGTCGAGACTGGTGTAAAAGCGCTGATAGCGGCAGATGCTGCAGGAGCTCTCTCTGTGAAGAATAGTGCAGAAGGACTGACAGTGGTGGACACTGACGGAGTGATGACTGTGGTGGAGGGTGTAGAAAGACTGACCGTGAAGGATGCTGAAGGAGTGATGACTGGAGGATGGTTCAGAAGGGCTGACAGTGGCAGATGCTGCAGGAGCTATGACTGTGAAGAATACTGCAAAAGGACTGACTGTGGTGGATACTGACAGAGTGATGACTGTGGAGGATGGTGTAGAAGGACTGACAGTTGTGGACACTGACAGAGTGATGACTGTGGAGGATGGTGTAGAAGGACTGTCAGTGGTGGACACTGACGGAGTGATGACTGTGGAGGATGGTGTAGAAAGACTGACCGTGAAGGATGCTGAAGGAGTGATGACTGGAGGATGGTGCAGATGGGCTGACAGTGGCAGATGCTGCAGGAGCTCTGACTGTGAAGAATAGTGCAGAAGGACTGACAGTAGTGGACACTGATGGAGTGATGACTGGAGGATGGTGTAGAAAGACAGACCATGTTAAATGTTGCAGGAGCGTTGTCTGTGGAGGATGGTGTAGAAGGACTGATAGTGGTGGACACTGACGGAGTGATGACTGTGGAGGATGGTGTAGAAAGACTGATAGTGGTGGACACTGACGGAGTGATGACTATGGAGGATGGTGTAGAAAGACTGACACTGGAGGTTGCTGAAGGAGTGATGAATGGAGGTTGGTGTAGAAGAGCTGACAGTGGCAGATGCTGCAGGCGTGAGTTCTGACTGTGGGGGATAGTTAGGTAGGACTGACATTAGTGAATACTGAAGGAGCGAAGACTGTGGAGGATGGTGTAGAAAGTCTGACAGTGAGGATGTTGTGGGTTCGCTGACTGGGGAGGATGGTGCAGAATGACTTACTGGTGAATGCTGTAGGAGCGACAACTGTGGAGGATGGTGCAGAAAGACTGACCATGGTGAATGCTTCAGTAGCGACGACTGTGGAGGATGGTGTAGAGGGACTGAAAGTAGAGGATGGTGTAGAAGGGCTGACAGTGGAAACGTTGTGGGGCAGGTGGCGGTGGAGGATGTTGTAGAATGACTGACCTTGGTGAATGTTGCAGGAGCGATGTCTGTGGAGGATGGTGTAGAAGAACTGAGAGTGGAGGATGGTGTGGAAGGACTAATGGGGATGGATGTTATTGGAGCCATGGCAGAGGAGGATGGTGTGACTGACTGTGGTGAATGCTGTAGGAGCAATGACTGTGGAGGATGCTGTAAAAGGGCTGACAGTGGGCAATGTCATAGAAGCGATGGCTGTGGAGAATGTTGTAGAAGGAATGACCACAGTGAATGTTGCAGTAGCGTTGGTGGATGGTGTAGAAGGACTGACAGTGGAGGATAGTATAGAAGGACTGACTGTGGGGATGTGGTGGAAGCAACGGACGTGAGGATGGAGTAGAAGGACTGACCGTGGTGAATGTTACAGGAGCTATGGATGTGGAGGATGGTGCAGAAGGACTGACTGTGCTGAATGTTGCAGAAGCGATAGTAGTGGAGGATGGCGTAGAAGGACTACCAGTGGAAGATGGTATAGAAGGACTGACAGTGGGGATGTGGTGGGAGCGACGGCTGTGGAGGATGGTGTAGAAGGACTGATATTGGCAGATGCTGAAGGAGCAATCGCTGTGAAGGATGGTGTAGAAGGAGTGACATTGTGGGATGGTGTAGAAGGACTGACTGTGGTGAATGTTGCAGGAGCGATGGCTGTGGACGATGGTGCAGAAGGGCTGAGAGGGGTGGCTGCCGTTGGATCCATGGCTGTGCAGGATGGTGTAGAAGGACTGACAGTGACAGATGCTGAAGGAGTGTTGACTGTGGAAGATGGTACAGAAGAACTGGCAGTGAGTGATGTTGCAGCAGTGATGGCTGTGGAGAATGGTGTAGAAGGAATGACCACGGTGAATGTTGCAGGAGCGTTGGTGGATGGTGTAGAAGGACTGACAGTGGCAGATGCTGAGGGAGCAATGACTGTGGAGGACGGTCTAGAAGGGCTGGCAGTGGGTGATGTTGCAGAAGTGATGGCTGTGGAGGATGGTGTAGAAGGACTGACAGTGGACGATGGAGTAGAAGGGCTGACATGGGTGGCTGATGTGGGATCCCTGGCTGTGGTGGATGATGTAGAAGGGCTGACGGGGGTGGATGGATGGTGTGGGATCCATGCCTGTGCAGGATGGTGTAGAAGGGCTGACAGGGGTGGATGGTGTGGGTTGCATGGCTGTGGAGGATAATGTAAAAGGGCTGGCAGTGGGCGATAATGGAGAAGCGTTGGCTGTGGAGGAGGGTGCAGAAGGGCTGACCGGTGGAGGCTGTTGAGAGCATTGACTGTGGAGGATGGCATAGAAGGACTGACATTGGAAGATGGTGTTGAAGGACTGACAGGGGTGGATAGTGTGGGATCCATGACTGTGGAGGATGATGTAGAAGGACTGGCCGTGGTGGATGGTGTCGGAGCGATGGCTGTGGAGGATGGTGCAGAAGTGCTGACAGGGGCGGATGGTGTGGGATCCATGGCTGTGGAGGATGATGTAGAAGGGCTAGCAGTGGGCGATGTTGCAGAAGCGTTGGCTGTGGGGGATGGTGCAGAAGGGCTGACAGGTGGATGCTGTTGGGAGCATTGACTGTGGAGGATTGTGTAGAAGGACCAGGGCTTTAAGTGGGCCAGGTCTCACCGGGTCTAAGCACCGGCAGTTTTTTAAAGGGGGCCTCGAAACGGGTCTCTATCTGGCTCTGTTTTACGCCCTGGCACAAGCAGTCCGTTGTTTTCCGCACTGCAGTGACGGCAGGCACATCGATGTGCGCTGCTCTCACTACTCACAAGTAGAGAAGTTACGGCATAATGTAATGCCAGGTGAGCGTTGTAGGGGAAGGGAAATCCTTGCTTCCTACATCTCCCATGTGTCTGCTTTTTAAAACACAAGACTCCGAGCGCTGTTGCGAGTGAGGGAGCCCTATTGAATAGCGCACACTGCAAATTGCCACTTCTCTTTTTGAAACTCAGGAGCAGCAACATTGTCGTGGTGTCACCAGGGCTTTAAGTGGAAGCTTTTTCAATATTATATACAAGCCATAGTTGCTGCTTATTTATCTTATGCAACTAATAACCATTGACGAAGCCAAAAGTCCTGACTTGTTGTAGGTATGATGTTACTTGTTCTATCATATATCTGGATGCAGTGACAGAAACAGCAAAATACAAGTCGCCTGGCGCACTATGCTAAGCACAGATTTTTAGCTTGTGTTTTAAGCCACGCCCTTAATTACATTGACCACGCCCCTTTGAGAGACCCCCCCCAGTTTTTTCATCCCACTTAAAGCCCTGAGAAGGACTGACATTGGAAGATGGTGTAGAAGGACTAACGGGTGGATGGTGTGGGATCCATGGCTCTGGAGGATGATGTAGAAGGACTGGCCGTGGTGGATGGTGTCGGAGCGATGGCTGTGGAGGATGGTGCATAAGTGCTGACAGGGGTGGATGGTGTGGGATCCATGACTGTGAAGGATGATGTTGAAGGGCTGGCTGTGGTGGATGTTGCAGAAGCGATGGTGGATGGCGTAGAAGTGCTGACAGAGGTGGATGGTGTGGGATCCATGGCTGTGGAGAATGATGTAGAAGGCCTGGCAGTGGGTGATGTTGCGGAAGCTTTGGCTGTGGAGGATGATATAGAAGGACTGGCCGTGGTGGATGCTGTGGGAGCCTTGGCTGAGGAGGATGGTGCAGACGCCCTCCCTGTCTCCTGTCCGCCCTCGCCAGTGAAGGCCCCAGCGCTCCACCGTGTCCTCCATCATCTGGCCTTGTACGAGCTCAGACTGGAATTGAGATGCGAGGCAGCCTGGTAGGAGGAGGCGGAGGTGGTGCTGCAGATGGAGGTGAGATCAGAAGATTTCACCGGAGATAGAATTTTAATGGCCTGCCTTCTGTGGGGAGGGCTGGGGGGGCGAGGATGAGGTTACGGCCCGTGAATGCCAACGAGGTCCTCAGAGGTGGCACCGCCGACTATAAGGGAGCCCTGGGAGATGGTGGATGTGCTCTCACGAGCTCCGCTCCCCCGACAGGCTCCTAAATGCGCTCTGCAACTAAGGCCGGTCCGTCTCGAGAGAGCGGCAAAGCGCCGGCAGTGGAGATGCGCCGGCGCTGCACTGCTCCCAGCCACCTCCGACCACAAATGAAGTCCGCTCACGTCTGCCGACATGATTTCTTGTTTCTGTTTCTCCACATCACTCGGGGGTAGACAATTGAGATATATAAATACAAAAAAGCACCACGCCAGCTCCAATATGTTGGCCACGGCGCTGGTTCTGAAATTAATGGCAGAGGAGCTCCATAGAGAAGATGGTTTCTGACAGAGCAAGTGTAGAGCGGACCAGCAGCGAAGAACCAGAGCTCTCCCCAGGGCCCTGCCATCTCCCAGGCCCACATAGTACACTGATCGAGTTTTGCGAGCAATTTATTTAGTGGAAAGTTGGTGCGGCGCAAATATTGCAAACTCCACCAAGATTCTATGCAAAGCCAGATTATCCAACGTCACTCAAAGTAACGCAGACTAGCTGTGCTTGCAGTCTTTGGGCCTCATTTTACTATATTTTGACGCACTGCATCGCAGCAAGCCTTCCTGCTGTGCTGCTGTGCGTTAAAAGAAAACGTCAGGAATGCGCCGTATCTACAAGATATGGCACATTTCTGTCCTTCACCCTGTGCCGGGGCACAAAAAGCAGCCATGCGCCAATGCAGACACCCTTGCGCTATGGTGCAAGAGTGCCTGCATTGCAGGGATGATTGTTGTTGTGCAGGAAGAGAGATCTTCCTGCACAAAAACAATCATTAATGTCGTTTTGCTCCTTCTATGTGTGCTGCAGAATGCAGCACACATAAAAAAGGGCAAAAAACGAGGAGAAATAAAAGTATTTCTCCTCGTTGCACCACTCCTACGCCGGGAAGGCATAGGATTCTGACGCATTCCCAGGTTTACAACACTTTGTAAATCTGCGAATGTGTCAGGTTCCATGGATGTTGCGTGGGAACACAGACAGCAAAACATATGCAAAGCCCCTTTCACACAGAGTAATGCCTAAAAGGGGCCCATATTTACAAGGCCATGAGAAGTCACGCAGGGTGACTTTACATGGCCTTGTAAATATGGGCAGGCACACTGTGCCGCTGGTGCGTCCAAATAAATGATACATAGGCGACACAATAGGCTTGTAAATGAGGCTCTTAGTACCAAATGAAACCAGGTGCAAGTAATGGGCTCATTGAAAATTGCATAATTCTCCAACTTATAATAAGACTAATTTCCTTGAAAATTGCACCTGTGATGTTAATGACCCATGGGTGGTCATCTCCATGAGTAGAAATAGTCAAGCGAGATATTCCATGCTTGCCTTAATGCCACAATGCAAGCCTAAATCGTAATTAGCATCACGTAAATGCGGCATAATATGTGCGAGCATGGCCGATGACATCGACTGGCTAGCGGAAAAGTGACATTTTTTAAAGTGAATTTAGCAAAGCTGACAGTAATTAGCACAACCTAATTCTTCGAAACTTGTCTGTTTAAAATGTCACTCTACCTCCTTTCGATAATGATGCAACGTTTTAATGTTTTTTAAAACTACAATGTTTTAATCCTAATTTTGTAATGGTTTCCGTTAACCACACATAAAGATTCTTTCTTACTTTCAACATCATCAACATGACACGCTTTATATATATGGTGCTGCGCTATTTTCTGCCATTCATGCAATTTTGTACTGCAAATTTCGCGCAGCAGTGTTGCATGGTTTTTCCTAGGCTGAAGCTTCAGTCTCCTAATGTTTGTCCTCCCAGCTCCCCTTTCTGTCTCTTGCCCCCTTCTCTAGGGCTCTGCGAGCCTGTTGTGCTGTGGCCGTGCTGATCTTCCTTTCCCACCTCTCTGTGGCTCTACAAGCCGGTAGTACTGTGGCCGTGCTGTTGTTCCTTCCCCAGCTCTCTTGGGCTCTGCGAGACGGTTGTGCTGTGGCTGGGCTGTTGTTTCTTTCCCACCTCTCTTGGGCTCTGTGAGCCTGTTGTGCTGTGGCCTTGCAGTTGTTTACTTTCCCACCTCTCTTGGGCTCTGTGAGCCGGTTGTGCTGTGGCCGTGCTGTTGTTCCTTCCCCAACTCTCTTGGGCTCTCCGTGCCGGTTGTGCTATGGCCATGCAGTTGTTCCTTTCCCACCTCTCGTGGGCTCTGCGAGCCAGTTGTGCTGTTGTTCCTTTCCCATCTCTCCTGGACTGTGCTAGCCAGTTGTGCTGTGGCCGTGCTGTTGTTCCTTTTCCACCTCTCGTGGGCTGTGATAGCTGGTTGTGCTGTGGCCGTGCTGTTTTTCCTTCTCCAACTCTCTTGGGCTCTGCGAGCTGGTTGTGCTTTGGCCATGCGGTTGTTCCTTTCCCACCTCTCGTGGGCTCTGTGAGCCTGTTGTGCTGTGGCCGTTGAAGGAAGTGACCCGAATAGAGCCACTCGGGTCACTCACGACCACCTTCTCTGCCTTCCTACAAATGAAGAGTCGGTCAGACAGTAGAGAATACAAACCAGATTATTTATTGATATTACACTGCAGTGGAGCCCAGTCTGACCAGCCTCCTGAGATGGCTGTCGAGGGTCTGGACCCTGTAAGCATAAAATTACATTATGTACGTTGCGGAGTCCACAAAGACCCGCCTACTATGGAAAAGCACTAGTAGGTGTCGTAATACAATGGGGGTACAGAAACATAAGTTTCGATTCTGCAGCTGGGCACAGGCTATCTACTACCCAAGGTCGTCTGGCCTATCCTCCCCACCAGACATGTGGGAAAAGGCCTCTATCTAAGGGGAAAGGCATGCACTAATGAGGACGCTTGCAATTGCAGAAAGAAAAGCTCGACCTTGGGAAAGGAAACTTACAAAAGACCATTTCATGAAAATAACCAAGCAGCAGTTTCGATTATAATACAAAATGGCGTCCGGATTGCAAGATGGTTTTGCGAATGCTAAGATATACAGACAGGAGGGCCTTTCAATATTAACACCGTGCAGTTGTTCCTTTTCCCATCTCTTGTGGGCTCAGGCATATTGTGGTCCCACAGACGTCCTAGCCTATTCCCCTGGGTGCATGTATCCGGCAGTACCACGGCCCTGCAGTCATCCATTGTCTGCCTCTGTAGGGCTCTGGCAGCAGGAGATGGCACAACTCTGAGGGGTCCATCTCTCTCTGGGAGCACCCCACTAATATTCTGCTATAAGTATATACCATTACATAGATGTTGGCTAAACTGAAATTGTCACTGCAGTAAATAAACTATATCGAATGAAGGAAGTACAAGTGAAAGGGTTTGTATAAAGGTATTGCTAGGTTTAGGGTTAGATTTAGGGTAAGGGATAGTGTTCGGTTCAAGATGAAAGGGAGGATTACGGGGAGGCTGACATGAGAATATGGTGGTGCTTCAACATCACCTCCTGTCAGAGCACAGGGAAGGAGACAAGGGACCACTGCATGCATGCGGACTGGGCCTCGGAGGGCTGTAATCCACCTCTCCTAGGCATTGTCAGCAGTGAGCATGACTGGCCTGCTGGTGTACCCCTTTCCACCTCTCCCAGTCCACAGCATCCAGTGAAGGCCCATTGCGGCTGTCAGTCTCCTGGACTCAAGCAGCATGCAGCACCACAGTCCTGATACAGTCTCATGTCCCGCCTTCCTCTGCAAGGACTGGATTCCTCTTGTTGTTCCCTTTCCGCCTCTGCCTAAGTATGTCAACGGAAGTTGTGTCAATGTTTCTATAGCCCGGTGTGTGGCAACAGGGGGTGCGACATTGCTTCCAATGTCCTCCACCCTCGAATCCCAAGGTTTTCAATCCTACTACAGCCCCCTGCCCTCCACTCCCAGAATCCACCACCAGTTAGGAAACAATCCTTATAATTGTTCTCTCTCATTGCCTCCTCCAGGGGGCAGCACCACAGTTCTCGCGGAAGGCCTCTTCTCCAGATCCTGAGGTAAGTAAGGACTGTTATGTAGTGCCAGATATCAAAGTCCCTGCCCTCCCCACTGAATCAAGACAACAGATACTGTTGCTTGCAAAGACTAGCAAAGGTTCTCCCTGGTTCCTTGACTCTCCTCAGGTAGCTGTTACGGACCAGTCTAACCTACTCCAGGGAGAGCCGTGCAGGCTGCTTTGGGATACAATGCAACACACACGTTCTCACAATTAATAAAGTCCACTGTTCAGTTAGGGGTACTTCTAAAGGCTAGAGCAGTTATAACGGACAACAGCAGGGAAAAGTGTGCCTAACTTTTATAATTCCTGATATATGATCCTGAACAGGTTTTACATAGCAGTGTAGCATAAACCAGATGGTGGTTATTGATTAGAATGTGTTTAGGCCAAGCTCCTCTGGGGGGTCATCCTCCTGTTGACTTGAAATCATTTTAGTCTTCAGGAATGGCTGCTCTATTTACAAATGCCCAGAGAGCCACTGGAAATATAGAATATTTCTCTTGAATGTCAGTGATATCTCGCACAATTTTCTCTTAACGTCTGGTTGTGATTCTAAGGCAACACATTGCATTTGGTGATGCCTTGGGGTTTAACCCAAAAATACATTGTAGTCATGTAAAAGTCAAGTAAATAAAGAATGTTTATTGTAGACATTTGGACTTTACAGTTAAATGTTTTTCATTGACCACTGTGGCCCTGTAGACTCCTTACATTTGTTGTTAACTGCTTGGGTTACAGGATGCACAAATTGGCTAATATGTTTCAGCTTGCTAGTGGTGGTCATATACCTACAGATGCTCAAGGAAGCCAGGTCTGGTAATGGTTTAAAGGATTACTAGCCAACCATGTAAGTGTGATTGTTAATTCACAGAAATTGCTATAGGCTAAATGGCCAAAATTGATGGGACTTCTTGAGCTAGAGCAGTGTATTCCAGCTTCCAAGCCAGACAGACACCTGATTAACACCTCAATATATGGAGATTCAGCTGTAGGAAAAGTACAGCAAATATGCAAAAATATATAATTCTCCTTTAAAGAGTTCTCTGCTCCAAATATGCGGCACCTCAAACACTGCCTGCACCTCATTCAGACCTAGACGTCCAGCACCTGCCTGAATCTCACCCCCACAAAAACAGGATTCCTGTTATTTTGCCAAGAACAACAAGCAAGAAATAGTACAATGCTGACTCAGTGACATAAACTTGAACAGCTTCAAACCCCAACTTTCATGGAAAGCCAAGTTCACTCGGATTCACCCTGAACATCATCCTCACCCTCGAGGTACACATTGCCAAAAACCATAGGTGCCCTGGTACCATCTCTCTCTTCTAAATAATGTGAAATCCTTTCTACCAGAAAGTGACTCAAGAGCTGCTTTTCAAACCTAGTTCTCTTGCATCTCAGTTGTGGTAATTCCATGCTCAATGGCTTCCCAGACTCCACATTGGTCGCCCTAAAGGGCATCTTACATGCCCCATCACATCTCATCCAGGGCCTGAAGAAATATGGTTAGATCAGCCTATCCTGATGGAACTCTATTGACTCCACTTACCAGTACACGTCATCTTCAAAACCAGGTGCATCATTTACAACTCTATCGCAACCAGCATTCCTACTTATCTTGCAGATAAGCTAACCATCTCTGGCTGTCATCACATCCACAGAACTGTGCTTTGGGCAAAATTCTCTGTATATAAGAGCTTGCCTCAGTATGGATCATGTGTTATGTATAGTTTCTAACATACAACAATTCATCAATGAAGTGTACCACAACCTTATTCACCTGCTATGAAAAATTAAAACAAAAACAATGATATGAAAAATACCGATATGCAAGAAAATATATATATTTTTTTTTAATGAATGGAAATTTTGAATTCTCAATGAATTAAAAACATCTTCTCGCAGAGAAGTTACAATCTGTATACATTAAGAGTTAATTAACACATTTTAAAAGCAAACTTTCTTATGAAGAGTCGACGCGGCGTTTCGGTGAACAATAATTCCTTCACCTTCTTCAGGACAAGTTTTTTTCATATAAATCTATTTCTATAAAAAAGAGACCCAAACATTCCAGTTGTCTCAAAGCCTTCAATAGCTTCTAGTCAGAGGGCAAAGACTCATCCGACAGTTTATAAGAATTATAAATCTCAGTAATCCTGTAAAGCCTCCAGAAAATGTCGATTGACTGGGAACAGTCAATCAATCAGGGGTTTGTAAAGCGCACTACTCACCCGTGAGGGTCTCAAGGCGCTGTGGGGGGGGGGGCGGGGAGCTCCGGATCAGTCGAAGAGCCAGGTCTTGAGGTCCTTCCTGAAAGTTTGTAGGGTTGGGGAGCGTCTGATGTTCACGGGGAGTACGTTCCAGGTCTTGGCTGCGATGTGGGAGAAAGCTCTCCCGCCTGTTCTGTTCTTGCGGATCCGGGGGACCTCTGCCAGGGCGAGGTCGGCGGAGCGGAGGTTCCTCTTGGGTACGTGAAAGGATAGTCTCTCGTTGAGGTATTTGGGTCAGATGTTGTTGAGAGATTTGTAGGCGTGGGTTAGGAGCTTGAAGGTAACCCTCTTTTCGACCGGGAGCCAGTGAAGATCTTGTAGGTGTTGAGTCATGTGTTCGTGGCGTGGAGTCCCGAGGACGAGTCTGGCGGCGGCATTCTGGATGGTTTGGAGTCTGTGAAGGAGGGATCTGTTGATTCCGGCGTATAGGGCGTTGCCGTAGTCCAGTCTGCTGGTTATGAGCGCGTGGGTGACGGTCTTTCTGCAGTCGGGGGGGATCCATTTGAAGGTCTTGCGGAGTATGTGCAGGCAGTTGAAGCTTGTGGAAGCGACGGCGTTGATCTGGCGGTTCATGGAGAGGGAAGAGTCGAGGATGATGCCGAGGTTGCGTGCGTGGGCTGTAGGCGTGGGTGGGTTCCCGAGGGCGGGGGGCCACCAGGAGTTATCCCAGGCTGAGTTGCAGGGTCCGAGGATGAGGACCTCAGTCTTCTCCGAATTAAGCTTGAGGCCGCTGTCCTTCATCCAGGTTGCTACGTTCTTCATTCCCTCCTGGAAGCAGAGTCTGGTGTCGTCGGGGTTCTTCGTGAGTGAGAGGATGAGCTGGGTGTCGTCTGCATAGGAGACGATGCTGAGCCCATGCTGTCTGACGATGGCGGCGAGGAGGGCCATGTAGATGTTGAAGAGCGTGGGGCTGAGAGATGAGCCCTGGGGCACTCCGCAGTTGATGTCAGTGGGCTTGGAGAGGAAGGGAGGGAGTCTGATCCTCTGGGTTCTGCCAGAGAGAAAGGATCAGATCCAGTCGAGGGCTGCTCCTTGTATCCCAGCGATGTGGAGTCTGGCTGCAAGGGTGCGATGAGAGACGGTGTCGAAGGCTGCGGAGAGGTCGAGAAGGATGAGGGCCGCGGTGTGTCCCTGGTCGAGTAGCATGCAGATGTCGTCTGTGGCGGCGAGGAGAGTGGTCTCGGTGCTGTGGTTACTGCGGAATCCAGACTGGGAGGCGTCTAGGATGGAGTTCTCTTCGATGAAGTCGGTCAGTTGAGCGTTCACGAGTCTTTCGATGACTTTGGCTGCGAACGGGAGGAGAGCGATAGGCCGGTAGTTCTTCAGGTCCCTTGGGTCGGCCGTGGGCTTCTTGAGGAGGGGTTTAACCTCCGCCCGCTTCCAGTCGTCTGGGAAGATGCCGGACGTGAGGGAGGTGTTGATGGTCCGTCCTAGTTCGGGTGCGATGGTGGCTGCGGCCCTGTGGAATATGTGCGGTGGGCAGGGGTCCGTGGGGGCTCCTGAGTGGGTTTTATGCATAGTCGCGGTGATGTGTTCGACGGTCGCGGGTTTCCAGGTCGAAATCGTTGGCTGATCGGCCGCGATGGGGGGGAGGGTGCCGTCCCTAGTCGGTTATTTGAAGTTGTCGTAGAGGTCCTTGATCTTACGGTGGAAGTATGTGCTGAGTTTGTCGCAGAGTTGCCGGGAGGGTGTGACGTCAGTGGCTTCGCTGGGTGGCTTTGTGAGCTGTTGTATGACGCTGAACAGTTCCTTGGCGTTGGTCGGGCTGGCCTGGATTTTGTCCTTTATGAAGGTCTGTTTGGTGTCTCTTATGTACTGGTGGTATTCCTTCAGGGCACTCCTGTGGTTGTTCCGTGCTTCCGTGGTTTTCTGGTTTCTCCAGGTTTTCTCTAGGCGTCTGCACGAGCGTCTGGCTTCCTGTAGTTCCGTGGTGAACCAGGCGGCCTTCAGCGGGCGTTGCTTGGCGGGGTGTCGGAGGGGTGCGAGTGTGTCAGCGCAGCGGGCGATCCAGGGTGTATTCAACGGCGCAGCTATCCATATATATGATCTCTAGACTTATAAAGGAATTTAGGCCCTCATCTGCAACACCCCTTTTTTAAATGTAATCGTCGGTGGCTCTATCAGAACTTTCTGGAGGCTTTACAGGATTACTGAGAGTTATGTTTTTTTTTGTCATCACGCCCACAGCCAGGACACCATCAGACTGGAGACTAAGTGTAAAAAAAAAGAAAAAACACAAGGCTGCATTTCTTTTCAATCTGCAAGAGAAAACACTCAGGAAAACTCGCGGAAGTCTAAAATTTATTTGATACAAAAACAGCTGGCAAGTATAAAAAGTATTCTAAGTGCAATTTGGCATTTCAGCTGACCATCACTGTACCGTCTGATCAGTTGGAGCATGTATTACTAAATACTATATACATTTTCATGCTACTTTTCTGCAATGTTTCTCAATACGCAGAAGATAGGACATGTGATCAATCAGGACCTCCAGGGGCTGTATTACACACAGTGCCCCAGAGGCGCAATGGGCGTTGGTGCCCGCTTTGCACGCCCCTGGGGCACTTTGGTATTACAGAAGGGGCCGCAGATGCTTGTGCTGTCCCTTCTGTAATACATATAGCCCTGGCACACATAAAGCACCAGCACTATCTTTAGGGCGTGTTCCCTCATTTGCATGGGGGTGTGCCCCATACAAATGAAGTAATCCCTTTGACTCTGCACCCGCGCTGTATTTAAGACGCGGGCGCAGAGGCAAAGAAGCTGTCAGGAGGCGCATTGACAGTGTGCCACCTAAAAGGTGGTGGGTGCACTGTCAGTACGCCCCCTGATGGCAGCCCTCTGGAGGGGGGTAAAGGGAGTCCCATGGACCCCAAGAAATCCCCTTGCAAGCGGGTGCAGTCACTGACTGCACCCGCCTGCACGAGGATCTCTAATCCCCCTTCAAAGTGCAGGTGGGTTGCCGCCTGCACTGGGAAAACACAGAGCGGTTTCAAAGCACCTTCTCCGTTTTTCACATGAATGCGCTGCCCCCAGAGCAGCATGAGTTTGCGGCTGCCCTGAGGGCAGCGCATCCATCATAATGTGGTGCATTTTCCATCATTGCGCTGGGTGCACCTTTTAAAAGGTGTGCGCAGCGCAATGAAGGAAATTGCGCCGCATGTATGATGCGCCCCCAGAAACTAACAAGCAGGTGCCAGACTCTTGTCATGGGAAGAATATGACTAGGCCTTAAAATATAGATGCAGTATTCATATGGTAAAAGGCTGACTTCACTAAATCCAAAGTCTTGCTTCGTTTTGCCAACTTCAGAAAGAGGCTATGCTTTCTAGTCAGGCTAAATTTTCAACTTACAACACAAAATGCAGTGAATTTCATATATATAAATGTGCACTAATGCTAAGGCTCTGGAAGTGCTTTAAGGGGGTACTAAACAAATTCACAAATGTTATCATAAACAACCAGATCTACATAAATTGTGCTCTCATATCTGTGCACCCAGTATGTGGAACAACATCCCCTTTCCCCTAGGGACCATCCCACCACCACTCCAATTTAGGGGTTGATTCCGATCTCGGTCGGAAGGCCTCCGAATCGGATTCGGCTTTCGATGATCCGAGTCGGAGGCTCTGTTTCCGACCGAGTCGTACAGAGGTCCGGACGCCCAAGTACGATGCGAATGAACGCGAAATCGCCGACCGACTCGTTTCCGGGTCCGAACCGCTCCGTACGACTCGGTCGCAGACGAACCGTACCGCGCAATGGAGTCGATTTCCGACCGAGCCAGTACAATGCAGGATTCGGACAGCCGGATCGAGTCGGAGTCTCCGGGACGAAAAAGCTCCGGGAAGCGAACCCGGGGTCCGTGCCGGACCCCTTCACCCGTAGCCTAACGAGTCGAACACAGGGGGGGACCCAAGGGTCCCCCCTTCACATGCATGTACGGTGCGGATGGCACTAACGCGTACCCACTGCAGGGGGCGCCCTTTTGCGAGACGTACCTATTCAGCTGATGCGAGGCCATGCACGCGTCGTACGACCGGCTCCCATTGACTTCAATGGGAATCCGACCGAGCCGAGTCCGTCAGCATGCGGCAGCATCGTACTTGCTCGGTCGGACTCCAGGGGTACGGCTCGGTCGGAAAACACTCCGGATCCGGCTCGGTCGGAGGGCTTTCCGACCCAGATCGGAATCGACCCCTTAGTAAAGAGTTGAAGACCATCTCTTTAAAGTACACTTCATAACAATGCAGGAATCATACTCTTCTGCTTCCAGAACCCAGCTACCTCTCCCATCACTCATTGACTGTATGCTTGCCTTTGCCCCTGTACAGTGCTTTTCTTCCTTTTAAATAGGTTTGGGCTATACAAATAACACATACATACATGCAAAGGTCACTTAGGCAAGTGGGTCCTCCTGTGGCTTATACCCAACTTCACAAACATCAACTCCTAAAATAAGGCTTGGAAGGACGTTTAAACTAGGCTAACCACATCAGTCTGGTGAAAGAAAGAGTCGTACAATAAGAGACTCCGTGGATTTTAAGTTGGGAATCAAAAGAACTCAACCTTCAGGAATGCAGTGAAACGTATATACCCATCCTCCATAAACGGCTGCTCTGCAGCCAGTCCTCTAGCCCCATTCCAGTGAAGTTATTAACTGAGGACGTAAGGAGGGACGGGCTTCTCCTCTAGTTAGATTCTAGAACACTACATCGTTGCACCTGGTTGGTATCAGGGAAGAAGACACCACCAGGCACAAATTAATAGGGGGAAAGCTCTGGGGCTAAGTTAAATATGAGCAGGATGATGCAACTGCTGCCTAGCATTTACCATCACACCTCATACTGAACCGGTTCTGTTTCCCCCAGCCTGTGACAGCAGACTGCACATGGTCTCAATATTTTCTCTCTCCTGGACTTTGACAGCAGGCAGTGGAGCATTTGCGAAGTAGGTATGTGCTGGTCTCCCAAACTCTGACAGCAGGACGTGCAGCAACGCTGACATAGTGCTGGTCTCCCAAGCTCTGGCAACAAGTGGTGAAGCAGACCTGATTGCGCCTTGTGTCTCAGACTTCGTCAGCAGGTAGCACCACTGTCCCAATATGTCCCCTGTTCAGCTCTTCATTCAGCACGGTGTCAGAAAGGGGGTACACGGCCCTGAAACTCTAGAAGCAGGAAGCCCCGCACTGCAGAGTACTGCTGCTTGTCTGTTATCTCAGATTCTACGCTATCAACATAAATAATACTACTTCTGCCACATTGATCTACCACTGTGTTGTAAGGTAAGTATTTACTCTTCTTAACTCCATGCAGTTACCTTGGGAGGTAAGAATAGGTGGAGTCACGAACAGTAATTATATGCCTAACTTCAATGTAGAGGTAGGTGGATGCAATACTACTGCCATGCAGTATGTCATATGATACACTATTGTCCTTCCATGTACTCCCTTGTCTGCCTCCTACAGGTCCTGAGAGCAGGGGTCCCTCAGCCATATAGTCACCTCTTACAGGCTCTGGTTTCAGGCATTGATGTAGCCAGACTATTCCAAATGTCCAGATAGGTCACTTCTGGTTTTTGAAAAATCTTGATTTGATTTCGGCTTTGTCGATGTTAAAGGAAAATAAATTCATATCTAAATGCAAGGTCTCCTTTGAAGCGCTATTGGAAAGTCTCTCTTGTCCCACTCAGGGCTCCTGGCTGGTTCAGTCCCATTTCCTCCTGCCGCAGACCCATGAGGCACAGGGTCAAGACAGATTTGCATATGGCTGGGTCTAAGGTGGGGTGGCATGGTGAACCAAAGAACAATGGATTTAACTCAGATCTCTTGACTGGGGGTGAATGTTTGATTTGCTCTGCATTCCGTCCATCATCTGTGTGTCTTTTGCTTGCAGGCCCTTTGGCAGCAGGTATCATTACAGCTAAGCTGCAGTCCCTCATCCATGGTTCCTAGGCTCGGCCAGGAAGCCCAACGTATTTCTACACAGTGCCACCAGCCTGCCCAGAGTAGACCCTGGCAGCAGGACGTGCAGTGGTACTGCTATGCCCACCTCATCCTTCAGACTGGCAACAGGCAGGCCCATGCCCTTGCTAAGCATTTCTTTTCCATGCTCTTGCAGCGCTCGTCAACACACTAATGCTGTTGTTCCATACCTGGTGGGGCTAACACACTGCTCCAGTTTCCCTGCCTGACTCCCAGAGGTTCTGGATGCATGTGGAGTTAGTAAAAGTCTCCGGTCAGACTCCCCCAGGCCCGGGAGAGGTTGTGGTCACATTCTAATGAGGCCCCCTATTTGCCTGTTCAAAGGTGTGGACTGCAGTCCTGTCCGAGTTCTGTCTTCCAGGCTCTGACACTTGGAGGTGCTGGAGGCCTTCCATTGTCCTCTCTAACAAACACTGCTGCAGCCAGCACTGCAGCCTAACAGCAGCTGGGGCCAGTGGAATTACGCAATACTTCAGCTGTGGGTTTTTAACATAATCGGGGATTTACTGCACTAACCACAAATTCCTTTATCTGCTGCATAATTTAGAGGTTTGAACAAAAACATTGCTTTTTGCTCAAATGGTTGAAAAGCTGCCGAAAAAACATAATCTGTGGTGCGAGTGGTAAACCCTTAGTCAAAGGTTAACTGGCTACCTTTCACTAGGTGATTGCTGTATTTAGGTGTTAAAGTGGTACTAATGAGGTGAAATATTTGCCCAGGCTTTTATGTGTGTTAAAATTACAAAATTGTGAAATAGAACTGCCAAAGAATGTGTTGCACTATGATGCATCATAAGTGGCCTTTTCTTGACACATAATATAGTCAACCCTGCCGCATTACCATGGCCACATAACATTGGGAGTCATATCTATAGCCCTTCCTCCAGCTCTGGCTCTCTGAAACTGATGAGAGGCTTCATGGCGCTAAATCAACTCCTGCTTGGCATGTAAATCAGTCACTAGAACATCATTTCAGTAACAACCAAATGACAACACCCAACTTACATACTGGCAAACAGAAGGAGCACAACAAGTGAGACAAGTCTTCTAGCTAGCAGACAACTTTACAAGCTGTAGCAAAGCCAGTATCTCTGGCCTTGGTAAATTTGTGAAGTGGTTATTTTTATTTTTCAATCATATGGCACACACATCAAAAGAAGGCAAAAATACATGCCGCTTTAATGTGACAACCGTATGCCTGCAATAAAAACATATAAATTAAAAAAGAATAAGCTTCACATATAATTTTATTAGAATAATATGGGTACTTCGTAGTAGGCTGGGGTACTCATATACACAAACCCTTTTAATTTTAATGCATATCATAGGAAAATCTAATTCTTATTGGTGCAATGAAAGTGCCCTGTTTGCTTTGAATTACTGTAACCTGTAGCCATAGTTTAGAAACCTAAGGTTGACAAAAAATAGAAAAGGAGAAAAAATGGAGAAAAAAAAAACTTGACAAAAAGAAGTATTAGGCCAAAAGCTCTGGCACCAAAGGGCACTTCTTTTCAGTCAGATGTACACATCTAATCATACTTAATGCCATCCAAGTGCAAGAGAGCCAATGGCTGAAATGCTCTAGTCCATCGCCACGTGCTGAACACTATGGTGGGTGGAAGTAGAATGCGAATGACAGTTGAATCAATGGATGAAGAGGGTTGGCCCAAATCTCCTCTATATGTGCAATACATACATATGTTCTTTATTCAGGATTTTTTTTTAATTACATAACGCTAAGCCTAAAAAGAAATGTTTGGAACATCCTGCAAAACAATCAGTGACTTTCCTGGACTCTCCGTTATAGGGGAAGAGCTTTCCAGAGCCTCATTAGTAGGTGGTGAACGGAGCGCGCTCCTGTGTTCGTTTTCCTGATTCGAGGCATAGTAATGAGCACCAATTTCCCTATCGCTCGGAAAGGCATGATCGTCGAGTTTAAGGACCTCTCTGATTTTTCCAGTCCGTAGAAGGCTTTATGGGCCATGCTGAGGCACTTATACTGTACCTCTACTTCACTGCCGGCCAGCGCAGGTCTTTTCTGGTGTCTCAGAAACTGTACTCTCTACTCCACTTCCAGCCAGTTCAGGTTTTTTCTGCTCGCCCAGACATAACCAAATTTGCTGAGATTGCTACTCCAACTGCATGTTTTGTGCTCCTTGAAGAGTGGGGTAGAGGTATACAGGCAAGCCTCAGTAAAGGCTACTCAAGAAGCCCACTGTAGGGAGGAAGTGGCTGAATATTACTGACTGAACATCATATGTAGAAGCAGGAGCTGTTGTTTTAATGCCGCCTTCAGATCTAAGTTAACTCCTAAAAGATCCCACCCTAGGGGCAGGCAGCAGATAAACTCCTAGTCATGTTGGCCATACACTTCAGTCCCTGAAGGCTAGGCGGCTCTCCTGGTACAGTAGCTCAGTTTTTCTTGTGTCCAGTCTCGAGTGTTTATGGGAAATCCGCTGATGGACAACTACCAGAAGAGCCTTGCGAATGGGGGCCAGTGAATGGGCCTGCATGTCCAGTCACTATAGCGCTGTGAGATCCCATGTTAATATCCACCCTGTGGCCCACCCACATATGTTTCAAGGGGAAAGTAGGAAAATATTACAAACATCGACAGTGGCTTTTACTTGCTGTTTGCCTGGTCTGTTCATGGTTCATGCAAATGATGTCTTTCAGTGACTACCAGCCCACAACATCGATGGTCGTTCACCAGGCCGGGCGCAAAAAGGGCATAGTTTCATTAATCCAGTATGGATGCCAGCCTGTTTTTTGCTGTTATGGTCTCCCATGAAAGTATACGTGTTGTTCTTCTTCAATTATTTTAACTTTTTAAAGGTCGCAGAGACAACTGTTCAGGATTTTAGTTTTTTACAATATAGCTAGACAATCGTAAGTTCATTATTACAATTGAATATATTACTTTTTTTTCTAAAATGAGTGTATATGCAGCCTATTTAAAGTGTTTTACATATCCAGTCCAAAGAAACTGCTTGTTGTATATAGGGTTGTATGACGGAACCCTGTGCGTTTACCCCGCATGCCTTTACAACACAGTCACTACCCCGACTGCAACTTTACCATGTGTTACTTGACCAAGCAAGTCATTACAATGACTTCTTTTGGTGGCGCTGGACTGCGGAATATTATAAATCACTATTCCAACTCAGTCTACGCAACAGTAGGGAAGGTGTTGGACTTGAAAATCCAAAACCAGTCCAACAATGCCCCCCTACAGCAAGTCGTTGTAACAGCTTGTGGGTTAAAGTAACGTGGTAATGTTGCAGTCGGGCAGTGACTGCGTTGTAAAGCTGGTTGTTGTTGAGACTGAGGGGGTAAAGGATATTTCCCTGCATACAGGTTTTGCCAGAAGATTTCATCTGTGTTTTTTACTTTCAGGGTAATCGGATGATTGCTTGTCACCAGTGACACTATGCCCCAGTCCTCCATTTCATTTTATTTTCGTTCCATAAATCATTATTTTCAGGTGTGTTCTTTGAGCTCCTTTGATGAGAACCAAGAACACAGCTCCCACAGTGCATTCAGAGTTAAAGGGAAGCAGGCAATAAAAAATCTGTCCACTGGTGACACCAAGTCATTTTTTTTAGTGTTAGATATAGTTAGAAGGGGGCTTCTCTCTCTTTATTGTGGATGGGGAATATGTGAAATACAATAGAAAGGAAATATTTTGTGAGCTGACAGTTCCGGGTGCCTCTTCAGACATGCAAGAGTGGCTTTCTGTTTGTGATGGTGCTGGTACAGGTAGGTTTGCTGGGCAGTACCAATCTTTGGTGTTGATTCTCCTCACAGTTTCCTCTACTTGCCCCGAGGACTTTGATACTCTTGCAATGTTTAGCTGCGGCGCCGATAGTTACCTTACTCTCCACTGTCTTACTCTAGGACATGGTTCGAGGGTTTGACTCAAGTGCAATAAAACCCAATTGTTGTCACATGTAGCACAGATGTGTATTCGACAAAAGGTTTTTTTGTTAATGCAGAATGTATTCGTGCCAGTCACTCACGGTCAAGGAGTTACAAGCTAACAGGTTCATTTCTTTTTTATTCCTTCTTATGCCGTTCACGGGAATGCGCAGGGGCTACATATATGAGCCACTCTCAGAGGGGCCTGGGACTTTGTAGAAACCGCTGCGTTATTGTTTACAAGTCTGAGGGGTGGACGTTTTAGCTTAGTCTACCCCAACAAGTTTGGGTTCTCTCCAAGTGTAGGCAGCTCAGCTGGCAGAGGCTCCTGGTTCTGGGCAGTGGAAAAAAGATCAGTGAGGTTGCAAACCTGAAATGAGAAAATTGGTAGTGGGGTCTAGGATAATTTACAACTGACCCCTCCTGAGCCTTCCTAGACTCCATGGTAAAAGTTGGAGAACCCAGGTGAATTTCAAGGGCGAGTTTCAGATAACTGTCGGGTCATGGGTGGAATCTTCTGTTGCCCCCGGTTACTGAATCCACACGCGCCCTTATCTAAAAATGGGCCAAGCACAGTCTCAATATTTAGATATCCCAGGTATTTGGGCTACAATAGGTCATTTACTTATGTCAAGCTGTACTTGGGAATCTTTAAAGAGAAATAGTGATCACAGGGCTCCAGGGGCAAAGGGCGTGGAGCAGCCAGCTAAAAGAGGCCCTGACGTCCAGAGCCCCTTTTTGCCTGTGGACTCCCTCCCTGACCGCCAGTAAAGGTAGGTCAACCCCAGGCCACCAGCCAACTTGAACACCAACAGGTAGTACTGTGACAGAGGATTGGCATTCCAGATGGTGCCGGGTAGTTTCTTTCCAATGGATAGTGATCGGCAAGTCCACTGGGCTACATCACTGATTGGTGTGATTACACCTGTATTTTCTTGAATGTCAGTGAAGTTCTTTTTCTGGTCTTTTGGGTTCTTGGAGGTTTTCCTCTCCTCTCAGTTCTCACTCGGGCAAGGCACGAAGGCTGTCCTTGGCTCCTGTCTGGATCCTTGTGCTGGGGTACTCCTGGCTTCTTCAGTCAGCTCTTCAGCATGCAGAGAGTTGTCAGACAAAGCTGCACCAAGCTTAGTCCCAGCTGGACAGAAGATAAGACGGGCCTCCACGTCGTTAGGATCATCAATTTGCAGGTCCCACAGAGGACTACGAGGTCACATCTTTCTCGAAACTAATCTGTAGATCCCAGCAAATATTTAGCTATGCCAAGAGATAGCAAGGCGATCGATTCAGACCAGTGGCAGTCAGTGGCAGCTCTTCCGCTATGGCAGAGGAGCGTCGCCCCACTGCTTTTAAGCAGTGTCCCCAAAGGAAAAATAAAATGATTATAACTCTAAGTTATTATCAATTTATTTTTTCCTTGTTGTGGTAGCTTTGCGGGTGGGACTGGCGGGGCTGCTCTGCTGACAGACCAGGGGAGGGGAGGAGTGGTTTGCACTCCCTAAAGTGCGCATGAATGTTTGGCCTGCCCTCTCGGGCCTGCCAAACATTCAAGCGCACTTTGCATGTTCTCCACCCAGGCTGCATTACAGACTGGGTGGAGAACATGCCCAGGCCCAATTCCCAGGCTGAGCACTGAATTACGGTGCTCAGACCAATTACAACGTTGCATTGCAGCATTGTGATTGGCTCAGGGGAGCCTTGGTGCTTCCTGAGTGATTTGTTCCGGAGACGACGATGGAGAGAGCGGCGGGACGCGGCGAGGAGGTACTTTTTTTTATTCTTCACACCCTCTCCCGGTTCCCCCTCCCGCCCTCTGCCCCCCCACCCCTGATCTGTGCAAACCACCGCTTGAGCTGCGCCTCCATTGCAAAATCTTGGCTGGGCCAGTCAAGAACTCAGTGGGCCAGATATTTTGTAGATTCAACATTTAAAGCCAGAGATGTACACTATAGCGGGTGCAGCAAGCAACGTGTGGTGGTGGATAAACAAATAGGGAACCAAAACAGACTCTTGCTAGGACACAGGGACCTTTATATCTGGGCTGAACATACAGTATTAAATTGTCCAGGTCCAGTTAAGGTTTGCCCGACCTTCTCCCTTGTCCAGTAGGGGCCTTTGTAATTTTCTTTCACATGCCAGAAACTTCCCATATACTTTAATATTAAATGATCATCCCCACTGACTCTCTGTAAAACAGTTAAACTTATTTTTCTAGATTTTCCCTCATTACATTTTTATCCTAGAGTTATAATTAGGGCTCCCGGTTTTATGGTATTTTTTTTTTTTTTAACATTTCCGTCTATATTTATCCATATTTATTTTTGGTCCTTTTATCTGTATTTATCCACATTTATTTTGTCGCAAGCAAAAAAAGACACTGCAGCTGGTATTTTTTCGCATTTATTTAAATAGGCAATGCGCGCTTGGTTGTTATAGGTTTATTAAGATTTATGTAGATGGGTAAATGGATTGCTGTTTTTAACAAAGAGATCCTTTTGTTACTTGCAGCTAATATTTGGCAATCCTTATAATATAGCACAGTAAGCTATGAAGGACTTTGTAACCCTCACTATCTTATGTAACTGTCTTATGTAACACATCCTACACATTGATTTACACACATATGATTTCTTGACAATCATTAATGTGTGATGTAAAGTGCTCTGACACCCTCCATTGGAATGAGTGGAGCTACAGCGCTATAAAAGAAATAAAATAATAGTATTTAAATTATTTGTGTAAAAACTGGGACAGACCAACACATCTAACTTTCCTACCGTGCATGCATATCTCTTGGATCCAGGGACTGAACAAAGGCAAAAGCATGCCTCTCTTAAGTACCGGTGAAGTGATAGGCTGTGTGCATTTGTTTTCCCTCAATTGCTTTCAGATGTGTGCCTCCCCCCTCCCCCACTGCCTCCCTCATAGCTCCCAGCCAGGATACTTAAACAAAAGGAGGCCTGATGGGCCCTTAAGTTCGACCTTTGTTATGGGTTCAGCTGAAATCCGATAAGCCCTCTCCCCGCCTGCAATCAGACAGGCTTGTCTTTTCCTTGTAGACAGCAGCAAAATAATGTATTTATTGGATTTCTTCTGTTTCTATTTATAAATACAGTTAAGAAAAAATATTTTTTCATCTGTATTCATATGCAAAACTCAGTTTAAACAGAAAACTGGGAGTCTTAATTATAATGTAGTAATGAAAGATGTGTTTAAAGTATTTTTGCCTATGTTTTTTGTACTTAACTTGTAACATGGCAGCTATAATGCATATTTATATCTTTAATGCCCTGCACCTCTGGGATGTTAAGCCTTCTAAGGTCTTCCGGTCCTACCAATGGTGAGCCAAATGGTACTGGTCTGTAATGGCTTGGAGTGAGGTGGTCACCCTACTCTCACCTCTCTGGCAGCAGGCGGCTCTCCAACCATTCTGTAGTACTCAATTAGGGTCGTCTAGCTCCGACAGCATGTGGGGTGTAGCCTCAGCCATGCTCTTTTATGGTCAGGCAGTGGGTGGCATAGTAGTCAATCTATAGAGGGTTTTCCGGGGCTCTTGTGGACTTCAGCACCATAGTCCTCCCCCTTTGGAACTTCAAGAATCTAGCTTTAGGTCCTCCTATGGATGTACCAATACTCTGCTTTCAGGTGAGCTATAGTGTTTCTTCTGGGTCATGCAGGTTCTAGGAGCAGACTATTCTGCAGGACTGCTGTAGTCCTTTATCAGTGTTTCCAGACTGTGTTTTCATCACTTTTGGGATCACCCAGGTTCGTACAGCAGGAGACGGTGCAAACCCCCTATAGTCATCTTAGGCAACCTCGGCAATAGCAGCAAGTTGTATTGATGCCCTCTAACAGCCAGGCACAGGCAATCTACAGTGCTGGTGCCCTCCTGTGGTCATTTTAAGGTTCTTCCACAGTGGTGATGTTGGGCTCCTGTAAGCACTACCAGGCTCTGGCAGTAGGTGGTGCTGCAATCCCCCCTATAAGAAAGCTTCAGCAATCACAGGCTCTGGCAGCAGGTGGTGCTGCAATCCTCCTAGAAGAAAGCTTCGACAATCACTGGCACTGGCAGCAGGTGGTGCTGCAATCCTCCTGTAAGAAAGGGACGGCAGTCCCAGGCTCTGGCAGTAGATGGTGCTGCAATCCTCCTGTAAGAAAGCTTCAGCAATCCCAGGCTCTGGCAACAAGTGGTGCTGCAATCCTCCTGTAAGAAAGCTTCAGCAATCCCAGGCTCTGGCAGCAGGTGGTGCTGCAATCCTCCTGTAAAAAAGCTTCGGCAATCCCAGGCTCTAGCAGCAGGTGGTGCTGCAATCCTCCTGTAAGAAAGGAAAAGCAATCCCAGGCTCTGGCAACAAGTGGTGCTGCAATCCTTCTGTAAGAAAGTTTCAGCAATCCCAGGCTCTGGTTGCAGGTGGGGCTGCAATACTCCTGTAAGAATGCTTCAGCAATCCCAGGCTCTGGCAACAAGTGGTGCTGCAATCCTTCTGTAAGAAAGTTTCAGCAATCCCAGGCTCTGGTAGCAGGTGGTGCTGCAATACTACTGTAAGAAAGCTTCAGCAATCCCAGGCTCTGGCAACAAGTGGTGCTGCAATCCTCCTGTAAAAAAGCTTCGGCAATCCCAGGCTCTAGCAGCAGGTGGTGCTGCAATCCTCCTGTAAGAAAGGAAAAGCAATCCCAGGCTCTGGCAACAAGTGGTGCTGCAATCCTTCTGTAAGAAAGTTTCAGCAATCCCAGGCTCTGGTAGCAGGTGGTGCTGCAATACTCCTGTAAGAATGCTTCAGCAATCCCAGGCTCTGGCAACAAGTGGTGCTGCAATCCTTCTGTAAGAAAGTTTCAGCAATCCCAGGCTCTGGTAGCAGGTGGTGCTGCAATACTCCTGTAAGAAAGCTTCAGCAATCCCAGGCTCTGGCAACAAGTGGTGCTGCAATCCTCCTGTAAGAAAGCTTCAGCAATCCCAGGCTCTGGCAGCAGGTGGTGCTGCAATCCTCCTGTAAAAAAGCTTCGGCAATCCCAGGCTCTAGCAGCAGGTGGTGCTGCAATCCTCCTGTAAGAAAGGAAAAGCAATCCCAGGCTCTGGCAACAAGTGGTGCTGCAAGCCTTCTGTAAGAATGTTTCAGCAATCCCAGGCTCTGGTAACAGGTGGTGCTGCAATACTCCTGTAAGAAAGCTTCAGCAATCCAAGGCTCTGGCAACAAGTGGTGCTGCAATCCTCCTGTAAGAAAGGAACGGCAATCCCAGGCTCTGCCAGTGGATGGTGCTGTAACCCTCCTGTAAAAAAGGTTCTGCAATCCCAAGCTCTGGCGACAAGTGGTGCTCCAATCCTTCTATAAGAAAGCTTCAGCAATCCCAGGCTCTGGCAGCAGGTGGTGCTGCAATCCTCCTGTAAGAAAGCTTCGGCAATCCCAGGCTCTAGCAGCAGGTGGTGCTGCAATCCTCCTGTAAGAAAGGAACAGCAATCCCAAGCTCTGGCAGTAGATGGTGCTGCAATCCTCCTGTAAGAAAGGTTCAGCAATCCCAGGCTCTGGCAGCAGGTGGTGCTGCAATCCTCCTGCAAGAAAACTTCGGCATTCCCAGGCTCTGGCAGAGGGTGGTGTGCAGCCTCATGCTTTTCAATTTAGGGTCTCCCGGAATCAAAAATCAGGGGTGCTATAGCTCCAGCAGCAAGATGAGCTGCAGTTGTCCTCTTATAGTCATTTTATCGATAGTCGCCCCTCATAGTTATTTTTGGATGTTCGATGACTAGTTGACGCTGGTGCCCTTCTGTAGCTGTTTTTGCTCTCTGGGGCTGTGGCGGAAGGTTGTACTGCAGGCCGCTTACAGTTGTTTTGGGGTTCTCCTACTATTTTGCAGAAACGGATACTGCGGCCCTCCCCGCCATTACTAGTTTCTGGCAGCAGGTGGCGCTTCACACCGTAAATAGTCGACGTCCGATTCTGGCAGCAGGGGGTGGTACAGTCCGGCTATAGTCATTTTTATGATCTCTTTTAGCAGATGACGCTGCATCCCTCTTACGGTAATTTTCGGTTTCCAGCAACCGGCTGCTGCAGACCTTCTGTAGTCATGTTCGGCCTTTTTGGGCTCTTACAGCAGGCGGCGCTGCAGCTTTCCTCCAGGATATTTCGGATTGTGCCGCAGGCCTCCTGTAGTTGTGCTTGGCCTTCCTGAGCTCTTACCGCAGGTGGCGCTGTAGCTTTCCTCCGGGATGTTTCTGATTGTGCCGCGTGCCTCCGCTAGTTGTGTTTGGCTCTACATAGCTCTTGCAAAGGTGATGCTGCAGATCCACTGGGATCATGTTGAGGTGTTCCAGACTCAGACGGTGCTAAATCACTCTCTCGGACTCTAGCGGTTAGGCCCTCCCAAACTTTGGTAGCAGATGCCGCGGCCGCAACCCTAAGGGCAATCTTGGACTTTCCCTGACCTTGGCAGGGATGGTTCTGCCGCTCTGCTGTAGCTATCTTTAAGCTCTCTCAGACTCTGGCGGTAGGAGGCGCTCCAGGCGTCCTATTGTCCTGATTATTTTCCGTCAACAGGCGGCGCTAAAGTCTTCTGTAGTTATTTTCCTCTCTCCCTGCGTCTTGCTGTACACCCGGCAGTGCTACAAATATATTGTAGGCATTTTTAGATTCTTCCAGGCACTATGTAGTGAAAAAGATATTCGGATAATTCCAGGCTCCGACAGCAGGTGGGGCTGCAGGCGTCCGGGAAGCATTTTTATTTTTTGATTTTGGCAGCAGATGCCGTTGCTACCTCCAATATATATTTTATTATGCTCTCCCAGGATCTAGCAGCAGGTGGTAGTTGAGCCGTTTTATAGTCCTTTAAGGGACTTCCAGGCGAAGGCAACAGGCGATGCTGCACTCATCGCGAAGTATGAAGACAATACCCGCTGCAGCAGCAGGCGTCGCTGCAGACCTGCCATAGCCCCCTCTCTTGGGTTTTACTGTCAGGTTCTGCCTCGTTGCCTTTTATAAACGTCCCAGTCGGGTCAGCGAATAAGGTAGCGGAGCCATCCCTCTCTGCAGAATGCCTCAGGCCGTCATCGCCCATTAAGACTTGCTCCCTCCTCCCCAACCTGTCCCTACAGCATCCGGCGCGCAAAATGCTAATTTATGTCCCCCTCAAGCGGACACTAAACACTCCCTTCCCCCACTAAGCAAGACGTATTGCTTTCAATGGCTCTTTTCCTTCGCTGGCCTCGAGCCTGAGAGGGTGGGTGGCCGAGAGCTGGCACGAGAGGTGCGCGGGGCAGCCTGAATGCGCGCGGATGAGGTAGCTGAGCGGGTTAAGGTTTTCATGGAGAGATCTGCTCATCACTGGGTCGAATCGCTGGGCACATGTGTCCGAGAGACATTAAAATTAGCGTTTTGTTAGTCTGGTTATAGTAGCAATTGTTGCTAACAGCGCTTAGAGGCACGGTGACAAATTTAGATGTATATGGTGTGTTTGAATATTGATCAATCTACAGAAATATACACTCGCCTCTTTCTGCACCCTTCCACGCCGTAACTTCCTTTGCGGCACCCAGTATGTAGATGTCCCTGCTGACTGGATCTACCCAGGTGGAGTTGGGGTTTACGAATGTTTTGGCCGGTGGAGCGCCCCATATGAGTAAAACTCGTCATCTCCCCCGCACTCCTTTCAGCCTCTCTTGTAAACTTACATTTCGCCAACAGTTTATTCTTACTCCAATGGCCTCTGTTCATAAATCTCACCCCCCCAACCCCACTGTGCTGTCCTCTCTTCTTTCCCTGATGATCCTTTCCTGCCTGTCTTCCCTCCTCCGCCCCCATCATCTGCCCGCCGTTGGCTCTCTTCTCTCGTCCTCTTTCCTGTCTGTCCCTCGCGTCTTCTTCATCCATAGGACTCCCTTCCCAGCTTCTCACCAATTCATCAGTCCCATTCACTCTTTTTTTTAAATGTTCCTCATTCTTCCCTCTCCTCTGCTCTCCCTCTGCCCCAGCCGTCCCCTCTCGTGTTTCCCCTCTATTTCCTCGTTTGTTCCTCGCTCTGCCTTTTCCTCTCTTTCTTCTCCTCGCACCCTCCCCTCTGACCAGCTCAACCCCCCATTCCCCGTCCCTGCTCACCGTTGTCCTCACACACCCCTCCATTTCGGATGCCCCCTCCTTTTCTTTCTCCCTCCCATCCTCTCAACATCTCTCATATCCTCTATTAATACATTTTACTCGTCCTATCTCTCCTTTGCTTTCCTCTTCCACATCTACCTCTTGCCCTCTCGGCTCATTCTATGACCCGCTCCCCCTTTACTCAGTCCCCTTTCTCTCTCCCCTCTCTCTCTTGTGTGCTTTCGCCACATCTTTCTCTCTCAGCCTTCTTTCTTCCCTCTTACTGTTTCGGTTTCTCTCTCTCTCTTTCTCTCTCCTCCTGCCTTCTCTTCTCACCCCTCCTCTTTCCTCGCTCAATATGTGCCCCTCGTGTCTGCTCTCTCTGGTCACCAGAAGGGACAGCGCCCCCTCTCCGCCGTAAAAACGCCGGCTATAGAAAGAGCGCAAGGGACAGGAAACGAATAAACAAGGGAAGGAAAGACACACAACCAAGAGTGGAACACTTAAAGCTGCTCAAGAGAGGGGGAGCCGAGCAGGTCCGGCTGGAAATGTACATATGTAGAGACACTTCCCCGGGAAGGCCCCCACCCCCCAGATCAGACCCTTTCAATTATTCAATAGCTCCTCAGAGCAGACCAAGTGACTGCCAGGTGCAATACATCAGGCTCAGGAAGGGCTTTCATTAGATTCGGAGAGATTCACGCTGCTCTCTCCCTCCATCCCTCCGCCCTCCCTCCTGGAGCTCCCGCCAGCCCCTCTCTCTCTTTTTTTTCGTCCTCGCTGCAGCACTCCAGTGATTCCGGTGCAGTCACTGCCTTCTCCCCACCTGCTTGGATTTTTCCCACGTTCCTTCTTTTCCAAGGGAAGGCTGGGTGCCCCTCTCCCCCTTCGCTGGACTCCGCTGCCCTTCTTCTGCTTGGGCATTTCTATTGCCTGCCACCCACAGCCCTCCGCCCCCTTCTTTTCTACCTTGCTAACGCGGCTTTCCGTCCTCCATCCGTTGGATTTTTCTGCAAGCTAGAGAACAGCGCGCGCCCGGGGCTCAAGGAAGAGCCGCCCGCGCTGCCGAAGCACCCGCTGTCCAGTGTCCTGAAGCGACGGGCGTCAGTGGGTTCGCGCTGCGCTGTTCAAGGTCTTGCAACCGGACGTCTTCAAGGGCTGGACCGAGCTTTCCGCGTCCTAGTGGGAAATGGAGTGCACTGTCCGTGGTCCCGATGCAAGTCTGAATCCAGCAGACTGTCCTGCAACTGGACGTCGGTCCGGAGTGCTGATGCTGCTTGGCTGTTGGGACTAAATTGGTCTAGCCAGTGTTCCGAAACTGACTGGGATGTTCTGTTTTTTTGTGGCTATTTTTCAACGGAAGCTGAAATGGACTCCCCAGGGTCTTGAAACTATCTGTGCATTTTGTGATTTGGATTTTTGGGTGAAATCAATTTTCAGGGCTCCTCGAATTGTTTTTTTAAATTGATTTATTTTGGTCTATATTTTTAGAATTATCAATGCTCCCGGATCTTGAACCTGGATGCGCCTGTGTGCCCCCTGACTCGGCGTTTATGGTGCTGAAGCGGATAGCCCACTGCCCTGAATTGTGACGGCACGGGGTATTGACGGGGTATCGAAGTCACTTGGCAGTGGGCCTAGAGTCGCCGAAGTCTTCCCGCTGGTGGTATCCTGCATGTTGTGATGGAGAGGAGGAGCGCGTTGTTCCTCTCTCGCTGTGCCTTTTGCCCTTGGAGCACAATATCTTCCTTCAATTTGGGATAGCTCTTCATTTTACACCTTCACGGGACAGAAGGGGGGCTCTTAGGTAGTGGGGTTTACACCCACCCACATCTCTCCTGAGGAAGAGCACCACATTTAACTCCTCTGTAGATTGATTAGATTTTTCCGTTTTCAACGGAGGAGAGAGGTAGTCGTGGGGCTGACACCTACATTACATTGGCTTCCTCCACGCATCCGTCTTGATGAAGCTTGCTCAGTGGAAACCTCCGCAACATTGACGGATTGCTTCACAACTGCGTCTTGGAGGCTGGCAACTTTTTTTACTCTGCACCCCCTCTTCTGGAGATATCGGGGAGTCCCTGGGAATAAAAATGGGCGATTCAGAGGTTTGACGCCGATGGAGCCCCGGGAGACCTGCACCTACATCCTGCTGCCGGCCATGTTCTTGCGGAGGGCAGCGGTGCTAGGGGGCGCCGGCCGGCCCGGGGCGGGCCTCTCTCGCTGGCTGAGAGCCCTCTTCCCCCTCGTTCTGTTGGGGCCAGCCGGTGTGGTCGAGGCGGCGCGGGTCTCCTCCAGCCTAAGCACCACCCACCACGTACACCATTTTCACAACAAGCATGGGACGGTGCCCATCGCCATCAACCGGACACCGTTCCTGACGCGAGGGGGGCATGGTGAGTGCACGGGCCATTGGCAGTTGTGCTGTTGGCACAGAGAGGGCCTTTGGCGTGGGTGGGGGCCCATTGGCATGTTTATACTGATCACTGATTAGATTGTGGTGAGGCCGGTGTGCTGGCAGTGTTGAGTCTGGAGGACAGTTTTATCCTGCAGTAGTGGTCTGCGTGTTACTATCAGAACTGTGGTGTGAATTTGTATTGAACCGTTCATGAAATTGCCCGGCCACAGACACCCCTTCTCACTCCAGGAATTGTGGATGTGAAGATTAGGAAGCGCTAGGGAGTTGGCTTTTATTTAAGGTCAATGTTGGCCGAGGCTCTTGGTGTTTTTTGGGGGATTTTTTAGAGGTTGGGGGCGGCGGCAGGTAGATGAGGTGGAACTCACACAGGACCTATTAGAATGGGAAATGGGTGACGACGTGCATGTTTCTTATCTTTTTACCAGACCTAAGGGATGTTCCCTCACAAAGAACTTGTTCAATAAATACCTATCCACGGTCCTCCCAGTAGAAGTAGTAAAGAAAAAGTCGTAAATTAAAGGAGGCCAGTCATAGAGGAGCAGTAGTACCAACTGAGTAAAGGGTAATATGGGCAGTCTGGTGGGTAATGCGCATACTGGGTGGGCAGGTAGCGCTGCTTGGCCTTCACATTCAATGTGTTGTTCTCTTTTTTGACAGCCAGAACTGTCTATTCCCATTTCTGACCATCTGATAACTTGCACACCTTCCAGCCAATAACCATTGACATTCCCCAAGTGCCTCAACAGTGAGGCACAGCCGGAGGGAAGGCAAGAGTAGTGCAACAGCCATTTTGAATGGGAGGGCATTGGACAGTGGGTAATAACTTATCCCACGCTCCCACACATTCACGAACGGCAAGCACACAGCAATGGCAGCAGCATTAGGCCGAGCATTCATGTGAGATGCGAGCTATCTGGGCGCATTTCCTGTGGGTAATGAGGCGCTTCAGAAGCCGGCATAAAGTGGGTTGTAATGAGAACTGCATAGGAAAAGGAGGAGGAGGAGCTTCCCTGTGCTGATCTGAGTATTGTTTGTTTCAGGGTGTACAAAAGGTGCTTCTTGACATTGTTCTTTCAACTACTTTATAATAAAGGGATAGAGGTAATACGTTTGAGCGTATGTGAACAAGTCTTTGGAACTTGTATGAATATGTGCAGTTTTTTCCAGATAGTTTGCACCATAGTTATAAACTGTAAAGATTACATATTTGCTAACGGGACTAGCACACTATACATCGATGGATAGCTCCCAGGCATATTTTACGCAACCCACCACCCTCTAGTTCATGCATATGTACAAGCACACTGTGTTTTTCATCAGGACTAGCATACATACTGAATGGTCACCACCACAACAGGATTGGCTATGGAGGCGTGTTATGGACAGCAGGCCTGCATGTCCAATTCCACTTTGCGGGGCCAAACAACAGGTCGATATGGCCTACTTTAATTTTGCTAGATACTTGATCCTAAATTTAAAGTTTGGCTTCCAAAAGGTCCATGAATTTTGGGCGTGGGGTGGTCAAGTAGTCAATGCCCAGCTTATGGAGGGTGATGGGAAGGTTGAGTCACATATGGTACAGCATACATGCAACAAGCACAATAAGTTCAATGTCCACCCATAGTTATTTCTCTTAAATGGAAAATACGTTATTAAACATCTTGGATGTAACTATATAGAACAAAGAATGCGTGAAGTCTTTAGTCCAAACCAGATACATTCAAGGAAATAGCTTTTGGGTTAGAGCTCTGGGTCTGTGGTTCATGGACTGCTCCAAAGGATGCAATCAGGGACTTTTTGTTGAAGGCCTCGACCCCCAAAGTTTAGACTTCTGTTGTAAGTATTTTGCAATATTTCTATAACTCTTCGGATTGGAGCCAAATAACAAAGTTTGATATTCAAGCAGACTAAACTCGATTCTTGTAATCTCCCAACAGTTGCAGTCAAAACATTGTGACTCCCTGTGTGCACTTGGATCATCTTGGGCAGCACAGTTGTCAACTACCAGGACCAATGCCATATGAGCTATCAATTTTGGTTGAAAATTGCAGCCCTGGGGCATCAAGGGTCGGCTAGTCTTGCTCTAAGGATGCTATGCCCCCTAAATTGAAAAATGGCTCACATTTAGACAATCGTTCGAAATTTTCTAAATCTCTGGATGATACATAGATTTATTCTTCATTGATTAGATTATCACAATCATAAACAGTCCTCACAATTCTACTGTCAAACTGTGAATACCCAAAGCGCAGACTGGGTCTCTGCAGAATACAGCAGAATCAGCGTGGAGACGTCCTAGATGTGACTCAGGGTGCTTCCAGTGCCCAGGAAGCACCACCACACAGAAGGACACGTAGGTCTGACCTCAAAGTTCAAAATGCTTCCAAGTGCCGGCATGTATATATTCACTTGTCAAGGGTACTGAATAGGAGTCTTGGTCCAAAAGGAGCATTATTCATATTTTTGGGGTGTAGCCAATCAAGGAGAAGCCCAAATTACACGTTTTTCCCCCCTAGCTAAGCTAAATAAAATTGTTTTAACTGTGATGTGATGTTGATTTCAGCTTCAAAGTCAAACAGAGAAAAATATATAATCTATATTGTGGAAATGTAAACCTCTGGCATGGCATGTTCACACTGTTTTTGAAAAGGGCTAACTGGGCAGGCCATTTTGTCTCCACCCCACAAAGCCAAGAGCGGTGCTGCAACATCATCCATGACAAGTGGGTAGACCTTTTTAAAGAGTATATTCCTTGACAGCAACAATTTTGCTACATAACCAATATCCTCAGTTCACTGAAATGTCGCCACCTGCTCCTGGCCACTCAGAGCCAATGCAAGGTTAAAGAACTGTCACCAGCCACTTGGGCTAGCTTATTTTTCAGGCTGTCGCCCTCCACGGGTAAGCCAGATGTATTCCAGAGTCTGGGTGCTGACATACTGAGCGGATGAGATTGTGACAATCGAAAGAACAATTTGTGCTCTGCTCCTAGCATGCAGTGTAGGCTGATGGATGCATGCGTGGAGGACCAAGCATCTTCTCACTCAAGCTGTCTGGTCAGAAAGGTATGCGGAATCCCCGGGCAGAACTTAAAAATAATAAAGGGCAAAAGTAAGGACCAGGTATCCTTGGGTGACGTGCACACATCTACAAATTTACACCTGGGCAGCGACCATCTAAGGGCACAATTCCAAATACATCAATACTACCCTGAAAGACTGAGGGGGTAAGAGTGTTGCCACTGCAGGTAACATGGGGGTGTCTGAAGATTTCACCCCAATTGCACAACTGTGCTGTAACCCCAAAACGATTAGTTTCCACAAAAAAACATTAGCTCCACTACAAGTGTATGAATGGATGTGCCTTATCCCATAGAGAACAAATTGCAGTGGGGCGCTTTTTGGGGTTTCCCAGGCCCCCGAGCAACCCTGCGCCCTGCGTTCTTTTGAGGAGCACTAAAGTTAGTGTCCAGGTGTTCCCTGCACATGGCAAAAATGTAGTTGGAGAAAGCAAAAAAAACATGTGGGATACTCTTACATGCTGTATTACAGGTATGTGGTTCTTACACAAATGCAAGGTGTGTTAAAACCATACAGTTTAAGGTGGAAAACCAGCATATGCGAGTTCAACACGAATACACCAATGCAGTGGCGGCTCGCATAGGGCGTGCTGCGGGGTGGTGGGGCGGGGAAGGGGCAGGGTGGGGGGTAGTAAACTCGGACATACGACGGAACGGAGGAAAGTAATTATTACGTTCCTCCGTTCCGTCGTATGTCTGAGTTTACTACCCCCCCCACCTTGCCCCTCCCCCGCCTCACCGCCCCGCAGCACCCCCTATGCGAGCCGCCTCTGCACCAATGTCCCATTAACTGATTATGACTTCTCTGCTGCAGCCTAGGTTGCTTCAGAGGTTTAGGGATTTGGGAATGGTTCAAGGAAGGCTGAAACACCCCAGTGCTACACATCCAGGGGTTGGGATTGCACTCAGGGAAAGAAAAGATATTGCAGGAGAACACAGGAGTCAGCAGATGTACATCATAGAATAATCCATGGCCTGAAGCTGTACACTAGCAGCTGCAAACAGACTAGCTGAGTTGGGAATATGAGGGGTCATCACTTTCCAATTGTTGGGCTTCATTGTCATTGAGAGCAGGTTTTGCCAGAGACCCGAAGACTGGTACCTCAACAGTGGAGGTCCTTCAATCCCCTCTCAACCAGACAGCTGAGTTAAGCTCAAAAGGATCATGAAAGGAGAGCACCAGAAATGGCCATGTACGTGTGAGAGAAGAAATTGAGAAGATACGAGAAGATTAAGAGAGAGTGCAAGTAGCAAGTAATAAAAAAACGAATCAATGGAATGGAGGATGAGGGACAGGAAGAGAGTGGAAGGGAGAGGGGGACGGAGATATTTTGGAAGACAATATTTTTCACTCTGTCGTGTAGTGCATCCTTCTGGACTTGGTCTTTGAGGTAGACACCCTGATTTTGTCACAGTGGAATGTCCTGTCTACAATTTGAAGTGAAGAAGGAGCTACCATTTCAGAACATAAGAAGGTTATTGGCAATGAAGGAGGATGCAGTGCGTTTAGAGAAGAATGCGGGCCATTTGCTTGAAAAGGTTGGCAGTTTATTTCCGGCACCCACATCAAGTGAATACAAGTTCTATTTAAGGGCACCAAGTGAATACAAGTTCTATTTAAGGGCAAAGCATCATTAGGGAAACTGTCTTTATGGAAGACAAACTGCCTGGGAATTGATATTGTTCTTCCAAACTCACTTTTTGCTAAGGTAGATTTGTAGGCTTGGCCCAGAGACAGCTTTTGGTGGCTCGCCAGACACATGTAATGAAAAAAGCATAAATGAAAAATATGTACATATATAGATAAGTACAATGGCTTTGGATCAGCCCTCTTTAGCCTTTTATCTGTTGACCAGTCATACACATTTTGCTTCCACACACTCTAACTACAGGTTGGAGCAATGGATCAGTCCAAATCAGTCATTGGTTCTCTTGAACTGTGAGTGTTGGAATTTTGCCTGATCACATGTGCACATCTACCTATCAAGAAGTGCACTTCAGCGCCTGGGCCAGTGGGACAATACTTTACTTTGCCCGTTCTTTTTTTCTTTGTATTATTTATGTTTTTCTATTTTTATTAGCCATCCTCAGTGTTTAAATGGTGTTTTGTATTATAATATTCAAAGCCAATAGTTCCTTTTCTTTGCACCATGAAGAATGCTGTTTTGCTGTGATGTGTATTAAAACTAAAGAGGGTTTCTATACCTGTTCTAAGTACACCTCCTTGTAAGGATGCACTCATACTGTTTAATTAAAATTATAAGCAGTGATTATTTTTTTAATTTACAATTTGTATCACAAGCATATGGCTGCCAATTGTATTTGGCACCATGTTTTCTTCTTTTTATTATTCTTCTGGTATATGCTTGCATCAAAAATAAGTTACCATCTCACCAAGTTGCTTGACTTGTTTGAGTGCACCATGTCTGCCAGCATCAGTGTTGGGTTAAGTTACCCATTGTGCTAAAAAATAACTTCTTTTGCAAACGGTTATTATATTTTGATGCACGAATTCTACAGGAATAAGAAATCTAATCAGGGGTGCCAAGCCTAATGCGCTAGATGGGGTATGTGAAATAAACGTATAATAATAATATACTATTTAATTTGGAGAGGTTACTAGTCAATTGGTGTTATGAAGACTACAACAATAATTAAAGTGTTTATTGGTATTGAATATTCAGAGAGATTTGTTGTGGAGTGGTGTCATAGAGTTAGATGTTGAATTTCATTGCATTCCATCTGTAGAGAGGGATATTGGGTTTGCTTATATTAATTCTTCATATGATGATTTTTAATTTGCCTGCGACATACCTGAATAACTTGATGTATAGCATTCAGTAGAGTTACACCTGCAGGGCCAATATTATGTTTTGTCATGTTACTTAGCTTGCGGGAGTAATTCCGAAAATGGTACACCTTTAGGAAAGTCAGTCTGACCTTCCTGATCCAAAAAGGCAGTCACAGACCGCTTTGGCATGTCACTATCTACTACATTTCATGCAACCCCTAGATGCATGTTCTCCTTATTAGGTTTTTTACTGATGTTTAGCTTACATCTGTAAATAAAGATACCAAGGGGCATATTTACAAGCCCCTTTCGCCACAGGAGCATCACTTTTTTTGATGCTCCGGTGGCGTAGCGCCATTTTGCATATTTAGAAGGTGGTGCTGAGCCACTTAACATGGCTTAACGCCACCTTGTAAATATGCCCCTTTCTGCCACAATCTGCAGCGGCAAAGGGGCAGGCAATGGGTGTTGCTTTGGGCGTTCCACCACAACACCCATTGCTTTTTGACGCTGCCCCAAATTTACAAGGATGGGACAGCGCCAAAAACTAAGGCCAGGAAATACCTGGTCTTAGAATGGTGATACGGTTCTATGTGTGTTGCATTCTGCAGCACAATTAGAAAGAGCAAATCGCCATTATCGAGTGTTTATGTGCAGGAAGGTGTCCCTTCGTGCAACTAAAAAATCGCCCCTGCAGCGCAGGCACCCTTGCCATCTGGCGCAAGGGTGCCTGGCTGGCGCTAGGCAGCATTTTTAGCGCTAACGCTAGGGGAAACGCAGGGGTGCACTGTATTTTTGTAAATACGACGCATCCCTGCATTTTAAAAATGTTTAAAATGTCGGAGCGTGCTGTAGCCAAATTTGGCGTAACACCGTGCTCCGACATTTTTTAGTAAATATGCACCCATGTCTGAACATATCTGCTCCCAGGGAAGGGTGTTTGACAAGAGTAACTGGTGGAGATATACATTGTGTTGGGATATTTAACCCACCTAGATCAAAAACTGAGTTTAAATATTAAACGGAAATTGGTAGATACTTTGTAACTTGGTAATAAGCCTAGATTATTTGTGTTTGGTTGTATTAAACCTTCAGGAGTAGATATTTTGTATGGGCATTATACCTGTAGGGTTAGATCTTGTGTTTAATAGTGTGCGTGTTTGGGAATATTAAAAATGTGGGTATGGATTTTGTTTTTGATGGTATTAAAGCTGCATAGGTAACTGTTTGTAGGACAGTATAAAAACTGTTAAATATTGTTTTGGTGGTAACAAGCTTGCGGGGTTAGACATTGCACTTGTTTACACCTGAAGAGGTAGATGTTGTGTTTAGTACGGTTAACTGTACTGTTATACGTAGTGAAATTAAATATATAATCAGTATTTTCTAAGGTAGTATCAAACCTGCAGAAGTAGTGTGCTTGTACAATGTGATATTGTGTTCAGAGGTGTTAAAGATTCAGAAAGATATACTGTGTTGGTGTTACCAACTCTCACAAAGATTAATACTATGTTTGGTAGCATTACACTTGCAGAGACATGTATTGCATTTAATAACATTCAACCTGCAAAGGTGTGTTTGGTGGTTTTACCTCAATAATTGCAGATCTTGTATTTGTTGTATCAAATGAGCAAACAATCTGTGTTTGTTGGTTTACTTACACATGTGTAGATATTGTATCTGGTGATAAACTTGTAAATATAAATAGTGTGTTTGATGCTATAAAAGGGAAGCTTCAAATATTATGCTTGGTTATAATAAATCTATAGAGGTATATATTGTTTTGGTTTGATTAACCATGTTGAAACAGTGATCGTGTTTGCATGTATTCAGTTTGTTGTCTTAAACATATAGAGATATCTAATGTATTTGATGGTATTAAAACTAAAGAGGTAAATATTTGGCTTGGTGATTTTACTCATGCAGGTATACAAATTGTGTTTTGTGATATGTAAACAATGTTTGAAGTTATTGTTAGTGATATTATACCTGCAGGTGCAGATATTCTGTTTCATTATAATACATTTGTACAAGATATACATTGTTTCGACGTTAACATGCAGGTGTTGTGTTTGCTGGTATTAAAACTGCAGAGGAAGATCTCTTGTTTAGTTGTATTGATCATACAGATGTTGTGTTGTTTTTTTTCATTAAACCTACACCAGTCGATATAGTATTGGTGGTATTAAACCTTCAGTGCTAGATATTGCTTTTGTTCTTTTTACTCCTGCAGTTGTCAGGTTTGATGATATTAAGCCTCTATAGGTAGATATTGTATTTGGTGTTGTTACACCTGCAATGGTAGATGTTGTATTAACTGTATTAACATCCAAGTTAAGATACTGGGCTTGGCATTATCAAGCCTAAATAGTTAAATAATGGGTTTGGTGACATTAAACGTGCAATAGTAGATATTGTATTGGATGATTTCAAGCACACAAACAAACATATTTTGATGAATGTGATTGTGAGATAGGACAATATGCTTTATGTGCAGCTGACTCCCCTTCTAAGGAACTCCAAAAGATTCTAGCAGAATTCCACAATCCATTGTGCCAAAACACAGAAACACCACATTCTCGAGCCTTCAGTGACAGAAACTACATGGAATTGATCTAAAAAATTAGAAAAATAGAAAATTACCTCAAAGTGAAAATAGGTAAAACCACCACAGCACTGGACACAAAACCATATAAAGAGACAAAAGCAATGTTCCACAACTAAATACTTCCAATACTCTCTCAGAAAAAGATTTAATTACCATTATCAACGCGAGCAAACCATCAGGATGACTTGCATACCCAGCGCCCTGAAAAATCTTTAACGATATCCTCTCGCAACCTGTGCAGGAGCGGTAGGTAAAACCTACTCAACAAGTCCTTGGAACTAGATTAATTTCTACCCCAGCCGAAAGCCTTATACAATAGATCACTCCTCACAAAGATAAATTTCAACCTATGCGACCAAGCAAACTACAGCCCAATAATGGTAATAAATTTACTCAACTTTCCAAGTTTACAGAGGAAAATAAAGTAGTGCCTTATTTATTCTAGGAGGAGAAGATGCTCTGTTGCATACGTGCTGTATGTCCCATCTGCCATATTACAATTGTTTTAGATTATAATGCACTTGTAGTATATTGGATGGGACATCCACCACATGATGGATTATATAACCTGTCCACCAAACTCCAAATAAGGCCCTTTATGTCAGACCATACAATTGTATTTCATATCAGCCGTCACACCCCTTTCGATTGACCTAAAACTCACAGTGGATTAAAACGGAGTGGGCCACTCCACTGCGTCTGGATCTATCAACAACTTTTCACACTGTCCAACACCACACACTACTACAAAGACTCCATCATCTCTGAATATGTGAAAATGCTTTAAAATGAATTGCATCATACCTCAGAAAGACAAAGCATAGCATACCTACCTCCTTACCAACTTTCACGTACGCTCCTCACACCCAACACTGTGATCACAAAGAGCACCTTCTGAACACTGTCACATTTTTCCATACTTTGGATATCAATAAAAGCTACAAGGTACTCTCACTTTCGTGCTCACACACAAGCTTGTTTGTTCCACCAGCTTAAAACCCCAGTTTCATCATATGCAAAATGCAGCTCATCCATAATGCTGCCACAAGACACCTTCTCCACCTTCACCCAAAAGAACGCGTGACTCCAAACAATGACTCACTGGCTACCTACAGGTAGAAGAGCAATGTTCAAGACACTCTGCATTGTCCACAGAGCATGCAAAGGTAGAGGGCCACTGTGAGAAGTTGGCCTCGTATATGCTGTCCACTAATGAAAGTGGGCACCTTGTACCAGTCCAAACAACCCTTAAGGTGATTAGGTCAAAGATAACCTTTATTGAAAGCTATCCTAGTGGTAGCTATGGAGAGCAGCCTTCAGGCTAAGTCTTGAAGGAATGTTAAGCACCTTGTTTTACCAGAATGCAACCTTATAGTATTGGTTAAATGAAAGGGAAACCACACAGTAGTTATACAAATATGTATTTATTATATATAACACTCTCTAGTATCCTCTACACGAGGATAGAACACAAATCAAATAATACAGTTGCAAAGAATCAAACGTAAGTAGCACAATACACAGTGGGCTCCCGGGGGAGACCAAACCATATTCTAAATAAGTGGTATAAGAACCACGACTCGGGACTAGACCTAGTCTAGAAGGTGTAGAATCGCTGTGACCCCAAGGAACCACCCAAGGTGAGTGAGTAGGGACCCCACGGAGGACGGCTGCAGTGTGAGAACACGACCACGTGCTCTGTACAATTCAATGGGAAAGTCGCGGTTGGAAAATCAGAGATTAAGGACCCTTCCCAGCAGATTACAAAGACAACCCTTGGAACTTAAGAGTTTGGAGGGCCACCCCACCCGTGGATACCTTTGTACCAGAGTTACCTATCCCAGAGGAGCCGGGTGCATAAGTGCGAAGGGGCGTCGGAAACCCTCGTCGTTCTGTATGGATGTCGACAAAGAAATGCTGCTGCTGGAAGGAAGAAAAGTTTCCGATGGAATCCAAACATGGATTCTAGATGAGAAGAACCTGAAAGCAGAGGGGACAGAGTCTAGGTCACTTTGGAGTGACCAGGGGCTCAGTAGACGAATGCCCACTGATGTCGGGTGCTTCAGGTGTGTTGACGGTGATCTTGACTCTTCAGCTGTGCGGACCAGGAGACATCTTGGACGACCAGGAGCCCGATACGAGCTGTCCCACGAAGGATGTCGAGTGCTGAGGGGTGGGTGTCCGGCGGGAGCACCAATCAAGCCTTGGCAGCAGCAAACAAGGTAGATAGCCAAATTCGGTGTCGATCTGGCCCAGCAAGGACCAGGAGACTCACCGCAGCAAGGGAAGTCAGGGCAGGCCTGGAGCAACCAGGGGAGCCCAAATAAAGCAAAGTTGACCCTCAAGTGGACCCACAGGCCGAAGGCACAAGAGTCGCGAGGGGACCTCAGGCGGTTTCACAGGATACCAGTTAGCAGGGCATAGAGTGCGAGGATGCCGGAGTCCTTCTTAGAAAAGATGCGCTGGGGTCAGGGCTACAAATGGCCCAATGCACGGAATTGTTGCACGACAACAAGCATGTGCAGCTGCAAATGGACGTGTTGAACAGGGGTACGGGTTATACGGTCCCCACAAGGGATATCTGCCTCAAACTCTTTAAGAGGGCAGCTCAACCTCAGAGATCTTCAGAAACCCACCTCTTCTGTTGCTGGAGCCTTCGGAGTCCGCAGGAGCTCAGGGTCAGCAAACTGGTCAGATGCGTTACGGTGCCTGCGTTTGCAGGGGAGTGACTCCTTCACTCCAAGGGAGATTCTTCTGTTGTCTTGGAGGTCCAAGGTCCTGTACGGAGCCTGTATGGATCACGGACAGTGGCAAGACTGGGGACGGCAAGGGAAGACGAAGTCGAGCCCAAGGGAGGTCCAGCGAAGTCCAGCGTGTCCAGACGGTCGAAGTGTAGTGGTATCTTCTTGCAGTATCTTGTCCACGTAAAATCTAATGTCCTGTAGCCAGGTAACCCATTTTATACCCACGGGAAAGGGTTGGACAGATTCTAGGGACCCTCCTAGGGGAGGGACAGGACAGAGGGGTGGCTACACCCATGTCCTTTGTCCAGTTTCGCGCCAGAGCAGGAGCAAATGGCTCATAGAACTGGTTTGAACTGGACTATGCACAGGGACACCAAGTGTGCCCCCTTGTGCAGACTTTCTGGCACTGAGACAGTGCACCCACCCAGCCCCAATACACTAAATCCTGTCTGGAAGGTGTTAACACCTCCGTGTGACAGGATGCCTACTGTGCTGCCTTCCCCTGCTCGAGCTTGGCTCAGCAGCAGGAGGGCAGACTCGTGTCTGTGGCTGGCAGCATCCATTTTGTGCTGTAAGGCTCGAGAAAGTTGTTACCGGTAGACTTGGGTACCCCCAGAACCTCGGTTCTGAGGGGAGGAATCATACCTCCCACACCAGCTACTGGTGTGGAGGTATGATTCCAAGGTGTTTGACACCAAACACGAAATACTTCGTTGCAGTCGTTTTCGAGATAGCATTTACCGTGAGGTTATATTGCACCTCTACCTATATGTCTGGTAGTATCACGTACAGCCCGGGAGAATGGTCTCCGAAGACTGTAGAGGGGCCCTGCTCATGCAGGAGCACCCTCTCATGCAAAACCCAGCACCCTGCCTTCAGGATTGTTAAGGCCTGCTATAGGGGTGACTTACAAAGTTTTAAGTGTAGTGCTATATATAGATATAGTGAACCTATATCTAAAGTAAGTGGAGCAATCACCAACTTACACAGGCTGCAGTAGTAGACCGGAGGTTCCATTTTGCATGGCCTCTCATGGGTGGCATAATACATGCTTCAGCCCATGGGAGGCCTCTGGGGTACCTATGCCCTGGGTACATGTGTACCATATACTAGGGACTGATAAGGGTACCCCAGTATCCAATCTGGAGTTGTACCAAAGTACATATGTTGCAATTTAAGGGAGAAAGCAGATAGGCTGGGGTCCTGAATAGCAGGATTCCAGCCAGACTAATCAAAACAGTGGGTGCAAAAAGTGGGGGTAACCATAAGAAGCAGATCCTACTTTCCTACACAACCCCCCCAAACGAAAGGAGATGAGACTAACCTTGCCCAGTTGAGTCTTCATGTTCTAAGTGGAAATATCTGGAGTGTCCATCTGCATTGGCATGGTTACTCCCAGGTCTATGTTCCACTGTATAGTCCATCCCCTGTAGGGAAATGGACCACCTCAAAAGTTTGGGGTTTTCACCCTTCATCTGTTTTAGCCACAAGAGGGGCTTGTGCTCAGTCTGAACAATGAAGTGAGTTCCAAACAAGTATGGCCTCAACTTCTTCAGAGCCCAAACCACAGCAAAGGCTTCCCTCTCAATAGCTGGCCAACGTTTCTCTCTGGGGGTCAGCCTTCTGCTAATAAAATCTACTGGCTGATCCTGACCCTCTGCATTCAATTGTGATAACACAGCCCCTACCCCAACTCAGATGCATCAGTTTGAACAATGAATTGTTTGGAATAGTCAGGACTTTGCAGAATGGGAGCAGTGGACATGGCCTGCTTGAGGTCATCAAATGCCTTTTAACAGCTAACTGTCCACTGAACTTTCTTGAGCATTCTCTTTGATGTAAGATCATTCAAGGGAGTCACTATGGGCCCATAATCCTTTACAAATCTTCTGTAGTACCCAGTCAGGCCCAAGAAAACTCTGACCTGAGTCTGGGTAGTTGGAGCAACCCATTTCATGATGGTCTGGATTTTGCTCTGCAATGGTTGAACCTGGCCTCCACCCACAAGGTGGCCCAGGTATACAACCTAACTCTGCCCTATCTGTCACTTAGTAGCCTTGATAGTGAGGCCTGCCTTTTGCAAGGCCTCCAAAACATTTCTCAGGTGGACCAGGTGATCCTCCCAGGTGGAACTAAAGACAGCAATATCATCTAGATAAGCTGCACTATAGTCTTCCAGGCCTGTGAGAACTTTGTTCACCAACCTTTGAAATGTGGCATGTGCATTCTTCAAGCCAAAAGGCATCACCACAAATTGGTAGTGCCCATTAGTGGTTGAGAATGCTGTTTTTGGCTTGGCATCCTCAGCTAGTCTGATTTGCCAGTAGCCAGCTGTAAGGTCAAAAGTACTCAGAAACTTGACTGAGGCCAAAGTATCTATGCGTTCATCTGCCCTTGGAATAGGATGAGCATCAGTCCTAGTGACTGCATTGAGTCCTCTGTAGTCAACACAAAATCTCATCTCTCTCTTACCATTTTTGGTGTGAGGTTTAGGTACCAAGACCACTGGACTAGCCCAAGGACTAGTTGAGGGCTCAATGACTCCCAATTCCAGCATCTTTTGGACCTCAGCCCTGATGCTGTCCCTGACATGGTCAGATTGCCTGTAAATGTTGTTCTTTACAGGTAGGTTTTCACCTGTGTCCACTTCATGGGTACACCAGGTGGTCTGACTTGGAGTCATTGAGAACATTTGCCTAAACTGATTGAGGACCTTCCTGCAATCAGACTGTTGCTGCTCAGTGAGGCTGCTTGCCCAAGCTACACCATCTACTGAGCCATCATCAGGGTTCTGTGAGAGGAGTTCAGGGAGTGACTCACTCTCTTCCTCCTGTCCCTCATCAGTAGCCATGAGGAAGCCCATGTCTGCCCTGTCAACATAAGGCTTGAGCCTGTTCGCATGGAGCACTCTGTGGGGGCTCCTGGGAGTTCCAAAGTCCACCAAGTAAGTGACCTCTCTCTTTTGCTCAAGTATTGTGTGGGGTCCACTCCACTTGTCTTGGAGAGCTGCTGGGGCCACAGGCTCCAGCACCCACACCTTCTGTCCTGGCTGGTAAACAGTCAAGACAGCCTTTTGGTCATGCCAGGCCTTTTGCAATTCCTGACTAGCCTCGAGGTTTTTGGATGCCTTCTTCATATACTCAGCCATCCTGGAGCGGAGACCAAGTACATAGTCCACAATATCCTGTTTAGGAGGTTTGAAAGGTAACTCCCATCCCTCCTTCACCAAACACCGTGGACCCCTAACTGGGTGACCAAACAAAAGTTCAAAAGGGCTGTAGCCAACCCCCTTCTGTGGCACCTCTCTGTAGGCAAAGAGAAGGTAGGGCAACAGAACATCCTATTTTCGCCTGAGCTTTTCTGGGAGCCCCATTATCATGCCCTTTAGGGTTTTGTTGAGCCTTTCAACCAACCCATTGCATTGAGGATGATAGGGTGGGGTAAACTTGTAGTTGACACCACACTCTTTCCACATTGCAGTTATGTAACTAGACATAAAGTTTGTACCTCTGTCTGTTAAGACCTCCTTAGGAAAACCCACCCTGGAGAAAATCCCCAGGAGGGCCCTTGCCACCACAGGTGCTGTGGTGGTCCTAAGGGGAATAGCTTCTGGATACCTGGTAGCATGGTCCACCACCACCAGGATGTAAGAATGTCCAGATGCTGTTGGAGGGTTCATGGGACCAATTATGTCAATCCCAACCCTCTCAAAGTGAACCCCCACCACAGGTAGTGGTATCAGGGGGGCTTTGTAGTACCACCTGCCTTACCACTGGCGTGGCAAGTGATACAGGAGCGACAAAACTCCTTTGTGTCCTCTGACATATGAGGCCAGTGAAAGTGATGGACAAGCCTGTCCCAAGTCTTGCTTTGGCCTAAGTGTCCTGTCAGGGGAATGTCATGGGCTAGGGTGAGTAGGAAGCCCCTAAACTTCCAAGGTATAACCAACCTCCTGGTGGCACCAGGCTTGGGGTCTCTACCCTCTGAATATAGAAGTCCCTCATCCCAATAGATCTTGTGGGACCCACTGACATTCCCTGCAGCCTCAGCAGCAGCTTGCTGTCTGAGGGGTTCAAGAGAGGGGCAGGTTTGCTGCTCCTGGCTCAGATCTGCCCTAGAAGATCCCCCTGTCCCCAAAAACTCAACCTGATCAGGTTCAAGTTCATCTGAGACAGTTCTTTCTGTAGGACTGGAGTCATCTTCCTCAAAAGACTGACCCTCACTCTGGGCCTGGAGGGAAGACTCACCCTTACCCCTCCTGCTCCTCTTCTTGGAAGGCACCTGGTCCATCTTTTCAGGATCCAGGGCCTGCTCAGTGGCTCTCTGTTTGGCCTGTGACCTAGTCATAGCAAACACATCTGCAGTGATGCCCAACATTGCTGCATGAGTCCTGATTTCCACTTCAGCCCAGGCTGAAGTCTCCAAATCATTGCCCGACAAGCATTCCACAGGGAGGTCTGAACTTACCACAACCTTCTTGTGGCCAGGTACCCCTCCCCAGGTGAAATTAACAACTGCCAAGGAATGGTCTGTCCTGACATTGCTAGCATTGGTCACTTGGTACATCTCACCAAGTATGATGTGGTCAGGGTCCACAAGATCTTTTGTCACCATTGTGACACTTGCACCTGTGTCCCTGTATGCCATGGCCTCCTTACCATTTATTAAAGGCTGTTGTCTGTATTTGCCCAGGTTACTGGGACTAACAAATAAGGAGGCAATATCCATGCCTCCATCACAGCCCAGAACAGCCTGAGCTGTAGTTCTGACTAGGCCAGAACCCACCTCAGAGCCCAAGGTTAACCCCACTATTCCCTTGTTCTGTGTACCACCACTTGAATCTGTGCTAGGGGGAGCAGTTGCCTTAGGGGCAGTGGTGGTAGGAGTAGAATCCTTGGCCCTTGGACAATTGGCATCTTTGGTCCAATGGGTTTTCTTTTTACATATGTGACACCAAGGTTTCCTTTTGCCTTTTCCCTTGTTAGATTGTGACTCCCCCCCCAGATGCAGGTTTTTGCGGCCCTGATGAAGACTTTTGATCTTTATTTTTGCCCCCACCCTTATCTGAGTTCTTAGAGTCTGGTTTCTTCTGGTCACCACCATTGGTCTGAGCTTTCTGCTTCACCCTGGTTCTAACCCACTTATCTGCCTTCTTTCCCAATTATTGGGGAGAAGTCAGATCAGAGTCAACCAGGTATTGATGCAACAACTGGTTTTGGCAATTATTAAGGATCTGCTCCCTCATAATCAAGTTGTACAATCATTCACCTTGCTACCAGGTAACCAGCCTTCCAGAGCCTTAATGGCACAATCAACAAAGTCTACCCAGTCCTGGGTCTGTGTCTTCTGGGTGTCCTGTACTGTTCAGTGGTTAAGCCAAACCCTTCAATGAGAGCACCCTTCAGGACTGAATAATTGTCAGCATCCTCTTCTCTAACGGTGAGGAGCTTATCTCTACCTTTGTCAGCAAAGGAGAGCCACAAGATAGCTGTCCACTGCTCTTGAGAGACCCTTTAAACTTTACAGGCCCTCTCCAAAGCAGTTATCCATTTCTGGATGTCATCCCCTACATGGAAGGGAGGGACAATCTTGCTCAGGTTCCTATGATCAAAGGTGTGTTCCCTAACCCTAGGGACACTATAGCTGCCACCAAGGGACTCTAGTCCCAATTTCTTTCTAGCCTTCTGGACTTCTAGGGACTCTTTATCCAGGGCCAATTGCTGTTGCCTGAGCCTAAACTTAGCTTTCTCAAGCTCTAGTAATTGGCACTCCCTGTCATAAGAGTTGTCCCTCTTGCTAGAAACAGAGGTCCCTATAGAATGTCTAGAATGATCTGACTCAGCAGAGGGAGACCTAGATCTCCTTGGTAAACTCTGCACTCTCCATGGAGGACTAAAGTGATGGTCCTCTTGACCCTCTTCTTCTTCTTCCTCCTGGGGATCTGAGTTGTTCAGGGGTGGATCATTTTGATCCTCCTGTCCACGGTTTGACTCTAGGTCATAGAAGGTGTCCCCTCCTGACCTATCTTCTTCCCCTGTACCACCCACTCTATCCTGCTCATCTGACCCAGGGGTCTTCCTAATGTCATCTAGCAGTAATGCATCAATGAGACGTTGAGTGTTGGCATTTCTCCCTGTCTTCAGCTTCCTAGATACACACATAGCTTTTAATTCAGTGAATGCAAAGCTATCATAGTTAGTAGGCAGGATGCCACCAGTGGTATTCCCATTAGAAGACATACTAAGTGAGGTGTAGTGTAGGCACCTACCTAACCTAGTGGGAACTAAACTCTCTTAGGTTGGAGAAAGGGTGTGCTAGACCCTTGGCTTGCCCAACCCCAAGTTCGGTAGAACTTACTATCTTAAGCTAGTATTATATGTTCCTAGATACTAGTGGTTTTTCAGTTAATCAATACAAAGATTTATCTGGTAAAACAATGCAGGCTTGAATCCCAACCGCTGCACACCAATGTGAGAAGTTGGCCTGGTATATGCTGTCCACTAATGAAAGTGGGCACCTTGTACCAGTCCAAACAACCCTTATGGTGATTAGGTCAAAGATAACCTTTATTGAAAGCTATCCTGGTGGTAGCTATGGAGAGCAGCCTCCAGGCTAAGTCTTGAAGGAATGTTAAGCACCTTGTTTTACCAGAATGCAACCTTATAGTATTGGTTAAATGAAAGGGAAACCACACAGTAGTTATAAAAATATGTATTTATTATATATAACACTCTCTAGTATCCTCTACACGAGGATAGAACACAAATCAAATAATACAGTTGCAAAGAATCAAACGTAAGTAGCACAATACACAGTGGGCTCCCGGGGGAGACCAACCATATACTAAATAAGTGGTATAAGAACCACGACTCGGAGACTCTGGTCCACGTTGCTTGGAAGTCCTCCATGCCTTTGAGCGGGTCTCCGGCCTGCGGCTCAACCCGGAGAAATCTACCCTGGTTCCCCTCCACCCATCGCGAGCCTGTTTCGACTGGCAGACAACTATTCCCTTGTGCAGACAGTCATTCAAATACTTAGGAGTTTGGGTGACCTTGCTCCCGGAGCTTGAGTGGGCCCTCAACCTTACACCCCTGGTTACCAAGGCCAAGGCAGACCTCAAACGCTGGCAGTCCCTTCCTCTCAATCCCCTTGGCAGAAGTGCGCTCTTTAAAATGATGGTTCTCCCCCGCTTTCTATACATTCTTCAAAACATAACCTTTCATCTCCCAGGGAGCTGGTTCCACGAGATTGATGGTCTGCTCACCCGGTTCTTGTGGAAGGGCGGACGGCCACGTATGGCCCTGGCTCACTGTCGGATACCCCCTTATGATGGCGGCATGGGTGTGACTAATCTCCACCTTTATTATTTGGCCACCAGACTTATTGTTGTTCATGACTGGTTTGTTGGCGGCTGGTCCGATCCGGCGTACTGGGTGGAGCTCCGGACTATGGATTTTCCAAAGCTCCAAGCCTACTTGTACGGGGCCCCCATACCACAAGTCCTCCCCCCTGTCACTAGGGCAGTCTTATTGGCTTGGCGCACTGCCTTGCGCCATACGAGATGGGATGGGAAGCTCATCCAACACACACCCTTGTGGCATGGTATCTGGCTGCGCAAGACTTCGACTCTCCAAGACTTCCGTCAATGGGACCAAATTGGGATTTCGATCCTTGGTGACGTCTGGGTTGGGGATCACATCAGGGCCTTTTCGGATTTGCAGCAGCGATACTCTCTTCACGTCTCCCAGTTTTACAAATATCTGCAGCTTCGTCACGCCCTCACTGTACACATTCCGTCAGCCACCTCCCTTCCCGAATTCAGTCCCCTCGAGGCCCAGGTTATGATGGGGAACTTGGGTAGAGGTGGGGTGTCGTGGATCTATCGCTCCCTTGTGAACAATGGTCCCGCGACCCTGGATTCGCTGCGCACCCGCTGGGAAGGTTGGCTTGGCCCCCTGGAGGATGCAGACTGGCGGGACGCGCTCATGGCTCCCAAAACGTTGACGACCTCCTCCAAACTACGCCTAATCCAACTCTACTATCTACATACGCCGTATCTCACTCCTGCGCATCTGTACAGAGCCCGATTGCACCCCTCCCCAACCTGTGCGCGGTGCGAACACGCCCCAGCTGATTTTTATCATGTGGTCTGGCAGTGCCCTGTCCTTGCAGCATTCTGGGCGGGTGTGGAACTAGAGCTTACACAGACCTTGTGTTGGGCAGTCCCTCATGACCCACTACGTCTTCTCCTAGGTGTGTTTGATGGACTGGATGGCTCTCAAGCCGATAAACGTTTCCTTGGGACCGCAGTTGCGGTGGCAAAACGAGACATTGCGGCGGCCTGGTCTCAGGCCACACCTCCTACTGTACGGAAATGGCGTAGGGAGGTGGATTGGTGCGCGACCCAGGAGGAACCCCTCTTTGAGGCCCGGGGTTGCCCTGAAATGTTTGAAAAGATCTGGGGTAAATGGCTCAACCTACTGTCTTGATTGTTGTGTGTATTCATACCTATTCTGTTAGACTTATACAGGGGCCCACTTTAGAGCCTGATGCTCAGGTCTATGTCATCACCTTTACTGTTAACGGTCCTCGAAGTATTGTGCTTGATTTTGCTGTCACTGCGAATGTTTGTTTTCACCTAAATATCAATAAACTTGATTATCAAAAAAAAAGAACCACGACTCGGGACTAGACCTAGTCTAGAAGGTGTAGAATCGCTGTGACCCCAAGGAACCACCCAAGGTGAGTGAGTAGGGACCCCACGGAGGACGGCTGCAGTGTGAGAACACGACCACGTGCTCTGTACAATTCAATGGGAAAGTCGCGGTTGGAAAATCAGAGATTAAGGACCCTTCCCAGCAGATTACAAAGACAACCCTTGGAACTTAAGAGTTTGGAGGGCCACCCCACCCGTGGATACCTTTGTACCAGAGTTACCTATCCCAGAGGAGCCGGGTCCTTGCAATCGCACATTTGACGCGTATGGGATTCCAAGCAGTAGGACGACATACACTGGAGTACACTTTTGAAAAGGATGTAAAGAGCCTGAAAAAGAAGATTTTAAGAATTAATCAATTGGTTTTCACACTACGGACTGACTTGAAGAGATCCTAGTGTCAGAATTGCTTATAGAAATGAGACTTCATTTCTATTAAGGCACTCTGTCGTTAACCTGCTGACCTGCAGGTACCACATATACTGAAATTGGCCGCTTTGGACAATAATTCTGAGTTTCCTACGTTAACCTGCCGACCTATAGGTAGTATATTAACTGGACCTGATCGCCTAGGACAATAACCTTGAGACATCCCATGTTTCTTAAATGAGTTTCAGTACATCTTGGTCCTGAGGAAGGTGGTTTTTTCCACTGAAACGCGCGTAGACCGCAATTGCTTTTTGAGAAGTGGTCCCTGTGAGCATAACCCATTGAGCTGGGTGCTTTGGAAACATCTTCATCGGCCCCTATGCAACCAAATTGGGACCCTCCACAGGGTCGAAACTTTTTAATTTATATGCTGTATGAGTTGTGTGGTATGGTAAGAATGAGGTTAAATGACAGCAATATATTGGTAGTGGATGATGAGTCAGTTTTAACTATTTTCATGTTTTCTGGGATGTCCTATGTTATATAAATGGAGTGATACCTACAAAAAATTACTTATGAAAATTTAGTTCATTATATGTGTTATAAATGTATGTACCTGTATAACATATTTTAGAGATATGTGTCTATACAAAAAAATATATAAAAATAACTTGCACAATAAAATGTTTTGTAATTTAGAAAAAGTCTGTTGATCAAATTTTATGTAAGGACATATGTCTAGACAGCTGTATACTATGTGAGTGTTATGGTAACATAGAACCTTAATGGTCGTGTACGAAATTGAATAGGTCGGCATAGAGGTTTCTACCCTTATCGGTTTCTTCATTCCTCCCTCCTCTTGGACCTAAGTGTAATTCAGGGAGGGCCTTTTTTCTCTTTATTAGCCCTTCCCAGCAGATTACGAAGACAACCCTTGGAACTTAAGAGTTTGGAGGGCCACCCCACCCGTGGATACCTTTGTACCAGAGTTACCTATCCCAGAGGAGCCGGGTGCATAGATGCGAAGTGGCTTCGGAAACCCTTGTCGTTCTCTATGGATGTCGACAAAGAAATGCTGCTGCTGGAAGGAAGAAAAGTGTCCGGTGGAATCCAAACGTGGATTCTAGATGAGAAGAAACTGAAAGCAGAGGGGACAGAGTCTGGGTCACTTTGGAGTGACCAGGGGCTCTGTAGACTAATGCCCACCGATGTTGGGTGCTTCAGGTGTGTTGACCGTGATCTTGACTCTTCAGCTGTGCGGACCAGGAGACGTCTTGGATGACCAGGAGCCGGATGCGAGCTGTCCCATGAAGGATGTCGAGTGCTGAGGGGTCGGTGTCCGGCAGGAGCACCAATCAAGCCTTGGCAGTGGCAAACAACGTAGATGATCAAATTCGGTGTCGATCTGGCCCAGCAAGGACCAGGAGACTCCCCACAGCAAGGGGAGTCAGGGCAGGCCTGGAGCAACCAGGGGAGCCCAAATAACGCAAAGTTGACCCTCAAGTGGACCCACAGGCTGAAGGCACAGGAGTCGCAAGGGGACCTCAGGCGGTTTCAAAGGATACCAGCTAGCAGGGCACAGAGTGTGAGGATGCCGGAGCCCTTCTTAGAAAAGATGCGCTGGGGTCAGGGCTACAAATGGCCCAATGCACGGAATTGTTGCACGACAACAAGCATGTGCAGTTGCAAATGGACCCGGTGCACAGGGGTACGGGTTATATGGTCCCCATGAGGGATATCTGCCTCAAACTCTGTAAGAGGACAGCTCGACCTCGGAGACCTTCAGAAACCCACCTCCTGTGTTGCTGGAGCCTTCGGAGTCCGCAGGAGCTCAGGGTCAGCAAACCGGTCAGATGCGTTACGGTGCCTGCGTTTGCAGGGGAGTGACTCCTTCACGCCAAGGGAGATTCTTCTGTTGTCTTGGAGGTCCACAGGGTCCTGTACGGAGCCTGTATGGATCACAGCCCACGTCGCCCGACAGCACAACCTCAACATCATCTCCTACGCCGACGACACCCAGCTGATCCTCTCCCTCACCAAAGACCCTCACACCGCCAAAGCCCACCTCCACGAAGGAATGAAGGCCGTCGCCGAATGGATGAGGACCAGCCGCCTGAAGCTGAACTCGGACAAGACGGAGGTCCTCATCCTTGGTTCCAACCCTTCAGCCTGGGACGACTCCTGGTGGCCAACATCACTGGGAACAGCCCCGCCACCCACCGACCACGTACGCAACCTAGGGGTAATCCTCGACCCCACCCTCTCCATGACTAAGCAGGTCAACGCCGTTTCCTCATCCTGCTTCAACATCCCCCGAATGCTCCGCAGGATCTTCAAGTGGATCCCCACCGAAACAAGAAAAACAGTCACCCAGGCCCTCGTCACCAGCAGGCTGGACTACGAAAACGCCCTCTACGCAGGAACGACGGCTAAGCTCCTGAGACGGCTGCAACGCATCCAGAACGCCTCTGCACGTCTTATCCTCGACATCCCCCGATGCAGCCACATCACACCCCACCTGAGAGACCTGCACTGGCTCCCTGTCAACAAGAGGATAACCTTCAAGCTCCTCACCCACGCACACAAAGCACTCCACAACTCCGGACCAACCTACCTCAACAGACGACTCAGCTTCTACACCCCCACCCGCCAGCTCCGCTCGACCAGCCTCGCCCTCGCCACAGTCCCCCGCATCCGGAAAACGACCGCCGGCGGCAGATCCTTCTCCCACCTCGCCGCCAAGACCTGGAACACCCTCCCCACCAACCTCCGACAGACCCAAGACCTACTGGCCTTCAGAAGACTCCTCAAGACCTGGCTCTTCGATCAGTAGCAGCACCACCCCCCTCTTCCCCCAGCGCCTTGAGACCCTCGCGGGTATGTAGTGCGCTTTATAAGTGACATGATTGATTGATTGATTGATTGACAGACAGTGGCGAGACTGGGGACGGCAAGGGAAGATGAAGTCGAGCCCAAGGGAGGTCCAGCGAATTCCAGCATGTCCAGACGGTCGAAGTGTAGTGGTATCTTCTTGCAGAATCTTGTCCACGTAAAATCTAATGTCCTGTAGCCAGGTAACCCATTTTATACCCACGGGAAAGGGTTGGACAGAATCTAGGGACCCTCCTAGGGGAGGGACAGGACAGAGGGGTGGCTACACCCATGTCCTTTGTCCAGTTTCGTGCCAGAGCAGGAGCAAATGGCTCCTAGAACTGGTTTGAACTGGACTATGCACAGGGACACCAAGTGTGCCCCTCGTGTAGACTTTCTGGCACTGAGAATGTGCACCCACCCAGCCCCAATATACTAAATCCTGTCTGGAAGGTGGTAACACCTCCCTGTGACAGGTGCCTATTGTGCTGCCTTCCCCTGCTCGAGCTTGGCTCAGCAGCAGGAGGGCAGACTCGTCGCTGTGGCTGGCAGCATCCATTTTGTGCTGTAAGGCTCGAGAAAGTTGGTACCGCTAGACTTGGGTACCCCCAGAACCTCGGTTCTGAGGGGAGGAATCATACCTCTCACACCAGTTCATGGTGTGGAGGTATGATTCCAAGGTGTTTGACACCAAACACGACATACTTCGTTGCAGTCGTTTTCGAGATAGCATTTACGGCGAGGTTATAATGCACCTCTACGTCTGGTAATATCACGTACAGCCCGGGAGAATGGTCTCCGAAGACTGCAGAGGGGCCCTGCTCATGCAGGAACACCCTCTCACGCAAAACCCAGCACCCTGCCTTCAGGGTTGTTAAGGCCTGTTATAGGGGTGACCTACAAAGTTTTAAGTGTAGTGATGTATATAGATATAGTGAACCCATATCTAAAGTAAGTGGTGCAATCACCAACTTACACAGGCTGCAGTAGCAGACCGGAGGTTCCATTTTGCATGGCCTCTCATGGGTGGCATAATACATGCTTCAGCCCATGGGAGGGCTCTGGGGTACCTGTGCCCTGGGTACATGTGTACCATATACTAGGGACTGATAAGGGTACCCCAGTATCCAATCTGGAGTTGTACCAAAGTACATATGTTGCAATTTAAGGGAGAAAGCAGATAGGCTGGGGTCCTGAATAGCAGGATCCCAACCAGACTAGTCAAAACAGTGGGTGCAAAAAGCAAAAAGTGGGGGTAACCATAAGAAGCAGATCCTACTTTCCTACACACTATATCTACAAGTTAAATTCAAGTCATACAAACAAAACTGAACACTGTGCTCCAGGTCGTGCACTACAGGTCATAGCAGCACCTTACTGTAAGGAAGTCTTAGGATGCTCCTCTTTTCAGTGCAAGTCGCCAAGCCTTGGTACTCACTACCATGAAGGCTTTGATGCATTCAGGAGCCTATTTCCAAAATAACTATATAATCCCACAACCCTGTGATAGAACCCATCAAGTACAACCTACAGTTAATTGATATGGAACAGCCCAAACCAGCACACTACTTTTTATATCCAACTACGTTATGAAGAACTGACCTCTGTCTACACTGGAAAGTAATGTCAATTCATTTATAATCCTCCAACTCTCACACTAATACTAATATCAAAATACTCAGCAGCCGGGCAGTGGATTGCTGTTCAGATGCAGCATAATTATTCTCTTATACTACTTGACCCGCTTACATTCAGATAAGTCAGAACTGCTACGGTCATGCCCATCACCCAGTACTGTACCAGTCCGTCTACAGCATTAAAGCACCCATCACCAATTGAACAGGCATAAAATAACTGAAGAGATCTGCCTCATACTACTTGCCAGCGGAGGACTTTAATTTAGTCCATTCCTGCATGTCCCAACATGCATCATACTATGACTGACTGCTTCTTGGAATCTCACATTGACGTACATGGGATTATAGTAACAAAGTCCATCTCAGCTGATCTCTCCATCATCTCTTCCTTCAACCTATGACTGCTAAGGAGCAAAAACTTTAAACAAATCATCTCAGAATGGACGACCTAGTGCACTAACCAGATAGGTGGACTAGGATTATAGTAAATACTATAAAGTGACCTTCAAAGCTGCCAGCACAAAGAAAACCATAAAGGACATGCCTCCCCCACACCTCTTCATCACACTGCTAAGTGCTGCGCCCATAACATGATAACCGCACCTTGTGATCCTCACACACAAAATGCATCCCACATAGGATCAGAAACAAAGACAACACACTTCCAGTCCCACACCCTACACGCTGTAGCATGCTGCCCACTGAGGCAAGCATTTCAGTGCCATACAAAGGAGTAGTGAGCACTATATAAATGCTGAAATACAATAAATGTGACATGTAGTAGGCCGAAATTAGTGTTCATGGCCTTCTGTTGCCAGGACCAGGCCGAGTAGCTTAGATTCCCTTTGTTGAATGTTGCCTGCTAAAGACAATATGTCTTAACAAGCTCCTGCCTATGTCAGCTTGGACAATGTCTTCCTCCCCTATCACACACATGAATGGGCCTGCTCTCTCCGTCGCACACATGCAGCACACGAGCTGCTTTAGTTGTATGAACGCCTCGAGAGCAGCTTCCCTGCCTCCTGAGACAAGAATAGAGTGGGAAGGTCTCATCGGCTCCGAGAAGCAGAACAATGTGATTTCATTGCTGGAACGCAGAAAGCAGAAGGTGAGACTGGCGGGTTCCCCTGTGCCAGCTCCAGACTGGCAGAGTGAGGCATCCTTGCTGCTTGAAATGCACAAGCTGTGCCGCCTCTTTGTATTTCATTAGCAAAATTTAGCCGGCCATCTTGGCTGCTTCCGCTTCGCAGGTTGTGTCTGCAAGGGCTACGCAGGCGAGTCAGACTGTTTCAGGGCTGTGGCCCCTCAAAAGTGCCTGCAATGTCATTTAACTGGAGGCGGAATGACCACATTTCTTGCAACGTATCACAGAAGGCTTGGCATCTTGATTGACAGCTCAGGCATAGGGTGGCTGGAGAACACTGATGAAGGAGACTCAAAAGGAAGTACTGTCCTGAATTATGGGCAGGAAATATCTGAGTGACAGCTGTGCTGGCCAAGCAGAGGGGTGTCCTTGAAAGTGAGGCTGAAAGAGTCCTGAAGAGCATCGGTGTGGCTAAGAAGCATATTCTGGCGGGACCAGGAAGTTATGTTTACGAGAAAGAGCTGAAGTAGAACGAGGCTAGGTGAGAGGGGCAATGCATTCAGGTGAAGAGGTCTGGGAGACAGCTTGATATTTTAACAGTTGTGACGTAACCTGCCTGTTTAAGAATAGTCTCTGTACAGTACAAACATATGACTATTTCTGCCGCTCTGCCCTGATATTTCAACACCTCATTCCAATACTGTCAACTGCTTTTGTGACCAGTCATTCAAAATGACCATGTTTGCCCCGGAGTGTCTTGTTAAAAATGTTCCTGAAAGTTGACAACCAGACTTGTGATATGTGATGGCCTGTTGGCAGACACGAGTACTGTATGTAGTCTATTAGCTTGTCATGTCCATGAGATGGAATAATGAAAGGTAGGACACAGCTTTACCTTTAGTAAAAATTCAGACTTTTCCGTGAGGAAGCACATCGGCAGCGACAGAATTCCAAGTGTGGGGAACACTGAGAAACAGTGATGGCCAGGCAGAGGGCAACAAGGAAAACAAATATTTAGTTAGCGAGAGAGTGACAGGGAAGTAGACCGAAAGAAGGACTGGCGGATCAGAGAGGTACCTGCATGAGACAGATAGCAAGGGATTTGACAGAAAAGGAGAAACCTTGAGGAAGAAGAGAAGGGGCGAGAAAGTGGTGCTAGTGAGGCTTGAAGAAAGGTCAGGAGAGAGGAAAATAAGTGTTATATACGAGTAAATGTAGAATTCAGAGTGGGTAAGCAATAGGCAGCAAGAGGTAATGTGGGTCCAGAATTCTGTGATTTTGCTTCCTCGTTCTTGCGTAGGATCTCTTTGGTGGCTGGTGTTCTTCCTCACTTCGTGCTAATTTTAGAGATTCTCAAAATTAAGCATTTTCAGGCCAAGTGAGATTCAACATGTCCCACTGCCTCCTTTCTCATCAGAATGCTTTCTGTCTTCAGCACATAAAAGAACTTACCTAGAGGTCTCAATATAAGTATTATCATCCTCGTCTACACCTGTCAGTGCACCATATTCTTGGCAATTGACGTAGTGTGTGGGGCCCCAGTAAAGTTTTGCAGCTACTAATACCTATGAGCCGGACTCTGTAGCTTCTGGTGGATCATCAATGTAGTTTGCAGATCATCTCTGCCAGGAATGTTATGGTAATCAATGCCACGAATTTGCCAATAATCGGTGATAATAAACTGTTGATCATCACTGCCATTAATTTGCTCATCATGACTGCCATAACGAGAGCTTCTTCCATGAATCTGTTGATGCCCCTGCAGATCATCATTGGCATGAATTTGCTCTCATCTTGTCTTTGTTGTTTGAAGCTTCCTTAAATTTTATGATCACCACTGACATACGTTTGTTAAGAACTGGCTGTACATCACTGCTATGAATTTTCTGATCCTCAGTGGCATGACTTTTCTGATAGCTACTGACGTGAGTTTGCCATCATTGCATTGATAATGAGACTTACTGCCATGAATTTGAGTATGCTGCTGCTTATCGCTGCCATAAATTTGATGATCACTCCTGATAAAGACATCAACCAAACATTGCTGCCATAAATTTTATGAACAGCACTGCCATCCCTTAGCAGATCATTTCCACCACAGAACTGATCTTCATTTTCGGCACAGGTTGAATAATCATCCTTGCCAAATATTGGTTGTTTGCCACAACCGTAAGTGTGCTTTTCATTGAAGGCCTGATCCTACGGCTACTCCTGTATGAGGCAGGAGAAGCATAGTGCAACTGAGTGTGCATCTGGGTGCAAATTTCGCAAAGTATTGCCCAACATAATGGCTGTTACTCTAGGACCTGCTTAATGTTTATTCTAGTAAAAACAGCTGCAGAGCTTATTTGCTAAAGGCACTGTACGTATCCATAGATTGGAAGTGTTACGACATTCCATGCAGGAACCAGAAACCAGCTCAACATTCGCCTGGAGATCAATTTCCAGGCCACCCTGCATTTGTAGGATACACTATTATGATTTTAATATCAACTTGAAAAAATATATCTGTGAAATTGATTGTCAGCGTATTCCCAAGATAAGTACATATTGGAAAGAATAAATGAATTACTTGTAACTCCACATCAACTAAATTTGATGATATGTTGGATGGTGATATTGTGTAGATTATTTTGGCAGATCGATATTAAAACCATGATAAAGTGGGCAAATCTTGTACAAGTATGGGACAGATACCTTTAGTTTTCACTAGAGGTCATCTGGTTAGATATTAATCTGAGAGTAAACTAAACAATAAAAAAAAAATTTTTTAAATCCATGCATCTGACTGGATATTATTGCTCTTCATTGATTGTGATAAGCTGTGGTCCCACGCACTTGGATCCGGCCCTACGTGTAAAAATGTCTGTGAAGCCTTCAATGGACCAGTCAAACAACATGCCATGTTATGTGGAATTACTACAGGCGGCTGCAGCTGTGATACGTCGGATGCCAAGAGCTGCTTACTCCCATCTCTCTATGCTGTACTGTTTATCAGAAAGACACTGGGCTCAGTGAAAAGTATTGGTTTCCAATTATTGGCAACGATGAGGACATGTTTACTTGACAGCCCCCTCTTTGCACTTCCAAATCTGGCGAGGCCTGGATCCATTTGAACTGGCTCACTGCTTAGCCCATATTTTGCAGATCTGCCTACCAAGACGGACCATTATTTTCTGACATTTTTGCTAACATTGCTCAAAAAGCTTCAAAATGTTCTCCTGGCAAAATTGCTGGTCTCTCGCCAATCTGCTGTTTTTCCAGCTGTCTCGTCATCCGTCAGTTAAGTTAAACAAATAGGGCTTCATTCTGTCAGAAACCGTATCTGAGCTCAAGCCAGTTGCAGTTCCTGCAGCTGAGGCATAAGGAGGGGCTGATTTAATTGAAACCAATGGAGAGAAGGTGAAGCTCCTCTGGGTACTCCAGTCTGATGGCCAAAAAAGTGTGGGCCCAGATTCTCGGTAGGATGGGGAAGAGTTTGGCCAGCTCTAATCTAAGGTGTATACTCGTAACGGAAAACATGCTCCAATCCCATACATGGTTCCTGCCTCTAAGATGTCCGATAGATGAGTCTCGCTATATCACACACGAAATATCGACATATAAAAAGATTGCATCCCCACTATTGACTATCACTGTATGATCAAGATAAGTATAGATTTACTATTCTTAACTCTGCAGTTACTTTCCTTGACAATGTAATGGTAATTGATATTGGGGGTACAATATTTTTGTGGGTCAATAATTCACCCAAGGTATTGTGACATACGACCGCACCTTGGACTGCAGTCTGTGAGGAAGATACCATGCACATATAGTTTCTGCCACAAGGCCTATTTAAAATTTGGCTGACAAGATACTGCATCAAAGCATAGAGGATATTCTGTCCACCGTAAAACGTGGCACTTACTATAATGCACTTGTAGCAAGGCGGGCAAGACATTTGCACACATTTGTAACAGAGTATCTCATCAGCCAAACCCTAGAAAAGGCCAGTTGTCAAACTCACAGCACCCTCCGTTGCAGCAAATAGTTTTTGACACACATCTAAGCAGGATGCCATATGGATTAGTCCAATTTAATCACCATTCACAACTCGCTAAGCAATTTCACACCCAATTGCCTCCATCCCCTATAGCATGTCTTGATATCTCAGATCCAAAGAAGCACGAGCCTGTCATGCTAGGATAACCCCTCATTGACAAGTTAAGAAAGGAAGACATTTTGGGATATCCATACTAAGATGAAAATTACTCATTGAGGTCTTGTTAAAGGGAAAATGAACAGCTGCAGCCTCCATCTTGAAGAGTTTAGGAGGAGTTTTTACCTCAGCAGTGATGGTAATAGGCAGTATGTGAATAATATTGGAGCAGGCCCTGTTATTTGGGAATGTTTTCTAGTCCGATCTAGAGGGCATATTATGCTGATGTTTTCGAGAGACCTTAGATGAGGGGTCTCCACCCTAAGCTGTAATAAGAGCTACTTAGGTTCAATAAAATCACACTGACCTGGTAATATTATTAGTATTGTTAGCGAGCACATCAGACAAGATTACATTAGTTGCCACCATATGCGAGACAGCCAGTGGTGATCACCTTAGTGCATCAGGCTGGGTAGCCTGTAGTAATGAAAAAAAGGCTTCATCTATTTGTAATGCCCACAAATGCTTAATACAGGACAGACCTAAATGCAAAGCCCCTGGCATCAAGGTTATAATAAGATTAATAAACTTTCCCAGCGCCACATTATTGATCACTAAAATATCAGCTTTAGATATATTTGAGAAATTCCAAATACTTTTCTCCAAACAAAAGCTTAATATTTCTGAAAATACAAAAGTTTTAATTTCAAATACACGCTTTTCAATTTTGGTTTACATATGTTAATTCAACCAAGCAAAAGCCTCTAATTTAGTAAACTGGGCTACACACAGGAGAGCTACTTACAGGTAGCTTGATAGAAACCAGTAGCTCACGAGCTACTTGTTGGAGAAGCGTGCCCTAGATATTTTTGAAAGATACACATTTTTTGTTAACATAGATTTGCATCGCACTGTAATGGCAATAGTAATGCTTAATAGGTGGATCTGCATTTATGAAGCGGTAGTTAGAGTTAGTAGCATACTGCTGTGGCACACATGTGCACAACTAGACCACGGGTGTCCAACTTAGGTACAGGAGTCCTGGATTTATGTCAGATTTTGAATTTTTCTCACAGTACATTTACATACAATGAATCTCAGTTTAAGTGATTTACACAATAAGGAGTTGTCCTGAACATCTGTTATGGATTCGGCCCTCCTGGACCAATGTTGGACACACGTGAACCAGACAATCCTTGAGCAGTAGCACTCCAGGCTGATGATTGTACTACTCAAAGACAGCCACGTTAATTACAAAGGAATGTTGCTGTCCTGGCATTTGAAGTTTACTAAATAGATCTGATGGAGAACTCGAGAGCAGCAGATAAAAAAAGAAAGTAGGTAATTGGTGGGAAAAAAGGCAAAGAGAGAGGGGCAAAAGTCTATCAGGAAGAAACTGGAATCAGGATGATTTGCCACTTCAGCTGAAATTTGAAGCAGTGGCATCAGGGACTGTAGATACTCTTAATGTGATGGTTATGAGAAAGTCGAAGGTCATGTCAAAGTGAAGCATGTACAGTGCTGCTAATTGTTTTCTATACTGAAGTGCCCTGTACATTGTACAATCATAGGGCCTATCACACAGCATCAAGAGGGATGGGAATCCCAGAAGTGCATGAAATTGTCATTGGTCTGCAATGGGATACCCTTGTCAATTTTTCTGACCTACATAGCTGTTGGGCTCTTGCAGCCAGCACTCAGAAGAGTAACAACACAACTTCAACGTGTGCATAGCTGTCAGTGCAGCAGGTGCAGTGGCACTAGGGCTGAATGAACCCCAATTAAACTGTTGTGGTCCTTCAAGATGAACTCTAAAGAGGACATCTGCTGCAAGGTGCAATCCAAGGAGGCCATCTCCATCACACCGACTAACCTGCCCACATTCCTGAGACACTGATGCTGCTCCAACGAGCCCTCAAGGAAGGACATCAGCATCGCACGGACCAGCGCACCAACACACCTGAGACTGCGGTGCTACTCCAAGATGTCTTCCAAGGAGGCCATCTCCATCACATGGACCACCTTGTCCACACTCATGAGACTGCGGAGCTGCTCGGATAGGTCCTTCTTCCTCTGTCCCGTGTTACTCTCCCTGTACTCACTCCTACACATCCTTCTCTCGTCAGCCATCACTCTCCCTTCCCTTCATTGCCTCCCTGTGTCTTCGTTTCTCTTTCTGTTCTTCCTCATTCCGTCAATCTGTGGCTCCTCATTTCTAGCCCTCTGTATCTGTTACACCTCTTTGTACGACACTCTCTCACACACACACACTCTTTCTCTCTCGCCTTCTTCCTTTCTCATTCTTTGACATTTATTGCTCTTTCCCAGCCTAGTACTTTCTCTGCCTTCATTTTTAGGTCGAGCCTCGAGTAGCGCGCAAGCGCTGCTTAGAGGCGAAGACTTTTAGTAAGCGAGTTTCAAAAGCAGTCCAGGAAACGCTCATGCGTCGTGGCTGGCCTTTTTGGGATGGGTACGCGCGGCAAACATGTGTTTCCAATTATCGTGCCCAGACGCGTGCGCGATAATTGGAAACACATGTCTGCGTCGCGGCAGGCTGCCGCGCTCGCTCGCCCCCGCTCCTCCGTTTCGATTCCGTTTTTTTTTTTTTTACAGCTCTCACGCCTGGCCTCCCTTCCCTATCCCTTCTCGGCTCTCAGCACAAAGCTGGTCGTCGGCAACAAGGACTCAAGCCCTGCATGCCCTCCCTTCCCTATCCACTGTCATCTCTCAGGACCACCAGCGGCTGCATTAGGCTACAACCCACCCCCACTCACGATTGTGGGAGAACACTTTTTTTTGTTTTAATTGATGCTTTCTGCCGCCGCACACTGTCCCATCTCAGCCCACAGCAGGAGGCGCGCGCCCTGTTTTGTTTAATAAAACGGCGCCCGGCGCGTTTAAAATTTTTTTTTTCTTAACATGAGCACAGGTCTTAACAACTCTCCTGCCTGGCCTTCCTTCCCTATCCCATCTCGGCTCTCGGCTCTCAGCCCAAAGCTGGTCGTCGGCAACAAGGACTCCGGCCCTGAACGCCCTCCCCTCCCTATCCCATGTGATCTCTCCAGATCACCAACTGCTGCATTAGGCTACCACCCAGCCCCACTCACAATTTATGGATGACATGCTAGCAGTAAATCTCTGCCCGGATTTTCGTTCCAACTGCAATCATTTTTGTTTAAATTGGGAGTGTCGAGGTGCATTTACAGTGAACATGGAGGAGAGACCGAATGAAGAAAACAGTACGCAGAGGGGTGAACTTTCTTTCCTCGGCAGCAGCAGCACTTCCTCCTCGGGCATAATCTGGCAGAGGCTCATCTTTGTCATTTCGGGGAAGGTTGCAGACTGAATCTGATTAATGATGTATAAGAATCATGCTCCTGAACTTTTGTCACGGAGAGACAACTCTATCTGCAACTATTAGCTGCAACATACACATAAATAACGTGGCATTCACCGAGTCTTCCTAGACGGCAGAGCTGACCAGTAAAGTAGGTGTGGTCTTGGGAGGTGGGGGTGCATCGTTGGGGGCACTTGGGACCATTAAGAATTTGAAAGCAGATTTTTTTAAATGACCCGACGTGCAGCTAAAGCGAGTACCGATTGAAAGTACTGCGGAGGAGCAGGTACGGTAATTGCCTGTCAGTGTTACTTACTTACACGGGTCATCCGTGAATTAACCTCGGATCAGGTTCGTCTTCTGTTGTTGCTCATTTAAAGGATGTCATTTGTCAATAATATTAGCGCTTCCGGATCGCGTTTGTAAGGGAGGCTGCGCGCATTTCTTTTTCTGCACGGCATCTTAAAACTGATTGTCTGTTTCCGTCACCGCTGCGAAACCCCCTGCAGGGGGGCACAAAGGAGCAGGCTGCCTAAAATGGCTTTCACTCACATCCATAGTTTTAATTTCATCAGGAAGACCCCATTATGTAAACTCCCCCTTTCCTGTGCTTTTGTTTTTTACACATTGGTTTCATGCGCTTTATTGTGCATGCTTTATTATGGGCAGCAGCCATGCTTTAGCACACAGCATTGGCCGCTTGGGGAGGCCGCATGCATTTCTTTTTTCTGCACTATTCACCTCGGAGCTGAAGGGAACCAGTCTGCACCTGTCGCCACTGCGAAACCCACTGGACGTGTCTGCTGCATGGCTAAACTTATAAGGTCCCAAAGGCGAGACCTATTGGCTATGCCAATGCTTGTTTTCTTTACTTCCCTCTCATGTCTTTGTTCTGTCCCCTCGTTTCACTCCTTCTGTTCCCTTGCGCTTACTGCCTCCTGTCTGTTCCCGTGTCTCCCTCGCTTTTTCTCTCCCTTCACCCTCTCACTTCGCTCTCTGTCTCTCCTTTGTCTCCCTCTACCTACTTATCTCTTTCACATTTCTTTCTCTATGACTCTCAGTTCTCACCCTCTCGCACTCCTCTTTCTTTCAGTTGCGCCCTTTCACCCCTTCGGTTCCCTTTTCGATCCACTTCTCCTCTTTTTCTCCCTCTCGCTTTCCCCTCTCTCCCTCTGCCCCCCTCCCCCCCAAGCACTCGTTTTACTTCTCCTGCCCTCCCCCTTCAGTATTTCACTCCCTCCATTCACAGCATGAAAAGTTCAATGGGGTGATCTCAGACTTGCCATGGACGTTACTTCACGAACATTTCAGGCGAAGTGGAATGACGGCCCCCGGGGAAAGCGAGACGCAGTCTAGTCTTTCCCCGGGGGATTCGCGCCGGACAGGGAAGGCTGGAGGGGAAGGGGAGGGAGTAAGAGAGGCTATAAGGGAGCAGGAAGGGGAAACTACTTCCTCTTCCTGTTTCCTAGCGCCAGCGGGAGGGTCGAAGAAGTTGGCCACCCACCCACCCTACAGTAAAGAGGGAAGGGTTAACTGAGGTGGATGGAGCATGCCAGTTTAGGGCAGGTTGTAGGGAGGTAGGCGGAACTTTGGAGGGGTGGGGGAGTCCTGGACGGGCCCACCCACCTCTCGGGGGGAAGAGTGATTGATGGGGCTGCGGGATGCAGGAGTGCGATGACAGGTGATGCAAAAGAGGACGTCAGGAGACAAATGAAGAAGGATTGAGAACGGAAACGGGTTGTTGTGGAACGTGAAGAGAGATGGGGTGCAAGGGGAAAGAATGGAGCAAGTGAGACGAAGAAGCGGGGGGGGGAGTTTTGTTGAAGTTATTGTTAATATATATTATGGTTAAAGTTATGTTTACAGCCTGTCCTAATAAATGGCCTTTTACGCTTCACCGACAGCGTGGACTGGTTATTTGGCGCGAGTGATATTGTACTCTGTTTTCGGTGACGTCAGAGGGTTGACCCCTTGACCCGGCCTGAGGTCGCCATGAACTTGTGTTGCTGCTGAGCTGTACCGGGAAGGCCAAGGGTTTGAAACTGCAGATGGTAAACGCGGCTCCAAGGGTCTGGTTTAATATTCCTGTCATCCCCGAGTCCAGGACCCGCAAGGGTAGGGCAGTGCCAGCCTGCCAGGGCTACTGACGCGCAAGCCAGGGGTAGCAGCTGATACTCCTGGCTACCTCTGTTTGAAGGCCTCGCGCCCTGCCCCGCCTTTGTTTTGTAATCAATGCCAGTTGCAGTAACTTGACAGCTTGAGGAAAGAGACTGGGAGGGGTGCCCGGAGGCAGGCGATCAGTGGCAGATTTGGCATCCTCAGTGCCCGCGTTGATGCCAGCTTGAAACTTCTAGGCCACTGACATTTTTTTCGTGGAAGTGGAATTTCTCCTGCTGTTCGGTTGCCTGCAGCAGCCGTTCTGTTTTTTTCTGATTTAATGAAGTCTCGCCTTTGTGTCGCTTGGAAACGAGGGTCTTAAAGCTGCAGCAAGTCTTCAAACAGCAGCACCTGGCCTTCAATCGCTCCATGACCTTAACAATTATTTTTGTTGCCTACTTTTCCCCTCCTTCTTTTAGCCCCCATTTGTTTCTTCTTGATTACCTTCCTGCGTCACACGCACGTAGACGCCAGCGTGTCCCTGCTGCCTGCGCCCTAATGTAAACCCGCACTGGGGCCTATTTAACTGTTCGTGTTGCCCGGCCAGGTTTGCTTAGGCACAGCAGTAGCCCAGGCTGCCCTCCCCTCCCATATGCCCACTATCCAAGCCAAGCCTCGTCACCTGCTCAACACCAGGCTGACCAGGGTCCCTGCCAGCCCCCTCTGTGCTCGGCCTCGGCTGGCCAGACACGGAGGTGGCTCTGCGAGCCTGTTCTGTTCTCTCGGTGCCGCTTGCAATCAGGCTGGCGCTGGCGGGTCCCCGGGGAGCTTTCTCTTCGCTTCTCCTCGCCGATTTGCTTTCTCCGGACATCCAGTCTCCACCACTCTTCCCTCTCCATCTGCCATCTCATACTGTTTCGCTCAATTCGCCGCCTTTTCTCTCTGGTAATTTAAATACCCCTTTTCTTTCTCTGCCTCCTCCTTTCTGTCCCTTAACCCTATTCTCCCTCTATTTTATTTCCCTCTTTTTACAATTTTTGCCTTGTTTCTCTATCTCCTTCTTTTTGTCTCCCTTTTGCCTTCCATCTTTTCGTCGCACTTCCTTTCTTTGTCAAACATTGTTCTCCTCCCTTCATTCCTTCATTTTCTCTCCTTCGTCATCATCCCCTGCCTCACCCCTTAACCTTGTCTCTTTGCTCCCTCCAGCCCCTTCCTGTTCCCTCCTCCCTTCTCCCTGCTTCTGTTATTCTCACTTCTCAGTCAGTTCTTCCTCCTTTGGTTAGCCTCTCTCCGTGGCAAGGCTCAGTGACAGTCCAGTTTTCAGGTGCAGGAGTGCAGAAGCACCCTGTTATATTAGGGCATTCATGAGACATACATCATGGATGCGCCAAGTATGTGAAAGAGCGGTCCTTGAAGTGGGTGGGCCAAGCAGGATTCATCAACCTGCTGAGCTGTGGCTTAACACACATTGTTATGCTTGTTGACAAACCATGGTTGTCCATGGTTCCTCCATCGTGACCAATGGAGCCCCATTGTTTTAGCAGGTTTTTTGCAATGCTTTTGACTAGAATCATGTTCACGGATACCGACTAGTTCACGTGTTCCACCTACCTCTGTTTCTGTACCGCGTACAGAGTTAGACGCAGGTCAGATGGCGTCAGTTGCGTGTTTGGTGGTTGCACCAAGCTGAGTTTTTCAATGTAACGGGATGCAGATTGTGCGTTGATGTCTCTACCTCTATGTGAAACAGGAGCTGGGGGTTTCTCTTTTGTTTTTCTGCCAGGTTTGTTTTCCTGCTGAATTGTTTTATAAAGTGATGACTCAATATGGAGGCAAGCTGAAACAAGCATTTGCAATGCAATTGGTCTCGCCTTTAGGACCTTATAAGTATTTGGCGATGCAGCATATTATCGCACATTACTGCAACATAGCTTAGCTCATAAGTATTTTTAGCAATATGACATTCCCATATGACGGTAATCACGACAACACATTAAATACTTTTGAACTTGTCAATGAGTCCTGTGCATATTGTTTCTGATGAAATAAAAAGGACCGCATTATTACCACTAGAAAAGGAAGACATGCAAGCAATTCTGGTTAAAATAAAATGGCATGATTTGGTGGGAAAACAATATTTTATGTAGACAGAAAAACAACATGGCTACATTTTGTAACAAAGCATAACCACTGCATCGCTGTTTGCAACTTGATTTAGGCATGAAAAAAACAGTGCTGGCTGATAGTGCCGTCACACATGTAATACCAAACTGAGATATGAAAGCATATACTATCTCAAGCTTTATATTTGAACACATATCTACTACTGACGTATGTATGCGAGGTATGTTATACATGTGCATAATCAAATTAATATTCAACATTAATGAAGGGCAAAAGTCTAACTTAATTATTCTACAAGCTAATAAATATTTATATATTACTATCGAACTCAATGGCACACATTTTATCAACCTTAAAAAAGTGAAAGATTGAGACAGTGCTTGTAAGGAATGAAAATTCAGCCTAGCAGGTTACATAGAGTTGTGGCTGCCTAAACTACTGATTTATTATATCAGGGTTGGAACTAACGCCTTGCAGGTTATACAAGGATCTCTGCAACAACAACCCACTGAGCTATCTTACTGCAAAAAAGAGAATGAGACTTGCAGGTTACTGGCAGTGCTCTGCAGAACGCGCATTAATCCCATAGGTTACATACATTAGATATATTGCTCTTTGTGGTTTTTCATATTAATAAACTCCTTTCCTGTGCAGTTTCCCTGGCTGGCAGCCGTTAGCACTGCAGTGTCTGAAATAAGTTATTGTTCCTGCTACGTTTGAAACACCAGGTAGGTGTAATTCAATACGAGGGAGTCCATCGGTGGGAACTGGAGCTCTGGTGCTGCCTACCTGTGCCTAAATCGTATGCTTCTGCAACGGCTGGACACCGAATACTTGTGTCTAAAGTAAAGTGCCATCGGATTTGCTACCCCCTCGTTCGCCCACCTCTCCATACACGCATTGTACACCTGAGGTTCGCAGGGTTCCAATGATATTGAAAAGGAAGCTGCGTGGCCTGCTATTTTTTTAATACACAATTGTAAGCAGAGCTGTGGTCTATTTGTTTATACAGATCACAAAAGAGAACAACGGAAAATCATTCCCCCAGTCACAACAGAAAATCTCGTCGTGTCACTGGTAGAACAAGCATTGGCATAGCCAATAGGTCTCGCTTTTGGGCCCTTATAAGTGTTTAGGCAGAGCTATTGACTTTGCCAATGTGTTTGATTGCTGCAAAAGTAAAGAAATAGAAAAAAACATCTATTTCTTTACTTTTGCAGTAATCCTTGTACCGACGCTTTACTTTTAACATGGTTAAAGGTAAAGCGCCGGTGCCGTGCTTATAGCAAAAGTAAGGAAATAGATTTTTTTTCTATTTCTTTACTTTTGCAGCAATCGCTGCACTGGCGCTTTACCTAAACCACGTTAAAAGTAAAGCGCGGGTGCCGCGATTGAGCAAAAGTAAAGAAATAGAAAAAAACATCTATTTCTTTACTTTTGCTACAATCGCGGCACCCGCGCTTTACTTTTAATTTTAAAAGTAAAGCGCGGGTGCCGCGATTATGCGAAACTGAAAGAAATAAAAAAGTGACGCGGCCGCGAAAGTCAAACTAAACAAGCACGCGAGTGGTGCGCGCGCGCTTGCGAGCAGCAGGCGTGACCACACGCTCGTGCACCATGGCCTTTTGCTTGCGCGTAACCGCAGGGAAAAGGCCATGACGCATGAGCGTCTGGTCAGCTTTTCAAACTCCCTAACTATAAGTCTCGCAGAGCAGCGCTTGCGCGCTACTCGAGGCTCGACCTAAAAACTAGCAGGCGCACGGCCGGTAATGCGACCCTTTGAGGCTTCCGTGAACAGCAACAGGAGCCTTCCCTCTTCGTGAGGGAGCGCACACGAAGCAGGTGTGTCATTTGTCTGCAGCACTGAGGCTCCTGGAGAGCAGGGTCGAGGCGCTAACAAATGGAGCGCTCAAGCTGTGTTTACTCGGAAAGAACGCAGGCAGGCTCATTGTTGGAAGGAAGAATGCACACTCCCAACACAACGCCCATTTGTGTACTACAATGTGCTGAGAAAGGGCTGTGTCAACACACGATGCACGCCCGGTATTTATGGGCAAACCCTGGTGTGCACCAGTGAGGCACGTGCAGGACCCGCGTGTGGACACCAGCAGCTAATCCCCAACAGGTACTGGTGCGTGTGTGCACGTGTGTGTGTCAGTGTGCGTGCCTGTCTGTGTGCCTCTGTCAGTGCGTGTGTGTGTGCTTGTCTGTGTCAGTGTGCGGGCTGTGTGCGTATCCATGTGTTTGTGCTCGAGTGTGTGTGTGTTTGTACTTAAGAGAGCACGGACCAGGGCTAAAAAGCAAGCATATGTGCGCACTCGTGAAGTAATTACAACTGAAAACGGTAGTGCTTTTAAGAAAGTACTGCAGATCCAGCGTGGGCGAGTCTGTATGTGTATGTGTGTGTGTGTGTGTCGACACACATGTAACACAACACATGTAGTTTTAAACCATACCCTAACGCAAAATAGCTCAAGACGGGACCTCCTCCCTCCTCTGGCTTATTCTTTCCCATTCGCTCACCGGGTTTCCGGGGCGCGCACAGGGGGCTCACTGCTCATTCTTTCGGTCGTCCCGTGGTCACGGGGGGCGGAGTCTCGACCTGTCACTCTCCGCCGCTCGGACAGCGGCCGCTGCTGCTGACGGGTCTGCTCCGGTAACGCTCGCTCGCTGCATAGTTGTTGCGTATGACGTGTCTTGAAGCACGCACCTACCTAGCGTCACTTTGCTCGCCTCGCATGCCCCTCATTCTGCGCACGCGCGTTCCCTGCCTTTAACATGTAGTAGGAAATTATAGATAAATTAGAAAGACTACTCGCTTTACCCACGACCGATAATGCTGGAGATTAACCAAACAGGCATTTGCAATGCAAGAGGACTTGCATTTACGCGAGACCTAATGCATTGCAGACGGGTGGGCGGGCGTGATTAAGGCATGAAAAACGGGAGTGGGTGGGGCGGGAGAGAAGGCACGTACAGCGGGAGGGGTGGCGCGGGTATAAAGTAGTGCTCAGGAAACACGCAGTAAAGGGGCCAATAGCCGTGGAAGGAGACATGGCTGTCATAAGGCGGGACTAGCAGCCTCTAAACCAATCAGAAGGCAGCATTTAGAAACAACAAAGCCACAAGCCAATGAAAAAGTGGGCAGGGGAGTGGGTGGGGCTTCCCTCACCTATAGTGTATACTGCATGCCTCGCAAAGCGGGCAGCGCATGCGCTGCACCGCTAGGCGAGACCTAAAAATGGAAGTCACTCTGTACTTTCCAGTCTGATTGAATGTCTAATACAAACATGTCCATGCCGATTCTGCTGTTCAGGTAGTGGAATGGATGACATTGCAATCCTTCTACACCAGGCTAACTCCCAAGGCAAAGTATTTGTACTTTAGTCAATCATGCGTCATTCCCTTCACTTTTGAGTAGATTGGCAAATATAAACCAAATCCCTAAAATGGTTAGAGTCGATTCCTCTTTGAATTTAAACCAAACAACAAGCCCTATGGATTCATCCTATTCCTCAGCCAAACAAGTCCTGCTTAGGACCCAGTAACCCAAAGTGATTTCTTTGGAGGGAAGCAGGCTACCTGGATGGGGTTATTGGCAGCATTTCTGAAAATTACAGCTAACCACAAATCCGGTTATCAGACAAGATGGACAAGGAGAGAAGCTGAGGCTAGGTTTAATACCCAGTGGCATATCCAGTGCTTGAAATGGAAAAATAGAAGTGCAGGTACTCTGTAGCAGAGTACCTGATTGTTTCTGAAAAGTGCCGGTTATCTCCAATCAAAAATATTACAATTCCCTTGAGAAGTGCCAGTACTCTCCCTCGCAAAATAAAAAAGTGCTGGTACTCATTACCGGACAGTACCGGCCCATTTAAAGCACTGGGTGTATCCATGTTGGTAGCTAAACGGAAGACCGAAGACCTGTATTGGAAGGATGAAGGACTAGATTTAGCAGGGGCCTATGAGAAGGTGAGTATCCCAGGAGAAGGAATTCTATTCGGCTATTAATGGCAGCCTGTTGGTTGCTTTCTCATACTGACCTCCCATCCTCTAGAGAAACAGGGTAAGGACCCCACTAAAGGAGGAGAGTGGCACCCACTGGTGATTTAGGGCTGACAGTATGTATTCAGGGCATGGAGCTAAAGCTTGCACTGGTTCTTATAAGGATCCTCAAGTAAATTTGAGTGTTAATCCCATGTTCTGTAGCCTGATGAACCCTACCTGACCGTGCCTGATCCATCCACTTCGAGGACTACTCTTTCCTATCTCCTGTGATTCCATTATGAAGTTCTTTCATGGTTGCCATGCTATGTATTGTGTGACCTGACAGTTTAGACAGAGGAGTATACCGGGCACTACTAAATGCAGAACCTGGCTGAGGGTACTCCCAGACTTTCACAGCCTGTTATTGACAGCCTGCAGAATATACTGATTCGCAGAGTTTCCTCTCAGGGTCTACATACCCAGTTGCTGTCCTAGGTTTGGGTACATTTTTAATGTTCATGACCTAATTTTGATGCACACCCAAACAGGAGAAATAGGCGTTTAGCCTGGCAATACCCCCCTGCTGCTGAACTGCCATCTTCACCTTTGTGCAGAGCCCAACAATAAAACATGGACTGACAGCTGGGTTAGCCCCTGTCCAAAATAAGCTAACACACAGCAAAGGCTACTGAGCAGTTGGAGGTGCAGCTTTGTGAACCCGGGTGAGGGAGTTTGGTGTGGTGCCAGGAAACATTTATATTACATTGTGATACAGTTGAATGTAATTTGTTTTTGTAAATTTGATACCAGATCACACATTGCAAATAAAATAAAGAAAGCCCAAGAGTGAGCAAGAACGTTTGCAGAAAAAAATCAAGGAAACAGACAATTTTCTGTTTTTAGCTTTTCTTTTAAAACTTAAAACTTGTACCAACAAGGCATATTTGTCCCCATTACGCAGAAGTTGCCATTGGCCCACAACATGGTGGCAGCGGTGGGCTACACATCCTGGGACCCCTAAGTGGGGAAGCACATACTGCAACAGTGATTGGCTAGTTTGAAATGAGGGCAGCACTGATTGGTTATTGGTTTGGTAGACAAGCCATTTGAAAGGCATGCTGATGTCAATTCGTATGCTGGGATTCCGGTCCCTATTTTCAATATATTCCGTGATCTGTTGTTAATCTTTTCTCAGAGGATTAAACGCAGCTCGTTTCTGCTGCAAGGATTCAGCGTGTGGTTGGCTGCACACTAGGGATTTATCAGCATTGAGTAGGTTCTGATGCCGATTGGCTGAATTGCAGGGATTTACTGGATTTTGGGGATTTTCAGATGCTGATTGGCTGTCTTCACAGGTTTAAAAATGGCTTGACTTGTAATAGTGAGATCAGACAGTTTGTGTGGTTAGGCTTAGGTCATGATTGGCTGACTTTAATTGGGATTTGGCATGTTGACTGGCAGTCTGCATAGCTTTGCATACTAATTGTGCCGTTTTGTTCAGCACCAGGTTCCAGTTGACTGCCAGAGGATTTCAAGATCAGATTTGTTTTGTGATTATCAGAGCTTGTAAACTCATTCTGCTCTTAGGAATGAAGAGGACAATTATGTGATATATATATATATATATATATATATATATACACACATATATCGTAATTTAATTTTACTAATTACAATTTTTGAGGTAGTGTACTTAGTTATTGTCTGACATTGGTAATTACCACCCCAACATAACATATATAAGTTCAAAATGACTCACATTTTTTAAAAAAAGAGGAAAAAAGACATTCATAATAGAGAGATGGGTAACCAAGGCCATAAAATCTCTTAAAGACTGTAGAGTGCTAAATAATACATCTTTAATTAGATGGTTGTTTCGTTCTGTGATCAGGAACATTCTGTGCAACATCGTGGAGCACCCCCCTCCTTCCCCGGTCAGCCTTTATTGCCTTTGATTTTCCATAACTTCATCAACACTTGAGTTTCAGAAAACTGGTTGCAACCCGGAAGAGGTGACCCATAGAGAAAGACCACAGGCACATATTTTATAGGTTTCGAATTCACAAACAATTGGCAACAATAGCTCATATTTCACTCACTGCTACAAAGGGAAGCAAAGCAGATATGAGCGAGACTCACAAACATGTTCTGATTTACAGTGGACTCACATAGCGTAAACCTGAGACTTACATGGTGGGTTCTTAGTTCAGAGCATCTCCCATTGCTGATATATGCTTTTGTACCCATCTCTGTTTTGTTATGAAATCATGAGAGAGGAGGATATATTGGCATGTACCAACCACTATAACATTTATTATACTTACATGCATTGCCCAAATAGACAAAGCATGTCAGGCCTATCCATCCACAAGAGGATGGATGGATGGATGGATAGATGGACATACGGACGTATAGATTATACAGCATGCTGTACAGTGGCAAGTGTCTCTCCTACTCACCATGGACTAACCAGGGGAAATTCAAATTATAGTTCATTGAATGAATGTCCTTTCAGATCTCTCAAATTAATTGTGGCTCGGACCAGGGCCACTAGAACTACGCAATTCTGCGGATGAGGCATTGTCTGCATAATTATGGATCTACCCACTTGTCACATAATCCATCAACTGATGCCTAATTTGGAGATTATAATAAAAATGTTTTTAGCTGAAATGGTTCAAAAGTTACAAAAAAACCTGCCACAACGATACAGTGCAGTGACAGTCACTTTTAGTTGGCTAATGCTGTATTCATGGGTTTAACTGATACTAAATGAGGTGAAACTTTGGCCAATACAGTATTAATGTATTTAAAAGAAATATTGAAATAGTGAACTAACTCTGCAACAAAAGGTGCCACATTATGTGGAGTCATTTACGTTTTATTGTTGCATAATTTAGTCAACCCTGATGCATAATTTGATCCTCTGTAATATCAGTGGCCCTTCTCAATATTAATCCAGAAACTTCCTGATAATCAGTAGCCATCTTGTCTGCTGAACTATGCTCTTAAGTAAGACATAGTGGGAGCTCCTATTCAGAATAATTAACGATTCCACAACATTTTTTCCTTCTATATCTCTCCAAGGCAGGTATCATGGCTTTTGCCTATGTACCTTGCAGACTGGAAACTTTTCACTTTGTACTTCTCAATAACCGGATTCACAGAGTAACTCCCAGAATTTATGCTTAAACATGCAGAATGCCCATATTACTTGCATAATGGAGCTTCTGCTGATGTGGGGGGGTCCATATGTAAGGAGCGTGAAAAGTTGATAATCAAAGGAGATAATTATCTATTAAGAATGGCATTTAACATAGGTTCTAGAGGGCTGACTCTTAAGGTAGTCATAAAGCATAAACCTATGTATATTTAATATAAATGGAAATCATGTATGTAGCCTGCGGTTGTCCTGAAAAACCCTTCTGGACCTACATTGGACATCCCTGCACTAAAATGTCAAGTTTATACTCCATTTCCTTCTCGGATTTCCAACCATCTGAAGATCATTTCCATAAGCTTTGCAAATTCGAGGCTTTCTGTGCATTAAAAGGTTAGCTCTAAAAATAAGGACAATATCACATGCATATAACAGCACAGTCTCTCTTCGCTACCACCCACAGAACATCCGTCTTGCTTTTCAGCCAGTGGCCCTCCAAATCTTTTGTAAAGAAATTGAGAATGCTTGGAAAGCAGGACACACGCCAGCTTCCCTTATTCACTGGAATATCTCCATGTGCTTCTTCTCAGCATATCTTCTCGTTGCAAGCATATAAACATGAAAGAATTTCAAAACTTCCACTGTAGCAGGATTCAAGCCATTTTTCTGCATTGTCTACAATTTAAATGCCTTTCAATGGAATCCAGTGCCATTCTCAAAACGACAGACATTAGATGGCGGGTTATTTTCCAATTAGTCTCACTTAGGCCACATTCTGCTAAAACTACCTGAAACATCTGCTCTATAATGGCAATTGTGATCCTAAATTCTGCTTGTCACTTGACATGGTTGAGGGGTCATCAGGCCACAACAGGTGGAGCGCAAAAGGAGTGTTCGATAAAACTGTAGCTAACTTACTCAAAAAAATTGGCCTATTGTTCTCTGGTCAATCGATGGATCTTTTGTTTTAGGAGAAGACTTATCTCTTCAAATTTGCACAACCAAGGATATAATCTGTTAGCAGATTTGGGTTCATTAGATTGCCATGCCATAGAACTCTACGTGTATCTTTCTAATCTCTCTAATGAGGCCCCACAGAGCAGAAACATGTTAAAGGTTGTTTGTGTTGACGTACATAAGAAATGTAGCTTAGCAGCTCGGCCTGAACTGTCCTATTTTGGGGTAGGGCAAAACCTGATTTGCATGCAGTTGGTCCTTGTTTGTGGTGGCACAGGGAGCAAAAACGTGATTGTTGTTTCAGCTTATTTGTAAGTAAATTGATTCCAGTTACTGATAGAGGAATAATCTGGAGCCAGTTTACAGTGCTGGTATGGCCCCTTGATCTGCTTGGCTCTAATAGTAAGAACAGTTTGCTGGCATGGGTACGGATAGACATTAAGTGAAGTTTGGAATGCTGATTGGTAGCATGTATAGATTAGCATACTAATTGTACATCTTTGCTCAGCTCTAAGTTTTTATCAACTGTCTAAGATTTCAAAATATGATTTTTTTTGGTGATATTTGCATTTAGAAGCTCATTCAGCTCCTAAGAGTCTTTTGTAATATATTCTGTTAGATATTTCGATGTATGTTATTTTTATTTGTAATCGTTTCTAAATACAATTTAGAGCATCATGTTGCAGATGGAGTCAACATTCTAAAAATATTGTGTAGAAAATTGAGATATGACCTTTACAATTTCTAACTGTAGCTCCCCATTTTAGATTTTTGGGTTTTAAATGTAATGTACCACACAAGTGACCGAACACTCAGCTGTTGTGATTGGATCATGCCTCAGGTAATAATTAGCTGTCTCTGCTTTGTTTATATTCATGAATGATGGGATTTAACTGGGTTAAAATGAGATTTTCTTTTGAAGCGTTGTGTGCATGCACTGACTGGCACACAATTACACCAACAAGCTTTCAGTAGAAGACATTTCATTGATTTTCTTGACTAACCTATTGAGGTCTTTTGTTATGGCTAAGTTGCATGCATGTTAAATGAATACGAGGAATTTGTGACACTGTCCTACCCCTGTATATACCATTAACCATATCTGCGCTCCAGTTCTTTGTGACACAAAGTTTTAATCCGACTTCATGACTCTAATACCAGCGAATCACTTCCCTAGGCGAATTTAAGATGCACTCCTACTATGCTTCCCAGTCTCAGAGATGAAGCCAATTCCTGCATCTTAAGAGACGGAATCAGAGCCGGCTTCACCTCATTAACTTGTTTTTCCCGTTTAATGTCTGCATGTACGTCAGAAGGCTTCTATCCTTTAGAAACCCTCCTCAGTTGGAAGAACCTTCTTTTGGAAACACGTCTCTTTGGAAGAGTTCTCCAATTGTGTTTAACTTTATTTTTTTTTAGATATTTTTTAAAGCAATGAGACCGCCACATGGTCACTAGAATACATTTCTATTTGGGATGGCTGCACCATTTTCGAATTTTCATTCCCTTTAAAAGTCTGGGCCCTTCTGGAAGTCCTCTTCTTTTTTAGAATAGCCTCAATATTTTTTTTTTTAAAGCTAGTTCTATTTGGATGATTCTTTACGTATCATACCTTTTTTCACTTTGAAGACTGTTCCCTACAGTGCGACTAATCTGTTTGAAATCTAGTCCTTTTAGCAAGATGGCTTTCCTTTGTAAGGCTTTGCCCCTTTGGAAGGCCCTTTATTTCCATTAAGATATTTATTTGTTCCATAGTTCTTCCACTTTGGAAGTCTGATTCCTCTGAAAGTATTCTTTAAAAAAAAAAAAAATACCACTCCACCCCTTTGGGATTATTCTCCATTTTGCAAAGCCAATTCTGTGGCAGCCTTGTACGTCAGACAAACACCTCCTCTTTGCGGGTTTCCTTTCCTTTGGACTACTTCTTCCCTCTGAAGCACCATCACACTTCAGAATAGTCTTCACTTTTGAATAATACCCCCATTGTCAATCTGTTACCTTTGAAGGCTTCTCCAATGGGGCAACCATCTTGCATTTGGGAGGCCCTGCTGCATAGGAATTATAATCCACTCAAAAGAAACTACAAATGTGAAAGTCTCATTACTGTTTGAACTAACCTCCTTTTTTAAAAACAAAATTCCTTGTTTTTCGTACATGCCTGTTTGTTGGAAGACTTCCCCATAGTCCTCCATACTGGAAAACTCATAGGTTTTGGACATCACCTCTACTTTGGAATACTCCTACGATTTGGATACACCTACTTTTCTCTTCCGTTTAGTCAGATTCTTTTGCTTTGGATTTTTTTTCAGTTTTTATAGAATCCTCTTTTATTAGCAGGGCACTCTTCTAAGCCTCTTTAACTTTATATCAATCTCCCTTATTGGATGTTTCTTCTCTTTTTCAAATGATACTGAAGGTAAATGGGCTTATCTTGAACTGCATTTGGTACAGCCCTACCTTACTTGTAATGTATTGGAAAGGTAGAAAAAAGCTAAATCCTTTGTATTTCCTGTAGGGGTACACAAACAACCTCCCCTTCTAATTGAAAGGCATTTGATCAGATCATCATAAGTATACACAATAATCTAAGAATACTCATCCTAATTTGGTGTTTATTCTGGCCTTCCTGATAAATTAATATAACTTAGTCTGGGCTGACATGATTAATACAAGTGTGTGAGTACTGGAATGGCTACTAGAGCTGATACGCCATTGAGCATGACAATTCGGTTACTGCCTCGTCACATGTGCCTGAAATGGAACAAGACCTACTCTCCTCTATAATCATCACTTGAAAAATTCCCAGGATTCCTGCTTGACGCGAAACTCTTTCTGCATCAGTAATTTGTTACTCTGCATACATGAGATTAAATTACTATTATAAGTTCCTCAATATGCGTCATTAAAACAAATACAGATTTGAACCAGTATCAGATTCTTTGTGAGGGCGTCGCCTCCCGCCCGTTGCAGTGGCGCTAAATGTGAAAAATAAAATAGCAATGAAATGATTTCATTGCCAATTTATTTTTCACGTTTAGCGCGCAGCAGCCTCCAGCCGGGATAAATGGGGGGATGTCCTCCTCTGCTGCCGATTGGCAGCATAGAGGACTAGAGGAGCAAGATGGACCCTTCAAAGTACGCATGTCAGTTTGTCCAGCTCTCTTGTGCCGGCCAAAGTGACATGCACATTTTGCAGCTCTGCAAGCACAGGCCTAAAAGGCCTGAAGGAGCGTCCAGCTAGGGCGCTCCATCCCATCCTGGTGCTGTTCTCATGTTGGTGAGAGTAGTGCCAGGATTAGTTAGTGGAATTTCCTGGATGCTGGAGCCCGCAGTGACAGAGAAGGGACAGAGGAGGACTTCGGACGTGAAGCAAGCAAGGTAAGTGACTTTATTTTTCATTATTTGCCACTCGCCTTGCCAGCATGCACACACCCACCCACTCACCCACCACTTAGTTGCCCGCTCGCCTGCCCCACCGGTGCATATATGTACCAGCTGCCCCTGATTTAAACATTACAAAGAGACCTTCTCTCGGAATGAACTGTGTCTGCATCCTCCAGATGTTGGATTGTACTACTGAAAATTGAGGCTAAGAATACTGAAATACAAGGATATTGTGGACAAAATAGCAAAGATCAAAATATCAAAAGGTGTAAATGCATAAAGAGGAAGTACAAATTTACTATTCCTGATCCTACTTCAACTTACCTTGAAGATATATATATATAGTGACAGCTTTGCGCAATGAATTGGACTAATTTAAATGCACAAAGTTGTTTTCATTTTTTATTATGGTGCATTCTGGTTTATGTATTTTACAAATGGATACGAGACGTACCATGCTGGCATTTAAAGCGTCAGGGTTTTCAAACCAGCAGAACTCTTTCACCTGTGATCAAGGCTCACACAGGAGCTGAAACACGTCAGGTTTTTAATAAGGATTACATGCAGTTGCTCTGAATAAAAGCATTTGGAACTGTGAAAGTGACTTTGTCACTCTTTGTTCTTATGCATGGATTGACGGGGGGCATCATCCCCTGTATGCTAAGCCATCCTGCAGGGTCCAGGGCCCCCACAAATGGAGAAATATTATATATATATATTCACACTGAAAAAACCAAAGGTTACAGGGACGTTATAGTTAGGAAATAGAATTTAAAAAACCTTTGAAATTTACTAAAAAAAAAACAAAGGTTACAGGGGCGTTATAGTTAAGTTCAGATTTTACACATACAAAGCCATAGACATTCAGCAGTTATAGTTATTCTTACCCCAAGAAACTATAACTTGTGCCCTCAGGTAACTATAACTTGTGCCCACGCCATGACAGTTTTCTCATCAATAATTTTATTGGAAATATAACAGTGATATTATCAATGATGTCATAGAAGATGTCATGACTGATGTGGGATAATTAGCAGTGAATGGCGAGGGCGCGAGTTATATTTACCTTTGGGCACGAGTTATAGTTTATTGAGATAAGTATAACTATGACTGCTGAATTTCTGTGGTTTTGTGTGTGTAAAATCGGAACTTAACTATAACGTCCCTGTAACCTTTGTTTTTTTAATTGAATTTCGAAGGTTTTTTAAATTCTATTTCCTAACTATAATGTCCTTGTAACCTTTGTTTTTTTTCAGTAAATTTCTGCGTTTAAAAAAAATGTAAAGTAATATTTAATTACCATATGTTAATCCAACCGCCGCCGCGCACAGCTTTCGGCCCTGCATGGCGGGGGTTGGCTGTGGGGCCGGGCCTGTCACCAGGCCCTGTGGCCAACCCCCTGCATGCTGCCAACCCCATGCTGCGTGCAGCGAGGGGTTGGCCACAAGGCCTGGCCAGTGGCTTGGACCTGTGGCAATCCCCCAAAGACAGGCAACTCCTGGGCCCCCACACTGTATGTGTGTGTGAATGGGTCTGTGAGTGGCTGTGAGGGTCTCTGAGTGTGTATGTCAGTGCTTTTGTGGGTGTGTAAGTCAGTGTGTGGGTCTGTGAGTGGGTGTGTGAGTGCTTGTGCGTTTGTGTAAGTGGGTGTGTGAGTGGTTTTGTGGGTCTGTCAGTGGATGTGTGAGTGGCTGTGTGGGTCTGTGAGTGGGTGTTTCACTGTGTGAATGGGTATGTGAGGTGTATTAGTGTGTGAGAGAGTGTATAAGTGGGTGTATAAGTGGCTGTATGGGTCTGTGAGTATGTGTGTGACTGTATGGGTCTGTGAGTGGGTGTGTGAGTGGTTTTGTGGGTGTGTGAGTGGCTGCACGAGTCTGAGTGGGTGTGTGAGTAGCTGTATAGGTCAGTGAGTGGGTGTGTGAGTGGGTGTGTGAGTGTGTGAGTGGCTGTATGGGTCTGTAAGTGGGTGTGTGAGTGTTTTGTGGGTGTGTCAGTGGCTGTGTGAGTCTACCAGGGGGTGTGTGAGTAATAGTATAAGGGTGAGAGAGAGTGTGTGAGTGGGTGCATTTTTAATTATTGGCCTCTGGACCTGGGGATCCATTGTGGATTCACACAGGGGCCACACTGAACGCCGCAATGGATCCGCAGATCCTCACGCGTGTAAAAAAAAAAAAAAGGTTTTGGGGCAATTTCTTTCCCATCAGGGATCCCTTGTACCTCTACCCTGACCCCTTCTATCAGTTATCAACTTTTATTCTCAGGCCCCTTGACCATGTCCCGATATATAAAATGGTAGCCACAACTTTCCTCTTAGGATGCGGCCAGCCAATCACTGCATTGCTTGTGTCGCATGGATTTGCGAATCCGCCGCATTGGATCCACAGTGGATCTGCGTCCCTAGATATCTATAAATCATTTTTACACTAAATTACAAAAAGAGATCTTTCTGGACCAATATCTAGCTTTCTACCAAATTTGATGTAATTCCGTCCAGCGGTTCGGGCTGTAGTCGTGTCTAAAATCCCTATGGAAAATTGCATGGGGAAAACACATTTTGGGACCCCCTTTTTCTAGGCCCCGCTTGACAAATCAACCTGAAACTTTCAAGAAAGCAGCTGAAGTAAGTGGCAAACTAGTTTTAAAAATACTAGGTCCTAACTATAATATATATATATATATATATATATATATATATATATATATATATATATCCGTGACAAAGGCCCTGTGAGGCTGAAACGCGTTGGTGAAGCGTTACATGCGTGATTAATAAATCTTGAATACTGGATTCTAGAGTGCAGTGTCCTTGTTTTGAAAATTGAATTCAGGACTTGGATTCGACCCTTACTCTTGCACCTGCTGCTGTGCGCGTTGGAAATCGGAATCACACTGTTGGAAATATATATATATTCACTGAAAAAACCATAGGTTTTAGGCATGTTATAGTTAGATATTAGCATTTAAAAAACCTTAGAAATTCACTGAAAAAACCATAGGTTTTAGGGAAAGTTATAGTTAGTTGGACATTGCAATCGTACAAAACCCGTGAAATTCCCCCGTTATAGTTAGTTCAGCTAACTATAACTCGCGCCCCGCAATGCACTGCTGATGACGTCACATATTACATCACTCATGACATGGTCAGTGACATCACTGATGACATCACTGATGACATCTCAAATGACATCACTGATGACATCACTGATGACATCATCCAGTGACTGTGTGTTTCTGTAAAGTTTAAATATGTTTAATATATATAGGTAAAGGCGTATTGAAGAATGAGTGGGTGTATAATTGTCTGAATGGATGTTTTAGTAGGTGCGTGACTGACTCTATAAGTGAGTGGTTAAATATATGTTAGTGAATGCATGGGTTAGTGACTAAACTGTGTGAATCTCTGTATTCGTCTGTCTGTTGGTGTGTAAGTGACTGCATGGGTTTGTGAATAACTACATAAGTGTCTATAAGAGTTATTGATTGGTTGTCAGAGTATCTGTATGGGTGCCTGAGTGTTTGTGTGGGTGGGGTGTGTGTGACTCTGTGCATAGATGTGTGAGTGGGTGATTCACTGGGTGCATGGTTTCATGAGTGCATCTGTGATGGACTGTATGGGTGGGTGAGTGTGTGTTTGGGTGTGTTAGTGAGTGAATGTATATCTCAGTGGTACATGTGTGAGTAACTACATATGTGAAAGGCAGTATATATGTGTGTTGGAGTATATAAATGGCTATAAGTGAGAGTGTGTAATTGTGAGAGTGGCTGTATGGATGATTGTGTACTTGTATCAGTGATTGTATAAGAGCGTAAGAATGTGCTAGTATTTGTATGAGTAAGTGAGCTGGTGTGTGTATAACTGTATAGGTGAGTAAATGGCAGTCTGATTAATTATTTGCATGACTGACTAGGTGTGTGAGTACCTCTATGGATGAGTGGCAGTGTGTAAGTGCCTATGTAGGTGTATGAGTGCATATGATAGTCCTGTATTGAGTGACCGTAAGTATGAGTGACTGTACGGGTGAGTGAGTGGATGTGTGTGTAGACCTAAGAATCAGTGAGTGGGTATGTAGTTATTGGTGTTGGAGTGTCTATGGTTTTGCGAATGGCAGTCTGTAATTTAGAGTGGGTGTATCAAAGGTTATATTAGGGTGTGAGGAGGTGCATCAGATTATCACGTGGATGTCATCAGTGATGTCATTTGAGATGTCATCGGTGATGTCATCAGTGATGTCACTGACCATGTCATGAGTGATGTAATATGTGACGTCATCAGCAGTGCATTGCGGGGCGCGAGTTATAGTTAGCTGAACTAACTATAACGGGGAATTTCACGGGTTTTGTACGAGTGCAATGTCCAACTAACTATAACTTTCCCTAAAACCTATGGTTTTTTCAGTGAATTTCTAAGGTTTTTTAAATGCTAATTTCTAACTATAACATGCCTAAAACCTATGGATTTTTCAGTGAATTTCAAAGGTTTTTTAAATGCTAATTTCTAACTATAACGTGCCTGAAACCTATGGTTTTTTCAGTGAATTTCAAAGGTTTTTTAAATGCTAATTTCTAACTATAACGTGTGGATTCAAGGGGAGTTAATCCCCCGACTTAAAACGGGGCGCGTTTGCACAGTGGTGAAGGGAGAGGGGGGCCTGAGGTGACATGTGTGCAAACGTGCCCCGTGGTGCGTTTTAAGTTGCGGGATTAAGTCCCCTTGAATCCTGAGGGTCCCTGGGGCCCAACTAGCCCACCAGGTACCTACAGTTAGGACCACAGAGCTGAGTTGCAGAGAGGCGTTCCGAGGCCACGCACCTTTTTTCACCTCTCTGCAACGCAACTCTGTTGGGCTTACTGAAGGTACCTGGTGGGCTAGTTGGCCCCCAGGGTCCCTCAGGATTGAAGGGGAATTAATTCCCCAACTTAAAACGCACCACAGGGCGTGTTTGCGCACATGTCACCTGAGGCCCCGCCCCCTCCCTTCACCACTGTGCAAACGCGCCCCGTGGCGCGTTTTAAGTTGGGGGATTAGGTCACCTTGAATCCTGAGGGTCCTTGGGGCCCAACTAGCCCACTAGGTACTTCCAGTAAGCGCCACAGGCCTGCGTTGCAGAGAGGTGGTAAGAGGCCACGCCCCTTTTTACACCTCTCTGCAACGCAGCTCTGTGGCGCTTAATGGAGGTAGCTGGTGGGCTAGTTGCACCCCAGGGACCCTCAGGATTCAAGAGGAGTTAATCCCCCAACTTAAAACGCGCCACAGGGCGTGTTTGCACACATGTCACCTCAGGCCCCGCCCCCTCCCTTCACCACTGTGCAAACGCGCCCCGTGGCGCGTTTTAAGTCGGGGGATTAACTCCCCTTGAATCCAGAGGGTCCCTGGGGTGCAACTAGCCCACCAGCTACCTCCATTAAGCGCCACAGAGCTGCGTTGCAGAGGTGTAAAAAGGGGCATGGCCTCAGAACACCTCTCTGCAACGCAGCCCCCTGGCGCATACTGGAGGTTCCTGGTGGGCTAGTTGGCCCCCAGGGACCCCCAGTATTCAAGGGGAATTCGTTCCCCATCTGCAAACGCGCCAGGGGGCGTGTTTGCAGAGTGCTAAAGGAAGGGGGCGGGGCCTGCGGCACGATCGTTTTTTTGTTTTTTCCCCGAAGGGGGGCTGTGTGGCCCCCCTTCCTTTTTCCTTTTTTTGGGCCCTGGGGACCCCATCCCCCAGGGCCTTACCCCTTTTTTAATTTAAAAAAAAAAAAGTAAACGGGAAGGGGGCAGCGTGGCCCCCCTCCCGTGGTCGATTCCGGCCCCGGGGACCCCATCCCCCGGGGCATGGCCACACTTTTTAAAAAAAATTTAAGGAGGGGGGCTGCGTGGCCCCCCTCCTCAGGCCTCCTTTTGCCCCGGGGACCCCATCCCCCAGGGCTGGCCCTCTCCGTTGGGGACCGTGGGGGGGTCCCCAATCCCCCCACGGTCCCGCCGGCTCCCCGCGTCCCTCGGGAGCCGGCATTGCTTTTCCACATGGGGAGCTGCTAAAATGCAGCTCCCCGTGTGGAAAAGCAATTTGCTTTGAATTTTGGAAGAGAGAGCAGGTTTCCTGCTCTCTCTTCCAAAATTCAAAGCAAGTTTGCTATGACAGGACGGGAGCCTCGCGGCTCCCGTCCTGTCATAGCAAACAGCAGTGTCCCGGGGGTAGGCACCCCAGGACACTGCAGGAGCCGGCCCTGGGGGGTGGTGGTCCCCAGGGCCATCACAGGCTCCAGGAGGGGGCCGCGCGGCCCCCTCCCAACATGTTGAAAGCCCCGGGAGGTGGTGGTCCCCGGGGCTTCGAGGGTCCGAAACGGACCCCCACTTTGAAATTGTTAGTGCCCCGGGGAGGTGGCGGTCCCCGGGGCGTGTGGGGGGGCTCGAGCCCCCCTACACAGGTAATTCAATTTAAAAAATAGAAGCCCCGGGGGGTGGCGGTCCCCGGGGCTGCGGGAGGGCCGAGTGCCCTCCCGCACCATTTTCAAAACAAAGCCCCGGGGGGTGGTGGTCCCCGGGGCTTGGGGGGGCCTTAGAGGCCCCCCACTCATTTTTAATAAACCCCGCATGCCCCCGGGACTTGGCCCACCCGGGGGCCAATTAACAACGAAGCGCGGGAGCCCGCGCTTCGTTTTTTTTTTTGCACGGCGGGATCCGCGCATCCTAAGCGCATCCCGCCGATTTTTAAAAAAAATATTTTTTTTTTTGGGCCCTGAGCAGGCCTAGGGGGTCAGGGTGTTTCTACCCTGCCCCCTTTTTGCGTTTTGCGCACTTGTTTTTGTCTTTTCTTGTGATTTTACTTTTGATTTTCTCAGGAACTACTGAACGGATTTACACTATTTAACCAAAAGGCACGACTCTGAACCAAGGGCTACCTTTTTGCCATATTTGGTGTAATTCCGTTCAGCAGTTCGGGCTGTAGCTGCGACTAAAGGTTCCTATGGAAAATTGCATGGGGAAAACACATTTTGGGACCCCCCTTTTTTCTCGGCCCCCGCTTGCTGAATCACCCCGAAACTTTCAAGATAGGAGCGGACCGGAGCGGGCCATAAGTTTTGAGAATTTCGCGAAGATTCGTCAACCGGCGCCAAAGGTATTGGAAATAGAATGTTGCGGATTTCCTATGGAAAATAGGTCCTAACTATAACTATCTACTGGCGACCGCCAGTAGATAATAAGTATCACTTGTGATAATGAAAACAGTTAAAAGACTGTTGATAATACCACCTCGCCATTGGTGAACAAGGCTGGGATCAGCCGAAACGCGTTTGATGGCGGTTTGACGAATAAAGGATTGTTACAATCGCACATGGCATCGTGCTCCTTGGGTCAGGGATTGGAATAATAAATATATATATATGTTACCGTCAAAGTGTGAAATTCCGCATTGTATAGAATGCCTAGGTAATGTATAGAATGCCTGAAAAGGCCTGAAAATCGAACGTCAAAGTATGAAATGATTGATATTTTATACATTGCCTACACATTGTATACTTTGCCGGATTGTCTGCCGGCAAAGTATATAATACCCCTAATCCCGCCATTTTATTCCCGCCCGGCAAAGTGTGAATTCCGGCATTCTATAGAATGGCTAGGTAATGTATAGAGTGCCTGAGAATGGAACGACAAAGTATGAAATGATTGATATTTTATACATTGCCTAGGCATTGTAGACTTTGCCGGATTGTCTGCCGGCCAAGTATATAATACGCGTAATCCCGCCATTTTATTCCCGCCCGACAATGTGTGAAATCCGGCATTCTATAGAATGGCTAGGTAATGTACAGAATAGTTTTGTTCTTTCACTTTCAAATGCGTATTAATTAATAAAGGCTTCTCATCTTGTGCCCTTTTAACACTTTGCGTAAATGGTACTGGTCATTCTGTATAATGCCTAGGAATTGTATACAATGCCTAGGAAAAGTATGTAACATTTTCCCCAAAAACTTATATTTCATAGTTTGCCTCTAAACCATCAGGCATTCTATACATTTCCTAGGCATTCTATACAATACCGGGATTTCACACTTTGCCGAATGCCTAGGAATCTCATCTTGTGGCCTTTTAACACTTTGCGTAAATGGTACTGGTCATTCTGTATAATGCCTAGGAATTGTATAGAATGCCTAGGAAAAGTATGTAACATTTTCCCCAAAAACTTCTATTTCATAGTTTGCCGAAAACCATCAGGCATTCCATACATTACCTAGGCATTCTATACAATACCGGGATTTCACACTTTGACGGTAATATATGTATATATATATATATATATCTTTAACCCACATGTTTGTGGAATTAGATACAGAAAGTCTATACTTGCTTACGTTTCAATATTTTGGATTTGTTTTTTTGTCCTCAATATTTGTATAATTCGATATTCAGGGGGCATACCCAGCTGTTTAGTATCCTCACAATGTACACAAGGAGAATGAACTGAGAGATCATTTGTACCTTCTGAGGTTCAAACCTTTCATTCATATAGAAAATAGGTGTTAGACTTGGCATCTTTTGGCGTGTTTCCCCTGACTTTTTGCTTTCTGACCTCCCGGTTTTGACTCTGTTTTTGCTGGTGTAATGATTCTGCGCACTTTCCTCACTGCTGTCCAGTGGGAAAGTGCAAGTGCTCCTGTATAAAATATGTTATGGATTGGTGTTTCCATGATTGACCTATTTGGTTTATGTGTCAGTCCCTTGTAAAGTGCACTGCGAGTGCCAGGGCCTATAGACCAAATGCTGTTGGTGGGCTGCAGCACTGGATTGTGCCACCCACGCAAACAGCCCGTAAAGTGTAACTCGGGCCTGCCACCGCAGAGCCTGTGCGCAGCCTGGGCTGCCATGTCGACTTGGCAAGTGCACACACTTGCAAGTCCCTAAACCTTCCCTTTGCTACATGTTAGTCACCCCTAAGGTAGGCCCAAGGTACCCCTGTGGGCAGGGTGCGTTGTATGCGAAAGGTAGGACATGCCCGGGTGTGTGCGGCATGTCCTAATAGTGAATTACAGCCTAGTTCGTTTTCACTATTGCAAGGCTACCTGTTCCCCCTAGGCCAGAACGGGCAGTTTTGATTATTACAGCTTATAATCCTAACTGACCCCGGGAACATGGTAGAAATTCGAGAGTAGTATGCCTGGACTCAGAATGATAAAATGCAGCTTTTAGTGAAGTTGGTTTTGACATTCTGTGTTTGAAAATACCACTTTTAGAAAGTGGGTATTTTCTTGTCTAACCATCCAAGCCTGCCTCTGCGAGGTTGTGTATTCCTTGTCTGGAGTGTGAGTGACAGGGGCTGGGGGATGCCAGGAGACAGGGTGAGTCAGCACAGGGCTGAATAGCAAGATCTACATGTAGATGGGTGGGAGGGGTCGCACCTGGGCCCTGAATAGGACAGTGCCTTCCCTCCACAATGCTGGCTCCACCTCCTGTGGTGCGTCTGATGTCCCTGGCCTACTCACTGAAAGAAGGGACGGAGACTTGTCAACAAAGTGCTCCAGAACTGGTTTGGACTAGGCAAAGGCCTCTCTGCCTTCAGAGAACAAAGGAATTTGGGATATAAATATTGGGGCCCTGACCCCATGAATTTAGATCTCGCTGGAATCAAGGAACCTGCCAAGACGAAGAGCTGGAAGAGCTGCCAGGAGGAGTACTGCCCCTTTGCTGTGTTGTTGCTTTGTTGGGTTGGCCTGCAGCTGCTGCTTCTGCCTTGGGCAGTGAAAGGACTGGACTGAACTTTCTACAAACTTGTGCTGAGTATCTCCAAGGGCCTGAAACCGAGCTGGCCTCCTGTTAAGAAGTCTCAGGGACTACAAAGACTTCACAAGCCTCTGGGTACCGCTTCTGGAACGCTGTTTCAGTTGCCACAGAGGAAGGGAACTGCAACCGACTCCGTCAACCGAATCCATCCCTGGCCGGTGACCTGTTTGCACCGCAGACCGCATCGCCCCGCTTCGCATCGCAACCCTGGTCTCACCGTGGGCGACGTCCGACGCCGCCAACATCGAGCCGCTGCTTGCACCGTGACCTGTGGGCACCGCAGTTCGCATCGCATCGCTTCACTGAACCAACCGGACCCGACCGACGCGGTCGCTGCAGCTGGCTCAAGAGTCGTGACCGCACCGCATTTGGGGCACCGCTCGCACGTCTGCGACGCACCGCTCCGACTCGCACCGCTGTCCGACGCCAGCTCCCGCACTCCGGCTTGGTCGCCTGCATCGCAACCTGTCAGCACCGCATCGAGCATCGTCTCACCCTGCATCGCACGCCTTGGACTCACCGACTCCATCTGCACGACGCTCATCGAGCCGCTGCCTGCACCGCATCGAGGGACACCGCACCTTGCATCGCTCCGTCTTGCACCGCAACCGCGACGAACGCCGACCGGCTCGTACACTCCGTACCAGCCACAACGAGAAAGGTACTGTAACCGAGTCTGTTCACGACTCTGCTGGCCCGTATCGACGCGGTCGGCTGGAACTGTTAGACTCTGTGGTTTTCAGCATCACGGTAGGCTCGGACGGAGCTACCGACTCGTACGAACTTTGCTTTTGTGCTATTCCTGCAAAGAAGAAGTTACCGTATCAAGCATTCATTTTTAAAGTATAGTATTGTGGATTTTTGTCGGAATTGGTCTTGTCTCGAGTATATAAAATATTGGTTATTTTTCTAAACTGGTGTGGTGTCCGTTTGTAGTGCCTACACTGTATTACTGTTGGTTATGTGCAAATGCTTTACACACTGCCTCTGAATTAAGCCTGACTGCTCGTGCCAAGCTACCACGAGGGTGAGCAGGGGTTACTTCACGAGTGTAACACCCTTACTAGGAAGAAGGGTCCCTACTTGGACAAAGGTGCAAGCCCTTGCCAACTAGAGATCCCATTTCTAACAATAGGCTTCAATTAAGGAAGATGAATGGACTGCAAAAACAACTTTAATAAAGCTGACCAACAGATTAAAATCAAAGGGGGGAGAAGAGCAGAGTTAAGAAACATTTTCTATATTTAGGAATTAAGCAGTACTTTTATTTAGCTAGGTCTTTTGATGTTTTAACCTCCACGTGCCGTTCAGTTTTTATAGAAAAAAGTTATGTATTTCTCCCTTAGTGACACTTTTCACTGTCTTTGTTGTAGCTGCATACTCACTTAAGGGTATTATATATAAATGACATCCATGACTTTAACATTACATCTGCACGTTGAGCTTTAGTTCCATATTTTAAATCAGGGATGTACTAAACTGCATTCGTTGTGGGAGTCAGTGAACTGTTGCATACCCCATCCCAATCAATATTCCCTTGGTCTCTGTGTTTCTTCCTTTCAATGCGTGCACGCCCCAAGCTTATAGAGCTGCATGAAAATGCAAAGTTGATGTTCTTTTGCGACTTTAGTTACTGGTGGGAAAAAGTAGTCTGGTATTCTGTGCCCTGTTCTGGAGGAAGTTGTAGCTTAGCCAATGTGGTAGGTTTTGAATAATACATCTTTTCAAGAACAATTTCAGTATTGTTATTTGGAACAATCAGCTGATAGTATGTGTGCCGTAGATAAGTAAAAGGGCATAGTGGGCGAAACACACAGATTCTGCTAATGGAGGGCAGTGGTGGAAGGTGGGCCCATTTCACACCATCAGCTTTTCTGTTGCAAGGTCAAAGCATCATGCCCCAAGTAAAACACCCTGGATTCTGACCACAACGTTTAGAAGGAGACAGGGTATAGAACATCACATGACATTCTGTGTTTCAGACAAGCTGATTGGACAGCAATTTGACAAACAAGATGAATATCCAGAGACGTTCTTGTGGCATGCTTATTTACAAATGAGAAAACTACTTTCGCAAAGTTTTTAGTATGGTGAATTTGCGTTAATAATGGATTGATTTTCAATATGTTCGTGTTTTATTGCTAATCTAAAAAATCATTATTATGAATGCATTTTATAAAAAATATTAGCTCAAATGATTCACACTGGTCAGAGCAGACACACAAAAGAAAAACATCTGAATGCTTCTCTTCAAAGAGGCAGCAAGCCGCTGGGTGGCACACATTTTGACCATTGCTAGTGAGGGGCAGGGCCGGATTTAGGGCAGTGCGACTGGTGCGGCCGCACTGGGCGCTGACCTGTGGAGGGGGGCGCTGTGACCTCAGGGGGGCGCTGTGCTTAGCAATATCTTATGATAGGATAGATGAGGGGCACTTTTGCAGGTGGTTGTGATCGAATCTGAGGAGGAGGTCATGGGACGTGGGGGCGCCAAAAGTGATTGTTGCACTGGGCGCTACTAGCGCTAAAGCCGGCCCTGAGTGAGTGTGTTAGGAAACATTCCAGTTATTTGACCAGCAAGGGGCATCCAAATATTAAAGAACAGTGGATTCTAGGTCTCGCATTTATTATCCAGGGGTGTGTGAAATTCGCCTAATTTGCATTTGCGTGATTATGCAAAATTTCAGAAACCTTACATGAATTTATGCATAATTATGCGAAAAGCAAAATCAACATTTGGTGCTATTAGTTTAGTGTAAAATCTATCTTCTTGTCCATTTTGGATGAGCAAATGTTTCTGACAGTGAAGAAAAGAGAACAAAAAAACACAAGTGCGGCAAACAGCAACCATTCAACGCTTACGTTGCGCCGTTTGCGTTGCTCGTGTGCACTCACGCTAATTTTGGTGCTGCGAATGGCGCGTAATTATGCTGCGTGAGTTAATTAGCGTAATTTTAGGACTGTTGTTTATTACGTATAATGCGAAATTACTAAATTACATGAGATTACGTCAACGCAACAGAAATCTGAGCAAGGCCTATTCTTAACCCGAGACAGTCAGTCGAGGGCGTGCACGACCACTGGAGCGGCGAAGGATGAGGTTGAACGCTAGGGGTCTGTGCAGACGTGGTGGGGAGGCCGGGGGTGGCCCGTGTGCTGTCGCTTCATGCAGTATGTAGGCAGGGAAGGCGTTTGTTAATGGCTTCCAGATAAACAGCCTACACTTGCTCTTCTGACTGTCAAGTGATAATAACTAGCTGCGGCAGCCCGGGGGAGGAAGAGGTTAAATATGGCGCGAGGAAGGCTGCCGTACCTACAAACATTAGCCTTGTGACATGAGATGTAAGCATCAAATCATATTTATTATATGTGGAGCGGTGCAATATTAAAGCTGCCAGCAGCCGCGCAGGTCTCCTTCGCCGGCGTGATTTACATGTGGTATTCCAGCACTTTCCCTTCGGTGGGGGACGCCTGACAGCTGAAGGAGGGGGTGGGCTGCGTTTCTATTAACTTGTCAGTGCTGGTGTCGCCGAGGCAGCATTTTAACCTGTCGGAAATCTGCCGCATTTAACCCCCTTGCCCCAGGCAGGCGAGCAGGGAGCCCCCCCCCCCCCCACCCTCTCCCCCCTCCCTCCTGCGGTGCTGCACTCAGGTGATAGCAGGCCTCGCTGGCCTGCCATGGGCGAGGCGGGTGCGCCTTCCTGTCCTACCCCCTGCGCTCACTTTACCGGTCCAAGCTCCTCAGTCTGCATGTGTCTCCCGGAAGTGCCTTTAATAAACTCGCAAGAAAAGCATAGAATTGCCCCCAAATATCCCATGAGAGGATGGCGTACTAGCCCTTGAATCTTTGTAGAAGTGTTTGTGAACCCTGCCTTGCTTTCGGCAGACGGGGAGATGGCAGATGTATCCATGTCAGTGAGCTTGTGTGAAATACAGTGCCATACAGGCGCGCAACGCCCATTGGGCTCAAAGGTCTGCAACCCCCCACCACGTCGTGTGTGTCAGCCCGGGCTGAGACAGCTTCCCGGGCACACACACACAGACAGTTTTTGAGCTTATCGCAGCCGCACCCTATCTTTAAAAGACCTTTTACGTGTTAACGAGGCTTTGTTTTGAGGCTCTGTTGTTTTTTCACCCCTTCATCTCCACTCTGCCTATTGCGGAAGCCCCCCACCCCCGAAATTTGGCTCTAGTTGCGCCTCTGGTGCAATACACAATATAGGTTGAGGGGCACTGACAGACGGGGAGCTTAAACAGACGGAACACCAGCCCTGCTCATGTTGGCCTGTTAAATAGCATGCTCATACATGTTTAAATGGAAATACCAAGGGGTTAGAGTTCCACAGCATTGTGTGCACCAATGTCTGTGTGTGGGATAGTGTGCGTCAGTGTTTTTGTAAAAGTACGTGTCTATGTGTTCCGTTTTTGTGTGATTTTGTTCTGCGAATGTGTTTTGTTAGTATATGTGTGAGCATGCATATGTATTTGTGCGTATGTAGGTGTGAATTAATCGTTTAAGTGTGAATGTGTGTCTGTGTTTGTGTGAAAGTGTCAGTGTGTGCTTCAATGTTTGTGTGAGAATGAATCCCAGTTATAATTTTGGACATTTCTAGTGCTTAGGCTGTTTGCATAGTTTTTGCTTGTGGAAAACTTGGTTTGAGTAAAAACTGCCTCAGAAACTGTGAAACTGGGTGTTTTTCGTGGCTGCATGTGCCGCCCTGCAACGTTCTCCATGTCCATACAATTTTCACTCAGAAGCTGGTTCAAGTGAAATTTGTATCACACTTGTGAGAATTACATGTATTTTGTGTGGAAAAAAAATGCAGTTTCTCTCACCTCTGTTCAGAGGGTGTAGCTGACTGTACATTCAGTACTGTGCCTGTTGTAGTGTGGGTATGTGCATGTTTGAATATGTGTGCCTCTGTGTTGTATACATGCTTAGCTCTGCTTGTGAAAAAGTGGGTCAGTGCCTGTGTGTTTGAATGTTTGTGGTGTACTGTCTGTGTATCAGTGCCTGCATGTCTCAGTGTGTTTATATGCATATCAGTATTCACATGTTCATTTAATGTAATATGTGTGTAACGTGTAGTATGTCCCTAGAATGGAATCAGATCGGACCTTACCACTAAGCGCTAGTAAGTGTGTGTGCTAGGCTGGTGTGTCCTGCCTTCCTCTCTCTGGACTCTGCTTTTTTGTGAGGGCTGTTTCTCCTGGCGGGAAGCAAACCTCCTGGGTTCCCGTAATGCACTGCTACGGAGAGAGCGGCCTCAGAAAACTAGCGTCCAGCTTTTACTGACCTCTGAGGAAGCGGCTCTGGTACATCCATATTGAGCGGGAACTGCAGAGGTCCAATAAAAATATCTTCTAAGGGGGAAGGAAATGAAAGTTCAGCCTTGTGTCCGGCAGATGGTGTTGTCCATCATCTTCACCTGTTTTACAACCCCCTCCCACACCACCCAATTAGCGGCTGCTATCAGGTGAAAGTGGTGGGGCAGTGCAGGGGGGCCAATCCATATGCAGCTCCCATGCTGGTAAAACTATTACCCAGCATTAGAAAAGTGCCAGGATTGGCCTGAGCAGGCCAGTTTTGCTCTCCAACGGGGACTGGGAGCCTGTGTCTGCTGTTCTCCACCTGGCATAGCAGCTCGGGTTGGAGAGATGTCAGTGCGTATGTAAGTTTGGTCGTCCTAAGACAGTCAGCCAAACGGACATGCCCACGACAGCAGTGCCCATCACTCCTCCTCCATGCCTCCTGCAGTGCTCTGGTAAGTATAGCCCCGTCCCCAAGACAGCTGTGTAGAAAACTAAAATGATAATAAAACTGTTTTATTATCATTTTAGTTTTGAAGTTTGTCTCTGCTGGCAGGGGGCGATGCTCCTCCTCCATAATGGAGGAGCCGCCACTGACACCACTCCATATTTGTCTACACTCTGTGTACAAAAGAGATAGGAATTTTAGGTTTTGAAACACTTATTTGCATAAGGATGACATAACTGGAAATTACCACACATACCGAGCAGCCCAAAGATGCCAACGCAGTCACAGACAACAGCAAAATTAAAAACTAAAGAGTTGACTAATAACCCCCCCATCCTAGCCAATAGATCCATAAACATGTTTTTGTTTGAATTGGATGTTCACACGCACAGTTACACTGTAACAGACAGTGGCTGGCGGCTCTTAGATTGGTTTTTAGGGTCCTGGGAGTATTTTCATTCAAAGGTGTGCTTGACTGCCCACCAGCTGCCACTCTCCATCCCCCCGTACCCTCTCTCTATGATGTAGGTCATAGTCCACCACAAATGTGTGCCCAGACTGACTGTTTGAAAGGGTACAGTGTCAGGTTTTAAAGCAGTGTTTAATTTGTAAAATAACAAGTGCTGGTGCCCAGACTTTTTCTCAGAAGACTACGGCGGACACTGCTGACTGTTGGAGTTGCTGAATACCACTGCTGTCCGGACTTGATTTTACCTCCTGCCTCTTTCATCCACCTCATTACACTCCCTGCCTGTTTATCTCACTCTTGCAGGTTCTTTTCCTTCCCTGCTTTCTTCTCGCTGCTTTTTCATCACTATTTTTCCTTCATTCCCTTCCCCCCTTTTCTACTTGTCTCTCTCTTGCTCTGGGTCAAAGCCTGATGATGGAGAAAAAAAAATTCAATTCCCAAAAAAGAGTGCCGGTGTCGCCCACCTGCGTCCACTGGCTAAAATTAAGCACATTAAGGAATGCTTTTAAGTCAGCAAAGGTCGGGCCTCGTTCTCAGCTCTTCTCTTGAGAATAAAGGGCAACCTTGCAAATGTCACTTCTGCAGGGCTCGAGTCGGGGGTACACGTGGGTGGACGGCGTCCACCCACTTTTTTCACAGGGTGGACGCCGTCCACCCTGCCAAGAAGTTGGGCCCCACTGAAAAAGATGCTGAATTCGTCCCGGTGTAATTTCTAAACACCGTGACACATTCAGCAGCGCCTTGCACGTTATCTGCTTTGGATACGCAACAACGTGCAGGCGGGGATGGGGCTCTCTTATTTCTGACTCCTGCTGGGCCCATAACAAAGGCCGAATCTGAGGGGTCATCAGGCCTCCTTTTGTTGAGTCTCCTGGCTGGGAGCAGTCAGGAGCCTCACACCTGATGCAAATGCAGCAGAGGGGAAACAAAGGCTCACCCGTTGTTAGCACTTCACACGTACTTTAAAGAGGCAGCTTTTCACTTTGTTCAGGCTCTGTTTAGGAGATCTGCATGCACTGTAAGAATGTCAGATGTGTTGGTCTTACACAGTATTTGCACAAAATAAATAGCATTTATATAGTGCTTACTACCCCTGAGGAGGTGTTGTAATAATTTAAATATCACTCTTTTTTCTTTTAAAGCACTATGGCTAGAGGAAGCTTTACGCTGACAAAAGGCAACATTGTTTTATGTGTAGTCTACAAAAGTGTTAATCTTCTGCCTAAATCAGGAGGGTTTGCAAGTATATTCGAAATGTGCCCAAATGTACTCATGATACACCTGCTAAACATATATGTGAGGGCTTAAGATCTGATGTCACATCTTGTGATGCCACTTCCTGTGATGTCACGCGCCTCACGCGCCGCGATGTCACAACCTGTGATGTCACTTGCATACTGATTAACTAGGTTAGTCCCCCCACTTCTTTTTTAGGTCTCGCCCTGAAAGCCAGCGCTTCAGCGCTGGCTCTGGGCGAGACATTTTGTAGTGGGCTTTTAGAAATGCGACCACAACTTTTGGCTGGCCTAGAGCATGCGAGTACGCGCACAGTAACGCGCATTCCTCGCATGCTCCAGGCGCCATATGTCTTTCCTCTCACTTGCTCCTCCCCCTCCCCCACCACAGAGTGCTTCTCGGGGCCGCACGGCCGTGTCACTTTCACGGCCGCGCGTCACTTGCTCTCCCGCTCCTCCCCCCTCCCCCACCACAGAGCGCGTCTCGCACGGCTGCGCGGCCAATGCTTGTCTAAACTTTAGAGGTGGCTTATAGCTGCCAGATGATGGCATCTCGCGCCAGATTCACGCTATATAAAACAGCAAATTAAGTAAATAAATGCAAATCTTCGCAGGCGGGAGAAAGCAAGCTCACTGCCTCCTCCTGCATTGATTAAACCCTGCAGTCTCCATGCATGATGGACATAGATTTCTTTCCGTTCCCGCTTCACTTACGAATGTTGAAAAAGTTGGTATGTCTGTTTTCGAGGAGTGTGCTCACTTTTGTCTCTCAACTCTGGTTACCCAGAGCTTCCGTCGGGCACGCCTCCCCAGCACTCGTCCCCCTCGTACTCCCGCGATACCGAATGATCTCGGCTTGTGCCCTCGGAGTATTGTGTTTTGAGAACTTGGATGTGCTGAAACTGTTCGAGTTTTTGAGGAGATTAAATCCTAGCGTTGGCCAGTTTGAAATGGGGACACTGTTTTTACTTGTAGGCTGTGTGCACTAAAACATTTCCTGCTTAAGTGGCAGCTGTTCTTAGCAGTAGTGCGACGTTTAAACTGTGTATGCTCGTCTTCTTGTGAAACCTTTACACAGTTTCCAAGGACTCGATGAAAGAAGCCATGCTAATCGTTCACGGGCTGGCTAATGAAAGCTCAAATAACGTTCTACAAGGGAGCGGACAGAATCCATGACTAATTCACATTCGATTTCATTACCAGGTTTGAGAAAAACGAGAGTGAGAAATCATTTTGCAGCCATTTAATTGGTTCAAGTAATTCATCTTTCCTGCCTGATCGATATCCTTACTTTTATTGAGGAGACCCTGTTCGACAGTGTTGTGACCCCTGCTGTTCTCCTTTTTGACATTACTAAGTTGTTTAAAATTGAGTGATCTGATCCCACCAGGCGACCAAACCAGAGCCATAGGGATTTGAACGTAGAAACACATTTCATCTCTAGTTGAACAAATTTCAAACATGCAGCTTTCAATAACGTGTTGAATTAATTTTTCAAAGTGGTCATATATTTCTCTCTGTTATGTGACACCTGAATGTGTGTAGATGCACCTACCGCTGTTACTGTCTGCTGTGGTCCACTTCAAGTGTATATTGTGTTTAAGTTGCATTTATATAGTCTTTACTTGCTCACTCTCCACTGATCCCAGGGACCTAGAGCACCTTCGATGCAGATGTTTCCCACCAGACGAAAGCCTAAAGTTACCAGATGACGCCATGTCACCAGCAAACCCTTTTTCTAGTCTTTCCTTACATTTAGCGAAGTCTGTTACATTGGTTTAGTTTTTGCGAGTAAAGATTACAACTCCAAGAATGTGGTAGATTAAAAAATAGCAACATCACAAAATAACAAGCATTGGCATAGCCAATAGGTCTCGCCTTTGGGACCTTATAAGTGTTTAGCCATGCAACAGTTGGTGTTGTTGCACCAAGGATATTGTGCTGCATAACTAAATACATATAAGGCCCCAAAGGCGAGACCTATTGGCTATGCCAATGCTTGTTTAGGACTTGTGCCCTGCACTTCTGCAAGATGGGTTTTCTCTTTGCGCCGCCTGAAGTGCCACCACGAAGTGCGGTTCTCCTCCGAGACTACCTTTCCTGCCTGGGAGAGTTGAACAGATCTCTTTGTCCAGTACACATTCCAGGGCCCCTCCCTCTTGTGTGCTCTTTACAAAGCCTAGACTGTCAGTGCCAACTCTTATCATTGCAGTAATATGACACATTTGGGTCTGTGCCTCTGTTCAGTGCTACAACCATTTTATTCTGGGGTGTACAGGAATTGTTTAGGTAATCTGGGTATTGGGACAAAGCAATGAGAGCCACAAATTACCTTAAACCGACCCTGGTTTCAGCTCCTTTATCTGTGTCTTCTAATTTGCTGCTTCACTCCATGCATTCTTTTTCCACGTTTCATTTCCCACTGTCAGGGCCACTGGAATTATAAAGAAGTGGAGAACCCAATTATGCAGTGGAGTTGACTACGTTATGCAGCAAAAAAGGCAAATTATGCAGCATAATGCAGAACAATTTGAGGTAGTAGTACTTCATTATTTCGACATCTTTACATGTTAACACTGTATGGGAAATTTTTTCACTCTATTAGTGTCAGTTTAACACCTAAATACAGCAATCAACAGCGGGAAAGTGACCTGCCGCTGCACGTCAAAGGGACTGCTATCGCATGCAAAACAAGTGGCAGTGTTTTTGGTAACTGTTGATCCGTTTGAGCTATAAACATACTTTTTTTGTTAAACTCTGCGAATCATGCTGAAGATGATGGATTATGTGGCAAGTGCAAAAGAATGTATGATGATACAACGCATGCATTCACATCGCATGCCATTACTTCGCGGTTTTTACAACGCAAGTCGTTACAACGACTTGCGTTGGAGGGCGCTGGACTTAGGAGTAGTTTAATTTACTATTCCAACTCCAGCCTACGTACAGTAGGGAAGGTGTTGGATAGTAAATTAAACTATTCCTTGTCCTATAGCGCCCTCCAGCGCAAGTCGTTGTAACGACTTGCGTTTTAAAAACCGCGAAGTAATGGCATGCGATGTAATGCATGCGTAGTAAAGGTTGTTTCCCGTGCAAAAAAACCAATTAATTATACGGAAAATGCCACGACCAGAGAATCACAAAATTCCAGTAGCCCTGCCCTCTGTGCATCTCTTTTTATCACTCTTTCTTCACTATCCTCCTTCCCAATGGATATTGCTACTTTGTGGTCTTACTTTATGCATTTATCTTTACTTGCTTCTTTATTTCTTTCTCTCTCCTCTTTCGAAGTTCTGGTTTGTCTATGACCCCCTGTAATATCCACATTCCTCGGCCCCTTCTGTCACACTGCATCTCCCGCCCCTTTTTCAGTCTCTCTTCCTTCTTTTCATTTGTCCTCTCTTTGTAGGTCGAGCCTAGAAGACAGCACAGCTGTCTGGTTTCAAAAGACATACTATGAGCTTACCAAGATCATAGAAGGGCTTGCACCCCACTCATTGCTTACCATTGGTTGGTTTGCTGTCATTCTTAATTGCCTGCTTCTTATTTGATGGCTTGCCTTGACCACCTTGTGTCTGCCCATCCTATGGAGCATTCCCAGTTTACTTGTGTCCTTCCATAATTCACTTTAGGGTACTACTTTTTTCTTTTTGTTCTAGCATTCCATGTGCATCAGAGTGCATGTGTTTTTTTTGCACTCTCCGGTGTGCATTGTTCCTTATTCACATACGCCCCACTCTCCATTTTGGTACCCCGCAAGCTAGTTTGCAGTGATGAAGCACATCACTGAATTAGTTTCAGGACACCTCCTCCTGCTAATGCTAAAAACTTAACTTCATACTTTGCAAGGGAGCATAACATCTGCCCTGATACGGGAGGGCAGTCTGGCTAATGTATGTTAGCAGCATATCCCTCTCACTGTTTACAGAGCGAGCCAGCCGTGCCCCATTTGCCTTGCAATCCTGAAACTGGTAACATCAGCTCAGCTGAGATCATGCTGCAGCAGTGGCATATTCACAGCACCATATGGTAGGCCAGTTAGGAAATGCCTTAGTCTTATTTATTCTGAGAGAAAAGCTGCCTCTATTTTTACTATTCGTGGTACATGTAACAGACAAGCTTTATTCGATTTAAATTATAAAAGCACATTGTACAATTATTCATCATGAGAACATGTTTATAAGACATATAAAAAAAGAAATAGCAAGATTCATCACTGTATGTAGTATAAAAATAGCAGCACCCCCATTGGGTCAATGCTACTTAAAGCATAAGTAATTAGACATGAAATTGAGCAGACCGGTACAGAATACACCGAACCTCCCATGTCCATATTTCTTTCTTATTGCAATCGCACCTCTGACAAAATTTTAAAACTGCACAGCAAATGTTCATAGGATTCAAGAGAGGAGAGACCTCAAACCATCTGAATGCTATTCTGAAAAAGTTTGTTGTTTAAACATAAGATCAGTATGGAGGGTATAAAAAACGTTAATTAACTAATTGCACAGTACGATCATATTTTGATGTATACAGTGGGTACAAAGTCCCTTCAAGGTTGCTCTAAGATGAGAACGGGGACAAGTCAGGTTCTAGGACACTGAAATGGGTCACTTGTAGAGCTAAAAATCCGAGTGGCCCAGCTGATCATTAGTCCGGTGGTAAAATAGTTTAAAGAGAAGAGTCTTAAAAAGCAGAAAGGATCCGTGGACTGCTGTATTCGTGGTACATGTACTATTTACCTTATGAGGTGTAATAAAGATGTAATGCAAGAAGTCTCAGCACATAAAGATGGCATCTCACGTTTGAGATTGATTTGTTTCACAGTGTGTTTGCTGTTGACTTTTTACTGCTTGGTTACTGCTTTCTGTGCCACAACCCTTGTTTACATGAGGGCATAGAAAATCAGGTTGTATAATCAGGTCTGCCAACTCCAAACATGAAACAGTGGAAAAAGCAGACAAAACGTGTAAAATGTTCAGATCGAAGTGCAAAGTTTCTGCTTCCTCTTGTGCCCAGTACGAAATGTTGATTTTGATTTTATAACAGAAAATGATACATATTTTTCCAAGCTTCATTTTCTTTAACTCAAAAGCAATGCTTTCCACAAGCTTTATGTAATTAAATTAATTGCAGGTTGTGTTGCACGAGAGCTTGTAGCAAACTATAAAATATGGCAAAAAGTATACGCATACTATTCATGTTCTGTCAAATGCACCTCAGACTTAACAAAAGCACAGGTAGCCTAGCTGAGGCACATTGATTTTTCTAAACTCATCAGACTGCACTCACAAATTGGGCCACATGTTGGAACTGGTTTTACATTAAGCTCAGACTCGCACATATAATGAATGCACTGCTTGCTTTCTATGTCATCCTAGGCCAAGAACAGCTCTAGGTGACCCCTCCAACAGCCACCATAGCTCAAGTGGACACCCACACCTCTTGTTAAAAGAGAAAACCCAAGCACTCAGACAGTGTAACAAATTAGTAAAAGATCTAAACTTTGAGGATTCGTTAATCAAAGACAGAGTGTGATTTATTGTAAAGTCTTCAGTACATTCAAAAGTTCAGAGTTTCTTTCTTCATAGACAGCCAACACGTATTTCATCACACAGTGACTTTTTCAAGGCTCGGATGAATCAATATGAAGGGTATTAATCCAAGTTATAAAATCCAATTTCCTTGAGTTTCTGATGCAGCGCCCCTAACCAGTAATATTTCACACGTGGAAATGTCGCAATACGTAGCAATCAAGTCGAGAGTAGCGGGCTGATCGAATAAATTGAGAAAGTAAGGGGTAAGCGTCAGTCTGTTTACACAGTGGGGGTAAGTAATCCCCAGTCTCAAGTAGTCGTAGAATAGATTCCCTAAATGAAGAGATGTCAAAATAGAAGTTCTAAATGTATATATCAATAAAAGGAGTCCATGTCTCCAATCTTCACGTGGTTCTGCCCTCCTCTATTGTATGCCGTATGGCCTGGAGCTTGCCAGACTAATCAGAATCATGGACCAAGAAAAGATGTTGACCCAGCCCACCTATCCACCCATAGCTTTGTTTACTTTATTATTATAAAGAGAAAAAATGCAAACAGAAAGGCGCAAATACAAATAACTAAACCACCAATAATGACATACATAGCACAAAACATAATACAATACGTACAAAATGGAAAATGAACTCCAAATTCTAACACAAAATTAAAATACACAAAATGGCTAAGATTGTTAGAGAAATTATAAGGGACTGCCAATAACATACCCAAACTCTCCGGGCCTACCGAGCACTAACAAGAAATTTGAAGAGAGGTCATGACCAGGGCCAGGTTTAGCGCTGGTGGCACCCAGTTCGACAGCCTTTTTTGGTGCCCCCCCTATGACCTCCTCCTTGGATTCCCTCACTACCACCCACCAAAAGTACCCCTCATTGCTCCCTAACTCTTCTCTCACATACATTTAATTTGTTTTAAAGCACTGGTAAAGGTTGGCTTTACTAACCCAGTCAGCTTTCAACATAAAATACAGATCTGTTCTTTGCAGCAGGCATATTAACCCTTTTCCCAATTTATGGTGAGTCAAAACTGCCACTAGACAAAACTTCGATCTCTCTCTCTCTAGCAGGAACATTAATCAGAAGAGTTATCTTGGCATTTTTATAGCTGCCTGAAGGCTGGAAACAAGGAACTCTGCAGCAGGTACTTTTAAATCTTAAGTTATTACTAAACACAGCGCCCCCACCTCCTGAGGTCAGTACCCCTCTCCAGGTCAGTGACCAGTGCAGCAGCACAGTTTGCACTTCCCTAAAGCCAGCCCTGGTCATGCCCTTCAATTTTGAGAACACTGTCAAGTGCACATACAGCTGTCAACTCACAGGAGCACAAACCCTTCTCTCCAACAGCCAGACCTCAGTAAACAGCATAGTCTGTAGTGGTATGTTTTCACGCTACTTTAGGCCACCTTATGCCCCGGGGGTGAGAGGATATGATCTACTTCATGCTTCATAAATGATGATAGATGGACAGCTCATTGTAATGATGTTACACTTTTGTTTTTTTGCATTTCCCATCTCTTTCTTGAAAGTAAAAAGCGAGGTCTAGCATTAACTCTTCAGACATCAGCAAGTCTTTTCAAGTGTTTGGAAATATATTGCAGCGTGGTTTGGGTGTGTGATCCCCCTGCCCATTCACTCTGTAATTGGTACAGACCAGGATGGCAACTATTTTAACATACCTATATTCGGTACTTGATTTTTGTGTTCTCGGATCACACCCTGTTGTCAAGTCCAACTCCACACAGTTGACCCCACACCTATACCTTCTCTTGTTGGAGACAGAAAGTTAACCTATGTACTCTGAATACACTATGACGGGTATCACCATGATTTTAGGGTGATGCATATCTGACACAAGACCAGATCCACAGGTGGCAGAAGGCAAAAGCTTCTACTCTGAGAACAAGCATACCACTAATACCAGCCGTTGTATGTGAAGCAGGAGAGTGCCATTAAAGCAAAGCAAAGATTATTTTTGCCAAAGTCACATTACATTTACTCTCCGCATCATAGACAGGCTATCCAAAATAGATCAAAATTAGAATATTTCTTCACATATCACGCATGAACATGCACTTGTGTTTCCTCACTCTCCAAAAATCCTTGCCCACTCTAGAACCTATAGGTGTAGCTAGGGTGCCATGGACACAATGATGCACATGGTGCAAGCAATGCAAATAGCTCCATCTTTGGTCCAGAAAAAAGTAAGAAAAAGTCATAAGCTGGCTGGAGTTGGCCCATCACACTTCTGAATGCTGGAGCCAATGCACATGATACACCAATGACTGCAAGCTATCAAACCTTCAGGAACCTTGTAATAGCCAACTGGAATGCTCAGCAGGACATTGAGCAAGCAACCCAAAAACTCGACCCTTATGTTGCCTAGCCCTGGGTACCTGCAGATGGGGGCAGAAACCTGCACACAAAGGGCCTTGTTCAACAAAGGGATGTTACTGCCTGTTGCACGATATGGACTTTCCTAATTGAAGGGGTCATTGAGTTCCAAGCACAAATGCAAGAATAAGCATACATGTGTTTTTGAGCCCACTCTGATGCCTAGGTTTTTGACACTGCAGCTACCAAACAGACTTGTTGCATATAATATACATAGAGTGGGTTAAAGGTTGTCCCTTTCAAGATTTGGGTTTTTTCCACCATCCTCTTTCAGCTATTGGCTTGCAACTTTTTTTTCACTTATGGCTTTGGAAGCCAATTGGAGTATTTATCTATCACCTAATACTCCTGACTGTGTGGAGAACACACCTCCATCTAAGTGCTTGCTTTGAAATGTTTGAAGGACTGCCTGACAACTATTGACCTCTCGGTCCACTCCTGCTGGTTTCCTCCCACTTGTCTTGCTTTGTTCCTTACTTCCCCACTCTCCTTCCACTGTATACATTTTGTGTTCATGCCCACCACCCTCTTGTATATCCCTTTCACCAGTTTGCTCCTCCCCTTTGCACTCCCCATTCACCTCAACCTCCACCAACTCATGTCCCCCTCCCACCTCCTGTATCTTTCCAGTACTCACATTCAGGGAACTACTTTTTCTTCAAGCACTCCATGAGTGCATGTGGTTTCTTGCTCTGTTGCTTGTAAGCCCAGCCGCCCAGAGCATTCTATGTTGCTCCCTCCTCTCCTACACCACACCTCATCCATTTTTTGCCTCCACCTGGGCTTTTTTTGCTTGGTTTTGTTTATTTCCTCCCCCTGACACCCTTTCGCACAAGTAAAATGACAGTTTTTTTTATCACTGCTCCAACTTGCATCTGCCATCTTGGAGTAGTAACTAAAATAAATTAAATGGTGCCTACATCATTCAGTGTGCATGTGTAGTGACGCATGCGTGTACATAGGTCATAACGCACACAGATATTGATACAGCCGCTAGTAGGGTCATGGTGTTTACTGCAGCATGTACGCCCTGACATTATGCATTTTTTTTCTTGCTGATGCTGCACAAATCAGAAAAAAACTATTCTTTTTGCCGATGCTGCACATCATCTGCAAAAGGCATTGACAAAGCCAATAGTCTAAAAAGAAAAACTAATTGGCTTTGCCAGTGCTAGTTTTGTATCTTTCCTGTACTGTCCTCCCTTTCCCCTTTCTCTGACCTGTCCAGGTCCCAGTGCTTAATTCGAATTGGTGGTTGCAGGTGGTGCCCACCGGCACTTTCTTTTGTGCACTGGGACTCATTTTTCATCCTAAACAAGAGAAAGAAAAATTTAAAAGGGAGAAAGAAGGAGGAAGAGAAAGACGTAAACGCAGAGGCACTATCTTGGTGAGTCTTTCCCCCTCTCTTGGAATGCAAGAGGGACTATTTTTTCAGGAGAAATGTGTCAGTCAGCGGCCTGTAGCACTGGGGAGCAAATGTTGACAAAAGTATCTGAAAAATGCTCGCTACAGCAAAGAAAGCACCTTATTCATCTCTACCATCCATTTTTCAGATGCTTTTCTCTGTGCTCGTTCCTCAAAATTGCCATGAAAAAGACAAGGACAATAGCTTTGATGTTTATAAAGCATATTTATGACAGACCTGCATGCTATACACATGCCAAACCTTCTGGCTTTACTAATGCTTGTTTCCGCCTCTTTCAGAACCGACCAATCTAGAGTCTATTGTCTTTATTTGTTCTCTTCATCCTTCTGCTTTCTCTTATCTGACCCATTTATCTGGCTAATTTAACTCTTCCTTTATTTTTCTATGTCTCCTAGCGCCAGTAATCTCAAGGTCGTTGCTGCTTTCCCTCTTTTCCCAACTTGGTTTATCTTTGTTTCCCACTCCCTGTATTTCTCTCTTTCAACTCTTTTTCATTTTCTGGACCTTTCTCGTTGGTTGTGGCATGCGTTTCTAAAGCTATATTTGTTTAAATCCTCACTGTCTACTTCGGCTCTGTTTACTTACGTGTCACTCCATTCTCACCCTCGCTTTCGCTCTTTTGTCTCCTGGATGTCACCACATTCTATGACACAGTCCTCAGCATGACCACTTGCCTTCAATGGCCATTGCTTGTCCACCTCCCTTATGGAGTTCTTACCCCCAAGGTGCTGGGAAATGTACTCATGCTTTGACCCACTTATTGATCATGATAAATTAACATAAAGAGAGACTAATGATATTAATAATTAACCCAAGGGACTCACTAGATAAAAGATTAATGCGCAGGAATCAGGGAAGCAGGACTTTACTGTGTTTCAGGGCTGTAGTTTATCCTTATACCAGGGGCATTAAGGCAGGTTTACATAGTGTGCTTTGTCATCAAGAAATTTCCTGTTGATATAAGTTGGTAGAAGTTCAGCACCGCTGTGCTTTATCAATCACTATGCCATGCTGTGTTCAGTGAAGCCTGCATTCTGTGCATATCACCTATGTGTTTTATCATTATAATATGAACCCTTCGGACAGGCCTAGAGTGACTATGCTTTGTCACTTTTTATGTTTTCTATTACTGGATTTGGCCACAGTGGCCTTTGCGCACAAAATGGCATAGATATACATACCAGCAGAGGTTGAAGTGCATAAAAAAGTATGGCAGCTGTGATCCTGAGTGGAATGGGTGTGGGTTCAGTGCATATGAAAGTTGGGGGGCAACGACGAGGCTAAAACAAACAAATTATTCTATTTTGTTGGTCTTTCCCCGTTATATGTCTGCATAACAATAACACACACCTTAAATGAAAAATAAATGCAAGTTAAAGAAGTCAGAGGGAAATGTACTCTTTTACGTTATCAGCCTCAGTTGGTTAATGTAATCACTGCAGATATTTTTGTGCATAAGCAGAGTCACTGAATTGAATCCTGTTAGTGACTTGTATATATGTAATAGTGACTTGTGTGTATGTAAGTCATACTTTTAAAATGTTATTACACAGAGTATAAGGCTGCTGTAAAATGTACAAAAATATTGTGTTTAAGATTAAATAAGTGCTTTCAAAATATAGGTTTAGTAATTCACAATTAGACTATAACTAATACAAACATTTTTTATGTCCGTTAAAAGGAAGCACTCCAAAACTCTGATATAACACCCTTACATGACCTCTCAAACAGAAAAATTCTTTGCTACCATGAAGCTTCAAGTGACTACATCGATTAAAGCCAATACTGGCTCCCAATCAGCCTTCAGATTTGCTGATTAACCAATTGCATAGGTTTACATTTTTCCAGATACAGGCACCCGGGAGCAGGCGTATTCCTTCTTTAGCACTGTGTCCATTCCTCTGCTTGACAGTACAGAATACTGTCTCTCTTCCCTTTCAGTCAGATATACCTCAAGGTTGGCATTTACAGTTCAGGAAGGATTCTTTTTTTACAAAAAGTATGGAAACTGTTTTTGTAAAATTCAAAAGATGTGCCTGAGATGTGGTTGGGAAGAGGGATCCCTTATCCATACCATCTGGCACTGTACAGCGCTTAAAATTTTTTGGAAAGGGGTGCTGGCATGTTTGGCGGAGGTAATGGGGTGGGAGCTCCCTTTTTCACCAAAACTGACAATTTTACATATTATGGAGGATATCGGGGGTAACATATACAAGAGGCACTTATTGTTACTGGGCTTGACCTTAGCCAAAAGAGATATAGCACTGTTATGGAAGGCGACGACCTCACCCTCGCTTTCGGTGTGGAAAAACGGACTGGATTTTAACATGGGGTTGTAGATCCCAATATTTAAGGCCAGGGGTTGCCTGCAAAAGCACCCCAAAATCTGGAAGAGATGGGCAGACTATAGGGGCCTGGAACTAGACCCAATACCCCCGATTGATTCACCTGTATCTGCTCTGATTCATAGTCGCTAGAGTTGAGCGTTGGAATCGTAATGGAGGGGTAGTTCTGCCAAATGTTGGGATTTATGGTAATGATCGTAGTGTGGCTGTGTGCCGGTGCAACTGGGGGGGGGGGGGAGGGGTCTTATTATGTTTATGTTATGTTGTGTCTTTGATACTGTTGACAACATTTTGTAAAGTAATGGTCAAAGGCAATGAATTGTAATGCTGGATATGGCAGATGCTTCTGGTTTAAGGAGCACTGCTCTGTATACGACTTTTGACGCAATAAAATGTGTTTTCAAAAAATAAAATTCAAAAGATATGGGCGCGTCGTTCCCCAAAGATCCCACCCACTTCAACATTTGCATATGAATATTGACGCGGATTGCTGTGATGGCAGCCATTGGCTGCGGGTGGTCAGCGTGGTTGCCTGGGTGACCAACAAGGGCAGCAGGTCAAGGTAAATAGAAGAGGCAAACTTACCTATCACCACCTTGATTCCTGGCTATACCCTGTTGACTGCTGACATGCTCTGCTGTACCTGCTTCCAGTCCTGGAAGAATTCCAGTTTGTATTTTTCCCTGCCTACCCAGCCCTGTAGCTAAAATCTTGGAGAGTGGAATTGTCTGGCATAAAAGGAGTTGTGCTGTACCACAAACAGGTAGACAACCTTGGCATCAGGCATACAAGTGCAGGCGAATTCATGATGGAATTGGTTGCGAAGCCTTTAGTTCAAGTCGGGGCAGCGGTACCATGGTCTCTGGTGAGGGGCTGGGGACGCTCGCTACAGCAATTGTGCATAGCTTCCCAAAGCACCCCATTACATGGCACTGGGGATGTGTGGGGATGGTGGCTGCACCAGGTGACCAAGATATGGCCTAGTGGTCTGGGCACATCTCTCATTGGGTGCCAGGGAGAATCCCTTCATTGGGTTGGCTCTGGCATGATTGTTTTTGGGGGGGTCCAGATTTTATGTTGGGCCGCGCTCCTTTCACCTTAAAGGATTATTTGAGTTTGCCTTGGGAATCAGAAGGTTGTACTCAGGACCCTAAGAGAAGTCAACTGAAGCAGTAGATTCCACAGGGGCCTGAGGGGGTGGGCAACCATGACTCCTTTCAGAATGCAATAGGATATTACATGAATTAGTTATTGTGCATGCGATAATACACAAGGATGTACATATTGTAAATTATATCAAATTGCTAATTCGAGATTGTATTTTGTGCTGTGTGAATACATACAGCCTGGGAATGGTATATTCTCTGACAAAAGATGACACGACGCTAGTCTTTTGTCATTTTTGTGTCTGATCCTCTCCGGGTTTGGACAGAATAATACTTGAATGGTGATTTCTCTTGCATGTCTCGCAAAGGTCCCCCATCTCTATGTCTTGTCATGTTATCATGCTCACTAGTGGGCCTGCAGTACCGTGTGTCAGCATCGAAGCCGGTCACTCCATCCCCCAGACCCTGCCTTGTGGCGGGAACACGCCCTTAGGTCTCCCTGGGGGTGCGGAGTCGCACTCCCCTGCTGAGACAAGGGGCGAGCAGGGGTTTAGCTCCAGGTGTGCTCCGTGGAATCACACCTGACAGCGGTGACTCGGGGGTCCGGGGATCGTGCGTGCAGGAGGAGGAGAGGGAAGCCTTCGGCGCCTGACTGCAAATAACTTGCTGCCTGAGGCGAAGTTGGAGGCGAATCGAGGCAGTTATAGATTAAGACGATGCGCAGAACCACTGAGCTACCCCTCGCCTCACGCACCTGTCTTACACCAGTCACACCTCATGCTTCGGTACTTTCCATACACCAGTCTTACCTCAGACAACCGCCAGTCTCACCAAACACATGCATGCTTCTCACATATACATGAATGAATGAATTTTATTAACTGATCGATTAATTAAAATCATTACAGTAAAAACAATCGAGCTTTGGGTGCAAAGTGCAAACCCCAATGTTATTCGTGTTTCATTTGGGCTTAAAAATCGTTCATAAAAACGTTAAAATGCTCGGACCTAAAAGTTCTGGGCAGGTTGGTGGTAACCCTTAGAGCCTCTTGGGGGCCACCCTAACTGCTTCGACATCATTCGGCATGTCCGTTGCAGGAACAAAGTTGCCTTCTTGTGACTCCTTTAAGGCGATCCTAATCAGGTGCATAAATTTCCCCATTCTCGCTAAGTTCATTGTCGTTGACTTGGAAAAGCAAATGGCCGAGGCCTCTCTGCAGGTCTTTGCCCCGTTGACAATACAAATCGGGTGGAGAAGGCGCCTACGGTCATTGTTTAGTTTGGGGCAGCAGCAGAGAAGGTGTAACCAGGATTATTTCCTAAAGGCGCACAGCCTGCAGTCTATGTTTTCCCCCTTAGGTGCCCATGTTGGATTGAAGTCAGTGATACGTAGCATTATTAGTCTCATAAAAAGGATTTTACTACGGACTTGCAGTAACAGGGCCTCGCTAAGATAGGGTTAAGCTTTCCCCGGCATGTATGATTTGTTCAATGGCTCTAAGTTGGAGCTAGAGCGGAGGGCTTTGATGTCTTGTGCAGATGATGTTTCTCGAACTTGCTTGTTTACTGCTCTCTTCCAGGCTGTGAGCGGAATTTCCGGGAGTCGCAGACTAGCTGCCTCTATCTTCAAAGTATTGATGCCGAGGCCCAGTTTGAGATTCCAAACTGTCCCTACCACCTCAAAGGCGGATCTCCGTTGGTGTCTTAAGGAGTCCGCTGGGGCCCTCGGGGTCCTTAGGTATAACTTAATAAGGTCCCCCTGGCACGTCAGGTCTGGCCTCTCAAGTCCAAGCTCCAATCTCAGCCTTGATTTCCTGGCGGCCCGAGGAGCAAGCAGTACTGATTTATACGCTTTAGCTTGGTTCAAAAAGACATCTAGTGATCCTGGGAAGGCCAGGTGACCATAACTGATGGCTGGAGGCAGTTTTGCTTTTAATGCCGTCAGTATTGGGACCGCTGTGGGGCTCAGCAGATGTTGGCTCAGCTTTTTTAGCGAGTGTATGACGTTCCTGGCCTTAAAGTTCAGATGTTTGAAGTGAATATTTGCATTAGCCCGATCTGAGAGCCAAACCCCAAGATAGTTATAGCAAGCCACTGTGCCTATTTGTAGATCCCCCATGCGCTATAGTGCTTGCTTTTTGAAGCGATATCTCCCAAAGACAATTACCTTAGTTTTCCCCTGGTTGACCGTCGGGGAGTTTGCCTTGTTGTATCGATCCAACGCATGCAGGGCTCGTTGGATGCCCCTTTAGTGTGGTCCATTATTGCTGTGTCATCAGCATATTGTAATACTGGCAGCCTCACACTTCCCAGCCTGGGAGCAACTAAGTTTGCACCTTGCAAGGCAGCCCCCAGATCGGCGGTGTATATGTTGAAAAGGATGGGCGCCAACACACAGCCCTGTTTGAGCCCATTGTGTGTGGCAATTTTAGGGGTCACTGTGTGGGAGCTTGTTTTGACCCGCACCCAGGTATCCACGTATAGCGATCTTATTGCATTCAGTAATTTGGATGGTATTCCCCAGTTGTCTCCACCATAGCCTTGTGCGGTCAACTTCGTCAAAAGCAGTGCTGTAATCAATGAAACAGCAGAACAGTGGTAGGCTTTTCTTCTTCACCGCCTGAGCTGATAAATGGGCTAGTGCTATAATGTTGTCCAAAGTCGACGACTGTGACCTGAAGCCAGACTGGTATAGGGGGGATGATGCCTTTTTCTTGTACCCAGGACTCCAGCTCCTTCAGAAGAAGTCTAGCATAGGCCTTTGCTTCCAGGTCAAGAAGGGCGATAAGCCTGTAATTTGTTGCCTTCATGCGATCGCCTTTTTTGAAGATAGGGACGAGTATAGAGCCCCTCCAAGATTCTGGTGTCTTTGCTGTAGAAAAGATATTGATGAAGAGTGGAGTTAGGATTGCTTCCCAGAAGTCTGGCGCTGTTTTGAATATTGGTGCTGGTAATCCATTCGGCCCTGGGGCTCCGTCGTTCCTCATTTTCCTGAAGGTCGTGATCACCATGTTGGTGTTAATAAAAACTGGTGTCATCCAGTGTTCCTCTTCCCAAGTGATCTGGTCTAGTGGAGCATTTTCGCAGAGGATGCCCCAATCTTGGAGATTTGTGCTGTTTATCCGGCTCTGCCCCACTCCCCAGCACCTCACCTCGGGGCTGCCTTTATCGGAGGAGGCGGGCGAGTATAGTTGTGTGACATGCTTTATCCAGTCCTGCTCCGCCACCCCATTTTCTCTTAGGGCTCCTCGACTACTCAGCTGGTTAATGTGCCTCCACAGCCCCGAGTGATTCTTGACCTTCAGCAGGGAGAACACTTTGAGCCATTCCTTCTCTATGTATTCATTTTTATGCTCCCACTGTTTCTTTCTTAGGGCTGCCCTTAATGCTGTAACCGACGGACCCGCGGCTGGTCTGCCCCCTCTCTTCCTTGCTTCTAGGGCCTTACGGAGTGCACGTTTGCCTTCGAGTATGACTTTTGGAGGGCGTTTGCTTACTGCTATTGATAGTTCATTGGTATGTGGGCGTTGGTGTTTGGGGTTTGGGGTTTCCCAGGCTTAATTGGAGGTCTTCAACGATATTCTCCCACTTCTTTGCTGAGGATGCTTGGGGCATTGAAGTGCCTTCCTTCTTCAAGTCCAGCTGGGCTCGCATCGTCCCTCCTATGTTTTCGGACCATTTTATCCTCCGGAGGACTTTATAGCTTTCCTCCCCTCTCGACTCCCCTATTGGTTGAAAGATGGTGGCTGTTGGTACTTCTAGCGAATCACAGCTCTCAGGGGCCTGTGATCACTTTCGGCTCTATCCTCAACTTCGAAGTCGTTTAGTCTGGCTGCGATTGTCTCGCTAACTAAGATGTAGTAAATGGTCGAGATGTTCCGAAAAGTTGGTTTCGGGCGCCAGGCTGACAGACATGCTTCCTTTAATACGTGAGTTGAACTTGGCTTGTGATTGTTGAGGAGATCATAGAGGGGTTCTGCCCAGCCCTTACTCCGGTGAAGGGAGTTCACTTTATCTAAGTCCCTCAGATTGAAGTCCCCTACTATGATTGCCTGATGCGATTTGTATTTAATTAGTAAATCTTCCAGAGTTTGTGTCAGCGTATCCATATAGTCTTTCCTAGTAGTCTGAGCTGGATTGATATAGCAATTTATTAGCAGGAGGCGGAGCGGGTGTGGCTTTAAGTTCAGGCCTCCAATTAATAGGACTTGTATCCCTGGGGTGGCAGATTGGATCCCTGTAACCACGAGTCTACAGGCATGTTTTATAAAGTCTGACAATCCGCCCGATGGACGACCAAAGATGTTCCTTTTATTGCTGCTATGTGATGTTCGTAGTACCCTGCCAATGGGGTGCCAGACAAAGCCCATGTCTCTTGGAAGCAGAATATGCCTCCCTTCTCTAGGAACTCCTTCAATTTGTCCCCTTTTGAAATTTTACTGATCCCTGCGATGTTCCAGGAGATTATGGCCAGTTGCTGCTTAGCCAGGTTTGCTCCCCAGGGCTCAGCTCAGCCACGTCGAGTGCCGCAGCTGTTAGGAATAGTGCGGCCTCATTCCTGAAACTCCTGTTTGATCTGAAGCAGAGTTGCTTGGGTTTGATGGCCCGCTGGTTGTTGCGGAATGAGATCCAACTGCTGCTGTGGGCCCCCTGGCTGTTGGTCCCGCGCAAGACAGACCAAGTGTCTGTAGCCCCATTTTTCTCTGCTAGGACATGCGGATATTTTGGTTGTGGAGGCAGCTGAACATCTATGCCCCACTCAGCAAGCTGTCACAATTCGTCCAGAACTGCTTGTTGGAGACTCTTTTGCTTCAGACCCACCACGGTGGATTCCCCATGAGTGTCCCCCTGGATTTTCATAAATCTGACCCAGTCCAGATCTTCCGTTCAGATTTGTTCCAGGGTGGCTAAATGTTTGAAGAGGCGTAGAATATTACTGCTGTTCAAGATGTCGTGCTGTCCCGTGATATGATATCTCGGGGTAAGAGCCACCTCATGAACGTTTGTTGTGGTGTCTATAACTGAAGCATCAGCTATTACTGGGGGACGGGCTTCCGCTCCTAGCACTAGGCTTGTGCTCGCAGGGTGTTTCGGGGTATTGGCCGCTTGCTTGCCGGTTTTCTCTTCATGTATGCTCCCTGCACTTATCTGCATCCCAGTGCCTGACTGAGGATGCGGTGGGACATCAGTGTACGGTTGTGAAGTGGCTGTACTTGCCTGGATGCTTTTGTCCAACGGTGTAGGAGATGTTCCACCCGCTGTTTCGTGCTCTGAAGAGCTTGATCTGGCAGGAATCATGGACGTTCTTGCAGTACCTCTTTCATTCCCACGCACACACGCGCGTGTACTCTCGCTAAACCTCTCCTTTCTCTCGCTCTAGTTAGGTCGCCCCTCTCACACAACCTCACGTGTACAGCTGTCTTCTTGCGCCACACTCGTTGCTGCTGGCACATCTGTCCAGTTGTCCAAGGAGGGGGCGCGAGCCGCTCACGCCGCGCTCTGACCACAACCTCGCGTTCATCCTCGAGGGTGGCAGAGCGTGTCTGTCTGAGAGCCGAGCCTCCGCCAAAGATCCAATTAACCACTTTAAGGCGGTTCTGTGACAGTAATGCTTCAATGAGGGCTGGAGCGTGATCAGCAGAAAGAGTCACTGTTCGCACCAATCTTAACGACCCCCTCCCCCCCTACACACACGTTCTTAAGAGCACGCCCAGTACATCATGGGGAGCAGCACAGGGCTCCATAATGCACGGAAGAGGGGGTACAGCGCCGACAGCTGCAGTGCACGCTTCTCTCACATTGAGAAGAGAGGCGCTTTAGAAACAGCTGTACACGTCACCCTCACGTGCAGAAGAGGCACAACGCTACCTGCAGCAGTGCACGCCCCAGCCCATAGACGAGCTAGACCATGCTAGCAGCAGAGTTGCAAGCATATGTCGCACACAGAAGCGATACAACAGAAGGAGAAAGCGGTACAAGCTTCCTTCATAGAGAGTTGAGGTATGGCCCACCCAGCAAGCTTCACTGACGTGCAGAAGAACTACAGCGTTTGCAGCACCAGTGCACACTTACTTCACACTCCGAAGAGAAAGAGTGCTAGCAACAGCAGGGCAGGCTTCCCTCACACACAAAAGTGATACCCACTAGCATTGCATGCTTACCTCACACTCAGAAAAGATACAGTGCCAGCACCAGTGGTGCACACTTACCTCACAAAGTGAACATATACAGTGTTACCAGCAAAGCACTCTTCCCTCACACATGCATTAGCATCATCTGTACATGCGTACCTCAGTTTCACAAAAGACAGTGCTAGCAGCAGCAGTGCACACTTACCTCACACAGTGAACATATACAGTGTTAGCAGCAGTGCACACTTCCCTCACACACACATGGCGCACTAGCATCATCTGTACATGTGTGCCTCAGATTCACAAAAGATACAGTGCTAGCGGCAGCAGTGCACACTTACCTCACACAGTGAACATATACAGTGGTTAGCAGCAGTGCACACCTCCCTCTCACACAAGAGATGGCGCACTAGCATCAGCTATACATGTGTGCCTCAGATTCACAAAAGATACAGTGCTAGCGGCAGCAGTGCACACTTACCTCACACAGCAAACGTATAGTGTTAGCAGCTTTGCACACTTCCCTCACTCACACAAGAGATGGTGCACTAGTATCATCTGTACATGCGTACCTCCGATTCACAAAAGATACAGTGCTAGCATCAGCAGTGCACACTTATCTCACACAGCGAGGATATACAGTGTTAGCAGCAGTGCACACTTCCCTCACACACAAGAGATGGCACTCTAGCATCATCTGTACATGTGTACCTCAGATTCACAAAGGATACAGTGCTAGCAGCAGTGCACACTTACCTCACACAGCAAAGATATACTGTGTTAGCAGCGGTGCACACTTACCTCAAACACAGGAGATGGTGCACTAGCATCATCTGTACATGCGTACCTCAGATTCACAAAAGATACAGTGCTAGCAGCAGCAGTGCAACCTTACCTCACACAGAGAACCTATACAGTGTTAGCAGCAGTGCACACTTCCCTCACACACACAAGAGATGGTGCACTAGCATCATCTGTACATGCGTACCTCAGATTCACAAAAGATACAGTGCTAGCATCAGCAGTGCACACTTACCTCACACAGCGAGGATATACAGTGTTAGCAGCAGTGCACACTTCCCTCACACACAAGAGATGGCACTCTAGCATCATCAGTACATGTGTACCTCAGATTCACAAAGGATACAGTGCTAGCAGCAGTGCACACTTACCTCACACAGCAAAGATATACTGTGTTAGCAGCGGTGCACACTTACCTCACACACAGGAGATGGTGCACTAGCATCATCTGTACATGTGTACCTCAGATTCACAAAGGATACAGTGCTAGCAGCAGCAGTGCACACTTACCTCACACAGCAAAGATATACTGTGTTAGCAGCGGTGCACACTTACCTCACACACAGGAGATGGTGCACTAGCATCATCTGTACATGTGTACCTCAGATTCACAAAGGATACAGTGCTAGCAGCAGCAGTGCACACTTACCTCACACAGCAAAGATATACTGTGTTAGCAGCGGTGCACACTTACCTCACACACAGGAGATGGCGCATTAGCATCAGCTGTACAGGCGTACCTCAGGTTCACAAAAGATACAGTGCTAGAAGCAGCAGTGCACACTTACCTCACACAGCGAAGATATACAGTGTTAGCAGCGGTGCACACTTCCCTCACACACAAGAGATGGCACACTAGCATCAGCTGTACATGTGTGCCTCATATTCACAAAAGATACAGTGCTAGCAGCAGCAGTGTACACTTACCTCATACACCGAACGTATAGTGTTAGCAGCATTGCACACTTTCCTCACACACACGAGATGGCAAACTAGCATCATCTGTCCGTGCTTACCTCAGATTCACAAAAGATACAGTGCTAGCAGCAGCATTGCACACTTCCCTCACACACACATGCGCACTAGCATCATCTGAACATGCGTATCTCAGATTCACACAAAAAACAGTGCTAGCAGCAGCAGTGCACACTTCCCTCTCACACAAGAGATGGCGCACTAGCATCAGCTGTACATGTGTGCCTCAGATTCACAAAAGATACAGTGCTAGTGGCAGCAGTGCACACTTACCTCACACAGCGAATGTATACAGTGTTAGCAGCAGTGCACACTGCCCTCACACACACAAGAGATGGCACACTAGCATTAGTTGTACATGTGTACCTCAGATTCACAAAAGATACAGTGCAAGCGTCAGCAGTGCACACTTACTTCACACAGTGAAGATATACAGTGTTAGAAGCAGTGCACACTTCCCTCAAACACAGAAGAGATTGCACACTAGCATTAGTTGTACATGTGTAACTCAGATTCACAAAAGATATAGTGCTAGCAGCAGCAGTGCACACTTCCCTCACACACACAAGAGATGGCGCACTAGCATTAGTTGTACATGCGTACCTCAGATTCACAAAAGATACAGTGCAAGCGTCAGCAGTGCACACTTACCTCACACAGTGAAGATATACAGTGTTAGAAGCAGTGCACACTTCCCTCACACACACAAGAGATGGCACACTAGCATTAGTTGTACATGTGTGCCTCAGATTCACAAAAGATACAGTGCTAGCAGCAGCAGTGCACACTTACCTCACACAACAAACATATACAGTGTTAGTAGCAGTGCACACTTCCCTCACACACACAAGAGATGGCACACTAGCATTAGTTGTACATGCGTATCTCAGATTCACAAAAGATTCAGTGCTAGCAGCAGCAGTGCACACTTACCTCACACAGCGAAGAAATATCGTGTTAGCAGCAGTGCACACTTCCCTCACACACACACAAGAGATGGCGCACTAGCATTAGTTGTACATGTGTACCTCAGATTCACAAAAGATACAGTGCTAGCAGCAGCAGTGCACATTTACCTCACAGAGTGAACGTATACAGTGTTGGCAGCAGTGCCCACTTCCCTCACACACACAATGGCGCACTAGCATCATCTGTCTATGCATACCTCAGATTCACAAAAGATACAGTGGTAGCAGCACCAGTGCACATTTATCTCACACAGCGAAGATATACAGTGTTAGCAGCAGTGCACACTTACCTCACACAGCGAAGATATACAGTGTTAGCAGCAGTTCACACTTCCCTCACACACACACAAGAGATGGCGCACTAGTATTAGCTGTACATGTGTGCCTCAAATTCACAAAAGATACAGTGCTAGCGGCAGCAGTGCAGACTTACCTCACACAGCGAACATATACAGTGTTAGCAGCGGTGCACACTTCCCTCACACACGCAAGAGATGGTGCACTAGCATCAGCTGTACATGTGTGCCTCAGATTCACTAAAGATACAGTGCAAGCAGCAGTAGTGAAAGCTTCTCTCACACACAGAAATGAGACAGCACCAGCGTCTGCAGTGGAAGCTTCTCATCCATGGAGAAGAGATACCGCACAAACAGCAGAGTTGCAAGCTTACCTCATATGCAGAAGCAGCTGCTGTGCAGTTTCCACTGAGAGATGAAAGAGATATAACAGTAATAGCAGCCCTGCAGGCGTCACTTACATGGAGAATCGATATAGAGGTAGAAGCACCAGTGCACACTTACCTCACGTACTGAAGAGATACCATAACAACATCAGCTGTGCACACTTGCCTCTCACTCAGAAGAGACACAGTGCTAGCTGAAGTACTGTAAACTTACCCACAGCTTAATTTGAGCTGGTGGTTTCTGGTGCTCAGCACGGCACTTAATCATCACCACCGGAGCTTTTCATGAGCACTAATTAAGCACACATTCATTTATGATAGGCATGGGGGGATTAAGTGATTTGCCCAGAATCACAGGATGTTGAGCCGACGCCAAGACTAGAACCTGGTTCCCCAGCTCCGAAGTCGGCAGCTCTGGCCATTACACCACATCCTCTTCCCACATTCATAGTTAGCAGTTCTGTTTTAGGCGGAGCTAACAGGAGAAATGGCCTGGTGCAAGCTGCCTCCTCACGAAAGCCCTGGCACTTATTTTTTTACAAATTAACCACTGAGCTTCCCTCACATACAGAGAAGATACAGCACTAGCAGCTGCAATGCAAGCCTTCCACTCACAGTGAAGAGATTAGGCTGGAAGCAGAGTTGCAAGCTTATCTCACATACAGATGAGATAGAGCACAAGCAGCCGTGGCGCAAGCTTTTCTCATAAACGAAAGACATACATTGCAGGCCGCTGTAGTGCAAGCTTCTGTCATAGCCAGAACAGTTACAGCACAAGCAGCAGCATTACATGTCGGCCACACAAAGGAGGTACCAGCAAAGCACCCAAAATAAGCGTAGGCAGCAGCAGAGCAAGCGTGAGCAGTATGCTAGTTAGTGACAATTGTTCTTTTATTATCTTGGTATATGATGTGTCAACCAACAACCTCACTGCACAAACAATCACAGGCAAATCTAATGGGTGGCTGTCGATTTTGACCTGCCTCCGCCCTGGGCTGCCATTCAACTTTTGCCATACTAGTGACATCACCTCTCACCCTGTGACATCTTCAGATGCATTTTTGAGCTGGCCTTTGTCTGGGTTTTGCTGGAGAACATTTGGACTCACTCCCATCAGCTTGAAGGGTTGTTCGAGGCCTGCAGCACTGGCTGACTTAGGTTTTTAGCCATTGCTGACAATGGTATAAGATTAGATACTAAATAGATGACTAACAACATGCTCACAACAGCACTTCCGCCATTGTGCCTAACACACAACCCACAAAATACATTAGACAGAACTCTTAACATCCATCCTTCAAGGCCCACAAATGCCACATTGTTGTCCAACACAATAACCATAGCACCCCCCCCACCAAGACGCTCCGCACACTTCTCAATCTGTAAGGCAATGGTCTTGTCTACCAACCTAGAAGATGAGTCAGGGACCTGCAAAGCTTTCTGGTCTTACGTCTTAAACACTATAGTCTACACCCACAGCTCAATGGTCTTCTACCGGCCATTAAAGGCCCACTCCAGCGTTAAAGGCCCGAGCCGAAGACAAAGGCCTTTATCAAGGGAGCAGGTCTTGAATGGCCAGTAGAGCCCGCTACAGAGGGCCCTAAGGCTTTTAGAACATTCCGCCCCTAGAGGGCAGAATGTTCTAATTTGTAAAACAAAGGTCTCACGGTGCCCAAGGCGGATGAAATCCCCTCAGTCTACGTGAGGCCTTTGTTAAACATTCAGATGTTGAGGCTCCTGGCTTCTATCGGCCATTAGAAGCCCGGAGCACTCCATTGTTTTAATTGGAGCTCCCAACATTCCAATCTTCAAATAAGTCATAGCCACCAGAGACTATAACCCGAACACTGTACGTATAAAGCATCTATATAAGCTGAACCTCACTCCAATATGCGATGGCAACCTCTGAACCTGTTGGAAAGACACAAAAAAGCGTTAAAAACCATACCAGTGTCAGTGTATGCACCGTACCAATGCTAATAGCATAAAAAGTAGGTAAACAACAAGGAGCAGTCCTGGCTGGATGTGGAACCGAAAGAAGGAACGACTTTAGATAACTTCCTGCATCCTGAGTGGACATCTGTTTGTGTAGTGTCTTGACATCGCCACAGGCCTGCAGGAAAGAACTGAGAGTAGAGACCACATGGCCAAGACTGCAGAAGCGAGGTGTCAATTGTAAACAGAGAGGCAATGTGAATAGTGAACACTCTCTCATAATCAAACAAAGAATTTGTGCTCCATGGGATTCCCGGTGAAAGATCTTCACCACTGCTCAGCAGTATCAGGAGACCCCATGTGCCACATCCAAAACACAAAAGTGGCCACCATAGCCCTGGGCTTTTCAGAAATAGGTTGCAATAGTGTCAAACGTTCAAAAACCATCTCTTCTCCAGATTATACTTGCTCAGTCTTGTCATTTGTTCAAGTTCTCACCACTTCAGTCTGGCACTTTTCAACTGGGGAATTTGTTTCAGAGTACTACAACCTAGATATGAACATACTGAAGGAAGGCCTCGTTGATATTCTGCAGAGTATCCCAATGCGCTAAATCACAAATGACATTCCATGCTGTCCTTGTACAAAGGCAAAAATATGCTTCCTTGCGGAAGAACATATCGTTTAGGTAAATCAGCAGTTTAGGATCTAATTCATGCTCTCTTTCTTTGCCAACAGTTGATCACCGACAGTCAACATTTTTTGAGATTTTTTTATACAAAGGCTGGGTGGATCGGGAATGCCCTTATTTTTTATTAGAGTATGTAGACACTGTGAAAGACTTTAAAAAAAATACATTTAGGTTTTTTAGATTGTGCCAAATGATATTTGCCAAATTGAAATAAGTGAATTTGAAATGGAGCATCTCCATGCTAGAAAATGATGACTCCTTGTACGAGTGAGATTATTGCATTATATTAGTGGATCTAATAATTTGCCGAGTCAAATTATGTTTGATGATAGCCAGTTCCCCAGAAACGCTAAAGCAAACTGGAGTCAAGTGCTTGTCTTATATTTTTAAATGTCCTCTTTTATTATCGAACGTGTCTAGAATATGAGAATCGGCAATCATGCAACGCATGAAAATCATTCATAAAACTTTTACCAAAAATGTTGCACGTTTTAAATGTGGAATCTGAATTACTTTTTTAAATGCCTTAAATTTGTTATTTCTTCTTTAAAACGCTTTAACAAATAAACTCAGTCTGAATGATAAATGTACCTTTCTTATGCTTCCCATGCAAACTTTGAGTGCCTTCATTTACATAATCGCCTAGTGCTGAGATGGAAGATAGAAAAAGAGGGCCATATACTGCATAAAGAAAACCAATTCTTGACAGACGCCAACAATTACAAATAGCGTTCATATTTTAGTATGTAACCGGGAGCTTCCAAAATTAGAAAACAAAAACAACCTCCTTCAGAACGTAGAACAAAAAACATGGTTTGTGACTTTTACCCTCCGTCTTTTAGTTTTAAAATTGAGAAAAAGTGCCAAGTGCAGACGTTTTCCTAAGCGGCATTTATGAATGCACCGTGTTATTTCGGACAACATTGGTGCATACGAGCTTCCAAGAGTATTGTCAATTTCTCAGTGTGTAGTCTGAGTGCGTCAGAGCATAACTTCATAGAATATACTGAAAGGGCTCCATGAGCTTTTCAGGATGTAGTCAGAAGGATTCACAAGATGTGGCCAGAAGGGTTCACTAGGTGTGGTCAGAAGGATTCACAGAGTGGCTGGATTCATTTACAGAAAGCAGCCAAAGAGCTCCTCAGAAGGACTAACAATGTATTACCCAACGTCTACAGTGTGTAGTCACAGAGTTGCTCAGAGTAGACCCAGAGAACATCTCAGATTATAGTCTGAGAGCTTCAGAGAAAAGGGTCAGAGAGCTTCGAGGTGCAGTCGGAGGGATTCACAGTGTAGTTGGAATCCTTTTCAGCCTGCAGTCACAGAGCTTCTCATAGTAAGGTGCAGCTTCCTGTTTGTGTCTGAATCAGAATCACAACCCGGGTAAAATGTGCACATGCTGGAAGTTTTTTGCTTAGCTGATTTGTGCTAGGTCGAACCTGGCGCAAACGTGATTGGCAAACAGAACAATTAAGAATAACTTGCGCCAGCAGTACATCTTTCCCCATTCAGTTGTCCAGAACTCACAATCAGCCATAATTTGCGCACCCTTTAATTACTATGACCCGCACAATCTGTAATTATTAGGGGCACAACTTACATTTGGAATAGGGTGATAACTTTAATCAGGGCCTAACTGTCTTCTAAAATGCATACATTACCCTTAACCATTTCCAACATAAACCATACTATTACAAAAGGATATTTGTGACATAGTGACAAAGAAACATATTTAACCGGAAAGTGGCAAAGTGAAACATTTTGTAACTTTTGAAATGCTGCAGTGTTTCCCATAGACCTTTGGAAAGTTTGCATAAACATCTTTGCACACTCCTAGAATCCTAGGATACATATATACCTTCCTGTAGCTAAACACGTTTTACACAATCTTTCACTTATGTCCTTTCTAAAAAGTGCAAGTTGTTTTGGGATTATTTAGGATCCATAAAAGATTTTAACTCAACTTCCTAGGATATGCGTTGCAGGCGCTTTCATTACTTTTTTTTTTTTATCTCACCACTCTTGTCCTAATCCGAGAGTTATTTGCTTAAACCGTTGTCCCAATGCACCTTATGAGAGTCAACCTCAAACTTACTTTTTGGTAGAGACCCTTTCTTTTTTACCTATATAATTCTCTTAAGAAAAATGTTGGTGAGGCCTCTGTCAACTCTTGATGCATTTTCGATAAACGTTCAGGTCACCTCAGCTAGGTATGCATCTGTCGTGTGTTCTAGTATGAACCCATTTCTCATATAATAATATAGTTCTCTTATATAAAGCTCTATTTTTTATTTTTTACAAAGTGAACCGTCTCAAGGCACTGAAAGCAGCATAGAAGTTCTCATTTCATCAGCCTCAGCAGGATGAAAGGCAAAGCAGCCCCAAAGGGATTTAAAACTCTGATCATCAAGTTAGACACATGTCTGCATGGGTGCACTGGTACCCTACCTTCATATCCTCGTTAGTATGTGTATACCTTGTATCTGGTTTTGAGTTCACACACTTTAACTGAGAGAAGCCTTGACCACTTTACTTCCTGGGGCATTTATCTATCATTTATTTGGGAGTTTTGGTGACTGTATTACTTCCTGACTTCATTGATGTGCTAGGGTTTACTCAATTTTCAAGTTTCCTCTTTTATATTTTTCATCTCAATGTTTTGCAAAGCACCCCAAGACCCTTTGGTTGGGGCCGAGATATTGCTTAACACATACTTTGATAACGGGTATGTATTAGAACTGACAAGTAGAATAGTGGATATTTCATATAGATTTGAAAAGCTGATCTCAGGCAGGATTTTGACCCCACTCAGTGGCACTCACTTTATCTGCCTGTGAGGGATTGAAGGCTGAGACACATTGTTAGGATTCAAGGCTGTGAAACGCTGGTTATGCACAGATTGTGGTAGCAGATTCATTGAACCATGAACCAATGGGACCGTCTCGCTGGGTGTCTTTTGTGAACAATACGATGATCCTCGACAGTGAAGTGAAGTGAAGCTTGTCTCACTTTCAGTGAGCAGATGGTGTTTCATCCATATGAATATGGAAGGAGCTTTTCCACTATTCAAGGCGCTGCCACTTAAGACTAATGGCTTGGTTGATTTGACTGAAGTTTTTTTCACATTCAGTGCACTGATGCTTTTTAATAATTGATAGCTCATTTACAGCATTTGAATGGCGCAACGTTCACCACTAAAGTGTTTTTTGGCTCGAAGTGCAGCCCGTCTTTTGTGATGGAAGACATAATGTGGAATACATTGGGATTTGAAATTGATTCTTTTGGCCACAAGGAGCCAAAGGAATGAAGCAAAGGTGAAGGTGCTTGAGATATAATTATTTTCATGGAGATGCAGAAAACGCCACAGTGGCACATACCGCTCTCTCTGAAGCCCATGAATCCGGAACGCCATATTGTGCACTTTCTGGAACTTGAGAAACTAAAGTGCCCCATGCTGTGCTTTATGGAGCCTTTGAAGCCAGAGTGCCACACATTGCACTCTCTGGAATCTGTAACACCAGAGCACCACTTAATTTACCCTCTGCAACGTCTGAAGCCAGAATGCCAAATATTGGAAACTGTGAAGCTAGAGCCCCACATTCTGCACTCCCGGGAGCCTGCAAAGCCAGACTTCCACATACTGTACCCTCTAGAGCAGGGTTCTCCAAAGTCGGTCCTGGAGGGCCGGATCCATGCCACATTTTTAAGATAACTACATTTATCTAAACGGGGATATGCTAAAAATCTGGCATGTATCCGGACCTCCAGGACTGACTTTGGAGAACGGTGCCACATACTGCACATCCTGAAACCTGGGAAGGCTACCATAGTCTGCAGGTTCTGCAACTTGAAAAACTAAAGTGTCACATACTGACCTCTCTGCAACCTGAAGAGGCAGAGTTCCACCTATATCATTCTCTGGTACTTGCAAAACCAGGTGGCAACATATTGCACTCTCTCGAACTTATGAAGCTAAAATACCACATTTCATGTTATCTAAAACCGGTGAAGCCGGAGTGCGACATATTGCACTCTGGAACCTCTGGACGAGTTAGAAAGAATTGTCCAGGCGAAAGCTGCTACCATAGTTGAGTCCAGAGAAGATGAAATCATTGATTATACGAGAGACATATAAGGATGGATTTTTGTAGAAGGATTGGTTGAAAGAAACGGGACTGAGGACTTGTTTGACCGCAGAGGGCCAATCAGACCATTTTATAGAGAGCAAACCAATGTTTTTAACCCCGACAAGGAAGCTGTTGGAGACCAAGGAATGAGAGAAGAGGATGGAATTCCAGAGGTCAGACCAGTGGTTGACAAGCAGGACATTTGTCGTGGCTGCCACTGAACTTACGCTGGCACCATCTATCAGAAGGAGTGAGTGCATGAATGATCCAGCACACTGGAGTCAAGTGCTAATCTTATATATTTCAATGTCCTCTTTCATTATCAAACATGTCTAGAATTTGAGAATCGACAATCATGAACGGATGAAAATCGTTCTTAATGCATTTACCAAAAATGTTGCACGTTTTAAATGTGGAATTTGAATTACTTTTTTAAATGCCTTAAATGTGTTATTTCTTCTTTAAAGCGCTTTAACAAATAAACTCAGTCTGAATCATAAATGTACCCTTCTGATGCTTCCCATCCAAGCTTTGAGTGCCTTCACTTACAAAATCGCCTGGTGCTGAGATGGAAGATAGAAGAAGAGGGCCATATACTGCACAAAAAAACCCAGTTCTTGGCAGGCGCCAACAATTGCACATAGCGTTCATGTTTTCATATGTAATCGTGGGCTTCCAGGATGAGAAAGCAAAACCAACCTCCTTCAGAATGTAGAAAAAAAACATGGCTTGTGACTTTTAGTTTTAAAATAGAGAAAAAGTGCCACATGCAGCATTTCCATAAGCGGCATCCTCGAATGCACAGTTTTATTTTGGATAACATTGGTGTCTTCGAGCTTCCCAGAGTATTGTCAGGCTCTCAGTGTATAGTCTGAGTGCGTCAGAGCAAAGATGTCCTCTGCAGGGGGTTCTGAAGATGATCAGCCTCATCGTATACATTGAATCCAAATCAGCAGATTGGGGGCAAGAGGACGGTGAGAGATGTTGAAAATGGAGGATAGCGAATAGTCTTTTAGGAAATCACTCTATAGTCCCCGCAGTTTAGACAGGTGAAGAATGGGAGATTATCTGAGTGATGTCAGAGCGAAGGAAGGAAATCCAATGAAAGTGGAGCCTTCATTCTAGAAGCTTTGAATGGTGGAGTGATGGACAGTGTAAAAGCCACAGAGGTCAAGCTGAAGAAATGCGCCGATGCTTCAACTGGCTTCATGCGCAGTAAGAAGAGTAGATTTCATGCTGCGGAAGAAAGGCATGCACTTTAGTGGCACAACACGCTCAGCGACCTGGCTGAAAAAGGGTGATTTGAGAAAAGGGTAGTTCTTAGGGTCAACGGGGTAGACGGAGTGTTTCCCAATTAAGAGGATGACCATAGTAGAGCTAATGAGCTGTTAATGAGGTGTAGAAAGGGAGGACGGGGATGAGAATCAGATCATGTTTGTTGACCTGTGCCAGGAGGTGTGGGCCAGGCCGGGGGGCAGTGCACTTTAAGCAGGGTTAGGGAGCTCGTTAAGTTGATGTAGTGAGATAGGAGAGAAAGCAACCAATGAGGTTGTATGGGAGAAGGTGGTAAGTCATAGGAGGGGAGGAGATTAAGATTGCAGGTGGATGCTGTCTTATCAAATGCACTGATGGAGTCTTAGAAGAAGGCTGGGAAAATGGCATACCTCATGGCTCCTCAGGAGTGTATGACACCTTGCTGGACCTGCAGCACTGGAGAGGCCCTTAGGAAGAATGGGCAGTGATCTTTTGACACACAGACGGTGTAGGTAACTAGGCTTTTCCTTGCAGTGGCAGTTTGAGCACAGAAGTATCCCGAAGACCTGCCTAAGGGTCTTGATTGTTTTTGGGAGGAGTCCTTCGGTCGGGAGCTTCTTGGGGGGGAAAGTGAGGATACACTTGGGATGCAAACTGCCTGACTGCTCATGAAAGGGATGAGGAGCAGAAATCTAGGCAGTGAAAGGCTTGGAGACCAGGGTTGAACAGGTGGAAGGATGGGCTGGGAGTCAGATAAAAAGGGCTGCTTTTTCGGGACCCAGAGGGAATGAGAGGAGGCTGCCTGGCCAATGAAACAGAACCTCCACTATTGATAATGGTACTTTTACCAGTGATACTGATCATTGATTTCCATTTTTGAGACCACTAATCTTTAATTCCCTCCAGGTAATTTAAAAAGTGTTTTTTTAAATAAACCTGGCAGTTGTAGCTGTTGAGGAGGAGTTGTAAGCCTCAAACTGACACCAGGACTGCATGGGAATCTCACCCCAAGACAAGGGCCTCGGGGTCCCAATCATAAGATCGAGCTGCTCGCCGTGTGGATCGGGCCTTCCCGCAGCCTCGTGTTTAGACTGGATTAGGAACTGAAATCGTGGCTTGTGGTCAAACACCAGTTGGTGTAAGACAGAAGGCACGTGATGTCCTGGGCGGCTGCACATAATGTCCGACATTGGCCTCGACCGAAATGGCTGCTGTGTTCCTCTGCCGGCCCCCCTCATCACCACTTACTGCTGATCCAAGAACTCCCTCCCCGCACTGATCTGCGGTGGCCCCTCTCAGTCTCACCTATCCCTTGTTGAAGATCCAAGCCTGCCCCCACTGATGCAGCGTCTGTGCCCCCCTCGCTCGTCCCTTATCGCCGATCCAAGACCCCCCCCCAGCCCCCCGTGCTGTTCAGCGTCTGTGGTTCCTCCTCACCTGGCCCCTAGCTTCGGATCCTGGCAGACGGGCCCTCTATCCCTCCACTCCTGTCCCTTTGCCTAATCGAATCTGTTTGCCCTGCTCCTCTTGCTATTATCCTCCCACCGTGAGTCTTTCTCGCCGTCTCTCGGTCTCTCTCTCTCGCCTCCTCTTCCTCGTTCTCTCAGATCATCATATTTCTCTCCCCTCTGAGTTGGTTTGAAAGCAGAGTGTGTTAATGCTGTGCAGGGGGAGGTAAGGGGTGTGCGCCTGTGTGCATTGGGCATTAAGGTTGCCATGGAAACAGCTGAGTTTCTGGCTTGTTGCAGTGATGAGAGCTGAGGGGTTCATTATCGACTCCCCCTGTGATGCTCCTTGGGCACTGCTCCTGTGGCAGGAGGGGGGTGGGGGGCATGCCGGCCTATTTGGCCCCCACTGTTTGGCACTTTCTCTAGCTTCCTACCTACCTTATCTGTGGGCCTCTCAGGCCCTACTCGCCTTCTCTCCTCACTCTGTGACTCACCTGTTCACCTTGCGAAGGGTCACTCCCTCCTCCCCTTTCCCCTATGCTCTCCCATTCTTAGGCCAGATGGCTCTCTACCTCTCTCTCTCTCACGTGCCTTCTCCAATGTATCTCGACTCTTTTACTCACTCGCTCACAGAGCGATGCTTTCTGACCCGTACCACTGTCGCCCGTCCCCATCTTTACATTAATATTCACCCCATGGCTGTCTCGTGCCCCTGCCCTCTCCTGCTTTATATCAGTGCTGTCTCATTCACCTGCTCATGCCGCGGCTCTCTCTAATCCCCACCACTTCTCTGTTGCACGCTCAGTGTCGACAGACCCGTTACACGTTTATTGGGCCTATCCGCTTTTTTGCGCTGTATAGTCAGTCCTCTTCTACATCCTTTATCAGTCTCTTTTGTGACAACCCAGCGCCATCTCTTCCACAATCCGGACTTTTTAGCCCTCTCGTTCATACTTTAGAGCAATATAAATCTCTTCCCTATTTTCTGCTGCTTTTAATCCTCTCATTTACTCTTTGCAAGCTTCCCCGTTTTACACTGTGGTGTTCTCAAATCCTTTGCTATACGCTATAATGCCCTGTAATCCTTTCCTTTATAAATAAGCACTCTAATTCTCTGCTTGGCACTATAATGCTCTCCAATCACCTTCTTTACACGTAGCCTTCTCTGTGGTGTGTTCTTTAACCCTCTCTCTCGCTCACTTGTTTGGTGCGCTGCAGTTCCCAGAGTTCTCAAACCCTCTGCCATACAGCACAGTGCTCTCTAATCCCCTCTTTTATAAGTTAGCACTTTGTAATTCTCTGCTCGGCCCGATGGTGCTCTCTGATCACCTCTTTTACATGTTGGCAGGCTCAAATTCCCTAATTTACACTCTGAGGCTCTTTAATCCACCCATTTACACCGCGGTGCTCTCTACTCCTCCCATTTACATCGTGCTGCCCTCCAATCCTCTCATTTTCAATGTGGTGCTCTCTAATCCTCTCATTTTCACTGTGGTGCTCTCTAATCTTCCCATTTACACCGCAGTGCTCTCTAATCCTCCCATTTACACCGCAGTGCTCTCTAATCCTCCCATTTACACAGCGGTGCTCTCTAATCCTCCCATTTACAATGTGGTGCTCTCTAATCCTCCCATTTACAATGTGGTGCGCTCTAATCCTCCCATTTACAATGTGGTGCTCTCTAATCCTCCCATTTACACAGTGGTGCTCTCTAATCCTCCCATTTACACCGTGGTGCTCTCTAATCTTCCCATTTACACCGCGGTGCTCTCTGATCCTCCCATTTACAATGTGGTGCTCTCTAATCCTCTAATTTACACCGTGGTGCTCTCTAATCCTCCCATTTACACAGTGGTGCTCTCTAATCCTCCCATTTTCACTGTGGTGCTCTCTAATCCTCACATTTACACCGTGGTGCTCTCTAATCCTCCCATTTACACCGCAGTGCTCTCTAATCCTCCCATTCACTCTGCGGTGCTCTCTAGTCATCCCATTTACAGTGTGGTGCTCTCTAATCCTCTCATTTACACCGTGGTGCTCGCTAATCCCCCCATTTACACAGTGGTGCTCTCTAATCCTCCCATTTACACCGCAGTGCTCTCTAATCTTCCCATTTACTCTGCGGTGCTCTCTAGTCATCCCATTTACACCGTGGTGCTCTCTAATCCTCCCATTTACACCGCAGTGCTCTATAATCCTCCCATTTACACAGTGGTGCTCTTTAATCCTCCCATTTTCACTGTGGTGCTCTCTAATCCTCTCATTTACACTGTGGTGCTCGCTAATCCCCCCCATTTACACAGTGGTGCTCTCTAATCCTCCCATTTTCACTGTGGTGCTCTCTAATGCTCTATTTTTTTGCTTGTGGTGCGCTGTACTCATCCCCTCTATAGGCGGATGCTCTCTAATCTGCATCTTTTACATGCAGATGCTGTCTATTATCCTTCTTTACATGATGGTGCTTTTTCATCCTCTCCTTTACACTGTGGTGCTCGCTAATCCTTTCCTTTGGACTTTGATATTACATAATCCTCTCCTTTACTCCTAGCATATCTGCAATTGCCTGCCTTACACGCCTATGCTCTATAATCCCTTCCTTCCCACGCTAATCCTCTCCTTTATATGTTGGCGCCCTGTAATTTCCTGCCTTACATCGTGGTGCTCTCTAATCCTCTCCTTTGCACATTGGCTGCCCCTAATTCCCTTTTTAATATTAATATGCTCCCTAATCCTCTCCTTTGCACGTCAGTGCTCCCTAATCTTTCCTTCACTGGGAAAGGCTCTCACCCTTCCCTCCATCTCAAGGCACTCTTTAATTAGATTTTAGTTCTCCCTTTTTTCTCCAATTTTATACTATGGAAGGGCCCCCTCCAACACCTTACACCAGAGGTCTTCAAACTTTTTGATGCAGAGACCCCCCCTGTCAAATATTTTTAGTCGTAAGGACCCCCTCCTGACAAAAACTTTCTATAACTTAGTACTCCTCATCATTGACAACTATTGACAACCATAAAAGCCCCCAATTCCCATAGCAAATCATTTTTACTGTGGGGAAATAATAATATCAATCAGAAAAAGGGGAGGAGGAGGATTGGGCTAGGTTCACCCTCCTGTGTGATCAGGAATACATCAAAAGAATCCGTAGGTGACGGATCAAAGAACCTAGCCAAGAAACAAGGGCGGGTTCACCAATTGGGGTGAAGGTCACCTCTACTGGTAGAAAAGAAACATTTCTTTTCTTGTGTCCCCTCACTCACCCAGGGTTGCCCCTAGGTGACATGCTTCATCATTGGGGCCATCCCAAACATCTACTGATTGGGCGTGCTGCGACTTGCGGATTTACGTAGGAGCACTTACCTTGTGAGGCTATGTGTCGTGCAGTGTAGGGGGAGTGGTGTAAGTGATGTTTAAAAAATTACCTAACTAGTGAGCTATTGTTTTATTCCTGCTCCTAGTTGGTAGGGATAAAAGGGGGTTAATAAAGGAAATGTAACTGTTATGTAATTATAATCCCTTGTATTATGTCAACATGTTTCAAGGTATCCCCTAAACCTTTTCTTCAGGACAACAAAGGGACCAGCCTTTGTGTACCACTCCGTGCTGGACCTATAATAAAGTGAAGTGAAAAATTATTAATGCACACCTATTGTGTGAGCATTGGGAAAAATATATACATACGGTTGCTTCTGAACACGTAGTAACTGTCATTGGGAAGAAAAAGCAAAATGCAAATTAATACATACTGCCTGCCCACCGTTCTTGTGGGCAGGTAAAGGCGTTACGCTGCTCGTAAAAGAAGGTACTTCATACTATGGTGTAAGTGCCCTTGAAAGAAAACTTAGTTATTGCTCAGATCTTGTGTGGGTAATACTACACATGATACCTTAATTGTGAGCAGGCAAGGTTGAAAAGACATAATTTAAAAACACTTGTAGACAAGGACAAAAAACAGGACACACACAACATGTAACATAAAATCAATTTCTTTTTGAAACATACTTATTTTTTGGCAAAAGTGCGCCTCATGGTCTGTCTGGGTGGAGGGGCCTGTAGAAACCCTATATTATAATAATAGAAAAAGGAATGAGATAATGAGGATTTGTTATAAGCCACTCATTGCTTGTGCCTTCCTATGACTGGTTTAGAAAGAGCAAATGGAATTTAGTGAAATTGAAGGCAGTATGACAAAACATCTCTAGTTAGCCTGCTCACAATTAAGGTATCATGTGTAGTATTACCCACACAAGATCTGAGCACTAACTAAGTTTGCTTTCAAGGGCACTTACACCATAGTATGAAGTACCTTCTTTTACGCGCAGCGTAACGCCTTTACCTGCCCACAAGAACGGTGGGCAGGCAGTATGTATTAATTTGCATTTTGCTTTTTCTTCCCAATGACAGTTACTACGTGTTCAGAAGCAACCGTATGTATATATTTTTCCCAATGCTCACACAATAGGTGTGCATTAATAATTTTTCACTTCACTTTATTATAGGTCCGGCACGGAGTGGTACACAAAGGGCTGGTCCCTTTGTTGTCCTGAAGAAAAGGTTTAGGGGATACCTTGAAACATGTTGACATAATACAAGGGATTATAATTACATAACAGTTACATTTCCCTTTTATTAACCCCCTTTTATCCCTACCAACTAGGAGCAGGAATAAAACAATAGCTCACTAGTTAGGTAATTTTTTAAAACATCACTTACACCACTCCCCCTACACTGCACGACACATAGCCTCACAAGGTAAGTGCTCCTACGTAAATCCGCAAGTCGCAGCACGCCCCAATCAGTAGATGTTTGGGATGGCCCCAATGATGAAGCATGTCACCTAGGGGCAACCCTGGGTGAGTGAGGGGACACAAGAAAAGAAATTTTTCTTTTCTACCAGTAGAGGTGGCCTTCACCCCAATTGGTGAACCCGCCCTTGTTTCTTGGCTAGGTTCTTTTGATCCGTCACCTACGGGAAATAATAATAAACAGTGTTTATCAAATGAAAGATTTGTGAGCGTAGGGGCGTGGTCAAAGGTGTGGCTATAAACAAAAGGCCTCATTTATGAGGAATTGGCCTAGGGCAGCACCGCAAGTCTTCTTGCTGCGCTGCCCTATGCCAATGTGAAATGGCAGGAATGCACCTTATTTATGAAATATGGTGCATTCCTGTCCTTTCCTACTGCTTTGGCGCACAAATTGCTGCCTAGCGCCAATGTAGGCAGGATTGTTTTTGTGCAGGAAGGTGCCCCGAGAGGGGTTTTCCTCTTTCTTTATGAGCTGCAGAATGCAGCACACATGGAAAGAGGAAAACATACGAGGAGACATGAAAACATTTCTCCTCATTACGCCTGCTGTGGGGATGCGTAAGGTTTTGGCGCTGCCCCAGGTTTACATGGTTTTGTAAATCTGGGGCAGCGTCAAAATCCTTGGGTGTTGCGTGGGAACACCACCGCAATTCCCATGGAACTCCTACTTGATAGTCCTCATGTATCACTGGTGAGGCTCGACTCCCCCAGCACACACAGTTGTGAGACCTGTTGACCCCACCTCACAGTGTGGTGTGGCCCATTCCTGTACGCACACTGTGTTACACACATATAGAGCCAACAGCTCTGCAACATATTGTGGGAGGGCTGACTTCACCTGTGGGCCCGCCAGCTGTCCCTCTCTTTCACACCGGAAGGGTCCATTCTTCCCACTTTGCAGTGCTGTTGGGCTTATTCCCCTACTTCACATTATGATTTTGCAACATGTCCTGCTTAAAAAGGTTTTAGGGCCAATACGCCACTTCATATTTTAACACGGATCTCCACGTCCCAGTGCAGGAAGCCCATTTGTGCTCATTCACGCAATAATTGGGTCCATTTGCACCCCACATTCTTCGCACATAGTGGGGCGGCTCATCTCTCGGTCTTATACTGTAGTAACCCCCTCACACTTCCCTCTCACGTGAAGACTATATCTTCTGCTTGCACGCTGGAAAGGGCGCTCCCTATCTCATTGAGTGGTAGGGCTCATTCCTTCATCTCACACACAGAAGGACACTCACTCGCACCTCACACTGTGAGGAGGTATATTCCCCCCTGCTTCCTCCTGCTTGGTGCTACTAGGCCATACAAATGGCAAACGTGTGTGTGGTAGATCTAAGTTAATGGTCTCTTGGTACTGAATACTGTCGCACAACCCATCTCTATTCCATATCTACGTCATGTTCTAGAATGTTGGGTCTGGGTTGCAGTTGGAAAGGCAGTTAACGCTGGGATGTGGGTGAGGCTGTATCCAAGTACTTGAGCTCAGCATCACCTTGTGTGGGGTACCATTTTTCAGTGTGCTGTACAAACCTTTCAACCTGTTGACTTTCCAAGAAGTATGAATTCAGAGGTTAAGGGGGTGATCCTATTAACGTCAACGGAGAATGAACAGTTTTTTAGGTCGAGCCTCGAGTAGCGCGCAAGCGCTGCTAGAGGCGAAGACTTTTAGTAAGTGACTTTCAGAAGCAGTCCAAATGCTCGTGCGTCGTGGCTGGCCTTTTGGGATGTGTACGCGCGGCAGACATGTGTTTCCAATTATTGTGCCCAGACGCGTGCGCGATAATTGGAAACATATGCCGGCCGTGCGGGGAAAGGCCATGACGCACGAGCGTCTGGTCAGCTGAGCAGGCTGCCGCGCTCGCTCGCCCTCGCCCCGCTCCTCTCGTTGTTGTTTCAGTCGACTACTCGTCCAGATCTGGCCCGCTGTGCCGCGAAGGCTCAGATGTGTGTGGCCTCGGCCCCCAGGACCTGCAGACCCCGCCAGCTCATGCAAGCTTCGACCCGCGAAGAACCGAAGGGACCAGGAGAGACGCGCTCTGTATTCCGGGATCACACGACCCGCAGGACCCGGACCGAAGGCTTGAATCGACCAGCTGAAAGGTATCTTTATATTAGTCTTTTTTTTTATTCAATAAATATACTAGGGCCCGGCTCTGGCTACGTTTGCGGATTTGGGACGCTCTGACTCTGTAAGCCGTTTCACCTAAAGTTTGCGTCCTTCACACTTTTATATCGGCACAACATGTTTCCAGTCTAGTACGAATTTGATGGTCCCGCCTAATTTATAAGTTTATCTGCATTGTTTGTATTTATGTACTTTAAATATACACGTATGGCAGCGCTCTCACAAGCGTTTAACCAATTTGTTCTGCCAAGCAAGTGTAAAAGTATAGTGTCCTCTTGGAGTGAGACGCCAAAAAGATTAGTCTAAGACAGGAAGTGGTCATGGTATTGGGGATATGCACAGAACAATTGGGCGGAAGTCCAATTCCACCTCTTATGTGAGCAACTTATATGTCTGGGTGAAAACAAGAATGGGTAGGTAGGTGCCCCATTAGTTTCTTTGGTATTTTAAAAAACGCGACAAGAGAACAAGGCATGTGCTTTAATTAGTGTTGCTATATTTTACTCTACGCTCTGCCCTCCATACCTTTGTGTGTTATTGCCCGGTAATCTTCATTACTCTGAGTCCAGGTCTTCCTGTTCCATCTCCGAGCCCGTCCCACCCTCCCTGGTTTTGTTTATGGCGAGTGTTTTCTTGGCTGCGGAGCAGGGGAACTGCTCATATGTAAGAACTGGGACGGGGATACGGACGAGGAGGTAATGCTTCATTTTTCCGGGTATCCCGGTGGGTTAGAGCAGGTAATTGTGCACCCGTTTGGTGCACAATTATCGTGGAGTACGTTTGAAGGCATTGTTAATATCTCACGACACCGGATCTTTTGCTCTGCTTTTACCTCCATCTATCATATCTGTCAAAGACCCACAGCCTTACCCAATATAGTGATGGTCGCAGTCTTGATATGGACCCATTAAACCAAGATAGAGAAGCATGAGTGTAATTGATGCCATTTTTAGTAACCAAAATCTAGCTCACTGCGATCAAATAGAGGAATTCAATAATCTCAAATGCAGCGGCGCTTGGGCACTGCAGCTTGAATACCTGCAGATCCCAGGACCGCCTCTATTACACCTCTATTACGAGCAAAATGGAGTGCACCCTTTTTCTGGGCCGTCAAATTTCCAGAGCTGTTAATGTGCTTACTCCAGCTAACCTCGTGTGAAAAAGGTAGGGAAGTAAGAAACATCTCAGAAGTTGTTGATCAGTCATGCATTTCTCTAATTTACACGTATATCAGATTCGCCCGTCCAGCTGTTATCTCTGACGCTAAACGTAAGGGCTTTATTCCCCTGACTGCGTTTCTAGCCCTTTAAGATGTGAGATTATTTCAAGGGGTATGAAGAGATTCTACCCACCTGTGGTGGAGCTCAAGTGAGGTTCTGGGTAGCAATCTCCCCAAAGACCATGTCTTTACGTTCCATTGAATCACCTCCCACCCGTTTTAAATGTGGAGCTTACGTCGCACTCTTAGTCGGTCGTTTTCTCCATGCCCATATGGGATGTTTCAGTTGGGTAGTTTTCCTTCTTTCGGGACACCGCCGTTGTGAATTGACCTGCTCCCCCAGAAAGGCTTTATTTCTGAATATTCACGCAGTACTTGAGAACCTGCTGCAACAAGGTTGTGTGCATCTCACTTCTTGACTTGGATCAAATCACAAGCCACCTTCAGATTTATTCATTGTGTTATTTATAAGTGGCGCACACAAGTTAATTATGTACACGTTTTTGCAAATTTGATTCAAGTGTTTAGTAGGCAGCTAACATGCTGCAAGCCATTATGCCTTAAAATGCTAGTAATTGGCGACAGTAGCAACTAGTTTCTTTTTAATGTGTGCACTTGCCCCAAACGTATCAAATTCTGTACTTACTTTAAAGGGCTTTGGGTCTGCCTTCTCTAGCCATTGGGTTCTTTTCCCTTGGAACCTATAGCCACTGGCTTGCACCATAAGAGTATTTTGCAGTTAATGTTTTTCTATTGGCTAAATACGTGTTTTCTTTTGCCTCCATTGTCATGCATGTGGGGCTATTTTTCTGTCTGCGAGCACTGGCAAAGTAATTTAAAAAATTGATGCTACATGAAGAGGGCTTTTGTTTATTTGCAGTTTTACATAGTACATACTAGACCCAATGTGTGTCAGAGTGCTTTACATTATAACATTGGCATTTCATTTCAAAAGAAAAGTTTTGTAAGGATTTATTTTACATGGGATCAGTTGCATACAATCTCGTGTTTAATTTGAGCTTGGAGATACCCAGGGGCCGGTAAACATTCAGCCTGCTGTAATGCTGTACTATTCCAAAAAGGTGAGGGATTCTGGACATATAGTCTACCCCTGACCATAAGTAAGATTGTGTCTTGGAGTGTATCTGAGCTATGGTGTTCCAACAAAGGTTTCAGTCTTGTAGTAGACTGCTATGGTACATCAGGGTTCACTGGATAATATGCTGCATAGTTAAATACTTATAAGGTCCCAAAAGCGAGACCTATTGGCTATGCCAATGCTTGTTTTGGGAGGGGTGATATAGGATTGAAAAGAGGGTGACCCCGCCAAAGTCTACGAAAGCATTTGCTTTGTCAGGAGGGTGGATGTGAGCGAAAAGAGGACGATACTCGCCGCCACATGAGGATGAACTGAGAGGTATGCAAATACCAGGTAACATAACATAATGTAACATTTTAGATGTGAATTAGAACGACCCCCTGCCCTCCTCGTGACCGCGCTGGGCACCGACGGTGGCTAATAGCTCCCTGAAAGCTGTTCCTCGCTGCTAGGGCGGGAAAGGGCACATACTACCCGCTTCTGTCCCCTCCCACTCACAGACATGTCACGCGCGAGAGCAGGGTGGCAGCTAATGAGGCTTAATGTCCCCGTGCCACCGTCTGAGGAATAATTTCGTCGGCAATTAGCTGTATTGTACACCGCTGCGACCGAGGGAGGCGGGGATCCGCGAGCCGCTGATCTGCTGGCCGGCTCACCCGATCAAACGCCCCTGAGATCTGCAGAGTTCTCCATCACTAATCCCTCTCGGGTGCTCCATCACTGACAAGAGAGTTCAGCTGCTCCTGGATCGCTACAGTGCACGGTTTTTGCAGATATCTTTATAGTGCTAACTTAGCAGAAGTGAACTAGAGCGTTTTACTACAGAACGAGACTAGTTATACATTGTTCCCCCTTTTTAGGCCCAGTCAGAAGATTTTGAGCAAAGGCCAAAATTCGAACCTGGCTTCCCAAGTTCAAAAGCCAGCACTCTAGCCAGTGGCAACGTCTCCTCTGCTTATAGGCGTGGGGGCAGATTTACAAGGCCCTTGCGCCACTTTTGCGTCACTTTTAACATGGGAAAAGTGACGCAAAAGTGACGCAAGGGGCTTGTAAATCTGCCCCGTGGTTTCTTTAAATCCACTGGCTTAGCGGAAGGTTCAATGCGCTCTGATCTCAAGATGACATCACGAGAAAGGGCACTGCGTAAACGTTTAACATGAAGACACCGCAGTAAGCGAGACCACACAGCCTCGGGCTTTAATGACACAATACAAAATGAGAATCGAAGATGAGTAAATAAAATCTCTAATATGTGTGAAATAAACGCGATTCAGACAAAAAAGCTAGTTTAGCTATGAACATTAGTTTAACAGGGTGCTACTCGTCGTGCTATGGTGCTGACAGTAATATCAGGGTGATATGTTCATCATTTGACAGCAACAGGAGTCCACTCAAGGTGCTTGGATGCTACCTGTAATATTGGGGCGCTGTCAAATATGACAACGATGTGAGGCAACTCAAGATGCTCGGATTGTACCAGTAATATCAGGGTGGTGTCATAATATGACAAGCCCGTAAGGATGTGTATAGCTGTAATATGAGAGCACTGTCTTTATATGCCATGGTTGTCCAGATAAATGCGCCCTGATCATTGGCATACTGTCCGCTTATGCCCACCTCTAGCGCAAAGGTTTGCAAGGAGTCCCTAAAATGTTATTTAGATAGGTGGCCTTGGAGAGGTACAAAGGCCTGGAGACAAGTGAGACTCTCCCGAGGGGTTATACTCCCTGCTCCAAAGGAGCTGCAGGGGTCTAATTTACATCCCCGGACCAGGTATTGGTCCACCCTAGCACTAACCAGCCAATCCTGATCACCTCTGCTTGCGGAGACAAGTTTCCAAAACATCTCAGATTTCCGACCATGCAGTCCTCTCTCCAAAGAGCTCCTCCTTCCAATGTGCAAGGCACCAGGGGGAGGGACTTGCAATACTGCACACCTCCACAGTACACCTTGTAACAAAGCGTTGGTAAAGAGCATTGGGTGTTATCTCATGCAATAATATACAGAAAACCATTAAAGTACCCTCCATGCAGTTATGTTTTGCACAAAGTCCCAAGTTTGCCCATAAGCTCTCGTAGAACTACCTTGAAGAAAAGTCCTAAATCATAGGACCCTTGTCCACAACTGTCAGTTGCAGGAGGCTTGCACAACTCTACTATTGGGTCTACAATAAAATGTCCATTTCAATGTGGTCCATCGGTAATCTCGAGAGCGGACTATAGCTCCTTCTCCCTCAGGACCTTCTACATCCTTCAGCCACAGTAGGGAAGTTCAGCTGTGGCAAACAGGAGAACTGTCCATTTGTAACTTGTCCACTGGAATTCTTGCATTCAAGCAGCAGCTTCTTCTCTCTTGGGAGCCTTTACCATCTTCTGGAAGGTACAACTGGCACTCCGGGGCTAGTCAACAGGAAGAAGTCTGAAGGTAGCACAGCAGGATCAGCTTGTGGGTAGTACTGAGGGAACAGAGGGTAGCCAGTACAAAAGCTGTTCTTCTGCAACAGCCGCTTCTCTGTTATAGTCTCATAATCCGCTACACAGGCCACTTCCGGCTCGTGCCCTGAAAGGCAGACACCCATTAGTCTCCAACAGCCACACATTGTCCTCTTGAATATTAAAAGACTTCTCTCCTCTAATACCCATACACTGCCCCCTCTGTAAAAGCCCCTAACTCAGGGATTCACGTGAGCCGGGTCCCTCCAGGTCTCAGACCCAAATAGTAATTAAAAATAGACTTTGAAACGGGTCCCTTCCGGGCCCTGGCTTCATGTCCTTATTTTAGAGGCAAAAACACTGATCGATTTCTGAACGAATGGCTGAAAGCAGTGCGAGTTTCTGTCAGTGACTAAGAAAGGTGTTCAGAATAGAATACATGCTCATCCAATCCTTGGCCTCTTTGCAGAGCACACAGAGCGATGGTCATGTATGCCGGTTGGAGTTGTGCGGGTAGGGTGACATGATATGTGAAGTTTAGTTTCCATGTTTAAGCCACGCCTTTAATTATATAGACCACGCCCCTTTTAGGGACCCTCCACTTTTTTCATCTCACTTAAAGCCCTGCCCTAACATTCCCCTTTGCACTAGCCGCCTTCGGCTCCATCTGTGAAAGCCACTTCTACTCACTTTGAAACAGCCACAGACAACTCCCTCTGTAACAGATTAGTTTTTTGGGGTGGCCCTTCCACTTCCTGTTGTCGCTGCACCCCATCCACATATACCCTGCTTCCGGTTCAGTGATTCCGCCTCCTCTGGCTGTCCCCTTGCCTCGGGCACAGGGGGTGGAGGGAGGATGCTCTCCTTGACAGGGCAGTGCAGTGTAACACAATCTCAGCATAACCCGTCCGACCTTAGGTCTTAATGCTGATGACACAGACGGAGCCCGGGAAGGTTGTAAAATCACGTTTTTATGTGCATGGTCCTTCTGGAGGATTTATGATGCATTGTTCCTGCTCTGCTACAAAAGTGCCTGGGAGGATGCACTTGGCCTTTCCGGCTGCTCCCGCCCGGCTCAAGGCGGGATTGAAAGAGATGCATTCTCTGCTCATCCAGGGCTCTGCTAGAACAAGAGAGATTTCGCTGTGAGAAAACACCAAAATCCACATTATCCATCATGGCTGTGACTTGTGGGAAGGCAAAAAAAGATTGATGCGCACACAGCTGCCACAAGGACGCCCTCCGAGACTCAACACATAACCAATAACCAGCACAAGGCTTGTCCTAAAATCAACACATAACCACTTCAAAAACAGCCTTAGACGTCCAATAAGCATGCAGCACACCACGAATTAGGCCCAGTACATGCAATGAACTATTAAAGGTTATGAGAACAAACACATCACCAACACAAAGGTCGTCTTAGAAACTTAACACACACGCACACCTTAGCAGTCACCAAAGAAACCCACTCATTCCCAGCATGCTAACAACCTTAGAAACTCATAAATGGATGAACTAAGAGACTTAACAAACACCAAATCACCAAAGCCAACAAAACCCTAGCCCAAAACAGACACCCATTATGCACCCATGTCACCAATGGCCATAAAGGTGTTGGCGACTCAGGAAACACCCAGCATATTTATGGCTTTAGAGGCCCTTCAGCGAATTCGGAGCACTCAGATGCTCTAAGAAGACCAGACCAGCACTTAGCCCACTAATGGCTTCAGCACCCCAAAACAAACATAACAAAAAGACAGGCTTAGAAAAGTCAGCACTACACTTGCTACTGGTTGTTCTAGTGGCTTGAAATCCCACTAAAGGTTTCAACTTTCCCAATATTATACCAAGCAGTTCAGCACCACTTTCAAAAGTTTCAGGGTAGCTCACCTCCTCTTCCGCTGATTTTATTTGTGAATTTTGTATAGTGTCACATGTCATCTTGTTCACTTCAGCGAGGAAAAATAAAGAATTCACAATAGGAAGGGAGTTACGTCCAGTTATAGGTGAGAACCGGCCCTAGATCTGGCATCCTTCAGTTGTGCCCTGGATTAGGTAAATGCCTAATCTGAAACTGTGCTGAATAACTCAGTTATCAATAGTTTTCTGGACTGAATATAATTAGGTACAAAGTGGAGTTGTGTGTCAATAGTGTACCAGGATATCAGTCCATGAGCCCCCAAAGACCTGCGTCCCTTTTTAAGTCTTTTGAAGTGTCATTGTTGGATTAGATGTCCAGGGTGCCAGGGCCTCTGTCCCAAAAAGCTTTGTGCGTAATACCGGGGGGCCTTAAACAGGATTCTGTTTACCACCAGGAGCCAGTGGAGAGCCATCAAAGCTGGCTTATATGATCGATTTTGCAGAACTGGAACCACATTCTGGCCACCTAATTTTTTAATTGTTGTAGCCAAGTGATGAAAGAGTAAGGAAAGCCAGTGTACATCATGGTAAGGTTGTTCAAAAACACAATTACCAGCTCTATTCGATGAGACGCTATAAGGAATGGAAGGAATTTCTGTAAAAGTGCAGTTGAAAGCCGCCCCCCTTCCCAATTGCATTGATTTGCAGGCTGATGTTGGAATGTGAGTTAATGATGAGTCCCAGTTTTCTCACTTGCAATATGGGTGCAAGTGAAGAAGCTACACTTACAGCCAAGGGTGGTAATTCGACTGGCAAACTCCTGCCCCAAGATTAAGACTGTAGTGTAAGCCAGTTTAAGCAGAAAAAGCTGTCTTTCATGCAGTGGTAGCTGTGACCGAAGCACTCCGTAACAGTAAGCACTTTCTTGGGTCTGTTCCCCAGGTGGATGTGACTCTGGGTGTCAACAGTATACAGTTGAAAATGCACCTGATGCTGATATAGTATCTATATCAGGAAACCACTTACATTCTGAATAGTAAAAGTGAGGATGAGGACCCCATCGGTACTCCTCGTTTCAGTTTGGGAGAACGTACGGACAACCCAAACTGTGCTTGCTGGCTTTGATAGTGAAGGAAAGATCACATTGACTGTTTGGGCAGTCTAGACATCCCAGCCTGTTCCTGCAGGCAGTTCCTTAAGCAGGATGCTGCAGTCAGTTATATAGTAGGCTGCTCTTAGGTCAAGGAATATGAAGGCACCTGATTGCCATTCTTCTTGGAGCATCATTGGTATGGCCAGGTACTACCTACACCCCCTCCTCCCATAACTGGACCCAGATCAAATGACATGAGAAGGGTTTTGGATGTGGGGGTCGTAAAACCCCCGGCCGTATTTATTAAACAAAAATGAAAAACATTATTAATATATACAAGATTTACAAATTACGCAGAAAATTATGCATTACAGTGATTACAATTGATAAGTACATATGTCAGTTGGCTAACCTTAACATGACTCTAATACAAAGGTTTTCCTATCCGAATCTAACATATCTTTAATAATCATCACAGCATTTTACTTTTCTGCGTATCTCATTTGGGCCTACGGCAAGGTCACTAACTGGTGTCAGATCCTTATCAAATTTTAACCACGCCCTCCAGCCGGAGTGCGCATGCGCAGAGGGCCCGTTTACCGTGAGGGTACTCCCCCCCCGGTTACCCCCGTACGCTCTGTATATCATCTCCATAAAGGGGCCCTTGCAGTTCTGCGCCGTTTACTGGCGCCATTGTGCACATGCGGGGTGGCCAACCAGCCTAGGGAAAGCGTGACTCCCCCCTCCCCCGCACCCATCCAGCCAACCGGCTGTAAACTGCCCCTGGAGTTCTAGGAGAGACCACCTGTCCCTCCCACTTGGGCGACCCCATTCAAGAATGGTGCCGCCCTCTAAGGACCTTAAATTTACTGCTCACCAATCATGACCTTACCGCCACAGGCCAGCATAGTTGACCGACTATCTGGCCCCCCCCTGCGCTCACTAGGAGGTCATACCCTGCCCCTGGAGACCAAACCATGCTAGAAGATTTTCTAGGAAAGCCTCATTTCCTACTCTTGAGAGATGGACCCCGTCTTTTAAGAAGCACGACTCACCCCTGATACACCCGTGGGCGATTGTCTGTAGACGAGGAGCCCTGAAGAGCCTCTCTATTTTGTTATTTATTCTCCTTACTGAGTGATTCAGCGCTCTTACCGACTCCCCCCCCCCCCTCCATTGGGATCTTGGAATCATTTGTGACCATACAATGGTACACCCCTGGCTTGTCTTGGCTAACCAACTAACTTCTGATATTATTGCTTCCACTAGCCCCCTTCTACCGAGACTTGCCAGATCATTCCCCCTAGGTGCAAGATAATAATACTGGGACGGGGACCACCCCTCTTTAATAGCTCCAATGTGAAACCCCTAAACTGGCTCAAGCATAGGCCCCCTTCCCATGAAATGATACCCTAAAACCTGCTCGCTCTACCCTAGTCTTGTAGCTCCCTGTAAGGAAAAGTTAGACAAACGCTTCACATACGAGTGACCAATGATCCATGCGACCTGTGATCCCTGCTTTGGTGATGACGTTCTTTGTGTTGCCTGGTGCTGTTGTTGCGGCGTTCACAGTTTCCCCCCTGCGTGACAGGTTTGAGAAACTGTAAATGAAATCAGAGAAGACATACGCATCAGCACCTGGCAACTATCCTGCTCACAACATATGTAGCCGCACATAGCGCTTGTAACAATTGGAGGACCACCTCCCAATCCTTTGGACGTTGTTGCTAGGTAAACCCCTAGCCGTTGCTTCCGTGGCAGCCCCTATCCTAAAAGAATGCGTACCAAAACAACTTGGGTTTAGCCCTGCCCTCTGTATTGCCATGTCCAGGACCCTCTTAAACTGAAACCGTGTAAGTGGAATACCATCAGCATGAACCAGGAGAGGCCCCCCTTTGTTATCAGGTCTAGATTGTAGGAAAGCCTCCACCTGTGAGAGGGGGCAACAAGGATTGCCATGCGCCCGATGGAGTACTACCCCGTCCCCTCGTGCTTCTTGGTCCGTCTTGGACTTCCTAATTGATATCGTTAGAGCATCCCCCTGCACCTTCACGTCGTCAAACTGCCGTCCACCTTGCACATCTTGTTTGTTTTGAGCCACCAATTCCCCAATTCTAAAAGCACCATAAAAGGCCAATGAAAAGGCGGCGGTGAACAACAGAACTTCCTCTGATGTGGTGCAAATCAGGGGGAGGGTCCTCAGTAAAGATGTTAGCAGCTCCACCCCGATTGGCCGCCTCGTATCTGGGGTAGACCCTTGGAGGCGCTGCCAACCTTTCAGTGCCTTCTTCACTATAAAGCTGTTGGTAGGATTCCCTTCTCTCTAGTTTGGGCAAAAAGGAGATTGTCGCCACATGCCGTTTAGCCGCTGACGCTGAGCGCCCCTCCCCTTCAAAAACCCCAGGTAATGAAGGAGTGCCCCGCGTCATGCCACTTTTCAGCCCACTCCCTTCCCAAGAAGGAACAATATGCCCAAAATGCCCCTTCATATGCTTTCCTGGTCCTGGGTGCTAGGCTAGCTGCCACGAGGTCCGGTAGTTGGGGGCACCAATCTGCCAAAGTAGTTCTGGGAAAGGGGTGGCATACTCCGCTGCCGCCGGGAGGTGGGCCCTGAAAACCTGCATCTTAAAGCGAGAAAGTGCATCAGCCGCATGGTTTAATACCCCTGGCACATGTTTAGCTCTAAATTGCATATTTAGCTTCATGCATAACAGTACAATCTCCTTCAATAGCCGGAGAATCATCCTACACCGTGCCGCTTGTTGGTTGATGCATTCGACCACCGTCATGTTATCTGACCAGAACACCACTGATTGATTACGCAGTTGTTCTGGCCACACTGTTAACGCCACCCAGATGGGGAACAATTCTAGGAAACCTATGTTGCCCGTCAAACCTGTCTTGACTCACCATGCTGGCCACCGCTGCGCCACCCACTCGGTACAGAGTATGGCGCCAAATCCCTCACTACCCGCAGCGTCAGTCATTAAACCTAACTCCGCGGAAGTAGTGGGCGGGCCGGGCCACACTACCCTGCCATTGAAGTCCTGCAGGAATGCCATCCAAATCCGCATGTCCTGCCTGACCTCAGCTGACAGCCTGGTGTGGTGGTGTCTCTCCCTGAGCCCCGCCATTGCCTGTGAGATGGATCGGGAAAATGGCCTTGCCATAGGTATGATCCTTAGAGCAAAATTCAACTGCCCTACTGTCTGTTGTAACTGGTGCAATGTGACCCTCTCCCTAACCAAGCACTGCTGTAATGCGGCCCTGAACTTGGTGATCTTGTCCGCGGGCAACCTGAAACAACCCTGTATGGAATCTAACTCAATCCCCAGGAACTCTATTGTTGTATTAGGTCCCACCGTCTTTCCCCGGGCCAAGGGGACCCCAAAAGCATGCATGAGTGCGCAAAATTCCTGCAGCGCCCACGCACACTCCCGTGATCCCGGTGACCCCAAGACAAGAAAATCATCCAGGTAGTGCATTACCAACTGGTGCCCTGTCACCTGCCTAAAAACCCATTCCAGAAATGAACTGAATTTTTCAAAATATGCGCAGGAAACCGAGCAACCCATGGGCATACACATGTCCATGTAGAATTTACCTAAAAATTGAAAGCCAAGTAGATGAAAATCAGACGGGTGGACTGGCAATAGACGAAACGCAGACTCTATGTCTGATTTTGCCAAAAGGGCTCCAGGGCCTAAACCCCTGAGCATCTCCACCGCTTGATCAAAAGAAGCATATCTCACACTGCAAAACTCCTCATCAATTGCATCATTCAATGAACTTCCCTTGGGTGCTGACAGGTTATGTATGAGTCTGAATTCTCCACTTTCCTTCTTGGGGACCACGCCCAAAGGGGAGCAGACAAAATTCTCAACAGGGATTGAATCATATGGGCCAGCTACTCTGCCAAGTCGCAATTCTTTTTCAATTTTCATCGCTGCTACGCTAGGTTTGGCTCGCACCGAGAGTTGGTTCTTGCATTCTGATGCCCCCACATAATCAGGTGCCGGTATCCTAAAACCGTACCTGAAACCATCTAGCAGCATTTTTGCGGTGGAGTGACAAGGATATTTGTTTAGCCAGGGTGTCAGTGCCGTTACATCAATGGGTGACCGTGCCTTTTGATGTGCATGCACCTCACTCCTGTTTCTTAACTCCCCTATCCTTTGTTTTCTTAAAACACTTGGACTCGGGGTGAGACGGGTTCGCGCAGATAGAACACGCATGCTTAAACCTGCACGTGCCTTGCGGTCTAGTGCAAGTACGTCTATTAAAATCCCAGCATGTCCATTTGCGCCCTCCCCCGGTGTTTGTATGGCCGGAGGGACCTGTGTTTGGCTGTGACCGAAAGGACTGAAAGGCCTGAAAGGACTGGTTCCTGGCCCTATCCTGAACTCCACCGCCAATTTGGTCTAACCATGCAATTGTGTCTATGCGGTCCCACGATAGGGATGTGTCAGACGCTTTAGTTCTCCTGAAGCTCTTATCATATTCCTTCCATCCCTCACCCCCGTATTTATCATGCGCAAGAACAATCCTGTTTTGGTAACATGCCATCTCAGCCTGTATATTGGGGAAACGCTCAGCCATGACTGCCATGAAAATGGAAAAACCTCTAATCCAATTCATCAAGTTTTCTTCCACCCTGTACTTCATAAGTTCGTTTGCCCATTCCTCGGGAGCATCCAGTCTTTGTTCTTCCTGGCCTCTTCCCTCTCTTTTTCGCAAATAAGCAAAGAGAACATATTAATGTAAGCCCCCGACCAAATCCTGTCTTTTACGTCCTGTGTGACATGCCTCCCCAAATTCTCCCGCTCTGTGCGGGACTCACCCACATTCAACATTGGCAATGTCATCAGCTTACCTACTGCAGCGGACCCGGCAGACCCTGACGGTTTCTCCTTCGTCAGGCTGCTCCCCGGTACTCCCCCGCTGAGTTCAAGTGGCTTGGATCCCCCCCGCTGAAATGAGAGGGGACAGCGTACCCCGGCCCTCCACCGTTTTGTCCACTGGTGTCCCATGAAACTGGGCCACTATTCGCATCGCCTCTGCAAGTGGATCACCGCCCCCGTCCTTACCCCCCACTGTTGATGACAGGATCCCAGCCTTCCTCAACCAAGGAAGTATTGCTGCTAAATGGTACACTACATCCTGTGGAATGCCCTCCCCCCCGTACTAGGCAACACCGGCAAATGCGGGCTATCCCCTGACGGTCCGGGCCCTTCCCCGGGCTGGGGGACTAACACCGGGGGAATTGGGGGCTGGGGAGCTGGCACCGGGACAGGCGCAGGGACTGGCACTGGGGCAACTGGCGGAACAGGTACCTCCTCTGTAGGCAAAACAGGGGCCGGGGACAATAGTAACCTTGGTTCCATCCGCCCCCCTTGTTAGTCCTAACCCTTTTGGGGAGGGGATGAAAAGCCGACCTCGGGGGCACCAATGCTGCGCCTGGCCCTCTCTTCTCTCTCTTCCGCCCCCCCCTTGTGCGTCTACCCTCTCCCTGAGATCAGCGAGACCCTGCCCCAACTCGTCAACCTTTCTGAGCATTGCCTCCATAAAGTTCTCCATACGAGAGGGCTTGCCCCCCCTCTTTGCTTTCCCAGCCATGCTAGACTGTCCCTCTGTAAAATGCAGCTATATAAATATATGCCCTCCTTATCAGTCACTGCTACAGTGCTGACACCGGCTGGACGCTAACTCCCAATTCACGCTCCTAGGGGGAACTAGCGCTGGGTTCGGAGCTTAATGCAAGGACCTCTCCCTGAGTACACGCTCCCTGTCACCCCAGTACACCGCAGGGCTAATCAATCCTCGAGATTAGGCAAGTACCGAGCACTGTACGAACTTATCACACACCCCCCACCAAGCTTATTACACCACACCCAGCCGGGCCACGGAGGGACTCGAACGCGGCTCTAAAACCGGTTCCGTAGTACCCCAAACAATGCCTCTAACTAACTCAGACCGGAAGGGTGCGCGCCTTCGCTAGTCGAGCGCCACCGCAACCGGGTACCTGCCGTCCTCCGCTGTGCCGGGATTCCTTGAGACTCCCGTCGCGCAGTCGAAGACACCGCTTGCCGCCGATTGCAGCCGATTATTCAGGGCCCCCCCCAAGCCTGTCCTTCCCGCAAACCGCGGTACTCCGCTGCCTCGAAAACTGCAGATTGGGCCACAAACAGACCACGCCCGCCTCCGCTCGCCGCCGATTGCAGCCGATTATCCAGGGCCCAAGCTTCACGAACCGCGACTCGATGCCTGCAAAAGGGGACAAAACAAATTGAAATTAAAGCCTCCTAGCGAGGCTGGTGTGGCAGGCTGGGGAGCGGGGAGCAAAGAGACATACTCCTGCGCTCCCCAGCCTTTTAAATGTTTCCATGCCAGGCCGGTTCTAACCGGCCTGGCGCTATCCCCTCGCGTGACCCGGAAGTGATTCCAATCACTTCCGGGGCACGCCCAGGACACGGGACCAATCACTCGTGAGGCGCGCCTGTCGCGTCACCAAAGTGCGCGACAGGCTTGCCTCTGTGGTCGCCGGAGGGGGCCAGCACGACCGCCATACTTTTGGCGTGGCCGATGCCGGCCCCGCCGTTCTCGTCTTCTTTGAAGTTAGCCAATATGATTTCTGTAAATCGTTTTGGTCTGAAACATGACTGAAGGTCATGCAAGATACTGTTTTCTTTGCAGTTGACTGTTTCTATTTCTTGCCAAGAGTACATGCACTTTTGAAAATTCCTTCATAGTCTGACCTACCTTTCCCCTAACATTATTTAGAGAAACAGTGGTATGCTCTGACGCAACACTGTCTCTGCTGGAAAGCTAGGCTACGAAGCAGGTTTTTTCGATTTACCTCACCATCTGTGTAATCCACCATCTGCGGCATAAAATGCAGATTTTAACAAACAAATCAGAAGCTGCTAAAAATAAGTGCCAAATGTAGAATTGCATAGCAAACCCTCTGCACCGGTTAACTGCTTAACACTGAGTTGCTGACCAGTATACTATAGTATTAAATAGCTGTTAATGAGATGAAACTATTACCCAGACAGTATGAATGTGTGTTAAAGTAACAAAATAGTGCAATAATATTACCACAGAATGTGCCACATTATACTCCATAATTTGCATTTCTTCGCAGCATAATATCAGCTACCCTGAGGTATAATTTAGATGCCCACTGCTGCATAATTCATTTGACCATCCCTATACAGACAAGAATCACAGCAATGGCATAACAATAGGCCCCGCGGTGCAGTGGGCCCCAATCTCCAGGGGGCCCCCCTCCGGCACTGTGAACGGACAGTCCTGAGAGCTCCTGACTGGGTCCGGAGCGTGGGGGGCCCACTCCCTGCACTTTGCGGGTGGGGCGCAAGTTTCATCATGCCACTGAAGCACAGTGAGCATGCTGAACCACATGAACTCCTAAAACAGAAAAAATGTATGTGGTACTGGAGTAAAGAAATGATCCGGTCCAGTGGCGGCTCGCCGAGGGAGTGGGGCGGGGGAGGGGCAGGGTGGGGGGTAGTGGACTCAGACTTACGACGGACAGAACTCCCTCTGAGTTCTGTCCGTCGTATGTCCAAGTTGACTACCCCCCCCCACCCTGCCCCTGCCCCGCCCCACCGCCCCGCAGCACTCCCTCGGCGAGCTGCCACTGATACGGACAGTCATTTCTAGAAGTGGTTACTAGAAGACCTCAGAAAACATGGAAAGTGAACTATAGTGCTCTCTGCACTATTCTCTGAGGTAATCTCTCTCCCATTCCACAGTTCCTGGTTATGTCCCGCATCACTCTTTTTTGCTACAAATTACAATTGGTGATGTCCCTAACTATCTACAGTCGGTGGCTAGGGTGACCACCTTCCTACAGCTCATTCTGCACACTGTTTCAGTCCTGGACTTCTGTGTGATAGAATAATGCATTCTGGGTGTTGTAGTCCAGTTTTTGTTCCATTTAGCCAATTCGACTAATATATACCCAAAGTTAGTGATCTGTATTTGAAAAGTTCAGGACTGTAGACAGTGTTCATAATGACTTGGTTTGACGGCCTTACTCTAGTCTGTGGCTGTCTCCTGCAGTCTTCGATCTACTGCTTTAAAACTATGATGTCTCTTTACGCCTTCTGTTTTTGGGAGTCTCTTGCAGTTTAAATTGCTTTCTTTTGGACTCATCGTCCCTTTCAGTCAGTCAGTAAGGTGAGATTCCTGTGTGCCTCTGACAGTCCTTCCCCTGCGGTCTTGTCCCCTTTTTGCCTCCATCTTTGATCCCTCTTTCCTAGTTCTCAGTCTCTTACTCTCTTCAGTTTTTGCGCTCCTTTCACCTTCTCTTCCCCCATTTCCCAGTAGGATAGTCAACTAGCATATTTTTTGCAAATGAAGCAGTGACTCCACCACAGGCCGCGTGGGCTAAATGACTTCAGAAAAGCCTCTCGTGAATTTAAATTATAATTTTTTCAGCAGCTGTAAGAATACGGGCCTGCTAACGCTTCTCAGCTGGGCAGCAGGGATGCTAGCGGTGAATCACCGGAGGGAACAGGGACTGCGATCCAGGAGAAAGCCTGGCTGCGCAGCCGGCCCGAAGAGGACGTGCGCGAGATTCTAAATATAAATGCGGGGCCCTGTGGGAGGGGCTACGTCCCATTCACGCTCTCCCTCCCTCCCCCCCCCGGCCCTGCCCTCGCTGCTGCGCAGCTACGTCTCGTGAGCTGCATCCTACGGAGTCGGGGCTGGAGATTTCTCACATCCTTTCTGAACGCTAGTGGTGTTTGCACAGCGATTGTACTAATCACACAAACGGGGTCAGAGCAGCAGGGCGAGGAAATTAGATTATCCAGTATTGGGGTATGTTTCATACATTCACATGCCTGAATCACTCCCGCCTCGACGACGGGGAATGATTCAGGCATGTGAATCTATGAAAGATACCAATACTGGATAACTGTAGTTACAGGTAAGTAACTTGTTTTCTTACCTCTGTTGCAGGTGGGTGCAACATGGGGCGCTCAACATCCAGTGCAGGCTGCAGTGAGGTGGGACACGTTATTATTACCAATACACGCAGTGCAGAGAGAGAAATGCCTACTCGGCATAGACGCACACAAACAGGTTTGGCTGATATGCAGACATTCTCTACGTACAGGCGCACACACACTTTCTGAAGGGCAGATTCACACTGAGAGTAACCATTGGCAAGACCGATAGACCTGGCTTTATTGTGCTAACATGTAAATAAGCATTCACAAATGCTGTATGCAAGTGTTGCAGGCGCAAATGCTTTATAGCACACCAAAGGCAGGACTATTGGTTTTGGCGATGCTAGGACGAAAACGTCCTTTTGTGGAGTACACACATAGGCATTATTTAATGTGACAAACAGTGTGATGGCTCTGTTTACTTTTCCAATGTAAAATAATCCTTTATGCATTTAATTGGAAGTGCTTCCTACAAGGCAGAACGATACACCACATGGACAATAGCATAAGCAGGTGCGGCCCGTGCAGGTAAGGGAGTGGGGGCGGGAGGTGACAGACAATGCTGAGGTAAACTTAAATTTAAAAAAATGAAAACCACTTACCATGTGCTTGCCACATCACCGGCTCGGCGATGCAGCGAGCGCAAGGTAAGTGTTTTTTTTCTTTATTTAAGTTTACCTCGTCGTTGTCTGCTGACTCCCCCCTGCCCCACCCCCCTGCCCCACTGCTCTTACTTGCCGTGCCTGATAAGGCAAGAGTAAAATACGCCTAAGGGCAGAGCGAATCTCCCTCTCTATGTATAGTTTAAGGAATTGGTAACAGTAGATCTTCAGGATTGCTGCTCTATCAAGCCAGTACAAAAGCAGAATGAAGCCACCTTAAGAAGGTGGCTTCATTCTGCTTTTGTACCACCGAAACGTGTCAACGCTTGTCATGTCACCATTGGGTCATATTCGAGGAACAAAGTGTTGCTTGTACAAGATCAAATGATGTCAATACTGTTATTGATTCTTTCGAATTAACCATTATAAATGACAAATATATATGTCTTAAATTATATCTCCCTTTGATGTTTTTTAACACTGTGTGAAACTATTGGAGGTTTTGTTTTTATTGTTTTTAATGTGACATTGTATATATACATATGGACTTGTTCTTAATTTAAAATTAAACTTGGAATTTATATGCATTTGCTTTGGTTTTCCCTTGCAAGACTGGTGGAGTGGTGTGTTGTGAATGCTTTTGTACAAGTGTATTGAAAAGCTGGATATTTGCTCTCCAAGAGTCGTTATTTTTTCAAACTGAAGCAGTCATACATACATAGATCGGGGAGTGATGTAAAAGAATTAAAAACGATGGAACCTCTGTAATTTTTTTAAGGTCCCTCAGACTTCAGCATCAAAATGTGTGGGCTTCCTGAAGGGACTTCCACAATACTGCCCCCTTCATCGCATTTGCAACTGTGGAAACAATATGCCCGACACTGAAAGAGCCATACACGGACTAAACTGATACACCAACACAAACTGTAGATTAAAATGGATCAGGAAAATAGTCTTTAAAAAGTCACCCAGAAATTCCTAGTGAGCTGCAGTCTTTAGATCAGCCTTTTGGACAGACCCACCTGCAGCAGATACCTGAATCATTACTAAGGGTGCGTGGGTGACGTTCCTGCTTCAGGGCCCTTTGCAAGCGAAGATACTCATAACGTTCTGTGGGGCTGGGCACATATCAGGCAGCAGCAGAGGCAAAAACCTCCTAAGAAAGTGTTCTCGAACTTTGAGTTGAGAAGTGCTGTAAAACATTTTAAGTTACTTTTTAGTTCTTTTTAGTCCTTTGTCTTTAATGAAGAGACACGTCACTCAGAGATTGAGATATCCTGGTTACATATGGAGTGTGAAAATGCAGCAGCGGCAAACCATATCCTGCTTTGCTGCTTCCGCCAGCAGGCTTACAATCACTTCAGTGGGACCACTGTACAGTTTCAAAACCATTAACTTGTAAACTTTCCCACTGCCCTGCCTTGGTGGTGGCAGTATCCATAGCTGTTTTTTTCTTGCTCGCCAAGATGAGTATTCCTTGTTAAACAAAATCTCAGATTTCCAGTTAGTTCTTATGGTTCTCAGGTGCTTGGACCATAATTGAAGCTCAACAGATGCCTCACTTCCCTAATTCGGAGAAGGCTGGATTAAAAAGGTAGGAAACATCATCCCCACAAGCCAGTTACTGAAACCTGACTAAAGTGACCATCCTGTGAGGAGGGGCAAGAAGATTGCAGGTTTCCCTCCTAAGTGGGAAAAAGGCAAGTATATGTCACCCTCTCCCACCAGCCAACAAAGACTAGCTACAGTAACTCCTTTGGGCGATGGGTCAGAAAAGTTCTAGGTCTGCCTGGAGGTCAAATAAAGGACCTGAGAATCCTCACCTAAGCCGTCAATTTTGACTACACCTTCACACAGAACAATACCAAGATGAATTGCCATGCTCTGGGCTCTCAATCTTTACACAAAGAGGTCCTGAGTGAATATGTGTGATTGTCTCTTTCACTAAAGCAATAAAGTAAAAATTAAAAAGCTGCAAAGACATACATGGCTTCACTTAGAATTGAACACAAGGCACGAATGCACACTCTCCTCAGCCATGCAGGTGGCATTTCTAATACAACAGTGTATGTCAAAAAGAGCATAAATCCTCAAGAGAATTTCCCCTGATGTACTAGCTGCGATAGCCCTTCGGGGTGTGGAGAAGGCTTTTGACTGCCTAGAATGGCCATTTTTCCATGTTACCCTATGCAAACTGGGCTTCCGCCGCAGATTTTCATAAATGATCAGTCTATTGTACACTAATCTTATGGCACTCATTCGGGCCAACTCCTCTCTCACTCAACCCTTTCCTATTCACCGGGGCAAGCGACAAGGATGCCCTCTATCCCCATTGCTCTTTATCCTAGCAATGGATCCACTGGTCCGATACCTATAGAAAGATCACATACATCGAGGCCTACAATTCCGACCCAAACCCCCACTTATATCTCTCTATGCAGATAATGTGCTTCTGTTTATCCGACACCCAGAAGAAAACATGGCTCCTACCCTAGGAGAAGTGGTGCTCTTCGGAGGCCACTCGGGGCTTATGATCAACTGGTCCAAATCCAAACTATTTCCCCTTGCCTAGTCCACTACTGCTTTTCAGTGTGAGTTTCCATTGACCTGGTGCAATAGCCTGTTAAATACTTGGGCATCCACCTACACCGGGACAAAGAACAGGTAGTACACCTGAACTATGGCCCTTCCGTGAACACTTTGACCACACAGGTGGAGCGTTGGATTTGCCTGCCGCTGTCAATGGGCGGACACATTGCAAATATTAGAATGCTGGTCCTCCCATGCTTCTTATACCTCTTTCAAAATATCCAGATCCCCTTAATCCACTCCTTGTTCACCACATTACGTGGCCTACTATTGAAGCTCGTTTGGGCAGGTAGGCGCCCTCCATTAGCTGGGACACGCTAGTCCTCCCATATGAAAGGGGTGGGTTTGGGGTACACACTTTCACCTGTATTATTTAGCAGCACAGTGTCAATACGCGCACCACTGGGTTCCACATGGACACCTGGCTCCCATACACTAAACCTGAAATCCACCACGCTACACCAGTGCCCCTAGCCTATATTCTGCTGAAGGGTATCCCCCTCGACCCCAACGATGTATGAAACATGTCAACTATATGCTGGGCCTGGCGCAAATTCCAACGCCTGTTGAGGACCTCAACACTCTACTCATCTTCTTTGGTAATATCACACAACCCATGGCGCCCCATCACCCGAAAGACCTTGGTTAAACGCACCTTGGCACGCTATGACCTCCGCACATTTGGTGATCTATTTCTTGATGGGCATGTTATCTCACATTCCACATATGTAAGTTATGCCGCTGTTCCATCATGGACCACTTTGTGATGCAACGCATGTACAGTGTGGTATGGGCGCAGATCCCAACATATCCATTAGCACCAGATGAGTTCACACACCTGACACTTGTGACGACAGCGGCACCCGTCTAGTGTCAAAATTTCAACACACATTTGGATTTGCTGCACACCCTCAACCTGAAACTTTGAGGCTATTGGGAACACAATTTGGGATAAAATATCCGTTGCCTACTTTTCATATCTCCCAATCATCGCCACAAACTCATCCATTTCAAATTCTTGCGCTGAGCATACATTACTCGTACCGATCAACATAGATTCAACCACACTAATTCCCCCGAGTGCCCTAAATGCCACATCACAGGGGCAGACTTCCTACATATGACTAGGACACGTAGACACATTGCACACTTCTGGACCAAAGTCTTCTCCTGTTTGGCCCAAATGGTGGAGATAGACCCTGACCCCGCTCCCCTCCCAGCATTACTGGGATATGTACACGACCCCCCGAAAAGTACCCGCCGATACACAGCGATGGCCTTCCTTCTCGCCAAACGGGAAGTTGCACTACAGTGGAGGAGGCGACACCCACCCACTGTCAAAGACTGGCTTTCCAGTTTAGCCTATTGCAACACCACCAGCGAGCTATATGCCTCGTTTCAACCCCCACCTTCTAGACTGAAGGAGATATCACAGCCCCTCCGTACTTACCTGCTATCAGCGACCGATTCTTCCCAGAACTCTCAGAATGCAGATAACACAACACCATTCTGTACTCCACACACCACCCCTTTCCGCCCCTCCATCCAGTCCATCTCCCCCACAGATACCTCCAGTCGCCATTCCATAGCCCTAACACACCCTCCCGCTTGCACGAGCCCCGACTCCCCTTACCCCTCAAAGTTCCATGGCTCCTGAATCATATCACAATGAATGTGCAATTATCTACAACATATGACATACCGTGCTACAAATGGAAAAGCATAGTTTAATAATGTTTATTGTTTCATTGTTTAACTAAATCCCGAACAATGTACCTGTGTATCAGATCTATTTTCTCTCCTCGAAACACGGCAACTGCCGACATCTTCTGAGTATACATTGCTCTACACCACTGTTTTCTTCCACGCAACATGTTGAGTGTCCTATTCTCTATTGACTGAGTACTTCATTCAGCCTACGTGTTCCTATTTCAATGTATTGTACCCAATGTCCTATTTGTACTGATTTGGAAGACTTTTGTAATCCGTCATATGCATGTACTATTAAACTCAATAAAAAAAGAACATACCATCAAAACACAGGAATCACTTTGACTAAACAGCAGCCATTCGCAAGGTGCCGAAGAGTGTGTGTCATCCTAAGGTAGATCAGGGTGACTGCCCGTTAGTTCCATCCTTCCAGCATGTGCATCCTCTTCTATGTGGCCAAGGAGTCTGTTTCCTATGGGGTCCCTTGAATTAGGGAAATTTGCAGGGGTAATTATGGACATCAAGTAGAAGAGAGATTGTCCATGAATACACCTCAGCAGGGTGTTCAATCAAAATGTACCACGGCACAGCAATGTCTGTTTCTTGTAAATTATTAGAAATTGCACATTGTTAGCTTGGACTAATAGACAAAATGCTAGAAAAATTGTTGACTACATCAGAAGATGGATTGCTGCTAAGTCCCAGAATACAAGCCCTCTTTTGTGCTCGGTGGCACTTGTTGTAGCATGCCCAGTTCTGGTCTCCTAAGGACAGGGTGTACATCGAACAAATAGCACTGGCACAGCACGGAGGGAGCTGAAGTGATTGATGGTCTTTCAAAAAATGAACTGCTTCAGACCTACTTTGGAGGGAACCAATAAGATTGATATGAGATGCGACACCAGCATGTAGGGCTAGAAAGGGTGCTGGCAGAGTCAGAAACTGGATTTATTTTAGGCGGGTTTGTACAGGGAGGCCTTACTTGAAGAGCTAGCAGCAGAAAAAATAATAGTGATATTTGTGAGAGAGAGGCCTTGTCCCTCCTTTCACCGGTGGCTCATAGTGTGTAAACTGTGAATGTAGCAGGAGGTAACAGCTGCCTTGATTTGCACTAAGTGAGCAAGCCTAACCTTCTTCCAGGGGTTTAACGTGCTCCTCAACCCCAGGAGTTAAATCAAATGGAGCGGGCTTCTGCATTTCATAGAACACTTGTCCAAATAATGACTTAAAAGCCAAAAGAGGTTCAAGCCAGGATTGAGAGTGCACGTGTGACACATTCCAGTACTTCCAAGGCGTGCCTAACATCCCAGAATCTCCACATTGAAGTAGGTGAGGTCCTCTGTACAGCAGAACCTTTATAACATGATAGCTTCACAGCAATTCAAATATTCTATTTATGCTATTAGACACAGTACACATTTTCAACAAGTATAGCATATCTTGCCTCTTCCATCTTGTGCTTTCTATATTAATTTAACTCTTCCTCTTCTCAAGTAGATTCTCAACCACAGCTGTCACAATCTCGAGCAATAGTCATCAAAGGTAAATCGTGTTTGTCAGATCTCACTGGCTCAGACACTAAAGCTATCGCCGAGAGTGCAGAGACCTTATAGATTCAGACAGCAGATATAACCATCAGTTTACATCAGTCTTATAGACTCGGGCTCAGTGTTGTTGCTATGTTATGTTACGTTTTAGGTATCTAATAAGCTGTAAAGGCATAAAACGCACTATCAATATAGATGATAAAATACTACCAAGAGAATCATGAATTCACAGCCATAGCAGGAAGTACCCTTTGGCACCAGGCAAATGATATAATTCATAAATATATCTAATGCAGCATGAATTATCACCCAAATATCATCTTTAAATTTAGCATGGGATAAAAGTATGTATGTCCCTAAACAGAATCGTTGCCATTTTTGTTTAAATATATACATTATGGCTTCAACTACTAGCTTTTCATTTACTCTTAAAGTACTGATTTGTTCCTCAAACACAAGCTCAATAGTTGTCTGAAAATTCATACAGCTTGCTCCTAAATGCCAGTTATTCATTTTGGATTAATAAATTCATCTCCCAAACAAAATCTTGTAGTCGCCCCTAAATAACCATTTGTGCTCAAAAAGCATTTTTCATTTTTAATGAGTCTTGACCCCAGAAAGTAATCTTGTTATTTTTGCCAAGAACTTGAATGACCCACAGGAAGAGTTTCTTCTTGACATGTCCATGTTTCCTTATCATATTCTAGGAATGGCTGTTATAGATAGACATCAGTGGTACCCGCCAGAATGCTGAGATGTTCACCTTAAGCCATGGTCTTCAAGCATAAGTTAAGGATAGCCACAGTATGCCAAAGGTGGTCATATTATGCCAGGACCCGTATTATGCCACGGATAATCACCACTATACCTAAGGTGACCACCATTACACCATAAAGGGACCCAATTTACCAAACATGTCCTCTTTATGTGAGGACCACCATTTTGTGAGGTATAAACACCACTATGCCTGGGATGGCTATCATTATGCTAAGGATTAGTGCAATATATGTCAGTGACTGCTATAGCAGAAATGACCATCATAATGCCAGTAATAACCCGCATTATGCCACAGATGGATCAAGGGTGGCAAATATAATGCCAAACATGCTCACAAAATGCTAAGGAAGTCTATAACATACAGTAATGCCACCAATATATCTGTGCCATCAATATGCCAGGCATAGCCACATTTGTCAGTGGTAACCACCAATATGCCAGAAATTAATAATTGTGCCACGAATGCCCACCATAATGTCAAGGATGAACACAATATTGCCTATGATGCCCACAATAATACATTGGCCTCCATAATAAAAGAGATGGCTTCCAGTAGGCCATAGACAACCCACACTATGCAATGAATGGTCATCATTAGGCCAAGGATGGTCATATTTATGTAAAAAATGTCCTCAACATACCAAGGATGACTATAATGTACCACAATGTGTCTGACCACCATTACACTAGGGTAGGCCACATAATGGCCAGAATATCCCAGTGACGTCCAGAATATGTTAGTATGCCATATTTAAGCAAGAGTTAAGTCTCATCATGCCTGGAGTGACCATTTTAATGCCAGCTATGACAACCATAATAGCAAGAATCACCACAATATGCCAGGACCACTCTTTTTGAAAAAGGCTACCTCAATGACAAAGTAAGCTACAATACACTGTATTTGTCCAATATATGCTAAGGTGATAATCATGCCAGGGTGGCACCCATTATGCCAAGGAAAGTCACAATATGTGAGGGGCACATTTATACTTTTGGCAGCCACCATAATACTAAGGTGGGCCAAATTATGACAGGGGCTTTATTATGCTGGGGCTGTGCCCCACATATATCAATGTATCCACATTCACACACATAAGCAGACACAAACACACACACACACATTGACTTCAGAGGAAACGTGCACAATCTTGCAAGTATAAACATAAAATACTATACACCATCCTCACTTATTTCCAAATCCTTGTCCACTCCTGATGGCTCTGTGGCTCTTCTCCCAGGCATGGACCCAGCAATGCTGCACTGTGTCTTCCAATCTTGGCAGGGAGCAATAGCCTGTCAAGGCACCAATGTTTCCTGCCACGTGGCATGATGGAAGACATCCTGAGGGTTCAGAAAACAGAGCTACAGAAAGTGCCTGCCTCTTGGGTGGCCTGAAGGTCAATACCCATAAAATGAAGCAGAAGATGGGCCGGTGGATGTGGTTGGAGATGAGGCAGTCGTGAAACCAGTGGCCGTTGCAGGCAACAAAAGGTTTCACACACTGACTGGTCCACACAGGACTCCATGTCTTCCTCTTCAGCCAATGCAATGATGAGAAGCTTGACTGAGCTCCTCAAGGTGAGATGTTACCTCTTCCATCACACACACTACACATGAAACAGTCAAATGCCCCCCATCCAGCTGCAGTGTCTGTGTGCACATTTGTGTGTGTTTATAAGTGGTACACTGGTACAGCTCTAGTGCTGCACTAGGTAATGGAGTGCACCAAAGTCTGTTAACCTCCTCTCTTCCATCTCTGCTTGTGTGCCTGCATCCTACATGCTCCTGTTGAGTGGCTGTAGCCTAGTGCATATGCTCTTCGTATGGGCAAGCTTTTCTGAATGATGATGAAGTACTGCATTGCTTCTGCATGTCCACCATACTTCATAGTTTTTGACCTGCGCCTACTTTGACCAAATGTATTTCGATTGTAATGGAAAAGAAAACGCATGAAACAGACCATGGACTTTGGTTGGAGGACACACAGGGAGCATGATTGTTTGCAGTGTTTTATACTGCTATTGAAGTAATTGGCGGTGGCTTTTCAGGTGATGTGGATGTAGTTCATATGGAGGGCTCTGGAAGGTGTTGCCGGGGAGAAGTGGCGTGCTCTCAAGATTGGGCAGGTATTTTTCACCAGGAGCAGGTATATAGGATGAATGATTTGATGTTGCCAGATTCTGGTATAATGAGTTAGAAGTTGATTGTGAATCCCACTGCTGCATGGCTCTGAGAAGGGATGAAGAACAGAATGCATTGTGACAGACAGGGCAGTGCAGTGACACTAACACCAGTTTGAGGTAGGTGTATGTGAATGGAAGACTTTTTGCATGCTAATTCAGTCTTTCAGGGTGTTTTTCAAGGCAGCGTGGTGTAGATTTACCAAGCACCCTGTTTATCCGGGTTTGGGGTTTGGTAAAGGTGATGGCTCTGCTTGAAGTCTGCGTGATGCTGATGTTTATGATCCATGTGATTTATTTTGGATGAGGTTCTCTATGATAATCCCATTCTTTTGATGAAAAATGTGTTCTGTAAATGTGGCAACTACAGTTTTTAGGCAGTCTGCACTAGCATGTGGGGGATGAATATTCTTTTGGTTGCTGCAGATTAGCGAGGGCCATGAGGTAGGGGATGGCCCAGTGGTCATTCCTTCAGTGGCCCATGCAGACCAATATGTTGGCTTTTTTGCACACTTGGGAAAATAGGTTGTCGATTTTGGTACAGTCTTTGAAGAGTTGAACTGCTGAGGGTGGAGGACTCTGGGAGAATCGTTCAAAATAGCTGAAATCCCTGAACAGTATTGATTTGTTTGTTTCATGAAGTATTTGGAAATGAAGCCATTATTCAGAGATCTGTGGTAACTAAAAATCCTCCTGTTTCTGGAGAAAACTCCAAATACAGAGTAGAATTCACTAGCTTTCTTTACTCTGCCATAGGGAACGAATTTCATCAGTAATTGAGTGCCTTTTGCTTGTGTGCTGTGGCAACGCGTTACGTTCATGGTTTCCCACCTGGTAGGGTGGTGTTGTAGGGTGAGGGCTTCAACAAGGTGTCCTATGAGGTGTGCACTGAGGGTCCCGTGGGGTTCAGTGATAGCTGGTAGACCAGGTTCTCTCTGTGTGAGTTTGTATTTTGTCAGACAGGAGTCCTTCCCGATCCCGGGATCTAGGTCAGCCGTAAAGAGTCTGGGTTAAGTCGGGTTTCTGTGATAAAGTGATGCTTTTTGACAGAGAGCGGTGAATGTAAGAGGTCTGTGTTTGACATTTAATCTGGTGCTCAGTAGAGTACGTGGGCATTCTTGCGCTGGTGTTGTTGGGTTTTTAGTGTTATTTATGAGTAGATTTTTTTTTTTTTTAACTTTTACATTTTCAGTCTTTTCAGTTCGGTTCCGGAACAGAAGTGTTGACTTTCTCGAGGTTGCAAAGTTGCACAGTTAAGTGTCCGAGGGCTGTTGTTGACAAAGAGTGGTGCTTGGAGCTGTGTGATTGGGAAGTAGTTGGTGAGAGGTGAGCAGAGTGGCTGTGTGTGCCGTTCACACATGTTCAGGTTATTATGAGTGAACGTCTTGAAGATTGTAGTTGATCCTGTCAAAGAAAAGGTCCCTCATGCTGGCAGTGCATATGGCCGCTCATTTCTGACCCCCTTTGCTTCCACATTCAAAGACGCTCTTCCATATGGTCTGCATCATTGCTGCACAGGAGCATGTCGGGCAGGATGGGGCCAGAAATTCAGGGGGCCGGGGGGGGGGGTAGTCTAGCCCCGCAGTCCCAAGCCTGAGGTCGAGGCAAAAAGGTTCTCTGTCAAATAAATGGAAATCTGTACTGGGAGCAGGCAAGAACACACTGGATGGTGTTTTTATTCCGGCGGAAGTAGCATGCTTATAGTTATCTCGGCACACCATTGGTTAGTGTGCCACTCGTCTTATTTTGCCAGGGGACGCCATCTTGTGCTACGCCACTGTCTCTACCACGCATTGGCGTTACTAAAGCAGTGAATTGACTGGGTACAAGTAAGATCAGCGCATCGGCACTGCCGAATGTAGCCACCCGTCTTCAGCCAGCATTGATCAGAATATGGCAGAGAGAGAAGCAAGGCGGCTTCTAGAAGCTTCCCTCGTCCCGGCAGCGGAAGGGGGAAGTGGCTCTCAGCGCATGAAAAGCCAAGGAAGATTAGAAAAGCAGAGACGGCTCTGAGAGGAAAGATGAGAGGACCCGCTCCTCTCCGACAATACCTGCTCCGCGCACTGCAGCATCCCCGCACGAGAGAGGCGGAATGGGAGGCGGAGGCCGACGGGAGATGGGGAAAACGAGGAAAAGCACGAGCAAAGAGAGAAAGCGTGGAAGAAAGGGGGTGGGGTGGGGATTTGGGAGGGCGAGGAAGAAAAACAGCAAAAAAGAGAGAAGTGGCAGAGGGACAAAAAGAGGGGGAGAGAGAAGGAAAGAAAATACATTTGTTTTTATGGAGTGTACAAGAGGTTCGATGGGTGGGGAGAGATAATGATAGGAGGGGTGGAAAGAAAAGATGAGGAGTAAAGTGCCTGAATGTTGTGACAGTGAGATGCTGTGCCTAATTTGAGCTGGTTGGTTGTTGCTTGTGTGGCCTAACCGCACCCTTTTTTGTGAACCTAGACTCACTTTTCCATCATCATACTTGGACCCAGAAAAAGGGAGAGAAAGGTAGAAAAAGGGAAAAGAAGAGGAAAGGTGACGGAAAAACAGAGGCAACGAGAGAACAAAGGGATGAAAAACTATGTTCACGAGTGAGGTAAAGGGGCAGGAGTGTAGGGTGGGGGAAGAAAGAGACCTGAGTTAGAATCAAGACTAGAGCGCCTTGTTATTCGTTTACACCGACATTCAGCAGCATAGAAGGCGGGCTTCTGTCAAGTTTGACCCTGGCACTTATTCTTTTACAAATTAAGCATTGGTGATATGGGGGAGAGAGTTGAGGATAGCCAATAGGTAAAAAGCGAGCAAAAAGTTAAGGGGAAACTGAGATCTAGGACATGAGAGCAGGGATAACAGAGGCAAAACGGAAACAGCAAAGGCATAAACTTAGAAGGGAGAATTAGAAGTTAGATGAGAACAGGGACAAGGAAGGGGTGAGAAGAAAACAGCAAGGGCAAATAGTAAGTAGGAGATGGGAAAGACATCGTTGCTAGAGAGTTATTGGTGGAAGGGGGATAGACAGAAGGACAGGGGAAAGAGAGAGACATTTTGAGTAGAAGAGGCTTGCTGATGCACTAAGAGAGTGAGCAGGATAACAAGAGCATGTATGACTGAATTAGCGATAGGTGTGGTTTCTTGCCGAACTTTTAATTTGGAGAAATGCAGGTTGACGAGCTGAGATTGGCGCAACTCCAACTCGAAAGAATGCCACGATTAATAGGGTCTGAAACCTAATCTCTTGTCCACCGCAGAAATTGGTAATATATTTTTTTTATATTTTTACAGTTACTGGAATGTCAGAAATTACAAAAACATTAACAACAAATCTAGAGGAAGAGGGAATCGGCAACGTGATTTAGGATAAGCAGTGTCAAAGCCAATGGGTCTAACTCGCATTGTAATTTGCAAGCTACACCCACTAGCCTTGGCACTCTGTGTGAAGCTGGAGGAAGCCTTTCAAGTGCTCATTTCTGTAGCAGCTGCCAAGGAGGAGAGGTGTGGGAACCCTCACTGTATGAGTAGCGTTCCGGTGGCCAATAAAAGCTCCCCCCTGCCGGGAATTAAAGCAGAGCAGCAGGTGTGCAGAAAGGAAGGGGTGGATCCTGCGAGAGGGGAAAAGGCAGCTAAAGTATTGAATGTGTGGTGGATGAGTGTACTTTTCAGAAAAACATATTGAGTGAGAAGTAATTGACTGTACTTTGTTTATGTGTAAATAGTCCCTCATTCAACCCAGTGAAGGCTGAAGGATTCACACAAACAGCCAATAGAAAGATGGTGAGAAGAGAAAACTCCTGTGGGCTGATCCAAGGTATTATTAACAATGTCTCAAGCCAGTGGCTAAAGGGTCCAGCTCCTAAGCCAAAGAAGCCTATGGAAGTGGAGCCTCAGTCCACTATATGTATATATTAGATTTTTTCTAACAAAGAAAGGTTTTGACATACGCCAGTCCTAAACAGTGATCACTGCTATATGTTTTCTATGTCTCCCAAAACCCAAGAGAAGGAGGAATATGCAGGGAGGCTGGACAGAATCATGTCAGTGTATTGGCTTCAAGGCACATGAAACTGAATGTAATAAGGCTTCTTCGATCCAAGCACGATTTTGTTGTTTGTATTTCATATCCTAAATTGGAAACCACTTATAAAACGATTTTAAAAAGGAGGCTGGACAGAAGAGGAAATATGTATGGGAGAAAAGGAAAGCAGAGCAGAAGAGTGGAGAACTAATTGGAGGGATATGGACAATGACAAACATTACGAATGAGAATAGTGTAAGAAAGTAGTGCTGGAGAGCAGGATTTAGGAAGGAGGGAGGACTGGGGAAAGTACACCGGCAGGAGAATGGGGCAGGCCAAGAGTTGTATGAGAATGACCCCTTCGATCCATTAAAAAATGGAAAACTGACCTGGAGGAGGAGTCGTCGTAGATGAGCTAGTAGAAGAGAGGTAGGCACATGAAAGAAAAAAGTAAGAGACTATTGGCACAACAGCCTTCTCCATTACAAGAAGGGAAGAGAAAAAGCCATTTTGTCAACTTGGCATTCTCTAGCTTCATTTCATCAGGTCGTCAGTGTAGCATTCGCCAGTTGTGGTTCCTGCAAGTTCGCGTGGATCAAGAGTGGGAAGAGATGCAATGGAGACGGGGACACACTGCAGTGATGGGAGGGGTAATGCAGAGGTGCTCAGCCAGGAGGGCGTGAAATGGAGAGAACCGGAAACGGCTTGGGATGCACACTGAGCCGTTTTTAGGACAGAGCTGCAAGGCATGTGTGGCCTAGATAAGAGCTGAGCAGGGATGGGCCCTACCTCTGCAAGGACCCGGTGCAGCTCTTAGTGATACAACCCTGGATCTTCCCCAAAGATGGCGAGGAACAGGGGTGAGAGCAAAGTGTATGAAATGTGCACAATAGTGTGCGGGTGGGGACAGAAGTGTATGAAATGTACAGAATGATGTGATTTTCAAGGGGCCACAAGTATGCAGATCCACCCCCTCAGAGCCTTGAGACCCTAGCGAGTGAATAGTCGCGCTTTACAAGAACCCTCATTGGTTGATTGATTGAACTATGCAGAAGATTGTGTGATGTGTAGGCGGTCCAAGGTTGTATGAAGTGTGCAGTTTGTTTTTTAATATGCTGTGGGGTAGGTGGGCTGTCAAACACAAACATGCAACATTTAGCGGATCACACACCACTGATACGTACAACAATCCCTTCCTCCTCAAAGGGACATACCCTGCTGAGAATGAAAGAACATACCCGGAGATCGGTGGGAAACCCTCAGAAGGAGTCAGAAAGAGCAGCATGCATAACAGAGACCACCAGGCACCAATACGTGTCAAAGCACAGATGCACTTGAGTTGTGAACCCTGTGTGATTGCACACAATTATTGCTGTGCTCACAGAAAAAGACCCTTTGAGTTGGGTGTTACAGACTTATAACGAGGGCCGCTGTAAATATGTGATTCTGTGGAACAGGCGTTTTCCAAAACTTACACATTTGTAGCTCAAGCTGCATAATGTACAATCTGCTGCATAGTTTACACATTCCAACTCATACATTATTTTCAGCTCTAATGGATGAAAAGTTGCTAAAAAAAAAGTGCTACTGTGATATTGCGCAGACTTGAAGACTGTTTTCAAAGGGTAACTGGTTATTTTGTAATTGTCGATTGCTGTATTTAGTTGTTAAACTAGTGCTAACGAGTTGGAACTTTTACCTTGATAATATTCATGTGATAAAAAAGTGACTTAATACTGCAACAGAGTATGCCGCCGCATTACGCAGCATAATCCACATTTTTGTTGCACATAATTTAGTCAGCTTTCCACAGAATTTGATTCTCCGTTGATACCAAATTCCAATGTCCCTTGTTATAACCAAACATTGCAAATATTAAAACTGTTTCAATGGCAGATCAATTTGCAAATATCTTAAAGGAATAACAGACACACACTTAGTATAATTTGCTGGTGAAGGCAGAGCTAAAATCGGAAAAAGTGCACTCTTCCCAAATTGTGACAAAAGAAAAGTTCAAACACTCGCATAACAAACATTTTGTACAGCCCTAGTACCGTGGCAAGAGTAGGAGCAGATGGCAGGCAGAAGGAGAGAAATTGACTGTAGCAAAGAATCGAATGGCATGACCTGACACTACACCCAGGAATTTGGCAGCCCCTAATAAAACACACACGATGAAGGTTTTCTCCACTTAGGAAGGAGACCCCCTCGAATCTATGCCTCTTCGAATCGATGCCCCCTCTCTTAAAAGGACAGCCTCTCACTTGAGACACCCATCGATTGAACAGTCTCATCTCATATATCACAAACACCTACTCAAAGCCAATAAAGGGGCCGCAACATGTGAGAAAGACCGGTACCACTGATATGTGCACGTGCGTGGCAGTAGCTTAGTAAGGTGCATTGAAGGGCCAGGCTTTCACAGGACCTGCCTCTGACCTGCCGCTTCCAATCTTGAGCAAGATCCTGGCCTCTCACCCCAGCTTCTGGGACTTTCTTTTGAGACTAGACATCTGAATTCAGCCCCTTGTACCTAGAAATACTGTCAGACCACATCCTAGAGGCAAAAGACACACAATTGATGGACGGAATGCAGAACAAATCAAAACATTCACCCCCAGTCAAGAGATCTGGGTTAAATCCATCATTCTTTTGCTCACCATGCCACCCCAGTTTACATCCTAGAGGCAGCCTTGCTGATAGTCCTTGTGGCAAAGTGGGAAAAGGCCTTGAAGCTGATGCTAGAGAGGTTTCGGTGAGGCAAGGCAAGGCAAATAGAGGAAATGTGATGCTGAACAAAGAATTTAAAAAAAGTTATAAGGGTGACCTTTTGTTTTAAGTGACAGTGATGAATTATAAATAGAATATTTTTCATAAATACAAATGTGCAGAGTGTAGTATGCTGTTTATCATCACTGTTGAGAGTGGAGGGGGATATGACTCACGACAAGCTGGGGAAAAGGTGGGAAAAAGCTCCCTGCAGTGTTTGTGCATAGCATATTGTATCCTGCACACTTGTATATATACTTTATGCCAAGCTGCTTTTTAATATGTAGTCGTGTAGTCAAACACATTGCATCAGAACCAGGATGCAAGGAGTTAAATCTATGCAATGGGATACCATGACACTGAATAGGCCACTAGATTAGTTTTATCTGTAAAGTAATTGTAAAATGCTACATTGGAGTGTAAACTATAGCTTTTTCCTCCTCAGTAATCTGTGCATGGATAATAACGTAGAATTGTATCTTTGCACTGTTGTAATAGCTGTGTAATTGTGTGTTTATTAGCTCAGTTGCTCTACAACATGTTACTGGGTCACATTTAGTTACACTGGCATGGCACACATATAGTAGTTAATAGGAATAGAGCGAGGCACAGGTGTAGTGTTACGGTTAGCCTTGCAAAATAGCTTTAGTGGTGTAGGCTTTTGGTTCGTGTTAGGTTAAGGGTGAGTAGACATTTACAGCATTTTGGTTTCCTTCTGAAAAATTATTTTTAATTCGCTAGTGGAATCTTACATGGACTTTTTTGTCACATAAGCATTATCATTTTGGATTGATTACTGTATTTATTTTTAGGTCTGCATTGACCAAGACCTTTTGATTTTTAGTAAAATGTTATGTTAGACAATTATGTTACAGAGGCTTTCAGCCAACCCTCTTCATCCATATGTTTGTTGTTTTGTGTTATTCACATTTTTCCTATGCCCACTGCAGCTTACAGCATGGGGCAAAGGGTCAGGTCACTTCAACCATTAGATAATTGAATTAATCACAGGAAGTACATCCACACACAAAGTAGTTCCCTCTAGTGCCTGGGACTGCTCTCTGAGACCAAAGCTACTATGTTGCAAGCTTTTTTTCAGCCGAGCCTAGGCAGCGCGTGCGCTGTCTGCAAGACCTGGAGTAATGGGTATACGGAGTATAATCCGGCCTGCTGCTTCCTGCTGTTTGCCATTGGGTCATTCCCGCGTTGCTCTGCATTCCCAGCTCCCTATAGGCTGGGACTTCCGAGACGTCACTTCCGCTGCATGGCAGGCAGCTCCGACCAACTACAGTGTAGTTACACTGCAGGGCTGCATCTGTTTTTTTTTGGGACCCCTTCACTTATCGTCATGGCACCTGGTTCACAGGCCGCCATGCTTATAAGTTTAGTCCGCTTTTATATTTCTCCTTGCCGCAGCCACAGTTTTTCATTCACCCCAGACACAGTGCAGCCCTGTTCCAGTGCTGCATCCTCCTCGGCTACTTGTGCCAGTCCTGTGTAACTAGTGCTGCTTCCTTTCTGGGCAGTTTCACCTGAGAGAAGCCTCATTCCGGTACTCTCTCGCCCAGCCCCTGCAGCCACTGTTTCCTCATGTAGCGCAATCTTGTTCATGGGCTTCATTAGCATAGCCCACTCCATCTGCGTGAAAGAATGTAAGGGCCTCATTTATGAAAAGTGACGCATCGCTGCGTGAAAACAGCGATGCGTCACTTTTCATTGCGCCCTCCTTGCGACATGCTGGATGCGTCATATTTACAGTATGACGCATCATGTCGAAAGGAGTTACAGATACGTCAGTATTTCTGACTGATCTGTAGGCGCAAAAATGACGCATTGCTGGAGTGTGTCACAAAAGTGACGCAACTTCAGCAGTAGGTCATTTCACATGGGCAAGTCCCATTTCAAATGTGCCTGAGTCAGTCTTACCCCTGCTGTGAGGCAGGCGTAAGATATTGACGCATTTGCGTCCTAGAAGTGACGCAGTGAAATCTCATAGATTTCACTGAGTCACTCCTACGAGGCTTACTGGCGTCAGAACGTGCACCCTGCATACATTATACCTGGCGCAGGTATAATGTGGCGCAGGGGTTTACAAAGTGACGCATCTACCTAGATGAGTCACTTTGTAAATATGACGCAACATGGTGCATTTTTTACGCCGCTGGTGCGTCACAAAAAGTGACGCACCGGCGGCGCAAAAGTGACGCATGGGCTCATAAATAAGCCCCTAAATGTCTTAAGGAAAGGGTGTAGTACCACAGGCTGTTACTAGGTGTCCCTAGTAACAGCCTGTGGTACTGCACCCTTTCCTTAAGACATAATATAAGAATTCCATTAGTATTTGGCTCAAGGAACCAGCATGAACATTTTTTCCTTGATTAGTAGAATTTTTTTTTTTTCTCACTAAGGCTCCAAAAGATTGAAATGCTCGCGCTCGTTTCTTAAGCCTCATGGTAATGGCATTCCTATAATATGTCTTAAGGAAAGGGTGCAGTACCACAGGCTGTTACTAGGTGTCCCAGAAACCTAGTAACAGCCGGTTGTACTGCACCCTTTCCTTCATGTGGAATTTCTTTCTTATTATGTATGCTGCTGCTGGCATAATTTTTAAGAAAAAAAAACATTAACATTTGCAACACCAATAGCTCACATTTTCTCTAATGCGAGACCTATTGCATTGCAACTGCTTGTTTATTTTGGCAAAGGCGGGCACCTCTACAGCAATAAACGTTTACAGAAACCATGACAAAATAAATACAAGCGTTGACAAAGCCAAAGGTCTAATAGCTAGTGCCAGACCTGTTGGCTTGGTGAATGTGTATTTTGTTTGTAGTATAATTATTCAGAGGGAGCATCACTAGAGATCTATTAGGAGCTAATCTAGGTCAGCTGAACCAGATAGATGCCAACTTTCTCGGGCATTTGCATTTAAATCTAAACTCCGCATCTCTGTCACTCCTCCATCTCTATTGGCTGTCCCTCCATCACACACGCCCCCACTTCTTAATCCCCTTTTCCGTTTCCTCCCGGACTCTGTTTCTTCCTTCCCACGCCCATTCAGGTCTCTCCTCTTCCTCCCTCCCTCCATCCCCTACGTCCTTTCTCCAACATTTGCCTTTCCCAGCCGTCATTAAGCTGTGCCGGCCCATCTTCCTGGGTGCTGGTACATCTGGTGCATAAATCATCCTGCTTGTTACTAGCCCTGGGGTGGCTGCGTATCAATCACTCAGGAGCACTTTCATCTTCATGTGAACTTTAAAGAAATTACCAATAAATATGAGCGGAAGTTAATGGTTGTGTGAATGCCTGCACAGCCACCAGCGCTCGCCTGCCTCTCTGTCAATGTGTCACTCAGTGCTGGTGTGTTTGGGTGTCAATGCACCCGGAAGGTATTACATTCTTTTCACAAATCAACAGCATTCGCCAAAGTACTGATCAGCGGTTTTAAGGTTTGTCCCTTTTCTGTAGATGAAGGGCGAGCTCCGGCCGAATGCTATTAAAATTTAATTTATCAGTCTTTCACTTTTTTTTTTGTTTTTGGTAATTAATGTCTTCCTGTGTACTGTTACAAATCAGCAATGTTATATGTGTGGGTATTGCAACTTATAAAGGACAAAAAAAGAGAAATATAACGCTGTTGTGTATAATGATTACTTTTGGGGTGCCCTGATCTGAGCTTCATGTGTGAGAAGCCCTTTGTCGGATTGTAAGCAATTCATTGCCATTAGGAGAGAACGCCTCATATTATCCACTATCTTCTCCCCTCTCCCCCAAACTTGCAAAAGTTTTCTCCCGAGCCTAGCAGTATAGGGCTAGCAACTAGTGGATAGAATGTCACATTCAGCATTTTCGCCCTGACACCTCATAGCGCCTAAGAAAGTTTAGTAGCCCGGTTTTATATAGATATTAATGTTGGATGCATTTAGGGTACGTTATCTTGTAGGGCGACATGCAGCACTGTCACTCAAAAACATACGTTTATTTAGACCTTAGCCTTTGAAACACTTACACAATACAAAACTTATACATACAACGAATTGTTGAATAAAAATGAAAGTTATACAACCATTCCGGCTAAAACCATATCTAGTACCACAGCGGGTAGCTTAAAATTCCATCAAATGCGTGCGCCAATAAAATACTCAGGTATTTACAAAAAATGCGTTCACAGACAATAAAAATCAATCAAGGTACAAAATACATTTAAAAGTCGCGTATTCTGCAATAAATTGTTGCACATGCGGCGCTAGGTTGCTTGAGGGTACTCTGTGAAGAGCCTGTAGCCCCCTCCACTCAAACACAACAGCCCCAGACCCATCAACCTGCCTCCATCTGCCCTCACACACTATCCCTGCCATGCCTGGTACAGGTGCAGATGTTCCTTCATCTGTCACACACTCCTTCCTAGCATGAAGAGCTCCACTTCTCCAAGCTATCTGCATACAAACCACTCTGTGGAACGCCCACTGAACCATCCCAACCAAAGCTTTGACAGATTAGGTCTACGGGTGAAGGAGGCACTCGGAACACTACGTTCCACCTCTGCTTCTCTCTCAAGAGAGTCGAACCAGAGTCTTTTTCGTTTTAAGATGTAATTAGTTGTAAAAAATCCAGCCAAAAGCCCATATGGAACACATACTGATGACACAAGCCTATTTGTCGCGCCGCCTTGCACCAAACTCCCGGGATTAGAGCCACCACATTAATTGTGTAGCCGTGGATGGTTATAGAACAGGTCCCATGACAAACTTGGTCCTTGTAGAACATGGAATATACCATACTTGCCTCTTGCAGAAGAGGGCTCCTACCAGATGTGGCTCTTGTAGAACAGGACCCATGTCAGAGTTGGTTCATGCTGAAGAGGACCTATGACTGACTTGGCCCTTGCAAACAAGGGCCCATGCCTGACTTGACCCTTGCAGAACAGGACCCATCTCAGAGTTAGTTCATGCAGAACAGGATCTATGCCTGACTTGGCCATTGCAGAATAGGGCCTGCCTGACTTGGCCCTTGCAGAGGAGGGCCCATGCCTGAGTTGGCCCTTGCAGAACAGGGCCCATGCCCGACTTGGCCCTTGCACAACAGGGCCCTGACTAACTTGGCCTTTGCACAACAGGGCACTGCCTGACTTTGCAGAACAGGATCCATGGGAGAGTTGGTTCATTCAGAAAAGGGACCTGCCTGACTTGGCCCTTGCAGATCAGGACCCATGTCACAGTTGGTTCATGCAGAACAGGGTCTATGCCTGACTTGGCCCTTGCAGACCAGGACCCATGTCACAGTTGGTTCATGCAGAACAGGGTCTATGCCTGACTTGGCCCTTGCAGACCAGTACCCATGTCACAGTTGGTTCATGCAGAACAGGGTCTATGCCTGACTTGGTCCTTGCAGACCAGGACCCATGTCACAGTTGGTCCATGCAGAACAGCGCCCATTCCTGACTTGTCCCTTGACTAGACAGGGCCCATGCCTGACTTGTCCCTTGACAAGACAGGGCCCATGCCTGACTTGGCCCTTGCAGAACAGGGCCCATACCTGAGTTGGCCCTTGCAGACAGGTGCCTGTCTGACTTTGCACTTGCAGAACAAGGTCCATGCCTTACTTGGTCCTTGCAAAACAGGACCATGCCTGACTAGGCAATTGCAGAACAGGACCCATGTCAAAGTTGGTTCATGCAGAACAGGGCCCTGTCTGACTTGGCCCTTGCAGAAGAGGCCCATGCCTGTCTTGGCCCTAGCAAAACAGAGTATACGCCTGACTTGGCTCTTGCAAAAGAGGGCCCATGCCTGACTTGGCCCTTGCAGTGCAGAGCCCTGCCTTACTTGCCCCTTGCAGAACAGGATCCACGTCAGAGTTGATTCAATCAGATCAGGGTCAATGGCTGGCTTGGCCCTTGCAGAACAGGATTCATGCCTGAATTGGCCCTTGCAGAACAGGATCCATGCCTGAATTGGCCCTTGCAGAACAGCACCCATGCCTGAATTGGCCCTTGCAGAACAGGACCCATGTCAGAGCTGGTTCATGCAGAGCAGGACCCATGCCTGAATTGGCCCTTGCAGAACAGGACCCATGTCAGAGCTGGTTCATGCAGACCAGGGCCCATGTCAGAGCTGGGTCATGCTGAACAGGGCCCGTGCCTGACTTGGCCCTTGCAGAACAGGGCCCATGCCTGACTTAGCCCTTGCAGAACAGGGCCCATGCCTGAATTGGCCCTAGCAGGACAGGACCCTGTCTGACTTAGCTCTTGCAGAACAGGACCCTGCCTGACTTGGCCCTTGCAGGACAGGACCCTGCCTGACTTAGCCCTTGCAGAACAGGGCCCATGCCTGACTTAGCCCTTGCAGAACAGGGCCCATGCCTGAATTGGCCCTTGCAGGACAGGACCCTGCCTGACTTAGCTCTTGCAGAACAGGACCCTGCCTGACTTGGCCCTTGCAGAACAGGGTCTATGCCTGACTTGGCCCTTGCAGAACAGGGCCCATGCCTGACTTAGCCCTTGCAGAACAGGGCCCATGCCTGAATTGGCCCTTGCAGAACAGGGCCATGCCTGAATTGGCCCTTGCAGGACAGGACCCTTATCAGAGCTGGTTCATGCAGACCAGGGCCCATGTCAGAGCTGGTTCATGCAGAACAGGGCCCATGCCTGACTTGGCCCTTGCAGAACAGGGCCCATGCCTGACTTAGCCCTTGCATAACCGGGCCCATGCCTGAATTGGCCCTTGCAGGACAGGACCCTGCCTGACTTAGCCCTTCAGAACAGGGCCCGTGCCTGAATTGGCCCTTGCAGGACAGGACCCTGCCTGACTTAGCTCTTGCAGAACAGGACCCTGCCTGACTTGGCCCTTGCAGAACAGGGTCTATGCCTGACTTGGCCCTTGCAGAACAGGGCCCATGCCTGACTTAGCCCTTGCAGAACAGGGCCCATGCCTGAATTGGCCCTTGCAGGACAGGACCCTGCCTGACTTAGCTCTTGCAGAACAGGACCCTGCCTGACTTGGCCCTTGCAGAACAGGGTCTATGCCTGACTTGGCCCTTGCAGAACAGGGCCCATGCCTGACTTAGCCCTTGCAGAACAGGGTCTATGCCTGACTTGGCCCTTGCAGAACAGGGCCCATGCCTGACTTAGCCCTTGCAGAACAGGACCCTGCCTGACTTGGCCCTTGCAGAACAGGGTCAATGCCTGACTTGGCCCTTGCATAATAGGGCCCATGCACCACTTGGCCCTTGCAGAACAGGGCCCCTGCCTGACTTGGCCCTTGCAGAACAGGACCCTGCCTGACGTAGCTCTTGCAGAACAGAACCCTGCCTTACTTAGCCCTTCCAGAACAGGATCCTTGTCAGAGTTGGTTCATGCAGAACAGGGCCCATGCCTGACTTGGCCTTTGCAGAACAGGACCCTGTCTGACTTGTCCCTTGCAGAACAGGGTCCATGCTTGACTTGGCCCTTGCAGAACAGGGCCAATGCCTGACTTGGTCCTTGCAGAACAGGGCCCATGCCTGACTTGGCCCTCGCAGAACAGGACCCTGCCTTACTTGGCCCTTGCAGAACAGGACCCTTGTCAGAGTTGTTCATGCAGAACAGGGCCCTGCCTGACTTGGTCCTTGCAGAACAGGGCCCTGCCTGACTTGGTCCTTGCAGAACAGGACCCTGCCTGACTTGGTCCTTGCAGAACAGGGCCCTTGCCTGACTTGGCCCTTGCAGAACAGGACCCATGCCAGAATGTGCCATTGCCAATTTCGGTGCTCCATATCCAAACACCTCTTATCATTCTCTGGTCCAGCAGAATGATCGTTTGTCTGACCCTCCTCCTTGGACATGATAGCACCCCAGGGAGGAAAGCCCTTAATCCTTCTGGTCCCTTCCTAGGATGATGATAGTACTATTTGGCTCGTCCCTCCTGAAGGTCCAGCTCTATCTTGGATAGCTCAGAAGATGTCTTGGTGATGCCGTGGGCGACTTCAACCAAACTCCACCTCGTTCACACTGACCCACAGACACCACTGTAAACTAAGCATTGACCTACCCAAGTGAACACACGGGGTAGATAGCAGCCCGATGTTCCCACAACAGCTCACCCGGATTGAGGATGCGCCACTATGCCATGGTAATGCACTATACCATTGACGCTAAAATACCATGGCGTATGTCCACAATTATTCCCCCTTGCATGCGACTGCCTGCTGTAGTGTTCACGCCTCAGATCCCACCTCCGGAGGGGCTGGTGAGGCGGCTGAAGATCATCTGACAACTCCCTCCTTTTATCATTCACCCTACATCTCAGAAGGGGGGTGTAGGGATCACATCCCACCAAAGATGCCGTGCAGGAGGCTTAGGGTGAGCTAAAGCCTGAGAAAAGTTTAGAGCCGCGAGCATTAACATAACCGAGAGCCGCTTACTCTGTAATTACATTTTTGTGAATGAAATCCGCAGTAAAACTGCCTAATTGGCCCGAATCCATTAACTGGCGCCGACACAGGCAGAGTCGCCAGGTCTGTGCAGCCCAAGGATGGAGCTTTTCACGCATACCATCTCTACCTGTGTGCCAGGGACGTCACACCTAGGGAAGGGAGATCACATCTTTTGGAACTGTAGCATTGCTATCACACCGAATGAAACGCACACCTTCTGTACTGGTACGTGAGTAGCATCCCTCCTGGAGGAACTCGGATCTTATGTTCCTTCGCAAAACTGACATCACACTATAGAAATTCACATTGCATCGTCTGTGCGCCATTGCCATTACACCCTGCCAGGGGCGCACCTAGACCCGAACTTCGGGGGGAGGGGTAACACTCCAGCCAGGGCTGGCCCTAGCACTGGTCGCACACAGTGCAACAGTCTTTAATGGCGCCCCATTTCCTCCTTCTCCATGAATTCCCTCACTACCACTCACCAACAATGCACCTCATCTCTCTATAGCACCCTTCTGACAAACATTTCATTTTTTTATAGCGCTACTCATAGTTTACTCACACTCAGTTCTGTGATCTGCATGGGACACGTTCCTTGTAGCAGGCGCATTAACCCTATGTGCTGTGTGGGTGGCAGGAGTGCCCATGTGAGTGCATGGTGAGCGATGCGAATGTGTGAGAGTAGGGTAAGAGGAGTGACTGGAGGGTGAGTGAGGTGACCGTATGAATTTGGGTGCGGATGTAAGTGCAGAGTGGGATGAATGAATGCATGGTTAGTGATGGGCTTGTTTGAGTGAGATTGCAGATTGAGCAGTGAGGGGGACAGGTGGGTGACGTGTCACATGAGTGCAGGGTGAGTAGTGTGCTTGTGTGACTGCAGGGTGAGGTACAGGGTGAACAGCGCAAGTGCATTGTGAGTGCAGAGTGATCAGTGTGAGTTCAGGGTTAGTGGGTGAATGGTGTGAATGCATGGTGATCAGTGTGAGTGCATTGTGATCGCTGTGAGTGCAGGGTGAGCGTGAAAGTGAAGGTCGAGAATGAGGAGTGAGTTGTCTGAATGCAGCGTGCATTATCAGATACTTGAAGTAACTCAGCTTGTTATTGACAGGGGCGTAGGGTTTCAGATATAAGTTAAACTATTGCTATTATGGCATTAATCAGGGAGCGAGGGTGGAGGAAATAAATAATGTGCTAATCCTATAACAAACTTCCAGTCTTATGATTAAGGTTGCCAGCTCATTATTTTGATGTCCCAGATGGTAAAAAAATAAGCAGTCACCTGAAGCCGTATTTTCAGCACTTATCTGTGCATACTTCGAACAGCAAATATAACTAGAAAGCACTTTTAATTGTGTTGTAGGGCTGCCTGAATGATCCATGACTGATAATTAAAGGGAACAAAGACAGAAAAGTCACATTACAAATGAATACATACTTTTTATTTATAACCCTATTTAGAGGTCTTTGCCGGCTCTTTAAACAACACATGGCTGGCATTTTTCTTTTAGCCCTATGGGCGTTGCACGCCTGCACCCTGCAGTAGTCCTCTTCAGTACCTCTGCAGCTTTGATATCTGCAGCAGGAGAACTTGCGCCACCTGTACCTGTGCACCCTTGATATCACAGCAGGCGAACTACCCTTGCCTGTCCCTGTACACCCCTGATATCACAGCAGGGGAACTCCCCTCGCCTGTCAATGTGCGCCCCTCATATCACTGCAGGGTAACTACCCTCACCTGTCTCTGTGCGCCCCTGATATCACATCATGGGAACTACCCTCACCTGTCCCTCTGTGCCCCTGATATCACCAGCAGGAGAACTTATGCCGCCTGTACCTGTTCACCTCTGATGTCATTGAACGGGAACTCACGCCGCCTATAGCTGTGCACCCTTGTTATCACTGCAGAATAGGAACTCGCACCCCTGATATCACCAACCGGGGAACTCATGCCGCCTGTACCTGTGTCACCTTGTTATCACCAGCAGGGGAATTCACGGCGCCTGTACCTGTGCACCCCTGATATCACCAACGGGGGAACTCATGCCGCCTGTACCTGTGTCACCTTGTTATCACCAGCAGGGGAATTCATGGCGCCTGACCTGTGCACCCCTGATATCACCAACGGGGGAACTCATGCCGCCTGTACCTGTGTCACCTTGTTATCACCAGCAGGGGAATTCATGGCGCCTGACCTGTGCACCCCTGATATCACCAACGGGGGAACTCATGCCGCCTGTACCTGTGTCACCTTGTTATCACCAGCAGGGGAATTCACGGCGCCTGTACCTGTGCATCCCTGATATCACCAACAGGGGAACTCATGCCGCCTGTATGTGTCACCTAGTTAGCACCAACCGGGGAACTCATGCCGCCTGTACCTGTGCACCCCTGATATCACCAGCAGTGGAACTCACGCCACCTTAACCTGTGTCACCTTTTTATCACCAGCAGGGGAACTCACGCCGCCTGTACCTGTGCACCCCTGATATCACCAACCGTGGAACCCATGCCGCCTGTACCTGTGCACCCCTGATATCACCAGCAGGGGAACTCACGCCAGTTGTACCTGTGTCACCCTGTTATCACCAGCAGGGGAACTCACACCCCTGATATCACCAACCGGGGAATTCATGCCGCCTGTAGCTGTGTACCCCTGATATCACCAATGGGGGAACTCACGCCGCCTGTACTTGTGTCACCTTGTTATCACCAGCAGGGGAACTCACACCTCTGATATCACAGCAGGGGAACTCCCCTCGCCTGTCAATGTGCGCCCCTCATATCACTGCAGGGTAACTACCCTCACATGTCCCTGTGCGCCCCTGATATCACATCATGGGAACTACCCTCACCTGTCCCTCTGTGCCCCTGATATCACCAGCAGGAGAACTTATGCCGCCTGTACCTGTTCACCTCTGATGTCATTGAACGGGAACTCATGCCGCCTATAGCTGTGCACCCTTGATATCACAGCAGGGGAACTAAACTGCCTGCACTTGTGCATTCTTGATATCACCATAGGGGAATTCAGCAGCCTGTACCTGTGCACCCCTGATATCACCAACAGGGGAACTCATGCCGCCTGCACCTGTGCCCCCCGATATCACCAACCGGGGAACTCATGCCACCTGTACCTGTGTCAGCTTGTTATCACCAGAAGAGGAACTCACACCCCTGATATCACCAACCGGGGAACTCATGCCGCCTGTACCGGTGTCACCTTGTTATCACCAGCAGGGGAATTCATGGCGCCTGACCTGTGCACCCCTGATATCACCAACGGGGGAACTCATGCCGCCTGTACCTGTGTCACCTTGTTATCACCAGCAGGGGAATTCATGGCGCCTGACCTGTGCACCCCTGATATCACCAACGGGGGAACTCATGCCGCCTGTACCTGTGTCACCTTGTTATCACCAGCATGGGAATTCACGGCGCCTGTACCTGTGCATCCCTGATATCAACAACAGGGGAACTCATGCCGCCTGTATGTGTCACCTAGTTAGCACCAACCGGGGAACTCATGCCGCCTGTACCTGTGCACCCCTGATATCACCAGCAGTGGAACTCACGCCACCTTAACCTGTGTCACCTTTTTATCACCAGCAGGGGAACTCACGCCGCCTGTACCTGTGCACCCCTGATATCACCAACCGTGGAACCCATGCCGCATGTACCTGTGCACCCCTGATATCACCAGCAGGGGAACTCACGCCAGTTGTACCTGTGTCACCCTGTTATCACCAGCAGGGGAACTCACACCCCTGATATCACCAACCAGGGAACTCATGCCGCCTGTACCTGTGCCACCTTGTTATCACCAGCAGGGGAATTCACGGCACCTGACATGTGCACCCCTGATATCACCAACGGGGGAACTCATGCCGCCTGTATGTGTCACCTTGTTAGCACCAACCGGGGAACTTATGCCGCCTGTACCTGTGCACCCCTGATATCACCAGCAGGGGAACTCACGCCACCTTAACCTGTGCCACCTTGTTATCACCACCAGCAGGGGAACTCACGATGCCTGTATCTATGCATATTTCACATTACCAGCAGGGAAACTGACACCATCTGTACCTGTGCACCATAGATGTCATAAGCAGTCAAACTTACTCTGTCTGTACGTGTGCCACTTTGATATCACCATCAGGGGAACTCACACTGCCTATACATGCGCATCCTTCACATCACTCCATGGAATATCACATCATATTTTCTGTAATCGTGCATCAATCACATTACACCTAGTTGTGGCTGGTGTCGGGGCAAAGTGGCTGAGGGGGGAGACAAAACAAAAAACAAATTAAAAAAAGAAAACCTGAATCCCACCACATCACTGCATCGCCGCTCTTTTGGCTCCACTGCAGGCACAGGCTCCCAGACTCCCTGCGACTAATCCTGATGCTGCTCTTACATCAGGATTGGCCTGAGCACCCTCGATTTACGCTCCCAAAGATACTGGGAGCCTGTGCCTGCTGTCTCCAACCCGGCAACGCAGCTCAGGTTGGAGACAGCTTCAGTGCGCATGACAGTTTGGCCGTCCTGAGATGGCCAGCCAAACCGTCATGCGCACTGACAACAGTGTACCTACTACTCCCCCTTGTGCCTGTCATCCCCGTGGCCCCACCCCCTAGATTCCATGGTATGGAGAAAAATAAAACGATAATAAACGTGCTTTATAATCCTTTTATTTTTCAAGTTTTGCAGCTGCTGCTGCTGGCGGGGGGTGGAGGGGTCGACGTTCCTCCGCCATAGCGGAGAAGCCGCCGCTGACTATACCCATGAAAACTCACAATTTCTGTATCCCTGAATCACTGTCATAACACTTAGGCGAAATCTTGCCTATTGTATCAGTGCCTCACTGGGATCACACCCAGGGAACCTCAGATCTTCTATGTCTGTGCACGACTGGCATCACACCCAGGACAACGCACCACTCCTGCACGTTTGTCATTGGTATTAGAGCCGGGTGAACTCTCACCTTCTGCACGTGTGAACTACTGGCATCACACACACACTCTCCAACAGTGCACCACTGACTTCACAACTAGAAGAACTCGCACCTGCTGTAAGTGTCCCTGTCTCATCTCCTACCCCATCCCTCCAGTCTCGTCCTCTTTCCTTCTGAAGCCCCTTTTGTTCTAACGCTCCCTCCTGCTTCGATCACCGGCAGTCCCTCTCTCTCTCCTGTCACCATTCTCTTGTGCACCTTCCACTGGTGCTCTCCTCACTCCCTTCCACCCCATCATCTCCCTCCTGTTCACCTGCTGCCCCGATACTCTTTCCCGTCCTCTCCTGTCGCTCCCTCTGCAGCCCCACTTTTCCATCTCTCTCGTGCAGCCCCCTCCTCTCTGGCCTCTACCCCTGCTGAGCCCTCTCACTTCTGCCTACTCTCCTAAGCAGGCCCGTCGAGGTGGGCGAGCCGAATATTCACAGGGAAAGCCGCGCCAGAGCCCAGCCAAGGGCCTGGCTTGGCTCTAATAGCCTGTGCATGAGCCCAGCCAGAGCCGAGCCAAGGGCCTTGCTTGGCTCTAAGAGCCTGTACATGAGCCAAGCAAGAGCCGAGCCATGGGCCTGGCTTGGCTCTAAGAGCCTGTGCATGAGCCAAGCCAGAGCCGAGCCATGGGCCTGGCTTGGCTCTAAGAGCCTGTGCATGAGCCAAGCCAGATCCGAACCATGGGCCTGGCTTGGCTCTAAGAGCCTGTACACGAGCCAAACCAGAGCCGAGCTATGGGCCTGACTTTGCTCTAAGAACCTGGACACGAGCCAAGCTAGAACCGAGCCATGGGCCTGGCTGGCTTGGCTCTAAGAGCCTGTGCACAAGCCAAAGCAGAGCCGAGCCATGGGCCTGACTTGGCTCTAAGAGCCTGTGCACGAGCCAAGCTAGAGCCGAGCCAGGGGCCTGGTTTGGCTCTAAGAGCATGTGCACGAGACAAGCCAAAGCCAAGCCATGGGCCTGGCTTGGTTCTAAGAGCATGTGCATGAGACAAGTCATGAACATATTTGGCTTTTTAAATCATGCAACAAGCTTCAAGTAAAAATATGATAAAGTGTCTAAAAAATTCAAAAAAAAGCTACCCCTTTAACAACTGGAGGCGTTTCAACTTAGTAAATCGGATTAGATCACTGCATTGAGGGGTATTTATTAAAATGAAAGGTTTTAAACATGAACATAACATGTTTGTCCTCACGGCCTGACGACAATGCCATTAATGAACTAAGAGGCAAATTCGTTGTCAAGTGTTGGCACCCTGGATACGGCCTACATTATTATTACAGATGAGCAACATTATAGGTAATTGGAGGAGGCACTTGGAATAAAATATTTGCCTAGGATCACCCAATGTGGTTTCGTGTTGTTAATCTGAGGTTTTCTGGTCTCATAGTGAGCAAATCAGCCAGTAGATGGGCGTGTCATGAAAGCTCGGCTCGTTTTGGACTCGAGGGCCCAAAAGGACCTGAGCTGAGCCCGAGCCAGGCATGGGGCTCCAGATGCTCGTTTCTTCCCCACCTCTAACCTCATCTCTCTCTTCTGCCTCTTCCCCCTCCATCTCCCTCTCTTTTCTATATCCTCCACTCCTCCCTTGCCTCATTCTCGTGCACCCCGTCTCTCTCCTCTTCCTCCTGTCCTCTCTTGCCCCTTCACCTATAGCCCCTCCGTCCTCTTATCACTCTACCCCTGTAGCCCCTCTCTTTCGCCCCATCCTCTCCCACCTCTTTCCTCTGCTGCCCCCTCTGTCTTCTGCCCCTCGTACTCTCATGACTCTAGCCACTCTCTTTCTCCACCTCTTCTCCCCCACCCCCCCCACTCCCCCACAGCCCCCTCTCTCTCTCTTCTTTCCCGTGGTCTCCCTCCCACCAGGCACATTCGCAGGTGTACTCTTTCCCTTCCATCCCCTCCAGCGGCCTCCTCCCACTGCAGTCCTCTTCCTCCTCCTCTGGGGATCCCTCCATCAGAGGCTGCCCAGGTGTTTCTCCCGTCTCTGATGCCACCTGCAGCGCCCCTCCTGTGCAGGCTGAGGGGGCGACAGCGGGCTGGCAGCTCAGGCAGCAGAGAGTGATGCGACGCAGGCATGTTTACAGCCCTCGGAAAGGAGGCTGGCATGTTACAGGTGGCCCCACCGAGCTGCACCCTGACAGGTAGAAAGGAGGAGCAGCAAACGCTCGGTGTGTCTGGCTCCCTGGCAGGATATGACGTCGCTAAGATTCTCGAGCGTTGGGTGGGCACATATGCGCAAGTAAAGTTCAGTGAGAACGTGGTAACCACATATTAACTGCGACACTTTCGAAGCTGTAATTGGTGTTATAGAGATAACAGGGGAAGATGGCGAAACACACGTTTAAAGTGAGCATTTGAAGTGTACGGTGTGGCTTTCGTAGTGTAAGAAGAAAGGCTTGTTGGAGGCAAGAAGTACTTAAGTTGTGCCGGTGGTTGAGGGTAGTGGGCAACAGGAACTCATTTTTGAGGACTGGGACTTATTTTTCTTTGCCATATCTGACCCAGAGTCAGATAGAGCGATGTATAAAAGGGAAAAGGAAGGAATAAGAGAAAGATACCAATTAAGTGACAAAGGGAGAAATCAGGTATAAACAAGCATTGACAAAGGCAATAGGTCTTTGCAATGCTCGAGCTGTTGGAGTTTTTAATGTGAATGTCTTTTATTCATGCTGTATAGCAGCACATCTGCTGTTCAGCATAGCTGAAATTCATGGAAAAAGACGCTATGACGCGGCCAGCACCAGCCATGTTATAGCGCTTTTTTGTGTGGCAGGTGGGACAATGAACTCGACACAGGGGGTAAAGAGACAGCCCATGCACTGTCTAGCCGAGACGTAACACTGAATGTGTCTTAGTGTAATGTAATCTTTATTTGTAGTTTTATAAAGCACAAACTCAACCCGAAGGTATTAGAGTGCTTTACCTGAGCAACAGTTACATTACACAAGGACACAATCATTTTTGGTAGGCACAAGGGGCGATTAAGTGATTTGTACCGAAACACAGGATGTTGAACCGATGCCAAGACTTGAACCTAGTTCCCCAGCTCCAAAGTCGGCAGCTCTGACCGTTACGCCACATCCTCTCTGCATTGCAATTGTAATTGCACTTAATGACAGCTCTGCTTTCTGAGAGGAGAGCTTGTAAGTGCTTTGTCTTGGAAGAGATAGCGCTTCCATATGTGGCATCAACCGGTAAAATCTAAGTATCGTGAAAAATGACGATGATGTTTACAGACACATTTAATTGTGCTGTCACTTGTGGGACAGGTCTTGAATTTGAAGCAACAGCATTAGTATATGTGTGAAAACTCTCTTGACTGAACACAATGGTTGTGCATTCTATATTGCTTCAAGAATATCTATGCTGTAGGCTATAGGGTTTCTGAAATGTGATATATAGTTCTGCATCTAAAAGGACTCTTACATCATGGTTAGCTCCGCTGTGAGATATGAGCTTGTAAATTCTACTTAATCCGAAGGCCACTGAAGCCTGAAGGTTGTGACTCTTGAAGAATAGACCCACTGTCCATTATATAAAGCCAAAGCTTATGGCTCGGTCCACGCCATCAGCCTACCTCAATCGGTCTTGTCTGTAGGCCTGGGAGTGAGAGTTCCGTATCACACATAACTTTACAAATTATAAGAGACAAGAAGACCACCCGTCTCCCCTCATCTTCAGCTCTTTAACTGGCCATTCTATCTGATTTGATTGCTAGCGCATGTAATACATAGTACAACCAAGGCACATTGAAAGGAATAAGAAGTCCCTAGCGTTATTCAAAGTAACACTATGATCATAAAGTGGAAGGATAAAGCGCGAGATGACGTGCCACAGAAAATAGTGGTCATAATGTTGTTCTATGTGTGCAAAGTTACCCCATTGCAGTGCCTCATTTCAAACAGCAAACAAAGATACTCCGTACATCATCCAGGTGTATGAAAGCAGTATGTGAACTCAAATATGGCAATATCTGCGGAAAGGAGAAAGGCGTTGCGGGCATCCGGATGTGCATGGACATAGCGAAAAAGCCATGAAATTTGGTGACAAGGTTAGAGTGACATCAGCAGGAGCTCTTTGGGATAAGGTTGTTCTAGAGGGTTTGACAATCCAACAAAGCAGGAAGCCCACATAGGTTTCACCTTAGTTGTGAGACTGGACAGGGAGTTCTTGCATTCATCCTCTGTAGGGTGGCCTTTTTGGTCTCTGTCTTGGGCGACGCGTGCACCGTGACATTCTTGATAGGCAAGAACAGGGAACAGGTGTTGGCTACAACTCTTGTAGCACCTTCTTCTGTTTTTTTTAGGCTCACACAGCAAACTCCAGACAGACTCTTTCACTATGGAGCAGTTGGGGACCAGTTGTTTTTGATGGTTGGCAACACCTAGAAGGCGGGGGGGGGGTGGGATGTCAGAGGATTGTGCCTCCTAGGCCACCCAGGCATGACCCTGAAATGTGCAGGTCAAGGCTTCACGGGGTTGTATGACACTATATCGAGGTCAATAATATCAACCTACAATTACGTTGCATCCATTACATCGTCTATCACTACAATGGCATGGCAAGTATATTACCACTATTTTGCCTCCACATCACACAAATAACCCTCTTCACTATTCCATTCAGCTGTCATACTTACTTTGCGATGTAGTGGTCAGCTATAGTGGTTGTGATAAAAATGTCATGCAATATAATGCATGCAATATAAGGGCTACAGCTTTCACAGATCACTAGCTGGGCGCTCTCTCACACGATTCTCATCACAGAACAAAAGATGGTAGAAAAACTTGGAAACAGACAGAAGGATGATGTGTCTTGCTTGTAGGAGAGTGCCAAAGTCCTTTCCAAATTAAGACCTGTGCCTGGCAACTGCATCCTGACTCAGCACAATGCTTAGCATGCCGTGGTTCACTGAAGCATAGCTCGGGTGCGCCTTGTTTATTGATCACCCACTTGCCTTCCGAACACCAAGTCATACATAATAAGTAGGCATGGGCGAAATTTCTATTATGCAGGTGTAATTTTCTTGGTCACGAATATTGCGTTGTTCTTGTAACACCAAATTCCTGAAATTATTTTGTTATTGAGTAACACTATGCTGCTGTTTGCAGCAAAATGATTGTGCGGAAGCACTGAAACAACATGAACAACTAGAGCGCGAGCAGCTGTTGTTGGGAACAGTTGTGTTTTTATGCGCTATTTTTTAGTGTGAAAAGTGTCCTTGGGTCGAAAACTAATGCAGAGATGCATTTTGAGGTAAAATATAACACTAAAGGACAGGTTTGCATTTCACGTATTTAAGCATAATTGTGTGTCATTTTCCTGAAATTTCGCATAGTTACATGAAAGCAAATTACACAAATTTCAAGCTTCTCCCCCCCCCCCCTCCAAATAAAAGTGCATCCTGGTGTTTGTCCTTGGTTGCTGAGAGGTTTATGCTCTGTGATACCCTGTGCAGTTAACATCTTGAGTAGTCATGGTAATCCTGCCACCCTCCACGCTCATCCATTTCTCCCAAGTCTGCCCCTCGATTCAATTCAAAATTCTCTCCACAATAGGGCAACAAACCCCAAACTCTGTAAATATTGGTTACATCTCCTCATCCAAAAAATGTTCTTTGTCCTGCTAACATAGTGCTTGTGAACACAAACAGTTTTATATAAACTGAGGGCACGGCTCTAGCCACCAGTGCTTAATTTGAGCCGTGGTTTTCGGTGCTCGGCACCAGCACTTAATTGTCAACACCGGCACCTAGGACACTCGGCCACATGGAGGTGCTGTGTTCTTAATTTTGTGATGAGGACAACAACAGTTGTTTATGAATTCTAAATACATTAAAAATGACTAATACCTGCCATCCAAAGCATAAAGGAATAGTTTCGGCGACAGGTCTTAGACATTTCTAATGTATAAAAAGTCTAAATTGTCATTGGTTGTGCTGGCATTGGCATTGGGTGGTGTAAGCTGCAGTTGTCTCCTGATAAGGGCCCTGGCACTTATTTTTGTAAATTAAATACTGCTAGCCACTAACAGGACTCATACCTGAAATAGTCAGCGAGTAGACTCACTCACAACATAGTGCTTAGTTGAGTTCGTAACCACATGGAATAATGCTATAGTAAGGCTAATATTAAGCACATGGTTGTTTAGGAAAACAGATCTCACTCTTGCCCCAGGTTCTAAAGACTCTTTGAAGCAACCAATCAAGCCACAGTCCACTACAACTACTAACTAACTAGCATACCATGTAACAACTTGATTCACACTTCTAGCACTTGTCAAGCCAATGCAGTTGTTTTCAATTGGAATGGCACATTAATATCAAAATATAATCTAACTAAACCTCTAATATAGCTGATGAACAGACCAGGGCAAAAATAAGACTCACAGGAAGAAAGTTAGTGACCTTTAAGGTTATTTTTGAGGTCCAGGAAGAAGGTTTTCTAAAGATGACTAACCTTTGTCCTGAGCGGTCTGGCTGGTATCCCAGCCATTTCTTCTACATCCTGGTACATTGAAGAGATGTGTCCTTGAAGGCTAGACTCTAAACTGACTGGAAGGAGCACCATAAATTATACAAAACATTTTTTGAAGTTCCCCAGATACATGAATATTTGCACCGTTTGAGAATGCTTATTGCTATTAGGAGACTGTTGGAGATGTTAATCTACAAAGCATTTCGAAATGGGTGAAACGTCTTCGAAACGACGCTCAAAATATTCACCTGCGTCTTTACTAAACACTGGCGTAGCTAGGTAGGGGGCAGTCCACCCGGGGGCACTGTTTTTAGGGGCGGCGGAGGTGAGCAAGTCATGTCTGTCAACCACCACCATCCCCCTGCCTCTGAGAACAAGTCGTCCATTTGCCATCAGACCCTCCTGGAACAAGTCGGCCATCGGCCGCTCCCCCCCCTGCACCGGGTGACAAACTTAAGGGTCCGCCTGTGAGGCAGCAGGTCTAGCTACGCCACTGTTACAAAACAATTAAAATTCCCACAAAATGACCATGTTTTTTAAAATAAATAAATTCTATCATAAATGTGCTTGCGTCTTATCTGCCCATAATGCTAGTGTGGGCTTAAAATGGCAGTATGGGCAGGGTCGGTTTGGTAACGCGGGCACTCGGGAAATGGCCGAAGGGCCGGTAGCCGAGTTCCAGCTGTGGGCTGCTTTTTTGGGCAGCCTGCGGGCTGTCTGTGCTGTTAGGATGCTGCCAGTGGCCCAGTAGGTGCCTGAGTGGCCTTTCTAGAGGCAGATGGGCGGAGGTATCACTCCCTTTCTCTTGCTGGGCCGGCCCATTAATGTATGCTGATTGAGCGGGGGCAGGGGGCCTAAGCAGAAGTGGTCTTGCTTGCATTCATGTGTTGCTCAGCAGTGTGAACTACTCTGTGCATTTTTTTTTATCTAAGTGAAGTTAATAAAACATGCCCCCCCACCCTCTTTCTTTTCATAAAACTTCGCTGAAGCAGTGTTTTGCGGAAAGGCAATACGCAAATGTGGGCCACTTTCTTTTGATGTGCCGATTGTTGATCCCAATCCAACCCTGACTTTGGGTGGGGGGGGCTCACTTCTCATGGGGCAGGTGGACAGGGTACTGATAGGTGAAGACACACAGTGGCACTTGTACAGCTGCCATCAGAGTGCAACTTTCTTTCACAAGCCTCATCATGTACAAGCTCGACTCCCTCCCCCTCCCAGCTGCTGCATCCTAATAGAGGTGGTTTCAGTGAGCAGCCATGGCGCCAACGCTAAGAAACGCCCAATAGTGAATGATAAAGAGAAAGATATCTTGGATGGCATTTTAATTCAACAGTAAGCATGTGCAGAATACCCGGAACACAACACATGAGAAAAAAAGACCAACAGGCGCAATTGCTAAACTACTGTAAATGAGTAAGTTCGACCATTTTTAGACTCATGATTCTCATTCCTAAGCGCATCTCCACACTGCATCTCTTGATCTGTCCACCGCATGCCCTCTCTAGGCTCTAAGCACGGCTGCCGTTTTTTTCCCATTTTCCACCAGCCTCTTCCTCCCTCGTTACCAGTGGCGGTTGGTGGCAAATCACATGTCACAAATCACATAAAAAAATACACATAACAAATACACATAACATATACACTCACATATACACATATATACACATACACATATATACATATACACATATACACGTAACACATAATACACATAACAGATGCACAATAATATACATAGTAACATAAATATACACTTAAAAAAATCACTTACCTTACACTGCCGCTTGTTGTTCTGCAGCACGTCCTCTGAGCGTGAAGCCCACAGCCAACTCGCTCATCCAATCAAGACGCTGTTGTAAAACGTCTTTATTGGCTAGAGTGGGCTGGCTCGACGCTCCAAAAGGCACTGCAGCTCTGTGCCTGGTCTCCAACCCAGCTGTCCAAGACAGCCGGGTTGGAGAGGTTTGAATTGTGCATGTCGGTTTGTCTGTAGCAAGGTAGCCGACCAAATCAACATGCACAATGCAAACTTCAGTGGCAACTCCTCGCTGCTGCCAATAGCAGTGACCCACTGGCCCCGCCCTGCCCTCGCACTCTGTTTGCTGGCAGAAAGTGTCAAAAATAAAATCATTTTATTACCATCAAAAATAAAATGGTAATAAAATGATTTTATTACCATTTCATTTTTTACGCTTTCTGCCCAGCAGTGTGGGGGGGGCGACGCTCCTTCGCTCCCATGGATGAACAGCCGCTGCTCTTTGCAGATGGGGGTCGAGGTTCATACTTTGGGAACAGAGTTTCAATCATTCATTCAGTCTCTGTCCATGCCTCTTTCCTTCTAAAATAACTCCTTCCTCCCCATTTCTCTTGATATCTCTCCATCTTTTCATCGCTGTCCCACCACATTTCTCTTCCTACCTCTATTCATGCCTTTCTCTCCAGCACTCCCCATCTCACTTCCTCCCCGTGTTTCCCTCCCTATCTTAGCCCCCCTCTCGATGTGCTTTTAGTCTGACAGGGTAATAATCACTCAGATGACTGCTGAGCACAGTTTCTGCACAGTCTCCTGGTTGTTGTGAGTTTGCCTTAATAAGCGCCTGTCCATCTTGGAGCATCTCTGGGGATTTGGGCGAGGAGGCACTTTACGTATTCCGCCTCTCTCTTATTCAGCTGCATTTCTGCCCCCTCCTCTGCCAATTTCCAAATTCTCACATCATCCCCTTCTAAGTAGTTGCCAACGATTTGTGAATCATTTTGAAGTTGCAATGGGTTTTGCAGGGCTTAATTTGTAACAATAATAAATTAATAATCAAAGAAAAATAAGTGCAAGGGCCAAAAGTTTTTCTTAGAAGCCCACCACTGGTGCACCCCAATATTGAAGTTGTCGAAGGTCAAGGATGTCTTATTTTTGATTGCACTTTCTACCTCTTTCTTCCTCCAGCCTAAACATCCTGCCTCATGACCTCTCTCTTGCAAGTTCTTTTGTAGCAGCTTCTTCCGTTTCTTTTTAGGCCCACACAGCAAACTCCAGGCAGACTCTTTCACTATGGAGCAGTTGGGGCCAAGTTGTTTTTGCTGGTTGGCAACACCTAGAAGGCAGGGGTGGTAACGTCAGATGATTGTGCTTCCTAGGCAGCCCAGGCATGACCCTGAAATTTACAGGTCAAGGCTTCAAGGGGTTCTATGGCACTATATTGAGGTCGATAATATCAACCTACAATTATGTTGCGTCTTCTACATCCGTAATGTCCCTTTGTTATGATTTCCTACATTTCTCTCTCTCCCTTTTTTACGTTTTGCTTGCACAGCGCTTGCGCTGTGATTGAGAAATCTATTGTTTTTAATATAAACTTAAAAGGGACTTACATACCTCCGCCTCTCTTTCCTGGCTTCTCATTGGTTCCTGTGTGTGCAACTTACATTTCCTTCATTTCTAATGGCTGTAGCATATTTTCCTGCATTTGCCAATGCTTGTCCCCATCTGCTTCTCTTATCAGTTTCCCGCCTCCGAAATAGTGTTAACATCCGCTTTGGTGGAACTATATATTCATAAAGTTTTGCCTTTTGCTCTTGCAGCATATTTATATATCAATTTATCACCCGGAGAGAATAAGTAATTTGCAAAGAATCACAGGATGTTGCACAGCGCCGCCAAGACTTGAACCCGGATCCCCAGTTCTCGAGTCAGCAGCTCTGGCCACATCCTCTCCACTCCTGTGTTATCCGTCAGGGAGCTCTTTCCTTCTACCGAACGATGAAGGATGAAAACAGCTCTTTATTCATTACATAGGCGAAACCGATTCATTACCAAGGCTTGCTTCTTTCTGTTCTCCCTTCCCCCGCTTGCTTTGGGTCAAAGTCTGATGATAAGTCCTGGTCCCCAAAAATGATCACCCAGGCCCACAAGCTACAAAAACCAGCATGAATGAATCCTTGGTTCTACTTATACAGCCAAGTAGCTCCAGCTCTGCCTGGCGGCAGGGTAAGAGGGTCATGGACTCTAACACAATCAGGAAGAATGCCCTGCCCCTGTTTGTGCAGTAAAAGACAGAGTCGAGGCCCGTGAACCACTTGGATCTCTTCTATGGCTGCGTCTACTGTGCCATTGATACCGAAACCCCTAAAAAGCCTGAGAACAGGGACTGACTTTTTAGCTTCTCTATCCAATTTAGCATGGCTTCGACTAAGGTTATGTGCTCATTTGTTGCATTGAAACTCTTAGCAGCCCTGTCTTGTGGACTCTGAACAGTGGTTTGCAAAGTAACAATGGTTTGCGATGTTCTATGTAACATTTTTGCAAATTCACAAAGTTTAGAATTTTACACTTTTCCAACATTTGAGTGAAGATTGTACCTTTTGCACCACTAATTCATTTTGCAAAATATAAACTGGCAGAGAGTCATTCTTTATACATTTTCTAAAGTGCAGAGACAAATTCTGTGAAAGGTAAACACACAGATGGAATATCTATAGACATTTTCCACTTGGCTGGGTTTGATCAGAGTGAAAATCATCTTGCAACACTGTGAAGATCATTTTATAATGAGTAGTAAAAGTGCACTGGCTAAGGGGAACTTAAATCAGAATCCTAATTGGTGAAAAGAAGGAACGTTGCAAAATGTTAACAACATAAAAACCAAGCATTGGCAAAGTCAATAGGTCTGGCAACAGGCACAATCCTTTTGGCATTGTCAATGCTTGTTTTGTCACGGTTTTTGCAAATCTTTTTAGTTGAGGAAGCTGCCAGACTATCGTTGATGTAAAAAAAATACATGGTAAAAAGCAAAAATATTTTTTGTTCTAAAAAATGACAGATTGCCTTAGCAGTCCTTGTCACTTAAGGAGACCACTTTGTGTTTAGGTGTGCTTCTTGTGATAGGTTAGAATGCCGTCACTCAGAGTGAAGGTAGCCAATTGCTGTAAGCTCTAATGGGTGGAAGAAAAATGTGAATGACACAATAACACACAAATGGATGAAGAGAGCTGACTGAAAGACCGTATAAGTAAGAATATTATACATATAATTTTAGTAAAATCAAACGGTCTTTGGTAATTTGAGGCCTTACTACATCATACTAGCCTTGGGCATCTATCGGATCACAATTTTGATTGTTAGGAACGTTGGGTTCAAGACGACACGGATTGGTCACTTACATGCGGATTAAAGCGGTGCCATTTTTACGGTTCCGTCAGCTCAAGGTTCTGCGCCGTCACTGGATAGTGCTCAACTATGGCGACACCTTTTATCTTAGCTTGCTTACTTTATATATCTTCTTAACCGCCTGCACATCACCAGAAGCTCAATGTCGCCTGCCCTATCAGCTGCTTGCCAGTGTTATCTCACCTTTCTATTTCTGGCACAGGCAGCAGTTCCCTGATTCTGTTCCCTGCCAGAGCGCAGGCCTCTGGACTGAATGCAGCTCTTCGAACAGCTCCTGCATCACCCTACATTCCCTTCATCCTTTTTATCTCTGCCTCACTTTGCTGCAAATTCCATCTTTCACAGTAAGTAAAAAATGATGGCAGCCATTTTCCATTGTGGTCGCCTCTCTTGGGAACAGTCCCCCGTTGGGCTTTCGCCTGACCACCAACTACCTTGGCTTTCAAGAGTAGCTCAAGACCTGGCTGCCTCCAGCCTACTTTTTATCAGTAATTAATAGCCCCATCAACAGTAGTGCTAAGAAACCCTACGGGTGAATGTGTGCTTCAGAAATTCTCTGGCCCATGCCTACAATTGTACATATCCTTCTGGGGTAGGTGCATGACTCAGGAAATAATAAACAACCGGTGAGTATGAAACAGGGAAATCAGATCTATCAATGTTTAATGACATCTGCATAGGGTCATAGCACTGAAGTCTAGTGGCGCCTTGTAGCCAGTATGCCACCTAAGTGGGTGGTATTTAAACAGTGAAAACCAGCAAGAACTGGCCTTTTCCTCTTTGAAATGTGCAGCTAAAACAAGAATCCGTAGAGCCATTTAATGCCCTACAAGATGATTATAAAGGAAAACAGAGGCAGGATTGCTATGTTAAAGACACTGTAGAGGATTGGAAACAAAATCTCGTTCAATACCAGTTGTTTGCTTTCTCAAAATCTCAAAACCTTTGAAAATGGCTTTTCCCAGAGAAAGGAGGCAAACCCACTAAAGATACTGTGTGAGCCATTCTGGCTAGGGTGGCTGGTCGCCACATGAGCCATCTAGGGCTTGGCCAACTGATGATCGTTTGCCTTTAAGAGCCTCCGGGAGCAAAAAAGGGGAATAGGACACAAACCACATTCTCAAAGTTTTTATTTTTTTGTCTTTGCGGGAGTAGATGCAATCCTGGCTTTTTAAAGATTCTGTAGTTTTTGATCAGGTTGGCAAGCTTTACTCCACTTCCGATTCTTTCCTTGTTCATGAGGTGTATTTGGACAGTTTTCCTGCTGTTAAAAAAGGTGCGCCAACTCCCATTCGTGCCCATTTGGCATCATTCTACTCATATGACAAGGCTTCTCAGTGGCAGGTCCAGCACTATGGAATTCTCTGGTGGTCGAATTGAACACACATTTGGTTATAACACAGCACTAGTTACTATTGGTTAGCTTAGTGTTAGACCTACTCTCTTTCATGCCTTCTTTTTTGTTTTCTCCCCTCTCCCACTTGTCTTTATTGAGTTCTCTCTTGCGACCTCTCACTCTGTTGCAATTCCATTCCTATTAAATTTTCTATTCCAGCCTCTCACCTTTCTGCAGTTCTCATCATGGGACTAATTCCCGGTCATAGCAAGATGTGCCTAATACTTACACACCATTATCCTCCCTTGCTAAGATATACCTCGATCTCTTCCCCATCCTCTTTTATTGTAATTCTATTCTCACTTCAGTCTCTCTTCCCATCCTCTCTCTTATCTTGTGTCCTGCTTCAGAATATCCTAAGAGTAACTAAGTTATTAGGATATGTTTAGCTATTTGCCAATTTGTTATTGTGAAATACATTGGATTAGTTGTTTAATTGTACTACACACCGACACCATATTGATTGTTGGGCGTTCTCTGATTCAGCCCCACCACCACTACGGTGAGGCTGGTGGTGTATGACTGAGTGTATTTTTTAGTCTTAACTGTAAATATAATCTGGGCTCCCAGTTTTACCTTATATTTTTTTTTTACATTTCTGTCTGTATTTGTCCATATTTATTTTGTGCTCATTTTATCTGTATTTATCCATATTTATTTTGTGTTGAATAAATAATCAAGCTGCAATTGGTATATTTTCACAATTATTAGCTGATAAATATATACTTACGTTTGATTGTCGTACGTGTTTTAGCCATTTACAGTACAATAAAGTAATGTTAAAACATTTGCATTGTAGATGTGGTTAAACAGCTGTACATCTGCAGCTGTTGAAGCTTCATTTGGAAATATTGTTTCTGTTTTTTAAGTACTCTGCCTGTCAATCTGCACAGCTACTGGCTTGACACGCATGATTGATAGTAGTGAGATTCGTCCAAAAGAAGATCTATTTTTGTGTATTTTTTAATTTTAAAACTAAATGCAGGCAGGGAAATAGGTTTTTTGCCTGTATTTCTCAGCAAAAAAATCAGTGAAAATGGAATACTGGAATCCTTAATTACAATCTACACTCAAGCCTCCTCCTCCTCCATCACAGAAGAGAAAGCCCCTCTCTGGTCACTTACACGTCACACTAAAATACTTCCCACATAGTATCACAACAAATGCAACACACTGCCAACCACGCCCTCACCCTCGCTCCCCAGGATGTAGTGTGGTACCTCCTTCAAAATGTACTTTGGTGCCCAACATGGGTGTATGAAGCACTGAAATGCAATACCTGATAGATAACATGTGTTGAGCATACTGAACCTCTTCGTTGTGGGATAGTGAAGTGCGCCTTGCACGTATTGGGGTGTTTTTATAACGCAGGCGATAATGTCGCTCCTCAGACAATACACTTCTGGCTGCCAGCCGACCCCCAGTCCAGAAAGGCCATGCACTTCCCTACGGCAGCCGGAAGTCTCCCTGTGTTTACATGGGGTCTGCGTTGTGGTACTGTGCTCACCCCTAGGCCTGGCCAATTCAACTCCTCCAAACAGGGGGAAGAGCACCCTTTGCTTCCCTAAACCTTTGCCCTTTATGCTTCTGTCTCTCCCTTATGCCGTTCGCGGTACCCTGCCAGCATGTCCCAAGCGCCTGTACCACCGGATATCCAGGTGGACACCGGCGGCTGTGTCTGTCTTCATCCTGCTGGCCTGTCCCAAGCCCCTGCACCACCGTATATCAAGGTGGACACCAGTGGGGGTCTCCCTGTATCTGTGCCTTTCCCAGTTCCCTTGTCCATGTCGCATTTTCCCCGTATGTGTTTCAAAGTATCGGTGCATATCGTAAATTTCATGTACATGGCTATATTTCTTCATGTTTATCCTTATTACATGCATGTCTTGTGCCCATGTACATCTATGTGTCTTTGTGTCAGAACCCTTGTACCTGTCTTTCTGCTTGCTCTTGAACTTTGCATATTTGTATATATCTTTGTCTTTATCTATTTACCTGTGTTTGTCTGTATGTTTGTGTTTCAGTCCCTCTGACCTTTGTGTTCGGAGTTCCCCTGTATCTTTGTATTTCTTTATGTCTGTCTTCTATTCTACCTATGTGACTTGGTGTTGCTGCATATCTGTGTCATGTTGTCCCTTAACATCTGTCGCAGTACCTCTGTACCCTGTGTATCATTTTGTTCCTGTGTCTGCGCATGCCGAGGTGTCTCTGTACCTGTGTATGTCGCAGTACCATTTTACATGGAGGAACTGTGCCATACCTCTGTGTATCGCAGTACCTCCATACCCTATGTATCACTTTGTCCCTGTGTTTGCGCATTTCGCAATTTCTCTGTACCTGTAGCGGTGTCTTTGTACCTGTGCATGTCACTGTACCTGTGCATGTCGTGGTGTCTCTTTACATGCAGGAACTGCGCCGAACCTCTGTGTGCCGCAGTGCTGTTGTACCTTTACGCCACAGTTTCCCCGTATCTGCACGTGCCGCAGTGTCTCTGTGCATGTCGTAGTGTCACTGTACCTGTGCATGTCACAGTGCCTCTTTACATGCAGGAACTGTGTCGTACCTCTCCATGTCGCATTGCATCTGCATCTGTACCTGTACGTCACAGTGTCCCTGTATCTGCACATGTCACAGTGTCTCTGTGCCTGTGCATGTCATGGTGTTGCTGTACCTCTGCGTGTTGTAGTTCCTCTGTACCCTGCATATCAAAGTGTCTCTGTGTCTGCGCATGTCTCAGTGTCACTGTACCTGTACATGTCGCAGTGTCTCTTTACATGCAGGAACTGCGCCATACCTCTACATGTCCAGGAGCAGCTGGCGGCAGGGAAGAGTGGTGGATAAGGTCGGGGAGAGGGACGGGGGAGGACAACGGACGAAAATAAAAAAAAACAATAAAAAAGAACGTACCTGCCAACGGCCACATCGCGCTCTTCTGTTCTTCTCCACTGCAGGCACAGGCTCCCAGACTCCCTTGCGGCCAATCCTGGCACTGCTCTCATCCATAAGAGCATCATTAGGATTGGCCAGAGGGCCCTCGATTTGTGCTCCTAGTGAGACTGGGAGCCTGTGCCTGCTGTTCGCTCCACCTGGCATTGCAGCTTGGGTTGGAGACAGCTTCAGTGCGCATGTCGGTTTGGCCGTCCTAAGACGGACGGCCAAACCCACATGTGCACTGACAACAGTACCCACCACTCCCCCCTCGTCACTGTTACCCCGATGGCCCCGCCCCCAAAGACTCGTCCCCGGAAAGAAAAATAAGACAATAATAAACACGTTTTATTTTTCATGTTTTTATGCGGCTGGGGGGTGACGCTCCTCCACCATAGCGGAGGAGCCGCTTCTCAACATATCGCATTGTATCTGTACCTGTACGTCACAGTTTCCCTGTATCTGCCCATATCGCAGTGTCTCTGTGTCTGCACATATCGCAGTGTCTCTGTCTGCGCATGTCGCAGTGTCTCTGTAACTGTGCATGTCGAAGTGTCTGTAACTGTGCATGTCGAAGTGTCTCTAACTGTGCATGTCGAAGTGTCTCTGTGTCTGCGCATGTCGCAGTGTCTCTGTGTCTCTGTGCATGTCGAAGTGTCTCTGTAACTGTGCATGTCGTAGTGTCTCTTTACATGAAGGAATTGCGCCACACCTCTTCATGCCTCTGTACCTGTGCGTCACGCCATCCCAGTCTCTGCTTATCCCGGTGTCTCTGTGCCTGCTCATGTCACTGTGCCCCTGCGCCTGCGCCTGTCGCAGTGTTTGCTCACAGAGGCTGTATTTTACCTCGCAAGATAATGGCCCTGCCTTTGTAAGTAGGGGAACTGCAAAATCCTTTCACAATAGCGTCTTATCCCTTTCAATTAGCGCCATTAAACCCAATATTGCTCTCACTGCTCAGCTCTACTGAATGGCTCTGTTGTGGCAGGAATAATGGGCTCTAATAGAGTTTATTTTTAAACCAGGAACCTGACAAAGATCATTAGAAATTTAATATAAATACCTTCATCAGCAGGAGTATCAGAATGAAATGCTTCCTTCCCTGATGCTATGTTGTGCAGAGAGACAGGTGCTGCTGAGTGCCGCCTCACTCGCAGAGGGTGGGAGCTCAGCTGGCATGCTATACCTGCTGTCAGTGCTCCATTTAATAACAAAAACAGAAGTGCAGAGAAACAAAGTTTTCTGAGGAGCTTGCCACAGGCTGTTCAGAAAATGGAGATTGCAGCAAGCCAAGGCTGCCCAGTCATGATTCCACCTTATGCCTCTTTCTTCCAACACCAAATTGCACAAGGACTTGTAAAAAGGAGCGTAAATCTCTCCAGGTATTATTACGACCTAGACAGATATGCAACGGCTAAGCAGGACAAAGAGTTAGTTACATTCAATCATGACATTTTACCCTTTAGTAACAACGAAACTGGGTGTTTTCTTATATTCAGACCCTGAAGACTCGAAATAGGGCGGCAAGCCTCCCTGATGTAATACTGTGCCCACGCAGTATCAATATTTCCCTGTAATAAGTTTACACCCTAGTAATTCCAACCAGTTCAAAAGGAAGCCACCAATGTGGAGTTAACACCTGATATGTCTGAGAGCGCACGTTTGAAGGGAAAGGTACGACTGCAGGAGCTGACCCACTATAGAAGCCACAACTGAACCCTAAAATGAAACTTGAAGTGTAGACATTGGCAAAAAAAGCTGACGATGGAGGATCTAGTGATGGAGATTGTATGAACCAGGCGAAAACTATCGCTACCAAACTGTGACATTACCTCCTTGAAGCAGGAGGACGAGAGGTGCTGGCGGATTGCATGGCACAGGTGAAGTAGCCCTGCAACAGAGAGGTGTTCACAGGTCCAAAAGAGAACACATGTTGTCCTTGAAGACTGCCCAACTCCGCCAAAACAGAAGCGATGAACCCTACTGGAAAGAACTAGTACAACTTCGGAGGAGAACATAGTGGTCTGAGACACTTCATTGTGACAGGATACACATGAGACCACTCTACGATTAGAGTATAACTTGGATGAGATGGAAAGAACAATGTCAGATGAGACTCTTTTAGTGGGTAAACTTAGGAGATGCATCGAAAGAACATTGTCAGAGGAGACTCCTTGAGTGAAGGTGTCTTAGGAGATGGGTGGAAAAACATTTTAGCAGGAGACTCCTTGAGTGGGATAACTTAGTAGATGGGTGTAAAGAACATTGTCTGAGGAAACTTCTTGAGTGATTAATGTCTTTCGAGACAAGTGGAAAGAACATCGTCCGAGAGAGTCCTTGAGTTGGATAACTTAGTGAACAGATGAAAAGAACATTGTCAGAGGTGACCTCTTAAGTGGTATAACTTTGGAGATGGGTAGAAAGAAGATTGTCGGGGGAGACTCCTTGAGTGATGACTGTCTTGGGAGATGAGTGGAAAAAACATTGTCAGAAGAGACACCTTGACTGTGATAACTTAGGAGATGGGTGGAAAGAACATTGACAGACAAGGCTCCTGAGTGATATAACTTGGGAGAAGGGTGGAAAGAACATTGTCGGAGGAGACTCCTTGAGTGATGGATGTCTTAGGAGATGAGTGGAAAGAACACTGTCAGAGCAGACTTCTGGAGTGATGAATGTCTTAGAAGACAGGTTGAAAGAGCATTGCCAGAGTGAAATAACTTAGGAGATACGTGGAAAAAACATTGTGAGAGGAGTCTCTTTGAGTAGGATAACTTAGTAAATGGATGGAAAGTACATTATCAGAGGAGACTCCTTGAATGATGAATGTCTTAGCAGGTGGATGGAAAGAACATTGTCAGAAGAGACTCCTTGAGGGTGATAACTTAGGAGACAGATGAAAAGAACATTGTCAGTTGAGACTCATTGAGGGGTATAACTTAGGAGATGGGTGGAAAGAACAATGTCAGAGAAGACTCCTTGAGTGATGGGTATCCGAGGAGATGGGTGGACAGAACATTGTCAGAGAAGACTCCTCGAGTGATGGGTATCTGAGGAGATGGTTGGACAGAACATTGTAAGTAGAGACTCCTTGAGTGAGTTAATTTAGGAAAAGAGTGGAAAGGATATTGTTAGAGGAGACTCCTTGCGTGGGATAACTTAGGAGATGTGTTGAAAGATCATTGTCAGTGAAGTTTTCTTGGGTGGACTGTCTTAAGAGTCTGGTGGAAAGAACATTGTCAGGAAAATCTTCTTGGGTGGGCTGTCATAGGAGACTAGACAGTGGTTCAGAACAACAACCCATTGCTTATAGAGATGGGAGCAGATCTTAAGCCGAAAGCTAATGAGAATCCACTTCGAAGCAAGTGCCTTCTTACATATCAAGGATCCTGCTCTCTTTCATCCCGTTATTGACCCGCATCTTCAAGTGATGGTCTGAATGTGTCACTTTGTATTTTGACCCTTTGAGGAAGTGCGAGTTGGACAGTCCTAGTTGCATGAGATGAGGCCCAGCCAGGTCAGGTATGGCTTGCACAGGTTGGTTGTGTCTGTGTTCACTTCACACCCACTAGAGTGGCATATGTTTATGTTATATTGCATAGTAGTTGCATTTATATAGTGCTTCATACTCCTGACAAGACAGCAAAATACATTTGCGGATGGGTAGAGCCCTACTCCACAGGAATGCTGTGGATGGAAGAGTGTGTTTGTCATGCCTACAGTGGTAGTTTTTTGATGTTGTGCCTGAGGGCCAGAGTTGTGCTCTTTGATTTGCAGGTGAGAAGGTGTTTATTTAAAGTCCCAAGGGCATAGTGGGCCCTACCATCTGTAAAGTGAAAACGAGTGTGTGTGTGTATAACTTACACAGATTCAATATTTTAATCTTCACACCAAGCCACAGAGGTGATGCATGTTCACACACCGCCTATGTATGTTCATAGGGTTTGCATACGTTATAAAAAACCTTGGAAAACATCTGCCTCCTCTTCCTTGTCAGATTGAGTGTTACTGTGTTCCGATTGGCTGGCCACCTGTGCTCTGCAATGATGGCCCTGTACGTGTGTCTTCTCCCATTGGCTAGTCACGTTTGCTTCTCTTGTCTCTGCCGAGTATCTCGCGCCTCATCAGGATGCAGCGCCTGAGTCCTCTTCTGTACTTGATGTGTAGGGCACAGTTTGAATACTGCTGGAATTGGTTTGGCTCCCAGAGAGCACAGCTTCACCACGCTGAGCTGAACAATATGAATAGGTAAAGCAAACCAGAGAGCGGGTGAGAGAGAGTGAGCTGAAAGGGGAGCTTGGAGGATCATGGAGGGAGAGGAAGTGGGGACCTGTAGTACATGCTAATAGCCCATGAAGCTGTCTAGATGTGTGTAGATGTTCACTAAAGAGTGGAATCTTCTTCAGACTACAGCAGTGGAGGTCGCCACAAACAAAAAGTGGTGGGGCGGATGGAGGGGTGCGGGGGTACACAGAGCGGGAGTTTAATTATTATTTTTTTTTTTAAAGGAACTTACCTGAAGCTGCTGGCTGCCTCCCGCCTCGGTTTCTTCTTGGTCCCAGCAGACACTGGGACAGCATCACAGACTCCCTGTGCAATCCCCGTGCTGCTCTCATAGTATGAGAGCAGCGCGGGGATTGGCCTTAGAAGGCTGGTTTGAAGCTCCGCTCAGGACAGAGAGTCTGGGCTGCTTCTCCAACCCAGCTGTTCAATACAGCTGGGTTGAAGAAACCTAATTGCGCACATGGTTGGCCAGCCTAAGACAGCCGGCCGAACACACATGCGCACTTAAAGAAGTGCAATAACCAGTCCTCCTCCCCCTCCCACTGCCCTGCCCCTCCCTACGCACGCTGGCTCAGCCAGCAGGTGAAATATAAAATGATGATTAATATAGTTTAATTTTTCACCCGCTGGCTCTGAGCCTGTGGGGCGATGCTCCTCCGCCATTGCGGAGGAGCCGCCCCTGGACTACAGGCAAAGTGTTGGTATGCTGATGCATCAAGCTTTCTTACCCTTCTTACCTGTCTCTAGCCAAAAGCAAACTACTGGAGAGAGTTGCCTCTTCCACCGTGTTCCTGGGCTCTCCGTTGCAGGCAGAATGCTGGAGAGCAGCGCCTCTTCCATATACTCAGAGGACCTCATTGAATCCAGAAACTGTGCTGGAGACGAGAGCAGCGCCTCTTCCATATACTCAGAGAACCTCATTGAATCCAGAATCTGTGCTGGAGATGAGAGCAGCGCCTCTTCCATATACTCAGAGGACCTCATTGAATCCAGAAACTGTGCTGGACAGAGAGCAGCGCCTCTTCCATATACTCAGAGGACCTCATTGAATCCAGAAACTGTGCTGGAGACGAGAGCAGCGCCTCTTCCATATACTCAGAGGACCTCATTGAATCCAGAAACTGTGCTGGACACGAGAGCAGCGCCTCTAATAGGTGTCCACATTACTTCTTTGTTCACAAGACGAGTGATAGGGACGCGAGCAGTGTTTCCTCACTGAGATGTACAGTGTGTGGTTGGTTGGTGGAGTGCTGAGGGACATTGCAGACTCCCTTTCCTCCACAGCAGATGGCAAGACAGTGGCCAATGCAGAGTATTCACAGGATCTCTGTGCACGGAGAGGGAGCTGGACAAGACTACATCTTCCTAGGATGCACTGGATTTATCTTACGCCATGCAAGATGGTTGGAGAGCAGTGCATGCTTCCTGGGGTCCCTAGATCCCAGGGTTGTCCCTTATAGGTTTAGGAGGGCCAGCGCTATGCTGTTTTCAAATAACCGCAACCTATGTATCTGAGCTAACTGTAAGACGTATTGTGTGTAAATGTGTCTTATGGGTATATCCTAAAAATCTAACAAGGGTCTGGTGCTCCCGAAACTGACCTGCATCCTGTGCCTTTGGTGTGGTGGAGCTGTGCTACCTATGCTCTCTGTGTCTACAGGCATGGTGCTGGAGCAACCCTTTCTCCTTTTATTCACAGGTTATGTGGACCTATGCTGAGTGGAGGAGCACAGAACCCCCTCCATGGCGCTTAACAAGGGTTTCTACGGACAGTCAGGGGTCTAATATTTAAAGGATATAATTAGGTATAAGCTTTCCCTGTGCCGCCTTGACCAGTGTCTCTTCCCTGTGGTTTAGAGATTCACTTTAGGCACAGACTGGAGTTGTAGAGTCAGGACCTCATCATAGTCTTCCAATCCATCTAGTTGCAGGTGTAGTGCTCAGGAGCCATACGTCCTTTCTGGCAGTTATGCATCGTCTCTAGCTTCAGGTAGAGTCTTGAAGAGCAATACGCCCTTCCTGGTACTCTCATACATCGCCTCTAGGTATAGGTTGATTGCTGAAAAGCAATACATTTGTCCTGATAGGCGTGCATCACCTCTTGTCACAGTATAGTTCTGAAGGGCAATACGTCCTTCCTGGTAGTCATGCATCGCCTCTAGGTACAGGTAGAGTACTGAAGGGCAATACGTCCTTCCTGGTAGTCATGCATCGCCTCTAGGTACAGGTAGAGTACTGAAGGGCAATACGCCCTTCCTGGTAGTCATGCATCGCCTCTAGCTACAGGTATAGTACCGAAGGGCAATATGTCCTTCCTGGTAGTCATGCATCGCCTCTAACTACAGGTATAGTACTGAAGGGCAATACGTCCTTCCTGGTAGTCCTGCATCGCCTCTAGCTACAGGTATAGTACTGAAGGGCAATACGTCCTTCCTGGTAGTCATGCATCGCCTCTAGCTACAGGTATAGTACTGAAGAGCAATACGTCCTTCCTGGTAGTCATGCATCGCCTCTAGCTACAGGTATAGTACTGAAGGGCAATACGTCCTTCCTGGTAGTCATGCATCGCCTCTAGCTACAGGTATAGTACTGAAGGGCAATACGTCCTTCCTTATAGTAATGCATCGCCTCTAGCTACAGGTATAGTACTGAAGGGCAATACGTCTTTCCTGGTACTCTCCTACATCGCCTCTAGGTACAGGTAGAGTACTGAAGGGCACTACGTCCTTCCTTATAGTCATGCATCACCTCTAGCTACAGGTATAGTACTGAAGGGCAATACGTCCTTCCTGGTACTCTCCTACATCGCCTCTAGGTATTGCTAGAATACTGAAGGGCAATAAGTCCTTCCTTATAGTCATGCATCGCCTCTAGCTACAAGTATAGTACTGAAGGGCATTATGTCCTTCCTGGTACTCTCCTACATCGCCTCTAGGTATAGGTAGAGAACTGAAGGGCAATACGTCCTTCCTTATAGTCATGCATCGCCTCTAGCTACAGGTATAGTGCTGAAGGGCAATACGTCCTTCCTGGTACTCTCCTACATCGCCTCTAGGTATAGGTAGTGTACTGAAGGGCAATACGTCATTCCTTATAGTCATGCATCGCTTCTAGGTACAGGTATAGTACTGAAGGGCAATACGTCCTTCCTGGTACTCTCCTACATTGCCTCTAGGTATAGGTAGAGTACTGAAGGGCAATACGTCCTTCCTGGTAGTCATGCATCACCTCTAGCTACAGGTATAGTACTGAAGGGCAATACATCCTTCCTGGTAGTCATGCATTGCTTCTAGCTACAGGTAGAGTACTGAAGGGCAATACGTCCTTCCTTATAGTCATGCTTCGCCTCTAGCTACATGTATAGTACTGAAGGGCAATACGTCCTTCCTGGTACTCTCCTACATCGCCTCTAGGTACAGGTAGAGTACGGAAGGGTAATACGTCCTTCCTTATAGCCATGCATCGCCTCTAGCTACGGGTATAGTACTGAAGGGTAATACGTCCTTCCTGGTACTCTCCTACATCGCCTCTAGGTACAGGAAAAGTATGGAAGGGTAATACGTCCTTCCTTATAGTCATGCATCGCCTCTAGCTACAGGTATAGTACTGAAGGGCAATACGTCCTTCCTGGTACTCTCCTACATCGCCTCTAGGTACAGGTAGATTGCTGAAAGGCAAAACATTCTTCCTGATGGTCAAGCATTACGCCCACCTGCAGGGATAGTGCTGAAAGGCATTACATACTTCCTGGTAGACATGCATGGCCTCTACCTACAGGAACAGTGCTTAAAGGCTATACATGTTTTCTGGTAGTCATGCATCTTCTCTAGCTCCAAGTATAGCACTGAAGGGCAGAATGTCCTTCCTGGTAGCCATGCATTGCCTCTAGATACAGGTTATGTTATGTTAATAACACTTCTATAGCGCGCAAATACCACTGGTCTCTTGGTGCTTACCCGAGGGTTAGATATCAATGCTACTGCCAAGCTTGTTTAAATAAAATGGTTCTATGGGTCTTACGAAAGGGAAAGAGGGTGATTTCTTTTTTTCAAAATTTCAGGCAGTCCGTTCCAGATCTGGTGTATCAAAACTGAGATTGCGCGACCGCCCATAGGTGCTTTATTAAAGCGTGGACAAGTCAGCAAGATCGCCACAGAGGAACGTAGACAACGACCTGGCATGTAGTGCCTCAGACGTTCCTTAATGTAAACTGGCACTGTACCATGCAATGTCTTGTGTGCAATGCACAAGCCTTTGAACATGGCCCTCTATTTAAATAGCAACCAGTGAAGTTGTTTTAACAGCGGCGTGGCATGCGCCCATCTCGGTAGTTTAAACAGCAATCTTGCTGTATCATTCATTGTCACCTGGAGTTTGCCCTACAGCTTATTGGGGGGGGGGGGACGATATAAAGGGCATTTTCATTATCCAACCGTGACATAATCATTGCCGCCACCACTGTTCGCATGGTTGAAAATGAAAGGATTAGAACCAGTTTCCGGAGCTGTCTCAAGAAACGTATGCAACTCCCACACACTGTCGCCACTTGAATGGACATAGACAAGTTACTGTCCAGCTTAGTACAGGTAGTGTACTGAAGGGCAATGCTGTCTTCCTGGTACTCTCCGGGCACAGGTAGCGTGCTGAAAGGCAATGCATTCCTCCTGATGGGCAAGCATTACGTCTAGCTGCAGATACAGCGCTGAAGGGCAGTGTGTCCTTCCTGGTAGGCATGCACTTGCTCTAGCGATATACATGCATCCAACTCGTCTTGACATAGGTCGGCTGTTGAAGAGCAGGACATCAATCCACTGGCGTCTTTCTTCGACTTGTAACTAAACATCGCTGGTGCTTTGAGTGACTTAGGTCCTTTTGGAGAGAGGACATTTGATTCGATATATGTGTGCCTTCTGTATTATATTATTGCAGTTTGCAAAGGAGTGTTATATTACACCGCCCTCTATTAAAGCATACGCTGTCGTTTTCATTTTATATCTACTTTGCATGGTTCAGTTTCCTGGCTTCCCATGATGCCTAGTGACTATGCTGTAATTGGTGTTTTTATTACTGACTTCTCATTCCTTGTGCTGAGAATGGCAACATCTATAGGGGCAGCTAGATTAGGCCCTTTTTGATATTGAATGGTTTAGAGCTCTTTAGAGTATGCCTGGGACTGCTTTTTCCCTGAATCAGTGAGCTATAGCAGCTCTTGTTGTTTACAAAGGTTCAAATTAGATGAATGGTCTGAGGGGGCACAATTTACACAGATTTTTGCTATTGGTAGGTGTGACTCACTTTTGGTGTACCTTAATTCCAGGAGTAAGCAAGGAATAATTTGACTTACTCCTGGCTTACTGGATCTTGTCTGGCAATCGATGTATATTGTGAGTTGGTACATCTTTCTGTTTTTTACTTCTAGTGTTTGCGGGTGCGGCCAGCACTGATCGGAGGTAGGCGGGCGACGCATGAGGTAGGGGGGAGGATGCGGGAGGGGGGAGGACACAGGGGAAGCAGCTAAGAAAAAACTAAATTAAAAACTTACCTTTTTGCCGCTTCCTCGCCCATCTCTCCTCCGTAGTCCTCCCTTGCTCGGAGTCGGCCACAGAAAGCACACCCAGGCTCCCAGTCAGCCAATCACAACGCTGCCTTAGCAGCATTGTGATTAGTCTGAGCACCATTTTTTGGCGCTCAGACGCTGACTGGAGGTCTGGGCATGTTTTCCACGTAGGCTCCGATGCAGCCTGCATGTGGAACATGCGAAGTGCGCATGACTGTTTTGGGCGGCCCGAGAGGGCCGTCCAAGCAGTCATTGCGCACTTTAGGAGGGTGCTGCCTACCACTCCTCCCCTACCCCCGCCCCCTCACGCAAAGCTGTGGGTGGAAGTAGGAGAAAATAAAATGATAATAACGGAAGTTATCATTTTATTTTCTCTATCTTTCACTGCAAAAAAACAGTGGGCCGACGCTCCTCCACCTTAGCGAAGGAGCCGCCACTAAGTGTTTGGTGTTTGTGATATTTATTTTACTGATTATCGGATAGGTCTGGCCTAGCGCCAAGATGCTTCGGTGTAAGAGTTCTTAATAAAAATAGGAATGCAGGGGAATGCCTGCAATACTAAAGAGTAAATCACAGCAAAATGTTTGTAATTCGGTCTCATGACGTCTTTTAGGCCTTATAACAACACATTTGCACACAAATTGGGAAGCAATGCTATTAGCCCTTCGGATGTGGCCTGCTTCCCATTTGTCACTATAATATTGCAAATCGGCCCCAGTGAGTATTCCATTCATCATAGCAACAAACAAAAAAGTGTGTTTTGGGGGGCTGTTCCTCAGCCCCCTTTCACTGATGTCTACCTCTCTGCCCGCTTAAAACAGAAAGAGAGAGGGAGAGAACATTCTCATCTCTTCCTTGTTGCCTAGCAACCTGATTTTTTGGCACCTGCGAATCCATTAGTCATTAAAACTAACGAAGCAACGGTGTGCTGGCGCCAGCAAATGCTTCCATTACCTGGCTGTCGGGTCAAGCCGCGCTGGCGGTCAGAGCGCTTTCACCTCAACCTCTCGGCCCCGGGCTCCGAGCACTGCGGCCTTCAGCTCCACAGTGCCGAGGGCTCCCTTCGGTCCTCGCGGTTTCCATCTCAGCTGGGCAAGCTGCAGCATGTGATTAAAAGCAGTCATTTGGCGGGAAATTACATGGGCTGGACAGAGAGCCTGAAAATCTCACCTTTATCTTATGATGCGGTCGAGAAACACTACTCTCGTTTCCTGCAGAAATTGGCGAACACAAATACAAGGTGGGATCACACTCAATTTGTCAATGGATAAATAATACCTTCAAAATATTCTGTGTAAATCTTCCGCCCACCCTCTTGGATCATGTCCGCGCTAAAAGAAAATCTAAATATATAAACAAGTTAATGCAGGAACACATGGTGGACATAACTTCCCAGCCCTCCCCAATCATTCACAGTTTACAGCTTTGCATTAGCCTCAGAAAAGATAAATGGATGAAAGGAAAAATTGCTGGAAATTTGAATGAAATCCAGGCGAGCCCAGGGCCATTAGTCACTGTTTCAACTCGGTTGTACAGTGGTAAGACTGGAGCCTGAAGGTGGTTGGCTGGACTCTGAGTTTCTTCTGGAAACAAATGTAGACAGTGGTGCTCTGGCATGCACAGTGAGAGCTGAGCCCACGCGTATGGCGCCAGAACTGGGATCCGCTGGCAGTGCTTGAACTAAGTCACAGGTGGCGAAGGATAACAACAGAGATCTGACGTCTGGCATAGAGATGGGATGAAAGAGTGTTGTGGAGAGAGCACCTCCCCTCTTGAGAAGGACAGAGATCTTGTGGTTAGTTAGAAGGATGAAAGAGTACATCAACAAGGCCGAAACAATCGCCTGCTGGCATAGCCGTCGGAGTTGTTCCTTTAGCGCAGTACTAGACCAGACTGTAGGTGGGCATTGAGACTCCTGGCTTCTCACAGGTAATATTAGAAAATGAGGCACTGTGGCGTCCTCTGCATGAAGAGCACAACTATGCAGCCATTTTGTGGCTGCTGTCCAGTTCTTCTATCAACGCTTCTGCTGGCCAAGTCAGGCCATCGAGCCAGTGTCATCTGGAGATAATTAGCGTCTCACACTTCATTACAGCCAACTAGGCACCAAGGGAACGAATCCGGGGCAGATAGCGGATAGTCAATTTTTAGGTTTCATGTCATGCTCTTGAGGCAAAGCCAATCTTGATGAAGGTCTGCCCTTTTTTCAGCGAGTGGGCAGGTGGCAGCCAACGATGTGTCGAGCTGAGGGTGAGGGGATGTGCTCAAAGCACTTGGAATGCAATGCTAGAGCTGCGGTTAAACCTGTGGGATATTTGTTCTTAATGGATGTTGTCAGGGATACTGAATAGGAAACACACTTCACCAGTCACAGCCTTGTGGGACCTTGATGAAGATGGAGGCTCTCCTGCTGCTTTCTTCACTCTAGGCAGCGAGCTCACTCACCCGCAACAATAGAACATGCCACAAAGGGCTTAGCGAGCCGATGTGCCGAACGCAGTCCCCATGTTCATTCATCCACTGCACACACACGTGCCCAAACAGTTCTCTAGGAAAAATTATTAGCACTTCCCCGGAGTTGTTATCCTTGAGTCAGTAGAGAATTTAAATTTACAAGTCAACCCAAATGCTGTCATCCCGAATTTAGACTCAGAGTCTGGCTGTAATTGTTCTTCTCTCACTCACTGTGTCTCTCTCTCTCTCTCTTTCTGTCTTTCTACTTTCTGTTCCATGCTTCAGTGCTTTTCAGAGGTTAAAATTCTCAGTGAGGACCTTACGATGATTGTATGTGATATCTGTGTAGTGGGACCTTGCTGAAAGGCAGCGGTGCGCTGTTCTTGGGCGAAGGCAGTCATAATCAGAGAGTGATTCTAGGCAAGGGATACTGGGTTCTGAGAGGGAAGGTGGAATATTTACTGTGTTGCAATGTAGTGTTCATTTGAGAGGTGTGTCTTCGGCTCTTTCCTAAAGTGAAGAAAGGTGGGTCAATTTGAGCTGCTCAATTTGAAACGGGACAGCAGTGTCCAAGCATGTGTATTGTGGGATACCCAGGTGACGAACGCCTCCCAGGAGGTCTTTGATTACCCAACCTCTGGAGGGTTTCATTAAATTGTGTCATGTACTAGCCAGAGAATGACACAATAGCCAGACTTTGAACAAAAACACATGGTTACGGCAAACAAATTAACTTTGTTTCAAAACACGTGAAAAAATGACAAGTCACTAATGTTTAACAAACTGCTGTTGAATTAAATCAAATAATTGAGCTGTCAAGCCAAGACAAACATTTCACAATGACTTCCAACTGTAAATCTAAGACTGAAGTGGCTTGGACATAGGGGTTGGTACCCAGTTCTTTCCCCTCACCAGGAAACAAAAATAGGTTTAAACAAAAGTGTGAATTCTGCTTTTCTGTCCAAACTGTGGGGCATATATACATGAAAATGGCGCATCGCAGTGCCGCAAGTAATTTTGCTGCACCGAGCTGCGTCATTTTCAAAATGCAAGAATGTGCCTTATTAACAAGAATATGGCGCATCCCTGTTCTCACCCCTGCACAGGCACTTAAAAAGCTGCCTAGCGTCAATGCAGGCACCCTTGCACAATGATGCAAGGGTGCTTGCGTTGCAGGGATGATTGTGTTTGTGCAGGAAGGGAGACCTTCCTGCACAAAAACAATCATTTATGGTTTTTTGCTCCTTCTATGTGTGCTGCAGAATGCATCACACCTAAAAAGAGCAAAACATTAGGAGAAATAAAAGTATTTCTCCTCATTGCACAAGGTCTAAAGTAAACTCCCTTTGGGACACTTCAATTGCATACCATAATACTATCACACCACATACAACACTCAGTTATCACCGATTCACTATCACAGTAGCCAAAAAGATCCAATATGAGAAATGTTTATTAGGTTGGTATAAAAACTTTCTTCTTTCTTTCTAAACATTTTTTGTATAAAATACAATATCCACAATAATATCAAACATTAAAATCACGTTTATAGTTAAAAATACAAATCAATCAGTACAAATTCGGGCATAATCATAAACAGTAATTCAACATTATGAATTGTGTTGTCTTTTTCATTTGTTCCACAAAACTCAATATGATTCACAAGGATATTGGTTTACAAGTAGACCAAGAAGCGACGCGTTTCGGAGGCATACACAGGTTCAACCTCCTTCTTCAGGTTTTACTACTAGTTAATCACCAACACTTTTATCTGAATGAAAATATATGGAACAATCAAACAAGGTATAAACAAGTTGGTTTTCATCACTGGAAATCTCCTTTGTCTGACACTGCTCTTCTTTAGTGTGAGACTACAAAGATATTATAATAAAGAGGGGACAAGTCTCCACTCTTATCCGATCATGTATAATGACCGATTATCACTATCTCTAAATGCTCCTCAGCTTCACTCAGGCTAAAATTCTGCATAGGGATTACTCCATTGATAATCACCAGAAATATCTATTTGAACGACCCAAATGTGGTGTTCTTAGGTTTGAAGATCATACGCTCGTAGTACTGGTGACTCGAGTTGACTATGTAAAAACATGTAAATACACTCAATAAAAATGTTCTGCAAGGAATCGATTTTCAGCAGTTGGTCAATATTATTGTCACAAGATATCAGGATTAAAAAATCTCCTGTCCGTACTTCACTCGCCTCATTGCTCCACATTTACGACTCCTTTCGAAAGACGTTAGTTTTTGACACTGCCTCACATTTACAGACCCTTGTAAATCTGGAGCAGTGTCAAAAAGCCATAGGTGTTGCTGGGAGTACCCACAGCAACACCCATTGCATGCCCCTTTGCCGCAGAAAACTCAGTTGCAGAGGGCCATATTTACAAGGCTATGTTAAGCCACATGGCCTGGTAAATATGGGCTTGCATAGAGCACCACTGAAGCGTCCAAAAAAGTGAGGTTTCGCTGGGTTTCGGTGGCAGTTGGGGCTTGTAAATATGCCCTGTGACTCTTAAAAATTCTTTCTCACAGGGAGATACCATGGCCAAACTTCGTTGAATATAAAGGAAATGGAGCTGTTTATTGGTGTTGGCTTGGCTCCCTGCACTGGGTGGATACTTTCAGATGGGTGATGCCCACATCTGCTTGTTATCATTGAGATTGCCCACAATGCATTTGGCACCTGGGCAAAGATTTAGCGCTTCACTTTTTCAAGCCTTCTCATCCAATTTCAGTGCATTTTTTCCCCTCAGTAGAATGGTCTCAAAGCCAAGATTGCGGCCAGCACTGAAGATGAAGGACAGATGAGGGCTATGGATATCCGACGCTAGGAAGTCTGAGAACTTTCAGCTTCTCGATTGTTTAAAAAACTTTGCCTGCTCAGCAAAGTGCAAAGCTGGCAACATTTAAAATAAAGGGGGATTTTGTGTTTACCAGTTGACTGGTAAATGTATATTAAAGGAAGTTCCGACTTTTTGTGAGTGGGCCTGCCTTAGCAGAGTTCACTTAGATTAAGAGGTCCTTTATCTCCAGGTTCACTACTATAGTGAACAGCTCAGAGTCACCCCACCCAAAGCTGTTTTCGAGCCCAGCCTGCATTGTTTCTGCAATGCACCTGATGTGCTGTGACAGAAAGAGAGATCTCGTTATTCCCCTCTCCAGCCTTCCTCCAAAAAATCGAATGAAAGCTGCACCTATGTTGATTGATACATTTATTAGGCCTGTGTTTAATATGAGTGATTTTTCACCCAGAAGTTTTGGAAATGTTCTGGTCAATTGTGGAAAGTTATGTGAGGTGCATAAAATATTGTTTTGACTTTTGGAGTAAGGGCCGCAAAGAAATGTTGCTTGAGATGGCAGTAGAAAACTGGATTGAGCTGAAACGGTCAGGTCAGCAAGACATTTTCTGCCCTCCCCAGTCTTCTGTTGGCCATCATCATACAAAATTTCTTGCAGAAGACATTTTCCAGCCTGCTTTATCTAGTCATGCATGACTAACAGTCAGCAAAAATAAGCATTCTAAAATGTTCCTTTGGTGATGTCTACTTGGGTTTTGAGACATATTGTGACGCAATTCACTGGATGGCTGTTCCTTGAACAGCGGAGCGAGTCCCTGCTGCTGAAGGAACTCCTCACCGAAGGATGTCAGCATCTTGGACAGTAATGTTGTTAGGACAGTTATTAGGTTAACATTTTAGTCTAGAATTTCATCGAGCCCCGGCACATTTATAAGTAGGATGGGCACCACCCAGCATGTCATCACAGGCACTGGCTCCAGTCGTGTGCTTTCCTGTCACAACGTAAAGCATTCTGGGTGCTGTAGTCTTGGTTTGCTTCCATCTGAACTACTTAGACTCACATACTTGAAAGCAATCATGTTTTTTAGGTGAAAGGCTAAGGGCTGACATGGAGATGGTCCACATACATAGTCATACAGGAGGATGGGGCTAATGAAACAGCCCAGCACGTTAATGTGCCTGCTGCAGAGAATGATGCCCAACCTACACTTGATAATTCACAGTTTAGTGAAACAGCTGAGCGTGTGAACACAGCTATTCGAGGGTACTGTCAGGAGGGCACGATCCATGCTACTTTTTATCACGATTCTCAATGACTATGTGAATGATGCTTTATTTAGACGAATAGTAAGGAATGCATCCTGTATGGATACTTTGGAAAACACTAGGCACTCCTCGACGAGCGCAAGACACCGATGACGTGAAGGTCTCGAGTTCCAATCACGTTCGGCCAAAGCATTCGGACATCATTCATTGAATAAGACAGACACCCCCGTATTTTTGAACCGAGTCGTCAGGCTCTACGTGCTCTCGCGATGGTTTAATATGCGAATGCAGGGGCTGTGCAGTTCGCGCCGCAGAGGCCTCCCAGCAGCGCCCCTCCCGTCCCCCATGAGCCGTCGGTAGCAGCCTCTCGCGCTTCCATCTGACCTACATACAGATATTTTCTCCTGCAGTTCCGAAGTGCCCCCGCGGCGGCTCCTCGCAGAGGGGCCCCATTGGCGGGCGGAGGATGCTCGGCGGCTCCTTCCACTGTGTTAACACGAGTGGGGCTCGCCAAAGGTCACAGCGCCGCCGAGCATTTTACTGTTCATGAATGGCAGAGATGGGGGCCTGGGTGTGGGTACAGAAGCATAGATGTGTTTTTTGGAGCTGCTGCCTTGTCAGGGGGCATAGACGTTGAGGTATTGCAGGTATCTAGGCATGCACCCCTTCCCCTGCTTCTTCACTCTGTTTACCCTCTGCCCCCCCCCCGTCCATTATCTCCTTCTTTTCCCCTCTCGTCTTTCTCATCCAAACCTCTTTTCTTCTAAGTTCCCACCACTTTCCATTCATTCTCTCTATTTTTCCTGTTTCTGTTGCAGCAGTATACTCTTCCCTTTCTTTTCCTCTTTTTTATCTCCATTCTCTTTGCAATGCCACTCTCTGTACCCTTTTATGTCGAGCCTATCAAACAGCAAAAGCTGTCTAGTAATGAAAGACATATTGTGGGCTGACCCAGAACATGTACGTGCTTGCAGCCTGGTCATTCTTTACCATTGGTTGGCTTTACTGTCAGTCTTATTTCTTAGCTTTCTATTAGATGTTTTTTCCTTGTTTCGGCACGTCCATCTTGTGTTTGCCATTCCATGGACCATAACCCCTTTACCATCTCTAAGACCTGAGCCTATTCTTCCTCTGCTCGTTTCTAGAGAACAATTTGTTCTTTTAATTTATGTAGTTCATGAGAGTGCATGTGTTTCCAAGCTGTTTCCCTCGTGTGCCTTTCTCTCCCCTCCATATTTCTCTCTATCTCACCCATCGGCTTCTCTGCCCCCACTTGCACTCACATTGCTTCCTCTCGCCCTTGTGGTTATCTGCCTCACCGTGCATAGCGCTGTTCTCTTTCACCCGTGCTTTGTTCCTCGTGGTGCTTCTCCCCATCTGCCCGCTATGTTGCTTCTGCCACTAACCACCGTGTTCCTTCACCACCTAACCCGCTGAGCCATTTACATAAAAAAAAAAAGAAGAAAATACACCTCACAGGTAAATCACGGTTCCTTCCTGTCCCTTGGCCTCTATAGGCAGGGCCATTGGAATTATGCTGCAGGAGAGGGCCAAATTATGCAGCAGGGTAGAGTAAATTAAACGGCAAGAAGAGGCAAATTATGCGGCATAATGCGCCACATTTTGTGATAATATGCTGTCATTATTTTGTGATTTCTAAACCTGCTAACGCTGTATGGGCATTGGTTGCACCTCATTAGTACCAGTTTAACACCCAAATATAGCTTTAAGCAAAAGAAATGTGATCAGTCCAATTTTGCAAAGGGCCTTCCACCGCGCAGCAAGACGTGTTGCTGCTTTTGAACAAGAAACAATTTTTTCTTTTAAAATCTGCAGATTATGCGGCAGGTGATGGAAATGTGGCAAATGCAACAAATCTATAATTATGGGGAAATCGCCGTAGCCGCACAATCCTATAATTCCGGTGGCCCTGTCTATAAATCAACATTGGGAGTGGTTAGAAACGGATGAAACACATGGCGTTACAACCAGAATTGCCGATTTTGGAATTGGGGAACCTAGTTCGAGTCCTGGCGACCACTCAACATCTTGTGATTCTGAGAAAATCAGGTAATCTCCCTGTGTCTAAAAAAAAAAAAACACGAATCTGACCTTGCTTAACGGACCTGGTGCTCGTGTGAAGCGTTCCGATGCCCTTGAGACGAATTCGCGCTATATAAAACTGCAAAAATACATAAAAGTATGTATAATAAATAAAGCACTCTTACAAGAGCCCGGTGTGCGGGTTTTGTGCATGCGCAGTCCTTCTTATATAAAAAGAGGCCAGATACCCCGGGGTGCCCACAAAGAGGGTAAATCCAGCTGTGTGCAGGAACAAGGTAAATGATGCCATGCGTTCGAGGGTACAGCCCGCCTCGTCTTTGGGTAAGTCTCTCAGGGGCAGAAATCGGTCACCATGAATGGATATTAGAATAGACAAAATGCCAGCGTGTGCACAAGCGCTGAAATCCCCGCTTGCTGCAGGAGCAGCCGAATTCCCAGAGGGTTCCTTAGATCAGTTTGTTCACAAGCCCTTCTCTGCTAAGCTCCCTCCATCTGTCCAACCTTTCGACACGTCTCCCTTTCTGCTCGAGTCCCAGATCTTCCCCGATGCCGGGGCACGGAGCAGGTGCGGCCCTCCTCCGCTACAGACGGAGATGGCAAGGCTGGGTGTATTTCTCATGCTGGCACGGAGCGCACGCGGCTCTTCGGAGAGCCATGAATTTCCAGGCTACCTGTCACCGCTGTAATAATGGGACCAGCAGTGAATTTACAGGCCATTCTTCCGCGGGTCAAGTCCGGGGCAGCAGGAGAATAAATAGGATGACAAGACCAGCCGGGCTGTCAGGGGGCGTTACCTGCGGCGGCCAGACTGGGAGAAGGCATTAACTGTGAGCGCCAAGAACTGTGCGAGGGTTTCCTGGGCTCCAGGCAAAATAACATTTTACCTCTTGGAGCGCTCCCCATACGTTGTAAAAAGCAGTTGTTCGAGTCTTCTTGGGCAGTCATTTAGTGCTTCTACTTGGTGGTACGCTGAGGGTGCTGCTTTTCCTTACTTATGAAAGCAGTGGCCTTGGTGAGTGTGTGCCACGAGCTGGCATTAGCCTGTCCATAGACAGGCTGCCAAAGTATTCACGGGGAACCCTACAGTGGTAGGGCTCTTAACGTCACTACAAGGTTGCGAGAGGGCATTAGCTGTGAAAAACAGACGGCACGGGGGTGTTAACTCGTTCACAGGCTTTGATGGGGTTCATAAAGTGTGCGGGGCAGACTTCAAAGGGTATTTTTTGTGGTGGTGGTGAGAGGGCTATAGGAGCTGTTAACCCATTGATAGCTTCGAGGGAGTTTCACTGCTGCTTCATGTCTCCTCTATTCTCTCTCTTTTTGCATTCCACAAACTCTGACATGTTTTGTTCTCACTTCTTTCTGACATTCCGGATTCGCCTCCTCATCCGTCGACGGGGCTTGCTCCCATCTCATTATAGGCGCCCTCCTTTTTCTATTTCATATTTTCTCTTATTTTCTGGTTTTTATTCTCTCAATTACCTGTGACCGCTCGCTCTCACCCCTTTCCATCTGTCACTGCCCATGCACTTTCTTCCTTCCTTTCTCTCTTCCGTTCTATCATTTCCAAATAATTTTTTCTGTTCATATTGTCTCCCTTCCATCTTCTTATCGCCTCTCTCTTTCTCTCGTTTTCTTTCTTCGGTCATCTCGCCAGTATTCACCTATTCTCTTTCCTCCTGTTTCGTATTATCTCTCCCGTAACTCATGCTCTAATGTCACCCATGGTTACTCTTCCGGTCTCTGATTCTCTCACTTGCTTATCTCTTTGCAACCTTCTTATTCTCTTTATTTCTTCCTCTTGACAATTCTCTCATCTCATTTACGCTTTCTCTGCCCCAATCGCTGCTATCTTGTGTTTATGTAATAGCCATGTGTTATATGCTACATTACATTATGATGTAGTGATTAACACACACACCGCCACAAACCTGATGTAGGATTCAGAAGTTGTAGGGACCACCTAGCACTATCAAATATGAGACTACACGTGCCTACTACTGACCAGTAGGGTCGGTACTTGGTCTGTGATAGAAAGTAGGGACTCCAAAGACGACTTGAATTTCTTGGATAACGGACAGCGATGCCTCCCTAGAGGTGATTTGAAGGTTGTGAAGATACAGTGTAATTCGGGTGATTATCACACACTCATTAAAAATGAATTATACAAGTGTAACACTTTAATAAGCACATTCGAATAAAAGTACATCACAAATGAAGTACTACAAAAGTCTAAAGCCTGTACATTAACAGTCTAATAGATATTGAAGAGAATGGTGTGTGGGGTAGAGTCTCCCCTTCGTTGGTCCGCGGGCTGGTCTGGGTTCATTCTGCAGTCTTTTTCGTCACGCACTCCTCATTGGCTGTAATGCACACAAATGATCGTTCAGCACCATGGATAGCAGCAGTGCCTGCCTCACGTACTGAAAGTGTTTAAAATGGGAACGCATGAAGGTCCCCGGGGGTGCACAAGTTCAGGGCCATGTTTGAGCATGTCCTCCTTGCTTTTAGATGGTGGAAGAAATCACGCTAACCTCCAGGAAAATATGTGTAGGCTTGTCTAGGATGGGCCTAAAATTGGATCTTTTGGTCATGGTCTTCTTGTTGAGCTCAGGATCGAGGAGGGCTGGGACCAGCTAGTTGTATGAATTCAACACTGCACTGTAGAGTAGTTGAAGTGACTACAAAGTGTGAATTGTTGCTGCACTCCCACAGCAGAGTTGAACCACCAGCTCTTGGCGCTATGCTGGGAAGATGGTGTAGGATTGGGCCAACAGGAGAGTTGGGCCATTAAAGGATAAACAAGATTCACATTGGTGCAGGAGAGTGTAGGCATGATGCGGAGTCACCACTCTGTGGGGTTCACATTGGAACGTGTCCTGTTTGCTCTGGAGTGCCCCGTACATGTCCTCAATGGCTCGATTTGGCAGTCACAGAAGCTGTAGAACATCCTGTGGGGAGTTCTCAGAAGCTGGACCACCACGGCTGACACACTATCTCGTGCCAACACCGGGCACCCAGCCCAGAGGGCAAGTCCCTCGGAATCGCCTCCACCCGCACCCCCTCTTTCTGCCCAGTGACCAGCTATTTCTTCCACAGGACGCACTTTAGGGGGACTCTCTACCCCATTCTTTTTAGACTTCCCCCTAGCTCCAATCGGGATGGGAGGAATTCTGCCTTATGGCCACTCCCGCTCACCTAGGCCTCTCCCCTGACGCCTCTGATGCCCGCTGCCTCTCCACAGGAGGGCAGTCCCTTAATGCCGCACAGGTCTCATTCATAGCATCCATCCTGCGCATCATAGCTTCCAAAATCACTTCCATGTGCCGATGCGCGTGCGCTTTGTGCCCTTCTGCACCCTACCGGCATCTCTGCACCAGCAGAAGACCAAACAGTGCCCTACAAACTCCGCAAAAATAAACCGTGCCCTCTAAAATGCGGGTGGGCAGAAATGCAAAATGTACCACTCACCAGCCACTGAAACCTAGGATGCCCTTGTAGCCAAGAAAAAAAAAACACTACCCCATAATGCAGCACAGGGAAAACCAATCCTCCTTCAGTCTTCCCCAACCTGCAGTGCCACAAGCCAAGGCTGACCTCTCAGCCATGATCACCCTCAAGCCTAAAAAATGACCTGCTAAATCAATAACAAGTGTCAATAACAAGTGTGAGAGCGAGGAGTGAAAGGGGTCACGTCCTTCTCCCCAGAATGTAGCCAATAAACAATGTGGACGTACCCAGTACCTGAATAGATAACACTGGGGACTCACAGTGCGAAAGAACCGTTAGGTTCTTTTAAAAGACCCCTCACACACCAACCTAGTTGGTGTCATGCTTCATCATCGGGGTCCCAACCAGGCGGCCGAGTGCCGCCCGGTTGTGCTACGACGCCTGATTACAGCGGAGCTGGTGTGGTGTGAAGAGTGTGATGAAGTGTGGTGATAGATTAAGAATACCTCCGGGAATCCTTGCCTAGATTTTGAAAAAAATTGTTTAATTATGGCGGCCCGGGATATGAATAAAACAGGAGGTAGACAACCAAAAGAGTATAATTGATCTCTGTTGTCAGAAGGAATGGTCTACATGTTTCAGCCCCAGTGACAGATGTAGAGGGGGCTTTCTTCAGGACCAGGGGTGGAAGCAGTGAATAAAAAGTGAGTGGCAAGAATCAGGCCACGTGTCAGCAAATGATCACAACCCACGCGCTAAGGTGGGGAGGAATGAAACGATGGTCGCAAATTGCGGCTGAAATGTAGAAACGCTTGGTTTCAGTGATGGCAGCTGCTCGGGCCCAGGAGGGGGACCGGTAGTCCCAACACTAGTGGGAGGCGGTGTGCCCTCGGTACACCTAAATTAGGCTCCTTGGGTCCCGGAAATCAATAACAAGCCCACAATTCCCTGCCTCCTTCGGAGCCGCCTCTGTGTGCGCAAACTCAAGCCCGTGCGGCTCCCAGCATATGGTCAAATGACTCCTAGCTGAACTCCAGCCGGGGCAAAATTCAGAGAGTGCAGCAAGAGTGCCAACGATATACCTGCAATGAGAGAAACAAAGACAAACAAACAAAAAGAAGTCCTGGTACCCCGGATGGGGGACCAAGAGTGTCCTTGTGGCGAAGCGGTGAGCGGAAAAGAGACCGCTCCGCTGCTCCGCAGCCCCTTTTATGGATGGGGCCTGGCGCGAACTAGAAAGCCCACGACCTGGAAGATCTTAGACCGCTTGCGGGTCGCCGCACGCCCAAGGCCCAATACCGGACACCTTTACTGACTGGAGGCGGCGGCGGCGGCGGCATCACACGCTGCCGCCCCAACCTCCCAGGCTGGCCCTGACGCGACTGCCATAGGAGCGGCTCCCCTGATTTGGGGGCGCCTTGTCATGCTGTTTGTGGTGCCATTGCCTCAGACGATCACTCTTGGCAGGCTCAGAGACAGATGCAACAGCCATGTACCCAGGAGATGGCAATCGCTTCTTCAGTATCCGGGGCTGAGCCAGGCAGTGCTGACCTCATTGCGATGTCCTTGTAAATCGTTCTAGTGTTACTGGACCCATATATTGCCAAGTGTTCACAGTAACCCTGGGAGTCTGAGATCTGTGCGCTAACCGCTTCGGGGGATTTCGAATTCTTGCAAGACTTTACATTTCTATTTCCGTGCCATTGATACAGCACTAAAACCCCCAGAGATGTGTGTAATGCTTTTTTTTTCACATTACAGAATGCAGTCGAGAAGCTGCCTTAAATATATTCCAGTTTAGCAACAGGATAATAAGAAAGCCGTCTTTCTTTCTCCGCGGCTCTTCCATTCCCTCTACCTGATTCACATTCGTTCATGCTCCAGGGACTTGACCCTCATTCTTTCTTCCATTCCCTATCTCCGGTTTCACTCCCCTGTTCGTTCTGATTCACTCACATTTCTTCATTTCTTCGTGTTTCTTCCTTTCTGTGTGCCCTTTCTGTTGCAGTCACTCTTTCCATCACTCTTTCTTTCCCTTTCTCTCAATCTTTTTCTTTCTACCTATTTATCTCCCTCTTACACATTGTCTCTGATGCTTTATTATAAGTCCCATATACTCTGTTCTGTTCCTTCCCAATGTCTTTATCTTTCTTTCACTTTATCTACGTGCCATTTCCTCAGGACATTTTCTCTCTAAGTATCTTTTACATACATGCTTTGCCTATAAATATTTTTTTGTTTCCAGATTTATAGCCCGTCTCTTCCTTCCTTAGCTTTTCACCCTATTCTTTCTTTTTTTCTCTCTTTCAGTGTCTTCTCTCACTTTCTTTAATTCCAAATCCCTCTTGCATTCTCACCTCCTATCCATAATCCTGCCCATTATATATCACGGCAATAATTCTATATCTACCTAACGATTAGGCCTGAGAAAAATGTAAGTTACGCCAGTGTATGTTGCACAATTCCCGAGTTTCTTATTAAGCAGAATTTCACACTACACTATTTTGCGCAGTTTGTGCTTCTGTGCGACTGGTTTGCACAAGATCTAAGACATTTTCTTCTTCAGCGAGTCTCCTGACCATGTCATATGCCTTTTCTATGTAGAGTCTTTATAATGTTCATGAAATTTTGCGGAATTTCCGAAATGATGCAATTTCGGGCATCCCTACAACTTGCTACTTTGCAAGGTAGTAGGTGAATATAATATTTAATTGGGTTCTGTAGATAACACGGAGGTAAAATTTGTAATAACATATGTACCATGATGATGTACTAGATGTAACTGAAGGTCAATGTGGCCGATCTCGCTCGAGTGTTACACGTCACGCCCCTCTTGACCTCACCTGCAGGTGCCCTCCTCCCCTTGAGGAGATGCGCCATTTGTCACTGCTCCGCAGAGGAAGCCCTTGGGACACCACTTTCCCAGGTGCCCGTCAGTCAGGCAATGATGGATGAGGAGAGCCTCTGCTCCTCCCCCGTCCTGTCACGACGTACCAGGGGGAGGGGGCATGCTGGCACCCCCATGGGATTACCCTTCTTTTCCACTGCCTCCAGTGACCAGCATGGCAATGAAGCGCCCTGCAGCCCCCACTGAAGCTGTCTTTCTGAACACATTGGAACGTGTGGGCCTCTCCGAGGGGAGAGAGGGCACAGGTACCCAGGCAGAGAATGAGGGTGATTAGGCCGCGAGGACCGGGTGACTGGGAATGAGCTGCAGGCCGATTGGAAGGAAGGGAGCAGAGATCAGAGTTGACACGCGAGGGGGACGTGCTCCCACAGCAGGGAGAGGGAGAGGGTGACTGGCAGCTCTTATTAAAGAGCAGAGCTTGTCCCCGGGACCCGACCTTTCCTGACTGCGCCTCATTAAATCCAGAAGCAGAGCCATTCGTCCATGCACAAACAGCAGAGGCTCGTGCTAGGCGGGGACTTTACCTGTTTGGGCGGAGGCGTGGCTGCCGGGGCATGCGTGTGACGACACCACGGTGACGGGCAGGCTGGCGGGAAAAGTGCCAGAGCTCGGGAGGGAGGTCAGTGCGTCATGGTTGGTTGGTAGTGTCAGGGGAAATGGGTCTTCGCTGAGGGCAGCATGGGGCACGGGTGGGGTGCTCGTTGTCCGGGAGGGTGTTAGTTGCGGGTGTCCGGAGGCAGCAAGGTGAGGGATGATCATGTCGCATCCTCTAGCCCATTGGCCACGAGGGACGACGGGGTGTCTTGCAGCGGGGTCAGACCCGCCTCGTCGCCATTGTCGTTTTGTGGGCCACTAGGCCACATGCTAGCAAAGGACTACACGGACATAGTAGTATAGTACTGGAACTGGCCCAGGGCAGGTGCGCCCTGCCTCTTTTATTAACAGGATCACCTGACCGGTGACGCCTGTGATGGGTGGGTGTCCAGCAGGACGCTACAGGTGTCTAGGGGAGGACAACAGAACAGTTTAATTAAAAGAGTAGAGTGATCGCGTCAGATGAGAGGGCGGGTTCCCCGTTATGGGTGCGGAGGGAAGTGTCTGTAAGGCCTTGTGAGGTTTGAGGGCGGCATCTGGGTGGCATGTGTCAGATATTAAGGCAGTGTCGGAGCTGGGGCAGTGTCAGAGCTGAAGGGAGTGTCAGAGGTGGAAGTTAAAGCTTGTCGTCGAGGTCAGGGAATAGGAAGGATAAAGTGAGTTTTGCTGGTATCTTGTGCCCAACGAGTAAAAAAATGAAGCTCTGCAATAACCCTATCTCTTTTTTTCAGTACCAGATGGAAAATAAGCCCTTCCCCTTCCGGAAGCCTGAAGGGGGAATCATTAAATGGGGAACAGACTATGGGCCTGATTTAGATTATGGCTTATGCAGTACTCTGCCCATCTTATAAAGAGTGCCAAAAGATATAAAGCACTTGTTATAAGGCAGAAGTGACGGAATAACCCCTCCGCTACACTCTAAAGCAGGTGCTAACGCACAGCAAAGGAACGAGAAGCAGTAGCCCTATGTCACATGTACGAGAGCCGTACACATGCAATTCATGAACACATTTTTCAAATCTTAGAAGATATGTTCCAAAGATATTGAATCACTACAAAAGGGTTTGAAAACTCCCAATCATAACCTAACAAGTGACCTCACAGGCAGTTATAAAAGTTACCTGGCACTTGAGTTAAGTTAAAGGACAAAATCTAACCTCAGGATGTTAGAAGGGTCAGGACTCAATGTGAGGTGAAGCATTCTCATTAGATACCAAGGGACTTTTTTACAAGCCCCTTGTGCGGCCGGTGGGTCACTTTTAAAATGGGAAAAAGTGACGCAAGGGGCTTTTAAATAAGCCCCCAAAAAGTGGATGGAGTAAGCAGGGGTTTTCTACTGAGGCCTTTTTAGCTGTTTGGCAGGCAGCCACCAAAACAAAAATGGCCCTGCAATCCAGGTACATGTGGGCGTTTTTTTGGTTTCTAGTTCCTCGGGCTTTGTCTGGTAGTATCGAACAGGAAAAATGTGTGTCAGAACTTCCACCCTAAACAGAGGGAAAGGGTCTGTGGTACATTGACTTACAGCCGAAATGCAGGCAATTGTCATTGAAAGGTTTTGGCCCGCACAGCTCTGCTGTTGGAAACCAGGTGCTTCAGACACATTCTAAACAGAGCGGTGACACTACAAGTTTGATGGATGGGAAATCCGAAACTTTTTGGAAGCTGTTCTGCATCCACCAAACTCTAAATGAGCCACTTAATGTCTTAAAGGGCCAGGCAATAAAGAAGCAGTTTGTCTGGTTCCTTGTAGTCAAGCTCTGTGCACTTGAGGTGGCTGTAACTGTCGAATTCCACTATCTAAAATTAGATTCATACATAGATGGTTATCCAAGTCACTCACTAGAAGGAAGAGACTCGGCCCTGGTGAAATATCCATTACGCCGCTCTAATCTTATGTAATTTCAGAAATTTCATGTTATGCTTGCTACATGAAATTTCAGAAATTACACTCTAGTGCCATGTCGCATAATCATGTGCGGTTTTTGCAAAAATCTAACATGAATGCAAGGGAACAAAATGAATGGCCAGACAATGAGTGGCCGCTGTTGAAAGCGCTTGTGTTTTTTGTGCTATTTTTTGGTGAAGAATTTGTCCATGCTTCCAAAATGAATGCAAGGATCCATTTTCCGCTAAAATATAGTGCCCAATGCCAGTTTTCAATTTCACAGAATTGAGCATTTTTTTGCCTAATTTTTCACAAATTCCACACAATTTGGCAGCTGCAAATTACGTGAATTCGCACACCCAAGAAGAGACCAACTCCTTATATTTCTGCTTTTTCTTCACTGATTGCAGACTTTCGGGAAATTGCTTGCAGGACTCTAGTTTTGAGGCTGTAATTGGAGGCCCTTTTCCCCCTTGGATCTTCAGCAATGGGGTCACATGAGGAGCAAGGTTGTCCAGGTTGCCAAAAGACAAGTTCAGCAGGTGACCAAGCACTCATCCTATTGCTTTGAATCAGCAGGGATTTGCCTACTCAAGTGGCTCACACCATCTCTATTTGTGAAGGCTTCAGTGTCTGGCACTTGGATCTTCACTCAATACCAAAAGAAAAGCTCTCCTTACAGGGGTCAGAATGACCTCAAGGGAGAAAGTAGGTTGTGGAAGTGACCACCTGAATAGGCCAATGATCACCCAATAAATACATGTTGCTTGGTAAACTCAGAGGAATTCGCTTATGGAAGTAGAAGTTCAATATGCTAAATGACGACCTAAACACGATAATACATCCGCAGGCATATCTTAACAGAGAGCGACCTTGGTTCTGTGGAGGCGGTGGAGTAGTCAACTGGCTCTGCATCAGCAGACAGGGAAGCGGATCACATGGCATGCAGGAAGAATTACTTGTCTGCCTCTAGGAACAGTGGCTGGCAGAGGCATGATTGCAGCCTGAAGGGTTTCCGTTGGCGACAAGCTGCACATCTTATGGTACAAGAAGTCAGGCTGACAGTTCGGAGGAAAGAGCAAGTGGTAAGGAGGAACAGAAATGCCAGACAGATGAAAGGCAGGATGGTGGGCACTTGATTTCTCTTCTTTCACGTTCCATGCAAGTGCAGCAATATTTTCCCGTGACAGCGTGTGTGTGGTTTTGGGTTATATTAAGTCATAACCAGGATGGCCATCTTCTTAGTTTGTTCTACCAGAGCTTCTCTGTCCAAAATGGTGTCTGACCATTTATTGTGAAGTAATTTTGTCTTTCTCTAGTCTTTCTTGGGGGTAGTTATGGGGTCTTGTTCTTCAACACTGCTAAAGCTTTTTGTCTTCAATCAAGAGCTATCCATATTGGCAAGGTGTTTTTTTCTTCCCTTTGTGACTATCTCCTGCACACTCTGAAGGAGATGGGTGACACCTTTGGCATGTAATTTAAGGACAGGGTGGCAAGGTGGCAACTGAGAGGAGATGCCCATTCTTATATTCTTATTATTCTAATAGTGACTGGGGGTGAGTGTCTGAAAAGTTTCAGCGCTCCGTCCATCATCTCCTTGTGTTTGCTTTGTTCGCCCTAAGTTGACAGGATATGCCCAGACGTGGGTCCCTTGCTCACTTTGCCACTGGATTCAAGCTAGCCTGGCTGATGAAGGTTGTTACCCGAAACCGGTCCCAGGATGCTTGTTACCGGTCCAAGGAAGACCTGGCTTGGCAGTTCAGGCTGGACTGTTCCCATGAGGAACGGGTCAAGACTGTTTTTAATATGGCTGGGTCTGAACTGGGGTGTTGAAGTGAGCTAAAGAACGATGAGGGATTTAACCCGGATCGAATAGTGACTGGGGGTGAGTGTCTGAAAAGTTTCAGTGCTCCGTCCAGCTCACTGCATCCAGGCCTTGACACAGGTACTCATTCCAGTACCAACACTGTATTCAAGATCCACACCTACAGGCCAGTCTTAAATAAGGCAAATTAGTGTTCAAGGTGAATATATGAATACCCTGTCCCCCACCCAAATATCACCCACACCCTTGAGGCATGGTTGTAGAAGCATGCAGGTGGCGTAAAGCTGCAGTGGCAGAGCAGCCTATTCCAGGTGTCTCTTCTGTATCACAGTCAGAGAAGCAAACTCTTCTGGCTGCTCCATTGCTGTGCCTGCTATACAAGTCCTTAGGGTTCATCTGAACATCATGTGTACTTTCACAACCTTACAGAAAAACAATGGCAGACCAACCTGACATATAACATGTAGTTTCAGAATTACAGTATTTTCCCACCACAATTCAAGGAAATCTAATCCTAAAATCTGACATAGCTGGTGACAACATGCAGAAGCCAGCAAGTCTGTAACAAGTCATGCAATCGACACAACGATTACGTACATGAGAGATTAATTCTCACACAGTGAGGCCGTGATAATGAGTTGCATGGTGTTGGCATAGAGTACCTCCGCATATGAAATTATCATTACCATGCAGCAACACCACCCAGCACTGTGAAACTACATGTTAAACCTATCGGTAATGGGAAATAACTGTATGGATATGGAGTTCTCGGGAAGTATGCCACACAGTATTCTTATTATGAAAGGTATTAATGCACACATTTAAGAGCTGCTCTGAGCAAGGTAGTAAATGTGTGTGGTGACTTCCGAATGGGGTGGGGGTGGAGCAAGGGGGTTAGTAAGAATAGTGGAGGGAAGGGAAGATTAGTTCTGGCAGGAGGAAGAATTACATGCTCCACTCTTGTCAAAGAAAAAGGTCAGGCACAGCTGTGCTCCAGGTCCTAGTTGCTGTTGCAGCCAAAACCTAAAGCAATTTTAGTGGCTGAAGTTTCCAGTCTGTAAAATCGGGTCTGGTGTTTTGGGAAATCTAGGAAAACCAGGTGTGGAAACACCCCATCAGTAGTTATCTAGCATAGTAGAATTCCACAGTAATTCCTCTCACCGGCTCATAAACTGGGCCTAAATTAGTCAATTCTGACGGCAGTGCTATGGTGTCAGAGCAGAGTGCAGAGTCAATGTGTGTCAGAGCTGAGGTCAGTGTCAGGGAGCCATATTCAATTTTCCTCAGGACCTCTGTTGGCCACAGCCAATGTAGCCCTCTTCACATACTATTTTCCCCTTCCATGTTGAGGAGTATATAGAGAGGCTCTGATTGGATAACATCTCAGTGCATTGGAGCTCCTCCAATAAGAAGCAGAGCCCATAGTGCCTCCCTCTCTCTTTAATCAGTCCCTTTCTCAATGGCGTCCCTCTGTGCGATGATAATAGCCCATGTTCATGGACTTTGAGTACATCAGTCTTGCAGGCGAAGGGGAGGGCAGCATCAAGCTCTTTATCTCGCTAGGCTTCAAAGAATAAAACAATATTGTAAAAGGAAAAAAAGAAGAAAAGAAAAATGATCTCTTCACAATGACTCTCTCAAGTAAATGTGAGTCCAGGACTGATTACCCGGTGATGAGGGCTCCCGCGGATCATTAGAGCCGAGTGATGGGACAGGCTCCATTGCTGGAGAGGACATCGTGGCAGCCATTTACAGGAGAGTGGTGGTGGGGGCAAGTCAGATGGTAGTGGCGGCAGACCGCCCTCTTGCCCTCCTTTGTCTTCCATGTATAGGCCCTGATTTCCCAAGGACTTTGCACCATAGGCAGCGAAACTGCCTGGGCTAAACCTTTCATTAGCTAGGCATGCGTCCAGGGCTCGTGATTACCAACTGGGGTAGAGTCCGCGGCTTGGATGGCACATTCTGCTGCAACCTTGACCTCCATGTCCTGCACAGAAAAAGAAATAACCCTTGAAACTGGAAAAAACAGAGCCAGTATTAGGAAGAAAACTATATATATATATACACAACTGAGGACCTGCACACTTGGCTGTAGTAGTGTTTAGTCATGAGGTCAGATCCAGTTGGTCAGGAACACTCTCGTAATGACATATTTGCGAATTTGCACATGATATAAGAAACTGCTGTACTCCACACCCCCTGCGCACAACCTTCCTTTTATTGTTTTCAGATGGATTTTATCTAAGAAACTAGCACCTCTTGCACATTAGCACTGTAAATGAGAATTCATGCACTTTAGGGTAGTTCTAAAAGTAAGCTAGCACTTCATCACTTTTGCACTTTTTCAAGCACCTTACAACTCTAGCAGCGGATATGGGCCCACTGGGGCGATATTAACTTTTGCATTCTTTTGACTCTGGCATCTTAGGTACTGAATATATGCCTAATACAAACTTAGCATACGAACCATGACATAATAGGATGAGCAGCAGGCATGTATTATACTGCAACTGCGATTCAACTGGTTTTTAAGTGCTTTTACACATGTTCCTAAGTGAGTGGCATTTTTTTTAATTTATTGTATTTATACAGATATTTTTAGTTACCTATTTATCAAATACATGGGTATTAAGATTGTGTCCAGATTCAAAAATGTATTACTTGCAGCTATCATGTACTGTGTTTGTTGGATTCAGAACGATAGTCTGTTTTCCATATAGTTTATGCACTTGGCACTTTAAATTTGGGGGAGGCTCGTACACGCGTCATGTGATCAAGGCCTGCAAAGGCCGAAACGCGTCATGGCGGCATAACGCAAAAACAAATAAAGAAAACTTGCACCAAGAAAGTGGAGTCCGTTCCTGTTTTGGTTCCAGTATCCAGGGAACTTTGCAAAAAAAATGAGGATTTGTTTGATATATATATATATATACACACTAAGCACTTTTTGTTTTGCTAAAAACTTTGGCACTGTTTAAAGAATCTTCACAAAATTAAAATTTTCCCAAAATAGTGGCCTACTTTACCTACTTCCGCATGGAAAGTTTTGGCTGATTCGTCAAGCGGGGGCCGAGAAAAAGAAAGGGGGTCTCTCAAAACTATTTTTCCCCATGCAATTTGTAAGGGGATTTTGCAATTTTTGACACGGCTACAGGCCAAACCGCTGAATGGATTTACAACAATTTTGGCATAAAGCTAGCCTTTGGTCCAGAAGTAGCACTTTTTGTAATTTGGTGTAAATCTGTTCAGTAGTTTTGGAGTTAATAAAGAAATAAATCTTTTTATAACTAGGGACACAGATCTTTCGTGAATCCGCATGTACCCGCCGGAACCTGTGGATCCAAGTATATATTACTTCACATTAAAAAAACATACAAATTCACTGGAAAAAAACAAAAGTTACAGGGATGTTATAGTTAGTTTCACGTTTTACCAAAACAAAAATATAGAAATCCAGCAGTTATAGTTATATTTATAATTATACGTATCTGAAGAACTATAACTGGTGCCGTTAAGTAACCTTAGGCCATTCATTTTTTGTTTCTTAACACAAGTATAACTATACGTATAACTATATCTGCTGAATTTCTATGGTTTTGTGTTGGTAAAACGTGAGCCTAACAATAGCATCCCTGTAACCTTTGGCTTTTTCAGTGTATATATACATATATATGTGTGTGTGTATGTATGTATATATATATATATATATATATATATATATACACACACACACACACACACGAACACCCTCACCACTCAAGGTGAAGGACTGAGCCACTCGCTGTGAACGAATGAGCCACTCTGGATCTGCGTGTTTCACAGTCTTTAATATGGCAAGAAACAAAAACAATGCATTTCGAGGTCTTGATCACATGACCTCAAGTCCACCTCGGTGCTCTTTTAACATGTCATAACAAAGCAAAAAGACTATCAGTCAGAAAACATACATTGCAGGAAAATAAAATACCAAGTGCTTGATTTGGTTCCCACTTTCTGCAATGTAAATCGTACAGTATTTTACCATTATAAATGCGATACCAAAGGGGATGATGGACGGAGCGTTTGAGCTAATCAAACACTCACCCCCAGTCAAGTGATCTGGGTTTAATCCATCATCATTCTTTAGCTCACTCCACCACCCCAGTTCAGACATGGCCATATACAAATCAGTCTGACCCTGTGCCTCATGGGAACAGTCCAGCCCGAACTGCCAAGCCATGTCTTCCCTGGACCGGAAACAAGCATCTTGGGACCGGTTTCTGGCTATTCAGCCGCTTGAATCCAGTGGCAAAGTGAGCAAGGGACCCACGTCTGGGCATACCCTGCCAACTTAGGGCGAACAAAGCGATACCAAAGGGGATGATGGACGGAGCGTTTGAGCTAATCAAACACTCACCCCCAGTCAAGTGATCTGGGTTTAATCCATCATCATTCTTTAGCTCACTCCACCACCCCAGTTCAGACATGGCCATATACAAATCAGTCTGACCCTGTGCCTCATGGGAACAGTCCAGCCCGAACTGCCAAGCCATTATAAATGCGGCATTGTAATTAACCTTGCATGATGATTTTCATCAAAGCCAAAATTCAAAACTATACTTTGCAAAGTAAATCTCCTACTGTTTAAAATAGCCTAATAACAGCATTCACCAATTGATATTTGTAGGTCATATCCAAAAGTGACCAACTAATTCCTACATTTCTCCTCAGTGCTTCAGTTTTAACATTTATAAGGCTACAAGTAGCTTGTTATCCAAATATAAGTTGCAGCAAATTACGGCATGTTCACAAATTGTACCTTCCAATTTTGCGGCAATTACCTCTTTGGTGTATACATAATTATTCATTCATCATTATGATTGAATATATACGAACGGTGTACTTAACAACAAAATACAAAGAAATAATAAATAGGAAATAAAAGGACACAAATTAAAAAACAGATTTTTCATGTCTCTAATTAGCCAGTAGAGGAGAAATGATATCTGACGAGGGCTATCATTTTAAATCTCCTAATAAAACCCACACACGATCATATATGAGGCTACAAGAAGCCTATTTGCCAGACATATGGCTTGCTAACGCTAATCTTCCAATATTGCCCTAACTATATCTCTCGAAATATTTCACAAGTATGTGGAGGAAAGGTCCCCTTTTCAATACTTAAAGCTTCTGTGTGTTGTGCCCATACCTCCGAAGAAAAACAAACAAATATAAACATCACATGAGTTCATGATGAGGAGAAATATATTTGTATATATAATATAAAAACGTGTATTTTACACAGTGATGTTCACCACTGTGTAGTTACAGGTAGGTCAGAGTTTTTATAGGAAATGCATTTTTTGTTTTGCTCATATTTTGGCACAGTTTGACGAATTTTCACCATACTCCCCATAAAAAGTTCATCCAATTTGGCTCCTTCATGTAAAGTTTAGGGCCGATCCATGAATTGGTGGCCAAAAAACAAGGGGTGTCTCCAAAGTGTGATTTCCCATGTTACTGTCCCATGAAACTCTGCTCTTTGATACAGAAAAAATGGCTATAAGGAATTTCATCAAAATTAACAAAAAGTGGCCCTTTTGTGAATTGGTATAAATAAGTTCACCCATTTTCGAGAAATTAGTATTTAAAGAGGTACTTGGGATGAGCATGAAGGAGTTAACCCTCAGAAAATGTTAAGTGTATCTGGATGTTGGTCTTCCGGGGCACTTACCATACCTTTTTTTCCTGTTGGTCATTTCGGTACCGCAGTACAGGTGCTGGCACCGCGGTAGCAAATGATCTGATTATCTGGATGCAATATTAAAAATGTTGCACCACCATTACAACACATGAGAACTCAGTCTACGAGTCCTGGAAAATGTTTGAAAAAGCCAAATAATGAGGCAGAGTGGGCACATTTACAGCACCAGTCTCATTTGGGGGTGGGGGGGTCTCAAAGGGACTCTCCCTCATGTTAAAATTCTCCTAACGTGGGCACTCCTATGGTATCTTGGTACTGGTACTGCTACCTGTACCACACTAACAAAACAACATTTTTAAAAAATGACAAGGATTATAGACAAGACCATATGGCCAACCACCATTGTACAGGCTCTTCACAGTGGGGGTTGGCTGCTTGCAGTTGGGTGGGCGCATAGCCAACCCACTGCTACACACTGCTGAAGCCGCCAGTGGGGATTTGGGTGCCCTAGGGGGGTGCAAGGCCTGTCACAGGCCAGACCCTATGGCCAACCCCCCTCGGTTGTGCGTCCATGATGGGTTAGGTGCATATCATTTGCAATGTCATCTTCTGAGATGTCATCAGTGATGTAATTTAACAAGTCATGTGTGATGTAATGTGTGGTCATTATCAATGCATGGTGGGGTGCACGTTATTGATAGTTCATTAAACTACAACTGGTCCCAAAATGCAAAATCCACATGCATTTTTCCATAAAATTTTTAAGATTGACTACAGCAAAAACTGCTAAATGGAAATACACCAAATTTGGCAGAAAGCTAGATCTTGGTCAACAGATTGTGTTTTTTGTGTGATTTGGTGTAAATCTGTTCCATAATTTTTGAAAAATTGAGTGTTAAAAAATTGTAGATATCTGGACAGTTGGGTCCGTGAGAGTCTCAAGAGACTTTTGCAGGAGCACCAGTTGAAAAATAGAGCATTCTGATTGGCCCAGGGAAGTTTATTTCCCTTGGGCCATCTCACTCCCATGGGAGTCAGACTCTTGCAGGAGCAAATGCTCTGATTGGCTGCCAGCAACATGAGAAAAATGTTGCTGGCAGCCATTGCAGGACTCGAGAACGTAGTCACCTGTCCTGAAAATGTAAAAAAAAAAATATATAAGGGGGCAGGGTAGGGATACCCTGTCTTCTATGCCCCATGGGGTGGACCCTGAGGGACACCCCCTGGGGTCAAAATAAAACAAAAATCTATAGTTTTTGCTGTGATCCTGCGGGACTACCAGGTCCAAAATGTCTCAAAAAGAGGAGAGGGCCATATGGCCCCTCCCTGATCCATCATAGGGTCCAGGGAATGCACCCCCGGGCCAAAGGTTGCCAAGAAGGCGAGGGAGGCCATGCAGCCCCTCTCCCCGAGCCTCTAAAGGCCCCAAAGACCCCCATCACCCGGGGCCACTGAACTAATTAAAAGGGCGAGGGGAGCACAGTACCCCCTCCTTGAGCTATTATTGGCCCTGGGGCCCCATCCCCGGGGATGACTCACAAGCTATATCCCAAGGAACCCAACCCAGGATATAGCGGTTTCCCTGCCCGCACCGGTGCGTGAAGGGAAACCTGTGTTTGCTCCTGCCTGGCGGGAGCATTTTCTAATCTCCCGCCGTGCAGGAGCAAACACAAAGTCTGCTCCCAGTGGGCGGGAGCTTTAAAAATGCTCCCGCCAGCTGGGCGCAGACTTTAATCTGTTTCCTTGCCCGCACTCATGCAGACAGGGAAACAGATCAAAATATTGCTCCCGCCTGGAGGGGACAGAATAAGTTCTGTTTCCTGTAGGCAGGAGCAATACTGGCTCCCATGGCATGTGGGGAGCAGACGGAGGCTGCATAGGTCCTGGGGCTCCCCCCACAGCCCCCAACAAGTGTATGGTGGGTGCCCTGCATGGGCACCAGGGCACCCACCTCAAATAATGTGAACACTGGGGAATAGGGTCCCCGAGGCTGTAAAAGGCTCGGGCAGGGCCAACAAGGCCTTTTCCCCCTTTTTTTAAGCTGTGACCCTTGAGGATAGGGTCCCAAGGGCCTTACAAGGCTTGGGGAGGGGAGTCATGTGGCCCATCTCCACTTTAATTAAAATAAAACGGCCGTGGGGGATGGGTTCCTTAGGGTCTCAATGGCTCGGGGAGGTGGCCCGCGTGGCCGCCTTCCCCTTTATTTTAAGCTGTGGCCTTTGGGGATGGTGTCCTAATGGTCTAACAAAGCTCAGGGAGAAGGGCCACACAGCTCCCCTCCCCTTTAATTAAAACAAAGGCCTAGAGGATGGGGTCCCAGGGCTTAAAGAGGCTCGAGGAGTCGGGCCACATGGCCCCTCTACTTTTTTGTAAGTTTCAGCCCCGGGGATGGGCTCCCAGGAGCCTATAATGGCTGGGGAGGGGGGCCCTGTGGCTCCACCTCCCCTTTAAAGAGGTCCTGTGGGATGGGGACCCCAGAGCCTAATAAGGCTTGGGGAGGAGGGCCACTTGCTCTCCTCCCCTTAGAAATACATCGGGCCCTGGGAAACGGGGTCCCCAGGGCCTAATGAGGCTCAAGGAGGGGGGTTACACAGCCCCCTCCCCTTTAAAATAGATATGGCCTTGGGAAATGGGGTCTCCAGGGCCTTTCAAAGGCTCAAGGAGGTGGGCTTGCAGCCCCCCTCCTACTGGAAAAAATGTTCCTGGGGGATGGGGTCCCCAGGGCCTTTTAAAGGCTCAGAGAGGGGGGACTCTTGGCCCCTATCTCCTTTAAAAAACATAAAACCCTGTGGTCTCCAGGGCCTAATGAGGCTCATTGAGGGGGCCACTTGTCCCCCCTCCTCTTTATAAACCATAAGGCCCCGTGGGGGGTTTGCTGTATGGCCTGGCCGCAGGGCAGGCCCTGTGGCCAACCCCCGCTGCGGGCAATTGGCTTTACGCACGGGAATAAAATATTACTTTACGTTAAAAAGAACCCTAGAAATACACTGAAAAAACACAAAGGTTTATAGTTAGGAGTGAAAAAAGATCTGTTTTTGTTCTTTTTAAAAAAATTGGAAATTCACTGACAAAACTAAAGCTCAAAGTAACGTTATAGTTGGGTGAATATGTCAGGGACAACATTAATGTTTTGAACTGAAAAAACACAAACATTCAACAGTTATTATTATCAGAGCTAACTATACCTTGCACCCCTGCCAGGCACTTCTTTTGACCTCACATTTTACATCACTCATGTTCTATGACATCATTGATGACATCACTGATGACATCATCCAATCTTCGTTTTTGTACGTATTGCTCTATAAATTAGAATGGCATTTGAAAGCTGAAATTTAGTGCAACATAGCTCAGAAGAGTATGAGGCATCAATAATGCCATCACAGATACAACTCTCTTAGGTGTAAAAAGCATGGGTTATGTGCAACATTGATCCTATACCATACACTTCACAGGTATTGTAGTTCACATTAACAATCAACCACAGATATATGGGAAACCCTCATTGCATACAGTGTTCAAACTGTATACAACTGTTCAGAGAAAGCGAAGTTCCTAAAAATGCCAAACGTCTGTTCCAAAATGAATACCCTACTACGGACAGCTTCTATCTGTATCAAACCGCTGACAGTCACCAAACCTACATTGAGAAATCAAACTGATATGAGCAGAGAAGTGGATACTGTAAACAATGTTCTCTCTAAGGAGAGCGTTTACTCTGTACCACACTGTTTGCAGACAGTGAAAATCTCATGAGAAATACACTACAGAGTATTAAAAAGTATCTACTAAAAACAGTGTACGCTCTATGCAACACTTGGCAAAAAAGACCCTATTCGCCTTAACTAAGCAATGTCTAAAGGTGCTAACGATTATACTACCTGCAGTCTTCATACTGTGGTGAAAACTTTACAGATAAACTATCTTCTAAAACAAAACAAGTACATGTACATAGCTTAATACCTGGTGCACACAGTCTTCTATGTTACGTAGAAATTGTCATGCTGAGACGATTCTGTCTAATAACTCAAGGCTGCTTAAAATACTTAGTGTGTTGTATGTAGAATCTTTGTCCTCTTGCAAACTTTTTCTAAAGGCCTCAAAATGTGTGTGGAACATGCTGAACACAAGTTGTCAACTGTCACCTGCACACAGGGTTACTCTTCAGGGTAAACATTTATACCGTGTTCAATACTATACCTTTACACAGCTATTATGTATTAGGAGCACGTGCATTTTGTAAACATTTAAATCCATTAGCTGGACACAGGCTGTACCAAATTAGATAAAGAAGTACTATGGCAGTTATGCGCCACCATGTAAACTATAATCAAACTAACACACTCATTGGATGATGTCATCAGTGATGCCATCAATGATGTCATTTCAGATGTTATCAGTGATTTTATAAATTATGTCATAGAACTTGTCATGAGTGATGTAGTATGTGAGGTCATAAGCAGTGCATGGCGGGCGCGCAAGTTTTAGTTCGCTCTGCTGACTATCACTGGCGAATTTCTGTTGTTTGTTTAGTTCAAAATTTTAATGTTGTCACTGACATACTCACCTAACTATAATGTTACTTTAAACTTTGTTTTTTTCAGTGAAGATATATATTACCTACTGGCGGTCCCCAGTAGGTAGTTATAGTTATGACCAAGTTTCCATAGGAAAAGTGTTTTTGACTTGCCGTTTGACGAACCTTTATGAAATTTTACCCCAAAAATTGACGTTTACTTCAGCTGCTGTCCGGAAAGTTTCAGGGTGATCTGTGAAGTGGGCTCAAGAAAAGGGGGTCCCAAAATGCGTTTTCCTATGTTAACTCCAATAGGGATTTTGAACACGACTGCAGCCCAAACTGCTGGACAGAATTACATCAAATTTGGTAGAAAACTAGCTCTTGGTGTAGAAAGCACGCTTTTCATGATTTGGTGTAAATCCATTCAGCAATTTTAGAGATATTAACTGAAAACCAAATTTGTATATCTAGGGATGCAGATCTTCTGTGGATCCTCCTGGAATCCTCTCGGATTTGTAGATCCATGTGCCAACACCAATGCTGTGATTGCTCGGCCGCAACCTGATAGAAAAGTTGCGGCTGCCATTTTGTTTATCGTGACTCGGTTCCCAGCGGGTTAAAAAAATAATTAAAAAGTGATAGAAGGGGCCAGGGTAGAGGTACCTTGATGCAATCGGACTAATGGAGGGGTCTTTAAGGGACTCCTCAGGGGCAGGAAATTGTCCAAAAACTTTTTTTTTTCCACGCGAGGATCCGCGGATCCTCATGGATTTGGATCCAGGCCCCAATTAAAAAAGAACATGCACTCACTCACAGATCCACACATCTACTCACACACTCACTCATACATCCACTTACACACCCACACAACCACTCACATCCCACTCACACCCATACAGCCACTCACACACCTTCTCAGAGACCCACAAAACCACTCACACAACCACACAGCCACTCACACACCTACTCTCACACCCACACCCCCGCCCTGTGGCCAACCCCTGCCATGCACAGTCGAAGGCCATGCGTGGTACGGGGTTCGGTGTGTATAGGGAATAGGCCACATGGCCTGGCCACAATCCAGGCCCATGGGGTTTGGTGCTTATAGGGAGTAGGTTGCAGGGCCTGGCTGGAGTCCAAGCCCCCTGGCAAACGTTCACCACGCACAGCCAAAATCCGTGCGTGGCATAGGGTTCGGTGCTTATCGGGGGGTTGGCTGCAGGGCCTGGCTGCAGGCTAGGCCCTGAGACCAACCACCGCCAGCCACGGCCAAAGGCCGTGCGTGGTGGTTGGATTAATTTAAAGTAATTAAACTTACTTAACGTTAAAAACACCATAGAAATTCACTGAAGAAAGCAAAGGTTACAGGGATGTTATAGTTATGAAATAGAATTTTAAAAAACTGAGAAATTCACTTAAAAAGCAAAGGTTACAGAGACGTTATAGTTAGGTTCTGAATTTACTCACACAAATCGTAGAAATTCAGCAGTTATAGTTATGGTTAGCTGCAGTAACTATAACTTGTGCCCTAAGGTAACTATAACTTGCGCCATCGCCATGCAGTGCTAATTACTCCACATATTACAACACTTATGACATGTTTGATAACATCATTGATAATATCACTGCAACCTTTGCAGTAAAATTATTGAGGAGAAAACTATGCATAGCAGGGCGTGAGTTAGAGTTATTACCTTAGGGCATGAGTTATAATTACTGCAGCTAACCATAGGTATAACTGCTGAATTTCTATGGTTTTGTGCGAGTAAATTCAGAACCTAACTATAACGTCCTGTAACATATATATATATATATATATATGTGTGTGTGTGTAACATGCAATCTGTTGGTCACTAAACAGTGTTTTCCATGTCAATTGTACTGTACTGTGGTGATAAACTCAAAAGTGCCCTTTACACAGTATGTGCTTTCATTAGTACAGTTGTTCTAAATAATGTGTTAATATTATTGGGTTATATATATTTTCACTGCCATGAGAAACTAAGGATGATGTCATACGTATGAATTACTTTGCATAGTTCTCAAGAGTGGGATCTTTTAAAAACGAGTTCACATTTAACCATATTGGTGCATTTAAATAATGAAAACAACAAACCACCCAGCTGAGATTTACCAATGTTTAATTTGCATCCTCTTCATGAAAGGTAAATAAAACATAAACCCTTAGTTACAATCAGGGCTGTTTGTTAGCTGTGACTTGCAAACAACAGCTGAAAAACCCTCACTTCAACAGAGTTCAGTTCTTGACACAATAAAACAAATCTTTACACTTGTCCTACCTTCTGAATAACATAAACATGTTCTCTCCTTTTTACCACAGACAGCCAAGCAGTGCAATTTAATGCTTAACTCGTTGTTTTCAATAAACATTTTTCTGTTTTGTTCTAAGTATCTTTTATTGCATCGAAAAGAATCTTCAATATAAAAAACGCACAACAGTTAGCATGTTTATTATTATCCTTTAAAAGTGTATTTGGTTGGGTTCTGCTGACATTTACAAACTGCTCAGCCATCTTCATTGGTTTTTATTTAACCCCCAGAACCTCTGATTCCATTGTTGGCCCATAATACCTAGGTATCCATTATGTATCCCCTCCCTTTCTGTCCCTCTCTCTGTCTGTCTTTCTCACTCTCCCTCCACAAGTTGCCCAACGTGTTCTCAAAAGTGATCAAATAAATGTGTCATTAAATTAACTGGCCTACAATTTAAAGTTTTCTCCACGTGATCATGAATATTCGGAAACAGCCAGGGATTCCATGCCATTTGGTGTGCTGGAAATATGCCCGCACCGTGGGTGCCTTTGTGAAGCAGCGCCATCGCGAGCCCTGGATCTCCACAGTGAGGAGGATGACTTTAAGGCTGAAGGCCGCCTGCTTTCCCAGGTCTGCTCCACCGGAGGGCTTCTGAGAGCATGCAGAGCTGTCAGCATGTATCAGCCTGGCATGTCCTCCTGCATCTTTTCAGGTGTCAGCCGTGACCTGTTCTTCAACTGCAAGCCGACCTCAGGGAATGGAGGGCCTCACAAGAAGCCGCTGCTTCCCAGGAACAATTTAACACACTTCGGGCCAGATGTACGACCATTTTTTGCGTTTGCAAACGGGAAATCGGCCCACTTGTGACCGCAAAATAGGTCATCTCTATTTACAAACCCTACTTTGTGAGTCGGTAACCTATTACCAACTCACAAAATAGGGTTTGCGAATCGCTATTCAGAAGGGGCGTGCCAAGGACGTCGCTTCCTAATAGCGACTCGCACTTCAATCTAAGATTGTTTTGCAACCCCTTCCCCTTTGTGACTGGCATTTAAAATATTTTTAAGAGCAGGCAGTGGTCCCATGGACTACTGCCTACTCTTAAAAAATGAAACAGTAACGTTTCATTTTTCCTTTTTAAATGCATCCTGTTTTCCTTTAAGGAAAACGGGCGCATTTTAAAAAAAAACTGCTTTATTTAAAAAGCAGCAATTGGTCCTGACGCACCTCTATGGAAAACCAAAGAGGGAGATAATGATGAAGTTAATCAACTAAGTCATAATATTCAATAAACCATATAGAGAGATATCCATACATGGTTGCTCTATTAAGATGTGCCAAAAAAAGTGCTCATGTGTGAGGTGAGTGAAGAAACGGAAAATCAGACAGACAACAATAGTATCATGATTCTATACAAACAATACTGGTTACCATGATTTATTAGAAAAGGGGGTAACCCAGTGTTCTTAGGCCTGACTACAAAACAAATATGATATATCATTCAAAGTCCGCTTATCAGAATGATGCTGCTATTTATCGAATGGATCATCCAATTCAGGGGATAACCAATAGTGTGTAATTCTGGCCATGGGATAGGGGGCGTCGACGTAGAGCAACCTTTTACGGATATCTCTCTATATGGTTTATTGAATATTTTGTTTGCATAAATAGAAGAATGTATAAAGGATTCCTTTCCTCATGATATAAGTTGTTTTGTCTCTTTCCCTGGTGTATTATTGAAGAGTATTTACTCTCGCGTTTGAATGACTGTACATTAATGTCTTACTGACTTAGTTTATCAACTTCATCATTATCTCCCTCTTTGGTTTCCCATAGAGGTGTGTCAGGACCAATTGTTGTTCGTACCATATGGCTCCCAGGTCCTTTTGACGTGTTCTGGGTTACCCCATTAGTTTATAATGGTTATTTAAAAAGCAGTCACAGACACGGTGGTCTGCTGACCCCAGCAGGCCACCATCACAGGGAGTGCTAGCCATTCCTAATGGGGTCGCAAATTGCACCTGCCTCATGAATATTAATGAGGCAGGCAATTTGCGACCCCATCAGGAATCACAAACAGTGTCTAAGACACTGTTGTACATTCCTATTTGCGAGTCAAAAATTGTGAGTCGCAAAACGACGCAATTTGCGACTCGCAAATTGGTAGGGTTGTTCATCTGGCTCTAAGGATATGTTTGGCTGCAAAGCTATCCCTCACTGTGGAAGCACCAGACTCAGATTCACACTTGGTAAAACCGCAGCTGGAGAGAGGCAAGGGGGAGCAGACATTGCTGGCATCGCCCCACATGACCTTCCCACCACCACCAACCCCTCTCTGCCCACTCCCCCCACCCCGACTTGTACCGGCCCCTCGGTGCGATTTAGCAGCTGGTAAATAGGATTCTTGAATTCCCCGGAAAACTAGCGCAAAAAGCCCTGATATTTCCATGCCCAGCGGTGTCTGCTTTCATGGGAGTTTAACTCCTGAGGAGATATCTGCAGAATCTTTTATTTCCGTCCTGGTATCACTCCACGGATTCAAGCGGGAGCTGTAATGGGGGCCTTCTTTTAAGCATACTGGCTGTATCCCAGACTGAGTTGCCCCTGTATGCCACATTTTAATGCTCACAGGTTGTGTTTACCCAGCGGTTGAAGCACATTAAAAAAAGTAGGGGAACTGTGATGCTGTGCACAATGGGGGCGTGGTGGAAGGCGGGGCTAAAAAACAAAATATTCTGTAACTTATTTCGGTCTTTCCCCTTCACGTATGTACATATAAAATAACACACAGTTTAAATGTAAAATAAATGCAAGTTAAGTTTATCAGTGGGAAATGCACTATTGTGCTTAATGAAACCTCTATTAGTTAATGCACTGCAGAGGTCTGTGTCTGTAACCAGTGAGCCACGGAACTGAATCCTGATTGAAGAAGTTGGGAATAAGAGCGTAACAAAGGCCCCTGCAGCCCCTTCGGTGCAGGGGCCAGTGTTACACCCCGTTAAAAAGCACACACTTCACAGCTCTGCTGGTACCTCCTTTTCAATACCTCTCAAGAAGAATGATTTGATTTGATTTGATTTGAACATTTATATAGCACACAACTGCCCGAAGGCGTCTAGGCGCTCATACCTGCTGGATAGTAAAAAGGTTACCACACAAACTAGGGACTGACAGGTTAATTTATAAAAAGCCAGGTTTTTAGAGCTTTTCTGAAAGCCAAAATCGTAGGGCAATTCTTTATCTCACCAGGGAGCAAGTTCCAGGTTTTAACAGTCCCTAACACAAAGCTTCTTCCCCCCAAGCAGGCTCTCTTGACTCTAGGGGTTTGTAGGAGTTTGCAGTGAGCCGACCTCAGATTTCTAGTTGGTATATACCATTTCAGTTGCTTTTTCAAAAAGTCAGGACCCCGACCATGGAGAGCCTTGAAGGCTAAACATTGGGATTTGAATATGATTCTTTTATCCACCGGGAGCCAATGCAGGGTCTTTAAATTGTGCGAGACCGGCTGGAATTTCGGGATATCCAGCAGCAACCTGGCCGCTGCGTTTTGAAGCCGTTGCAGCTTTTGAAGGTGCTGCTTTTGGATCCCTACATACAACGCATTTCCATAGTCCGATTTGGACAATGCCAGTGCTGTCACCAAGATTTTTACTGACTCCGATGGAATGAAAGGGCGGAATTTTCTAATCATCTTCAGAATGAAATAGATTGAGGAAGTGAGGGAACTAATCTGATTTTTAAAGGTCAATTTATCGTCCAAGATAACGTCTACATTTTTTGCCTTATTTACCGGAGTTGGAGTGTTTCCCAGGCTGGTCGGCCACCATCTAGGTTTCCAGAAAGAAGTGTCTGAGCCAAATAAGAGGACCTCAGTCTTTCCAACGTTCAGTTTCAAAGAATTCAGACTCATCCACTGCTGTACCTGAGTCATACAAAGATTGAAACGATCTGCTGTCTCTTCCATATTGCTGGAAACTGACACCACAAGTTGGGTGTCATCACCGTACGAAATCACTGAGAAACCACATTGCCTGATGATTTTGACCAAGGGGGAGACATACAGATTGAACAACGTAGGGCTAAGGACCGAGCCCTGTGGCACCCCACAAGGGAGCAAAAACTGTTCTGAGGCGAAGGCCCCGGCTTCAACTGATTGGATTCTATCAGAAAGGAAGGAGGTCAACAGTTTAAGGGCCAATCCTCTAATGCCTAGTTCTGGGAGTCTATTGATTAAAATAGCGTGGTTCACCGTGTCGAAGGCCGCCGACAGATCTAATAATATCAGAACAGCCCTCCCCCCAGTATCTAAAATAGATCTAAGTTCTTCAGTGGCCATAATCAACGCTGTTTCTGTGCTATGCCCTTCCCGGAACCCGTAGTGCGATGGATCCAAACGGCCCTCGGAGGAGATAAAGGTTGAAAGTTGCATATTTAATGTTTTCTCCAATACTTTTGCCGGGAAGGGTAGTCTTGAGATGGGTCTATAGCTGCTAGGCTCAGCCGGGTCATGGTCCGGTTTCTTCAGCAGCGGCAAAATTTAAGCTATTTTCCATGCAGCAGGGAACGTGCCTGAGCCAATGATCCCTTTAAACATGACCCATAGTTGCTCACTGACCACTTCAGGGACCATATGCAATATTTTCGGAGTGCAGGGAACTAACGGGGCCCCGGATTTGGAGGTCTTAAAAAACCTGGATGATCTGCTCTATGGAAGGTATAGAGAAACAAGTCAACAGGCGAGAAGGGGAAAGTAACATGCCCGCTGAGGGCTTCCCAATCAATGCACTGCCATATCCACTAAGAACTTTATACACTGCCTCCACTTTGTCTCTAAAAAATTGAGCCAATAGATTGCAGAACTCATTACTGCTATCCATTCTCTGAGGCTCTGGGAGTTTAGCTAGGCTTTTCACTGTTAGAAACAATTCCTTGGTTGAATTCTTTGCCTGTTGTATTTTTTATGTAAAATATTTGCTTTTCTCTTCCAGAAGTAGTATCTTATAATCAGTCAATGATTGCTTATATTGTATTTTATCAGTTGTATCATACTTCAGTCTCCACCTTCTTTCCCTCCTTCTACAGATCTGTTTCTGATTTCTTAGTTTCTCAGAGAACCAGGGTTCCGATGGTTTATTCCGCCTATTAGAAAAAGTCTTAATGGGGGCCAAAGGATCCACCGCATTTTTAATCCAGGTAGAAAATCTGTAAGCTGTTGTATTAGGGTCTGTAGACAGGTCTGGCTGGGTTCTGGCTAGGGAAGCTTGTAAGGAAGGGGCGTCAATGATGCTCCAATCCCACCCTTTAACTACGACATCCGTATTACAAGGTTTTGAAAAGAATACATCTGCCTCACCAGAAAGCATCAAGTGATTCCATTAATGAAAGCCAATACCGGCTTCTGAGCTCCCTTTACATTTGCCGATTTTACCGGTTGTACACATTTACACCTCTTTCATTCAAGCAGGCACCCAGGCTAGAAGGCTTGTTTAGCTGTCTGCCTCGCAGCACAGGAGACTCCCTGCCTTATACTTCCATTTCAGCTCTAGAAATTAACCGTCCCGGGGCGGTTACCTTTCACAGAAAGTAGGGGAACTGTTTTCCTTAAATCAAAAAAGTATGGGCACGTCGTACCCCTCTGATCCCGCCCACTTCGACCACTGTATTTACCGTGTAGTAAGGTAACCAACTCTTCCAGTGAAGACGCCCTCAAGTATTCTAGCACACCTGCCTCGCTTTTCGGGCCTGACCATCTAGTGAAGTGTCTGTCCTTCACACTCATAGGCAATGTGAAGTACTATATCCCATTCTGAGGGTCTCACCATGTGGCACCGTGGTACCACTATGAATGATACATTTGGCTGAGTAGTGGAAGGATAAACATCCTCTCACAGATTGCACACAATGGTGTGCAAATATATATTGTACCACAAAGAAGTAGGTGTGTTTTAGTCTGTATTCTTGATGTTTTTAAACCACTTCTACTGTACGTTTTGCAAGACATTTGCATGGGTGTTGCATTGGAGGTGGGTTTGCTTACAACGGTATGTGTGTTTTGCAGGTTCTTTCTGAAAGTGATATGTTGGAGGCTGTTCCTTTAACAATCAAAGTAGTTTAAAGGAAGCTGTCCTCCCACACTAGCATTTGTTTTGCAGATTGCTTGTTTTGGTGCTGTCTTGCAAAGTGTTACTTTTGAAAGAGTTTTCAAGATGTTGCTCTTAGTGCTATGTTTTGGGTGGTCCTCAGATGTATGTGGTGACGATTCTTTTGTATTCTTTTCATGTGTTTCTGTTTTGGTAATAGATTAGCGTTCATGATTAGTGGGAAGCTTTTTTTCCCCACACAACTGTGGCGGTTTGTATTTTGTGCTGGTGGTGTGTTGAAGGTTGTGTTTTTTACAGAGATCTCTTTTGAAAAATTCTACTTAGGGAGAAGTTGTTTAGGAGGTTGTTGCTTTGGAATGAGATTGTTGTTGGGGTGTTTTATGCTGTAGTGTGTTGGTATCTGTTCCTCTTACACAGGCGAGGTAGAAGCTTTCTCTTTCTCAAGTGTTGATATTGCAGGTTTGTTTCTAATCGAGGGATTCCTCGGAGGTTGTTCCTCTCATACACCTGACATTGATTCATTGGGAGATCGGTGTGATGGTATCATCTTTCCACACTTGTGTGGGTGCAGTGGGCCTCTTGTTCTTTCCTCATCAAGACCTTAGATGAATTAAGACAATAATTAATTAATCAGTATCCTCTGTTCCCCATCTCACATGCATGTCGCTGTTCCACCCCAGCGGTTTCTAGTGATTGAGGGTTGTTTGCTCAGAGGCATGCAATTCTGAACTAATTAGCTGACGACTACTGAGCAGATCTTAGGTAATGTCTTTGAACCTAGGGGACCATGGGTCTGTCACGCACCCTTGGCCTCTCAACCCACACCTCTTTCTTTCCCATGGATAATTTTTATTGAAGACCCGAGGAGTAGCTGTTTCCTTAATTCCCCTAACTGCAGATCATTATGGGCACACTGGGGTTTAGCGGGAAAGTGAGTAGAACGACAACTTGGACTGTTAGAAGGAGTAGAAATTGTTAAGTAAAGGAAGAGGATTGCAGGCTGCTCAGGCGATAGATTGGATGACAGAGTGCAATCAAGATGGCAACTAATAACGAGGGGAGGGTTAGGTAGATCCCGGCAGATGAGGAACTACTGCTGAGATGGAGCAAGCAAAGGCATAAGATTCGTAAAGCTGCGACAGGGGGTAGTCATAGAAAAGACAGCAATAACTCAGATGTAGGAATTTTATAGCTTTTTATTTTTTATTTTATTTATCTTCAGTATTCCACAGTTCACGCAACCACTAATTATCAGCACAATGTACATTTGAACAATAAGAGATGAATGGCATCTTTACAATGAACCAGAACAATAATAAACAGAATGTAATCATTACACAATGCAACCCTTACATCCAATCTTACTGGCTAGACAATGAATGAAGAGATGGAGGAACAGAAAGCAGTAACAACATTGCTTCGAATGGGGATGTGAGGTAATAAGCAACATAAATTGCTGATGAGATATTGCCAACTTTTTAAAAATCATAGGAAGAAGGAACAGAGAGGAGTGGAAAAAACATCTAAGGCATGGGTACTCACAAACATTTTCCCAGGGGCCAAAAAGCAAGGTTTGTGGTGTGCCCGAGGGCCACACTGATGCCAGCAGGGTGGGAGTAGGACGTTGGCAGGAGGGTTGTAAGGGGGGCATAGAGGAAGGGGAAGTATGCACATGGTTTGCCCTCTAAATTAAGCACCTAGGGGCATATTTACAAGCTCTTAATGCCACCGATCGTCACTTTTATTTGACACTCTGATGGCGCAGCACCATTTTCCATATTTACAAGGTGGCACTAAACCACTTTGCGTGGCTTAATGCCACCTTGCACATATGCCCCTTTCCGCAGCAGTCTTCTGCGGCAAAGGGGCGTGCAATGGGTGTTGCTTTGGGCATTCCACCGCAACACCCATTGCTTTTTTATTCTGCCCCAGATTTACAAGGAAGTGTAAATCTGTGGCAGTGCCATAAACTAACGCCATTCAAGAGCAGGCGTTCAATAACGCACGAGGAGAAACACTTTTATTTCTCCTCGTTTTTGGTTTTTCTATGTGTGCTGCATTCATTATCACTTATAAGAGCACCTTGAAATGCATGAGTTCAGGATGTGTGCCGTACAAAACCTACTCTTGTATTTAAATTAATAAACTATGGTTTTATTCATGTATAATAACAACCCAGGCCACCCAGAGGGGTCCATATGACAACTGACTTGCCTCTTAATTCACTATTGCCATTGGTGTCCTGGTGGAGTGAGGCGTGAATGTTTCTACATTCAGTTTTGTAAGCTATCACTTTTAAAAAATACTTCTCAATTCCTTATAATTTGATGTACTAAGGTGAAACACTCCTGCATGTTAATGAAATATCATTTTTTGAATTATAAAACGACTTTATCATATTTTTACATGTTTGTTGCATGATGTCTTTAAAAATGATGGTGTCCCTTTATTTAAGTTGTGCAGGACACCTCCTTTGAATCTTTTCTTTAGTTAGCCTATAAATAAATCATTGCATGTTTATTTTGCATTTTTCAAAATGTCAGTGCTCTTAGAAGTAAACAGCAGCCCAGTGCTGCTGTTCACCAGGGGTCGCATGGAAAGGTCAGGGGGCCATACGTAAAGGTCAGGATGGCTGCATGTGGGCCCGTGCCATACTTTGAGTATCACTGATCTAAGGAGCTCAGTAATCACTTTGGAAATAGATTATGGCAGTCAAGCATGATATTGAGACCACAAACTTTTGAGAAAAAGAACAATCCCCTCTCTGCCAATCCTTGCTCACTTTCTATGTTCTAATTTAATCTTCCAATTATATTTGATATTTTTCAATTTCTTAATACTATTTCTGTAAAACATATTTAAGCTTTATTAGTCCCAATCTATAGCCTAATCCACTCTCTTCAAATCTTCTTTCTTTAGTATTTGTTAAATCCGCAAACACCCCTCTCCTTGTCCGCTCCCATTCTTTTTTCTCATTCAATACCACCATAAAGTGTTCTAATGCACTTTTTCCCTGTTCACATCTCTTTTGTGTATGCGTTTTCTGTGAGTTCTCCTACGAACACCTCTCGTACAAAAAAACCCATCTGAATCTACCATCCTCCTTTTCAGTAATTTCCTGTATTATAGTACTATCGCCCCAATCAATTTTCCAAGTTAATGATCTTCAGTTTTTCCCATTTCACTCCCAATTCCCCTTCAATTTTAACGTTCTCTTCCATTCGAGAGAGCTTTTTATACTTATACCAATCTTGTTAGTCGCCAAATCTTTGTTCTGAGGCAATCCTCTCCCATTATTACATATGCCAATTGTCATTTTGTGCAATGCCCATTATTTCTGATAATCCTTTCCTAATAAATCCTTCCTCTACCTTACCTTTGCATTTCTCTCTTTCTCTTCCTTTTGATCGTCGGTCACAAATCCAACATTCACATCTCTCTCAGAAGCCTGTTCCTAGCCCAATTTCATTTGCTAGTCCTTGCTCTCTGTCATTCCACCTCCAAAGGCTATATCTCCATCTTATTTTCTACTAAGTTCATTCACAATTCCCTTTCTATCCAAATCCTCTGTGTCACTATTCTTAATAAGTAATTGTCCATTCTTCCTTCCCACGAGCCCCTGGGCCTCCATATTCTTTCTCTCCCTCAGTCCTTTCTTAGCCAATCATATCATAGTCTTCTATCAGTCTTTATTATAGCCCACTGTCGAGGGCTATACCAGTTGTTAAAGGCCATAAACTCGATTTATAGGCCTGAGCCACAGATGAGGGCCTATAACAAGGGAGACGGCCTTTAATAACTAGTTTAGCCCGAGGAAGAAGAGCTGTAAGGCTATTAGAGCATTCCACCCACTAATGGTAGAATGTTCTAAATTAAAAAAGGAGTAACATGAAGACAAACATTGTACTGTTGGAGCTCTGGGCTTATACCAGCCATTATAAGCCCAGAGCTACTCCATTGTTTTCAATGGAGCTCCCAACATTCCAATGTTCTAATCTCTCTTACAACCTCACCTCACTTAATCCACACTTTCCCAGTCACAGACACTTCACCTCCAATTGTCTCTTGCCCGATTCTTGATACATTCATTTTTTTTTTTAAATAATCCAATCACACCAATCCCTCAGTCCCATCCCTTTTTCAGTCCTTCTTATCTCAATCTTTGTTCTGAGTCAATCAATACAACTTTTACCTCTTCAATCTCTATATTCGCATTTAAAGCTACTTTTTGTAATCCATTTAATCTCCAAATTTTGCTTCTACTAATTATCTGTCTCCCTCAATCTTCCTCTCCATGTTGTCTTCCAATACCCTTTCTTACTGAATCCTCACTCAAACTATCTCTTTCCCAATAGTCATTCAATCCACTCAAAAGTATCTACAAAAAACGGAGTTTTATTCTTCCCAGATGTCATTAGATCCTCTTAAAATCCCGTCTCTCACACAATTCCCACACTTTCCTAATTCTTATACAGCCCTCTCAAGTCCCTCTCTATCATCCCACTCTCAGTTCGCCCTGTATTTCAAATCTGATACTTTAATCTCTAACTCCCAAACCTGTCACTTTCCTAACTCGTTTATAAACATTTTTCAATCACTTATCTCTCCAAAACCCAACAACTCCATCTCTTTCACCCTCATTTCGCCTTCTTTCCAAATCTTCATTTAATCTTTATTTCCAATTATCATAGAATCCTCACACATTATTGACTCCTTCCTAAACCCATCCCTCTCCCCCTAAAGCTCTTTCCCAATCCATTCACCCTATGCAACACCATCTGTCTCCCACGACTTTCCTTTTAGTCATCTCACTATTGGTTCCACTTTATAATAAGCTGACTGAAAAATGCCCTCTCTGTCTTCTGGTACCTTCTTTTCCTAGTCCTCTATTACATTCTCCTCACAATCTTCTCAATCAATAATTTCTCCTTTTGTAATCCTATCTTTTTTGACTCTCAATTGCTGCACAATCTTTTTTTCCCTGCCATTCTTTCCCTGATCTTGGTGCTATTTTTCTATTTTCCTCTCCTTGTTCTTTGCCTTCTCCCTCACTCAATCCTTGTTGCCCCCTTAAGTCTTCTTATCCCTTCTAGTTCTATTATATACCTCACATTTACCCTTCACATCTCACTTTTCTTCTATCTTTGTTCTCCTTTTTTTCATATTGAATCTTTCGCCACCTTCTCTCTGACTTACTTTACTCTAAATTTGCTCTTTCTCTCATTTTCATTTCTAACTTAGTCCTTTTAGTCTCTTGTTCCCTCCCTCTCAATCCTTTCACTCCTCTCTGTTTACTTGCTCCATTAATCTACCATTTTTCTTAATCATGTTTCTATTGTAATTCCTTTTCCCTCTATTATTTTTGATGTGTAGCTTTTGATTTATTTTACTCAGTATCTTCTATTCAATTCTCAAATTCCTTTTACCTCTTGACGTCTGCTCAGCCACTCCATCATTCTCAAGTACCCCCCTTTAAATACCCTTTTCCCTAGCCTCATATGTCAACCCTTTTCTCCAACTTAATTCTCTTTAATCATTCTGATTAATCAGCTTGTCCCAGACTACCCTTGATTTTCATTACCAGTCAGTTAACATTTTATCTGATATCCTCTAGCCACTCTTTTCTTTCACACTTAATCACATTTTTCGTAGTCTCTATGCTCACTCCCAATTATTTCTTCTGCTTAAGTCCACCCTTTATCAATCCTGTGCTCGTGTTTCCTCTCAGTCCTTCTTGTCAGTATTCATTTTTTTCTCTGTAATTTATCATAGATATTTTTTCTCTCAATCCACGTTTCTTGTAATTTCTCCCCGTTCTCTTTATCTGCCTTTCCTCACATTTCTGCATGTTTTAGTAATTCATTGTTTCATAATTTTTCTCAGACCTTTCTCCTTTACTGTCACCTCTATCTAGGTTTGTCTCAGGTCTATGAATGCTTTTTTCTTCTGACACTCTACCCTCCCTAATCCAAAAGTTCCCTTTCTTTTATTTGCTGTTTACTGCCTTTTCTCCTAATCCTCACTGTCATTCATTTCATGTAATCCGCACTCTACCTTTTCTCATATTTTACTTTCCCTTTCCTTTCTCTCAATCCTTGTTCCTTCCTTTATTTTAATCCTTGTTGTCAGTATTTTCTTTTTTTCTAGTACTTTTTTTGTGTTTAATTCTCTTGTCTTATCTCTCAATGCCATTTTCCTTCTCTCCAATTTCTATTCCTCGTCTACTCCCTGTTCTGTTTTTCTGTCTTTTCCCGCAGTCCTCATTCTTTGCCTTTTCTCTGTTTTTGCTGTTTTTTCCTCCAAATTATAGTGCTCTTTTTCACCCAATTCTTGGTAACTGTTTCTTTTCCAATTTTAATTATGACATTTTATTAAATTTTTATTCATTCTTGTCTTTCAGAGCTCATTCTTGGTCTTTTCTCTAAGTCATTGTGCACCCCACTGATTTTTCCTAACAAACCTTTCTCCCAGTCTTCCATGAAACCGACGCCAGTTCTCCAATTTTTGCTGCTGTGCCACTGAATCCATGAATCATTATTGTCTCCACCAAATTAATTGCACATCCACTTGATTGGCGCAGCTAGTCAAACAGCTATTACCAAAGTAAACACATCAGCTGTATTTAATGCTGTAATTACCATGTGTATGCCCGGCCGGGCATGTGCGTCAGGTACTGATTGTCTGAAGTGATGGCAGGTGATGATTGATTCTACAGCTATTCCTGGGAATTCCCAAAATGATGAAGCTGGATGTTCCATCATCTTTGAAGAAGCATTTGTCCTAATATGAGTTCCGGGTAGAGAGAGCTGATTTCTCAATGCTGGTGTCTGTAGCCCTGCACGTGTGATAAATCAACGCCTTTCTTTTATGGAATCAAATTCTCTGATTCGAATCTGCATCTGGAACGTACCTGATGTTAGCTTTTGTATAAATGTTTTCTCCTAATTACTTTCTACCTCTTACATTCTCTGGGCTTTGCTTTCTACATCTCCCGCCTGTATTTCAGTGTCCCTATATATCTCTTTGTTTTGCTTCGTGAACATACTATCCTTTGTACATCATCTGTCTAATTGTCATCTTGCCCTGTTTAGTCTGTGTTTATTTTGATTAGCCCTCCCTTTCCTCTAGCCTACCTTTCCTGCCCCCTCCATATAGGTTATGGTATGTTATTCCACAACCGATATTCCTTTCCCTATCTTTTCTCATTTTTCTCTCCTTTTTTCCTACTAAGGAAATTGCATTGGGTGCTGTCCTCTTCTGCTCACAGACATGTTTGCACCATAGACTTCTCATGGGTTTACACTAGTGCCTGACCTGCCCCCTCCACCGATCATGGGCATTTACTGGACCTCCAGCTCCACCTTCATGCAGAGCCCCATCTCATGCTCGTAGAATGGCACTGATTCCTGGGCCTCTGCTCGCGCTACTAGACTTGCACAGCCTCCTGGTCCCTCCTCCTGCTTGTACGCTGTTACTGCTTCTTAGAACCACTCTCGCCTGCTCATTGATTGGGGAAGAGGGGGAGCAGCACAGACCACTGACACCAGGATTGTGTGAAAAGGCCTCTTTATTGAAACAGGTGCACATAACAAAACAACCTAGGCCTTTGCCTCACAAAACTAAAACTTCACTATACAAAATAACTCACCTGTATTAAGCTACCCCCTCCCCTAAAATCTCCCTCCCCCACAACAATCTAATACAGTAATATTGTACCCGCTCCAGATCTGTTTAACTGTAACTGTGACCTTTAAACTCCCCAACCCTTTACTACAACTATTAACCCCTAGTCAAGTAGACTTCGTACATAACCTTGAACTTCCTGTGACTTCTAGGCTTGAATTAATCTACCCGTTCCTTTCCAGCATGAATTGGCGCTGTCAACAAAAATAAACTTTGTTAAACTATGGCAACTTCTCTGCCAACCGGCATCCAGAAAAAGAGGAGGTGCCCCTTACCTTTTTCTGCCCCTCCAGGCACCGTCTGTCTAGTAGATGTTCAAAACCTTAGCCAACTCTAGCTTCAATTGCACGAGGTATAACTCCATGCCCATAAAGGACAGGTGCACGCCATCCGCTCTAAAAAATTCCGTATCTTCAAAAAGTAAATCAGTATGTGCCACCCTACCTATGCCTGACTCTCTACAAAAAGCCCTAATCTCCTTGTTAATCTTTTTGTTCACCTTATCTTTACAGCTAGGTGGTGTGCCCCTCTCCAAATCCTCCTAGGAATGAACTCAGTCCATATTATAACTACAACCTGCCCAACACCTGCTGATCTCCCATAAGTCTTCTTTCATGTCCTTCACAAATGCTATCCCTTTCCATACCACCAAATCGTTCTCTCCTAAATGTAAGATGAATACATCAGGGCACTTACCACCTACCAACAATTTGTTCAAACAAGGCAACAACTCGTTCCACAGCATCCCCCCTTTACCGTCCCAAGCGATACTATACATGCCAACATTAAACCCCAGATTTGACCCGTGAACACATGACTTGGCCTGCCGCTCAGCCCACCTTATGAATGAGTGTCCCACAATCCATATATTCAACCCGATCTTCTATGGCCCAGGAACGGAACCTGAAAGACAAAAACAAAATGACAACCTGTGCGCCACTTAGCAAGTCTCTTCTTCTGTACTAACATAAAATTGAAAACAGTTGGATGACCAATGTCACAAACTCATGATCCTTTCTCTACTCCACCCCTGCCTACCCACCTCTGTAGCCAACCTGATCCTGAAGGAATGGGTCCCGAAGTCCCGAGCGTCTAGCCCAATGCGCACTAATGTTTTGCACAAAATTGGCAACAACTGGAAAGCAAAGACTGCTTTCCCGTCCAAGTGCTGAAACACTGTCCTGCTCCCGTGGCAGACCCCACTGCACAGAGCAAAAAACAGCCCAGGATAAGCAGTTAATAAAATGCTCTTACCCTGACCCCTCTGATCCGTCTTAGACTTAGGTAGCCACTCTCGTATCCCTGCGCTACCCTCACACACATCATCCCAGAGTAGCCCTTGGCTCCCCTTACCACCCAACAGGACTCAGAAACTCGGAGCGTGCCAAAGAACATCCACGACATTAGCGTGGAAAACAAAACTGTCTCAGTATCTGAGCTGCACACGCTTGGCAACTCGACAAGCACCCTGGACAGTATGCTCAGCTTCAAAGGTTTCTTTTGCCCCCAACTGACCCCGCTCCCTCAACCACCCCTCCAGAAATCTTCTCCCCAACTCGCCGACGGAAGGCACATACCCCCACCACAGCTTCCCCATGAAGGCAATACCCGCTAGTTTCCCAGAAATAGTAACCTTGGACAGACCTTTTTATATCAATCTCATCATGAACTGCACCACGTCCTCCACCCTGGCCCACTTGTATGATGTATAGCACGCCCCCCCTGCCAAGAACCAGTCCCAAGCCTGTGAATATTGTGCTATTGTAGAAACAGCTAACGACTCCTCTACGAACTGAAGCATCCTTTTTCTCCTACTGTCCATAAGTGCTGCAGCATTCTGGTCCTGACACGGTCTACCTCCATGGCCAGTCCTCGGAATCTCTCCCACTGTGAACGAGAAAAAGCATCCGCATTGTCATTGTCCACCCCTGGCACATGTCGAGCTCTAAACACCATATCCAGCTGTAGACACTGTAACACGAAGACCCTCTGTAACTTCAACACCTGTAAGTCCCTCGCTGACTGCCTGTTGAGAACTTGCACCAATGCCATGTTGTCCACCCTAAACAGAACCTTTTTGTTCTTCAATTGGTCACCCCACAGCACTATGGCCACAAGCAAGGGGAAGAACTCCAAAAAGGCAGTACTGTGGCCGCCCTGTTTCCAAGCCAGCGGCCATTCCTCAGGGCTCTTGCCAGTATAGACAGAAACCAAAGCCACCCGACGCGTCAGAGAAAGTTGAGCGTCTCAGTCGAATTCTGCCAAGGACGCTAAGGGAATGCCATTAAAGGAATGCAGAAAAACTCTCTACATCCTCAGGTCTGCTTTCCCCCAGCTGACAATCAAACATGATGATGCAGCAAAGGGAGCCCAGAAAAAGCCAAACCCAGTCTCCTGCAAAAAGTCCTCCCCGCTCTCACCACCCTGCATGCATGGCCCAACAAAACCTGGGCTTCCCTCACTGCAACTTTCTTTTTCCCCAACATCGCGTCCTGCAACTGGTGCATGGATCGTTTCTTATCCTCAGGCAACCTGGCTTCCATTAACCGGGAATCAATTTCGATTTCGAGAAATGAGATCATAGCAGTGGGCCCCAGCATCTTCTCTAGCGCCAACGGCACCCCTGGTCCCCCATCAATTCCTGAAAACTTGACAGCACATGCTGATAGTCACCGGTAGCAGGGTTCCCCACATAAAAGAAGTCATCAAGGTAGTGTGTCACATTGGCATGGCCCATACATTTGACAAACCACCATTGCAAAAAGGTGCTGAAGCATTCAATTCAAAGAGGGCACACGATATGGAGCATCCCATGGGCAGTGCTTTATCTACATTCCATTTCCCTTCAAATTGTATCCCAACACTTGAAAGTTGATGGGGTGTACTAGCACCCAACGAAAGCCGAATTAAAGTCGCTCTTCGCTATCAGCACCCCCTGTCCTACTTTCTCCACCAGAGATAAGGCTGCGTCTACCATTGAGCACGTGACAGTATCCTGATCCTCAGTAATGAACTCATTTACTGATTGGCCCTCTGGCCAAGACAAGTGTTGAAAAAGGCCTGGTTCCTTCTTAGGAACCTCCCCAATAGGGGACACAATCAAGTCGTCCATTAGCCAATCATCAAAAGGCCCCGCCATCCTACCTTCTTGGATTTCTTTCCCCAACTTGTCCCTCACTACCTGCCTGTGCTCACTGGCTGATTTCAAATTATCTGACCAGTGTCTCACCCTTGGCCCCTGGTACTCTAGACTAAAACCCTATGTAAACCCCTGCAGCAAGAACTGGGCCTCGTCCCATCTGTCATATGCTGCAAGCCAAAAGCCTAGCCTGTCTAATTTAATGGGCGTACAAGCCCTTCCCCGCAGGTCCCTGTCCTCCCCTCCCTGACGTATAGCCACCTGCCTGTCCCTGCTGCCCCCGCTGTATCCCTGCTGCTGACCCTGCCAGGATGAGGTCTGACCCTCTCCTGCACCAAAGCAGTTGACCAAGGCGTATTTGCCTGCGCACTTGGAGCACTCATGCCGTAATTTGCAATATTCCTTCGCGCAGCTCCCTTTGTTGTAATCCAAGCAGGTGCTGAAACTGTTGGCCTGACCTCTGCCTGTTCCCCTCCCCCTCGGGTGGGGCGCCCCTGAAAGGGGTGATAGACAATAGACAAACCGCTTGCTGTGAAAATTCTTTTCCCAAAGTTAGCCAAGCCCATTGTATGCTGCCAAAGGGCCATGTCAACTTCGCCCCATTGAGCCTCTGTGTCAAATGCCATGTGGGCCCTGAACTCCTCATCATACTGTACCCAGGCATACCCCTCATAATTGATGTGTGCCTTCCCGATCACATCCATATATTTAAACACTGCGACCGACCTCTCCGGGTACTTCTCACAGTACACACTAGCATAAATAAAGAACGCTGCCGTCCAATTCTCAATAGTGACCAGGACTTTGGGTGGCCTGGATAACTCAAATTCTTCTTCCTTGGACTCTTCCTTTGACCGTAACTCACTTTACAGCAATTTCATCATCTTCACATATTCACCCTTCCATGTTTTCTCCTTAGTGGCCGTCATAAGATGCGCTCCCAAAGGCTTTGACGTCAACATATGGGGGAGTTTCTTCATTTTCAGCTCCTTACTCTCTAAATTATCTGTCTTCTTCCCTCCCCCTTCTGACTTGCTATCTTCTGTGGCGACCTTCTCCTTGTCCCCCTCTTTGCCGGACCCCTTGATGGTCAACCCCTCTTTCTCTTTGCCAGGCTCTGCTAACCCTACCTCACCGACATTACCCTGGTGTTTGACCCCTGTGCCAGTGACCCCAGTGTTCTAGCTGTGATCATGTGTTCCCATACCCATATCCATCACATTACGACGTTTGCTCAAGTGGGCCTCCCCGCTACCCTGAGATGCATTAGCCTCGACTCCCACCGATACCATTGCAGGGGTGTATGTACTATACTGTGTCTTACCTGGTGCTAAAGTCTGTGCCCTCTCTCGGGCCCGCCGTTTCGCCAATTACGGTCTCTGTCGGGTTCCACCACTTCCGCCATGAGTGTGTCGGTAACCTGCTGCCTGCAAGACACTACAGCCAGAACGATTAGTGGCACCCTCCTCCCTTCCTGTTGCTACCTACCCTCCCTCTTTACCACTTGCACCTCATCCTCATCACGCACTTATCCTTCCTCAAGACTGTCTTCATCAAAATCCTAGACGCTTATATCGGGCTGCATTGCGGCCTCCTACTGCCCTCCCAGCTTATCTGCTGACACAGACCTACTCCTTTTTAGGTTAGTACTGTTGTGGGTCGTACTCCACCCTCCTGCCTGTTGCACCACTGAGGTCGTGGCAGACCTTCCTGTTGTGGTGTTTGTGTCATCCCCGACGCCTTCCAGCTAGCCGCATGGGGAAGAGCTTTCTCTTCACCTCGGGCCGCCAAGCTGTGCGAAACTCTCCCGAGTCTGCTACCACTGGCTCCACAGCGACCTGTGAGCGACATGGTAGGCCTGGTGTGCTGGTACATTCCCACAACTGACAATCCCGTCCCGGACCTCTGCCCAGACTCTTGGTCTACCCGCACCTCCGATGGTCGGCGCAGACCTCTGCCCAGTCTATTGGCTTATCTAGGCTTCATTGGTGAGGAGACAAGGTGGGTGCCGATATGGAGCTGATTCCTCCTAGAGCTGGCTGGCCAGAACGCTTTCAGAATCATATATCCCCCGAACCTTTCAAATGCTGCAAAAAACTTCAAACATAGACTACTCAAAACCCCTCCGGAAACCCTTATCTCAGACCCCTTCTTCTCCACCAAGAGGGGTGTGACCATAAATGATCTCATCTTCTACACTAAACGACATGCTCAATGGCGGAAGGCCATTTACTCTCTTCTCAAGATCTCCACTTCCCTTAAAACTCCTCATGGTCTCAGAGTGATAGTCACGCCCTCCTCAGCATATAGAGCTGAAGCCACCATCTCACTTTACAAAAACGGAACCATACTTATCCAAGCCTCTGACCGCAATCTAATGTTGTTTGACAACTTTTTCCCCACCATCATGAAGACAGTCGCCAACTTCAGTGCCGCCCCACTTGGAGGAGCTGGCCCCTCAATGGTCCCCAAGACCGTGCAAATTCTATCTCCCGCCTCTCCACCATCAGCCACTAACCCTACATTTGTGCCGAAGGTCCCCCCTCTAGCTACCACTAATCAGAATTACAATTCCACCGCATTGCCCGTGGTGAGCGAGACGCGACAGCACACTCATCAGGAGAGTCTACATGCTCCCCCTCCCTCACTGTTAGCTGGTTCTAACTCTCCTAGCCCCACCGCTCAGAACGCTGCCCGGACTCTTCCCAGGAGCCCTTCCCCCAGCCCAACCCGCAATCCCGACATGGTCCGACAGGCTGTCAAGGGTCGCCTGTTGTCCGTCCCCTCCTCCCCTTTCCTACACATCCCTTCAAGCACGCAGTTCCATTTCCCAGAATCCCCTGCCCCGGGGCCCACTCCCTCATCACCTGCCCTACCTCTCCCTTCCCCCACACGCTATCCTCTGCCGCAAGGTCCCCGGGACCTGGCCTCACATCCCCATTCACACACTTCATTGGAAGTCCGACTTAACGAGATTGCACTCTGCCTACAACAACTTAAGGCAGATGTGCGCTCCCTATCACACTTCACTGAGGATTTGTCAGTTAATTCCAGACACAAGCCGCTCCATTATGACCAATCTCCATCTACGCTCGCTCCCAGACTACGGTTGTACCCGGCGCCCTCCCCCCCCCTATCTTAGGCGAACCGCATCCCACACCACTCACACACCCCATAGGTGTGCCTCCGCGCTGCACCCTAATGACCCCTCTCGCCCCTCCAGATGTAGAGCCTCCCTGTCGGATAGTGATATCCATTCTCTCCTACTTTCATATGATCGGGCACTTCCCTCCACCCCATCAAACTTGCATCTAATTGAATCAATCCCCACTGATCCCTTCCGGGAACCTAGGCCAAACACTAGAACCTCAAATGAGAACAACCTCACGATAGTCACCAAAACTCTACCTCCACCAACTCACACCCCCGTTAGTCTCAAATGCGCACCTTAACTGCAGATCGGCTGTTAAACACGCTGCGGATATTGCCGATCTCATCCTTTCCAGGATCTTGACCTTGTAATGTTGACGGAAACCTGGTTAAATGACTCAGCCGCTCCCATCCTGGACCTTTAAATGCCGCCCAACTTTGATATCATTAGGTTGGACAGAACGAGTGGTCAAGGGGGAGGCATCGCATGCCTACATCGTAGTGATCTAACAGTGAAAGTCATTCAGGCCAACCTCCTGCCGTCTTGTGAATACCTATGCATTGAAGTGACTGGGTGTAATAATCATGCATGCAAACTGCACGCGTTTTACCACCCCCCTCGCGACAACCTTCCCTTCACAGAACAGATCATGGACATTATTTCGGCCACCGCAGATTTCCAGGGCACGCAGATCTTACTGGGAGATTTCAACCTCCACTGGAATTATGTAAACGATGTGGTGGTTAATAGCCTTAAATCCTTCCTACTTGACCTTAACCTTATCCAAATTTGTGACAGCCCTACACATACCAAAGGAGCCACTTTAGATCTTGTCATTGGTAAGCCCAACTCTTTCCTCCTGGAGTCGATCCTCCCATGTGACTGGACAGACCACTATTGCATCACCTTCCTCGTCCTTGAATCGGTCAGAGCTAGCAGATCCCAACCTAAGAACCCAAAACTGTTGAAAAGATGTTTACGGAACATCAACTCGCAAGACCTGTCGGCGCTTTGTGATAACATATTACCCCCCCTATGAACATGTCGGATGTCCAAGACCTTACGGCCCACTATAACCTCGCAATGCTTAATGTACTTGACTCGGTGGCACCACTTCAGCTTAAAAGAGTGTCCTCTAAACTCTCCAAACCGTGGTTCAATGATAGTCTTAATGCCGAAAAAAGAACTTTAAGACTTGCAGAAAGGAAGTGGCGATCGTATCCCTCTCTTGAACATCTTTGCCACTTGAGATCCTTACGAAGCATATACAATAAACGCATCAGAGGCTCGAAGGCCACCTTCTTCAGAACTCAACTTGATCAAGCAAAAAACGTCCTAAAAAACTGTTCGAACTCATCAAGTCCCAAGCTAACAATCATCCTAACCTCTCGGCTCCGTGTCAAAGGACACTGCCGAACTGTGAAGAATTCGCTGTTTTTTTCACTGAGAAGAATACTAAGATCGAGACTGAATTACGCTCGGCCCGAGATCACCTCTCGAGCGGTCCGCTGAGCACCCTTCGCCCCTCAGAGTTGAATATCACTGACCCTATACAGCCCTTCCTCCCCAAAAACAATGCATCCTGGAGTCTGTTCCAAGCCTTGGATGAATCCACTATTCGCAAAATGCTGTTGACTTTGAAACCTTCCAATCACTACAATAACCCTCTGCCATAGAACCTTTTCCCGGAAGTGAGATCCTCCTTACTAACACTCTGGACGATGATCATCAATGCTTCACTTACGCAAGGTGCTATCCCGGATTGCCTTAAAGCAGGTCAAGTTACCCCGATCCTAAAGAAACCAAATGCTGATCCCACGGACCTTCTTAACTTTCGCCCAATCACTAACATCCCCACCTTGGCAAAACTCCTGTCATCACATCGACCATTTCCAACTCCTGGACCACTGCCAATATGGTTTCCGCCCAGGCCATAGTACAGAGTCGGCGCTAACGCACATTGTGGATGATGCGCTGAGAATATTGGATCACAATGAGTCGTGCCTATTGATCCTCCTGGACCTTTCGTCAGCATTTGATACTGTTAAACATGATCACCTAATTGACCTCCTGGAACACAGGATGGGGCTGTCTGGGCCTGTATTAAACTGGTTCTCTGCGTTCCTTCAGAACAGATCCCAAAGCTTCAAGGTGAACCAATCTGTGTCCCATCCTGAACCAGTCACCTTGGGGGTCCCCCAAGGTTCCGCACTGTCCCCCACGCTCTTTAACCTGTTCATGGAGCCTCTGACAGAAATTCTAAAATCATCCAGCATTCATTATCATATGTATGCGGACGATACTCAACTATACTTGAAGATAGCTTCCCCCCGAAGACATTCAGTCCCTCAACTCAGTCCTGATGGAAACTCAAAGCTGATTGACACGTAATCACCTGAAGCTAAATGCTCTTAAAACCGAATTCTTACTGATCTCACCCCACAACCAATCCCATGTCATGGGACAATGGTTGAATCAGCTGATTGCCCTTAACTGTAGACCACACCTCGTGGACTCTGCATCCTCTCTGGGCGTCATTCTAGACAAAAGCCTGAACAAGCAGAAGCACATCAGTTCCCTCACCAAAGGTGCGAACTTCCAACTCAGCTTACTTAGGAAACTCAAACCCTTTCTCCCTGCTCATGACCTAAAGGTGGCACTACAAGCATTAGTGATCTCACAGCTGGGCTATGGTAGCGCAACACTTTGCGGCCTGCCTAGAGTGAGGACAGCTCCTCTCAGGGCTACCCTCAATTACGCTGCTAGGCTCTTAACTGGTACAAAAAAATACCACCACATCTCTCCGGACTTGCGGGACCTGAATTGGCTTCCATATGAAGCTCGGATACAGTTAAAAATTGCATGCATGGCTCACAAAGCCATCCACTTCAAGACCCCACTGTACCTCGCGCAGAAACTGGAGCTCTCCTGTGGTTCTAGAGCCTCCAGAAGCGCCAGTACCCTTTTGCTAAAACCACAAAAATTCAAGAAAAAAAAGACATATAACTGAGCCTTCTCGGGTATGGCTCCAAGGATCTGGAACGCCCTTCCCCCCGAAGTCAGGGTGAACCCTTCCACCGTCTTCTTCAAAAAAGAAGTCAAAGGGCTCTTGATGAAGAAATTTCTGCCTTAGCCTGGCCCCTTCATCTGATTCTGGGTCCATAGCCTTGACTTTGACCCAGCCACCTGGCTCTCGACTTTGTCAGACAATTCTAGAATGTGATTTTGTTGCTGTGTTGATTCTGTTGTGTTTGCTTTTCCCTCACGAGAATATTGGTCAATCTTAGACGTTGACCTTGTCGCTTTGTTTATTCTGTTTTGTTTGCTTATACCCTTAGTGATGCATAATCTGTAAAGCGCTCTGATACCCTCGGTGGTCATGTTCGCGCTATATAAAACTTTCAAAATAAATAAATCCCAGCCCTCACTTGCGCCCTGCCCCCCTGTACCCCTCCCCCACATTACTCTCCTCCCTCCTAAATGCCCATCCTCCTACCTCACTTCTCGTCCCTCCGTGCCCCCCCCCCATTTGCCTACTCTGTCATAAACCCTCAAAAGTGGCCTTGAGTCATGCAGAACGTAATATGTACACCGTACTACGTCCTTGGTCCTCCCCATCGTCTTCGCTCCAACTCAGCTCAGCAGCTGCCACCTCAGACATGGCCCCCTTAAGGGGGGCCCGCTCCCCCATGCCCCCTTTCAAAGGGGGGGTTCACCATGCATTTCCTCCTGTGCCAACCTGCCCTCTGCCCTCCGCTCAGTGTCCTGCCATAGTGCCCTGACCCCCCTCCGGTGCCCTGTCAAGCCAGGCCCCACTGCCCCAATCTATGGGCGTCCAGTTGCCAGTATCTGCCCCCACCTTGGGCGCCTCCTCCTTCAACCCCATGTCTATGTCCTGAACCGCCCCACTCTCTAATATTAGTTCCCAATAGACCTGCCTAATATCTACTCCCTGTCCTCACCCTCCCTATCCTACCCTTGCCCTTCTACACCCACCACAAAGCCGTCTTCCCTCATCCAGCGCGTGCCCTCGCGCTCGAGAATGGCCTCCTCAGGCCACACGTGGCTCCATAACCCTCCCCTTGCCTGGGGCCACGCTAGCATACATAGCGGCCCCACCCCTTGTAACAGAGCATGATGCCCCGACTTCGTTGTCAAGGGCTCATGCCCTGCCAAGTGCCTCCTCTTTCCCCATTTGCATTGCGGCCACCAACTCCGGCTGGTCCGCACCTCCCACTACTTGCCCCACTGACTTTCCTCCAATAGGAGTAACCTTCCTCACTTTGGAGCGACCCCGTTTTTTCTAACTGCACATTCATATGATCGGGAGTCTGGCACGGTGAAGAGCAGGACATGACCACCGCTGCAACCCCCTCTGTGGCCTTTCTCATGGGGCAGCCGCCACACAGCTGCGCCCCTCCGATAGGAGATCAAGACACCCCGCGGCCTCCAGCAGCTGCATGGCCTGGGCAACCAACTCTTCGCTGGATACTGCCAGCACAGTGAGTTCGAACTTGCTAACAACACCGATATCATTCTTGAAAAGCTAACCACGCCCTGACCTAGCACACTCTACAGCAAAACTCACAAAAACTACCACTGCCTATGTACCAGCCACCATGTTACCAACAAAATGGTGGCTGTTACCTACAAAATGCCCCTCTATATACCTCTTGGGCTACAAAAGTAGCCCAAAATTCGCCTAACCCTTGAGCAGTCATCCGACTGCTCCACTTCCCCAAAATACCAGGGGGTTAGACCTCCCTGCCGTCAGCTGCCCCTTAAATCCACCATGGCGTTGCACCATATCCACCTCATATTTCTCCTAGGCTAGCGCTGGCTTACGTGATCCTCTCCCATCTCGGGTGGGCTGGGGTACACCACCAACCCGGAGCTTCACAGTGAGCGGCTCCATTCAGGTCACTGCCCCTCCCTATCCTCTTCTGTTAATCTCTCTCGCCTGTGACACTGACGGATTTGCTGAAATCTCTTGGGATAGAAACATCTGCAGAGAGCGGCTATCTGCTACATGTGAAGACTCCTCAATGCGCAACCCCATTATCTCCCCGGGAAGGTTATCTCGCCTCCGTGTGTGAGAGAGGATGCAGGCCCTGATGCTGGGGCACCACAGACAGGCGCCTTTAACGGCTGCCTTGGGACAGAACATCTATCGGGAAGTTCAGGAAGGCGTGAGTGATAGCCGCAGGAGCTGTACAGAGAGGCTGTCTCGCGAGATTTTGGCGAGTCACAGGATCCCGACCACTAAGCAGAAGGTACAGGCAGCCATAACAGAGGTTGGTTGCAGGCAAGGATTTAAGTGGGCCCGGTCTTGCCGGTGCTCAGCACCGGCAGCTCTTAGAAGCAGGCGCTGAGACGGGTCCCAGAGGGCTCTCCATTTTTGCCCTCGCACTCAAGGTGAAAAAAAAAACCTCAAGTCTGCAGCAGTACGACTGTTCAAAGCCTTTGATGTAACTTCAAAGAGACTCGTTTTAGTTCTTCCACAGTCTCATCATTTCAGAACTGAAGCATTTACAATATTGTGTACCACAAAGCCATAGTTGTTGCTTATTCATCTTATGTAACTAATAGCCATTGACAAAACCAATAGTCCTGGCTTCTTGTAGGTATAATGTTACTTGTTGTATCATATATCTGTATGCAATGACAGTAACAGCAAAATACCACTCGGGTGGCACAGATGTTTAGCTTATGTGTTTTTAAGCCACGCCCTTAATCACATCGGACACGCCCCTTTGAGAGATCCCACATTTTTTTCATCCCACTTAAAGCCCTGGTTGCAGGGAATGGGTTACTTGAGGTGAAGTAAGTTGGAACATATATTTCTCTTGTTTATTCATTTTTTTCTAAAACATGGCCATATTCTAAGTGGGTATTAGAACTTACAAAATTTACAGCTTAATAATTATATTGGTCATTTCAAAAGTATGTGCATAAGACAAGACATTCATGCTAGTTAGTAGTGTTAAGGGTGTAGTGCAAAAAAGAAAATTACATGTACTTTTTATTGGCAGTTGTGTAGCGCACAATCTGCCATTAGAGCAGAGGTCTTGTAGCTAGGCAGTTGATGGGGTATAAGGTAAATATATTAGTTGTAGTGATGGTAGGTAGCTGTCTAATATGCAGAGAAAATGTAGTAGGGTAATTTAGAAAATGAACTTAAATTTCAAGAGAGGTTTGTGCTTGGTACTTAAGGTAATGTAATTCCGATTATCAAAGTGAAACCCTAAAAGAGTTGGTAAGTGTGAAGGTTTTGTTTCCGTACTTACAAATTATAAATTTCAGGCTCTGTTAAAGAGCCTGCTGCCAGAGATGGAGTATGTATCTGCTTAACTTGCACCTCATCTCTTTCCTCTTCAGCACCGTCTTTTCATTCTCTTTTGAAGGCACTTCCTTGCATCTCTTTCACTTTACAACCCCCAGACAAACAATGCACCCTTTCACCTGTAAGCAATGTATTTTCTTTTAGTTTCGCCTTGTCAATATTTTGACACTTGTCTGCCTCCTTCACATACATTTCCACAGTATCACAATTGCAACTAGAATATGTGACCATTGCTCTGTGTGTTCAGCTGAGGGGCAATGGATTGGATGGCCATGTATTCTGAACACCTTTTTGGCCCACTGACAGGCACTGTGAAAAACTCGCACTACCTTCAGCCTCTGCTCCATAGCTCTCAAATGTGGCCTATTATAAACATCTGGAGGCGACTCAGTTAAAATTTGCACTGTACAAGAGTAATATGCTACACGGAAAAAAATACAGAAACACAACATCCTGGAAATAGCGAGTACTCTTGTGGAATGCAAGATTAGGTAAAACTTGTAAAATACAAACAGGAACTAAATTGCAGACATTGATTACCTTAGCGATTTTTACATTCATTGTTTGGAAATAGATCAGTGTTATTTGCCAGTAAAGTTAAGGATATGCATGTTGGACCTAATAGTGACCCGTTTCAATGTTTGTTTTTATTTACTATTGGGTCTGAGACCCGGCCCACTTAAGGCCCTGCGTGCACTAGTACTCAGCATCTCAAATGACGCACACCTTTCAACTTGCCCTCATTTGGATGGTGCCACCCTCCTTGAACTCAAGTTCATCCTCCAATCAAGCAAAATGCATTCCATAGAATAGTATTTCACGGTGGTGTGGATTCCGCGAAAAATAAAATATTTACGACTGTAGACATAAACGGGTAGCAAACCATTAAGGGAGTCATCACAGGACACTTCTAACTCATACTGTTTCAAGCCTTGCACTGGCTGGACAGCACAATATGCCACCACCGTAATTGCTTTTCTGAAACTGTCCTGGTTTTACTGCCACGAACAACTCTTGCTCGCTGCCTGGACCTGTTTTATATACTGTTTCAAAGAATATTTCTGTCAAGGGTTTGTGGGCTGCACAATAATGCTGGGAAGAGAGGACTGAAGAAGAAAGGAGGCAGTAGAGATAGTGAGAAACATGAAAGGCATCATTTTACCGGATGAGGGAACTGAGCTGTTGAGGTCCCGTCCAATTTACATTCTTGTGGCTGGCTACATGTCCTTCATCTTGGCTTTAGGGCTTCCACTCTTTATGCGGTTTTCACATCCTTTTGCGGACACAGTCAGCGGCAGGTGTCTACTGACGCTGCCCTTCCCAGCTGGAGGGTGTCTGCAGATTGCAACCTGCCGCTTACTTTGTTCTGAGGCTACTACATGGTGTCTGGATGCGCTTTACAAAACCCCCAAGTAAAAATAAAATCTGATTGAGAAGCGTCACTTCTGTCACTGCATCCACAAAGGTAGATTTGTCTACTCACACTGAGGACAAATTCGTCAGAGCCCATGGAAGGGTTCCCATTAATAACCTCACACTTAGTAGGAAACCTTTCAACCCACACAGAAGTTGATCTTTGGCCATCTCACTTGTCTCTCATTACACACTGACAATAGCTTCATCACTGCCCCTGAGGATAGGTCTACCTGTGTACCCAACTGAGGATTCGCCAATTTCCGTTTTCCTTATTGGCGTGGACTTTATCTATCATTCCACATTGAACACGGGTCTAGCTGTCATATACTAATCATCCTGTAACCGATACTATTGAGGAGCATGTCTGTCTATGCACACCAAGGATCCCTTTCTTTGCCAAATTAAGGAGGCGCCAATTTGTTTCAGGGATTTGCCTGCCTTGTGGGCATACAAAGTTTGTGAGGTATTTATTAATGGGGCAGTGGCAATGTTTCCCTACAGCAGCAATGGCAGGGGACACAAACCCTTTTTTAAAACCTACTAGCGGCGGCTCCTCTGCAATGGCGGAGTGGCGTCGCCCCACTGCCTGGCTCAGAGCCAGATACTGAAAAATAAAACGATGTTCTAGCATCGTTTTATTTTTTATTACCGGCTCTGAGCCAACACTGTAGGGAGGGGCGGGGCGGAGGCATGGGAGGGGGAAGAGGAGTGCTATCTGCACTCACTAAGTGGGCATATGTGTTTTTGCCGGCTGTCTCAGGCCGACCAAAACGCACATGCGCACTTAGGTTTCTCCAGCCCGGCTGCATTGAGCAGCCAGGCTGGAGAGACCCCACAGACTCCCTGACCTGAGCGAAGCATCTTTTTAGCCCGCTCAGACCAAGCCCTGTGCTCCTCTGCAGCACGGTGATTGGATGGAAGTCTGTACCAGGGGCTGCTGGGACCAGGAAGAGGAGAGGAGGCGCGACGTAACGCAGGAGGCGGCCGGCGGCTTCAGGTAAGTTCTTTTTTTAAATTAATATATTATTACTAACCCCAAGCGCGACGCAACCCCGCCCGCTTTCCCTCCACCCGCCCCACCACCCTTTGTTTGTGGCGGCCACCACTGAAACCTACTTGTCGCTAGGCCTTGTCGCTAGGCCCTCTCTATTTCAACTAAACTTTAAGTAAAAACATATGCAGAGTTGCGAGTCTTTGAACTATGTAACTTTGCACATCCACTCTAATTAGAACATGTAAAGTACAGCTGACGTGGGTTTGAGCAAATTGTTCCCTGTGAAAAATAAACTGAAAAACACATAAACAACAACAAAAATGTGAACTCAAAAATATTCACTGACAAAATATCTAAAGTATATAAAAATTTCCATACAAAAAAAATTGCTTTAACACCGACATTCAGCCAGACTCTCTTGCCTCCTATTGTAGGGATAGGTTAATCCACTATGCTTACTGCGGTCCTAATATATTTCGGGTCATGTGTTTGATAGCGACTTTAGGTGCTTATTGACATTTTTATAGGGAGTTGTTCATGTAAGGTAGTTTTCCAGTAGATTATTGAGTCTGCATTTTTGCTGTCTAGTTTTTGCAGTTTATGAATTCACATGTGACTGAAAAGATCCCTGAGACGAGCCAGTTAGCCATTCGTGCAGGGCCGGACTGAGAACACAAATCAGCCCTGGTAATTTTATCGGACCAGCCCCGGTGGAGGGGGGGTGGGACAAGTGTGACACACTGATGCTGCTTAACTAAACCTGCGCCCAGCACTGCTGCTTTTGTTACTGGGGGGCCGATATTGCAGACCTGCTGCAAAACCGGCCACCAGTAACAAAACCGGCCCCCACCCTTCCAGCCTCCTGGGGAATTGTCCGATGCCCGCTAGGCAGGTCTGGCTCTGCTTTCGTGTCTTTCTTCCCATTCCATTAGGGTGACCAGAATTTTAAAGCAAAAAACCGGGACATTTCCCAAAAATAGAAGAAGGACTACAATTTTACTTCAACACAGGGCACAGAATGACAGTGCTCCTTAGCAGAACATTACAGAAAAGGCAGTAAGAGAATAAATAAAATGCAATTTTTAAAGCCAGTTGCATGCCTGTTAATTAAATTGCTTTCGTATAACAGCTGCTAACCATCCCTGCTTTGAGAAACATAAAAAAATACCTCCCACCCTTTTCAGCCGACCCTCTCAAAAAACCGGGACATGAGCTTAATTTCCTGAAATCTGCCGGGACAGCTGCCGAAAAACCGGGACTGTCCGGGCAAATCCGGGACGCCTGGTCACCCTACTTTCCATGCTAGGGCACAGGGGAGTAGCAAAGGTCCCTGCAGACCCTGCGGCATGGGGAGGGCACCTTTCATGGGGCCCACAACCCTTCAGTGGGCCCCAGGCCAATGAATATCTGTGAGATATGGGATACTCGGTGGGTTGGGGGGGGCTCCATCACATTCCGCTGGGGTCCCACCATTTTGCCTTACGCCACTGTACATGCCACCACACACAGGGGCATATTAGCAAGGACCTGCGCTAATTATCGCAAATCGCGCTTAGCGCGATTTGCATTATCGCCGCCTATCGCTGGAGTACATCGCCGTTTTAGCGGCGTATTAGCAACGCTTTGCACAATGGCGATGTACATTCCAGCGATATACGGCGATAATCGGCATCTGCGCAGGAAAAGCTGCGATAATGGCAGTGCGCTACGGAAATCCTAGCTGATAGGGGAGAGTGGATTTAACCTGTCAATCCACCTCCCATTGTGGACATAGCTAAGTCAGGGTGTGGAGCAAGTGTTAATTTCCGGCGATAATCGCGGTTAGTGCAGCTTTTATTGTCGCTTGACCAGCGTTGTTAATAGGGCGATGTTGTGTTGGCGAGGGATTTCACTCAGGATTATGTGAGGAACGCCCACTTTGCATGTCAATAGCGATGATTATCGCTGACATGCAAAGCGGGAGGGAAACGGGCGCTATTGCCAGTAAGATGTCGCTAACAGCAGTTAGCGACATCTTGTTAATTGGGCGATAATAATATCGCCGCTTTAGCGGCAGAAAGTGCCGCTAAAGCGGCATAAATGCCCTTGCTAATATGCCCCACAGTTCGGGCGGGATGCTTAGGATTTTTTAAGCCAAAAATGGCTTTATTTTGGCCGTCTCCTGCCTAAAATTGCCTCTGCTTGAGATGCAGTCAATTGGGAGCACACATTCTCCCGATTTCTTTTTTCAAAATCTCCCTCTTTCTTGTTTTACAATGTTGGCATGTATGCGCCACTGCCAGGACTGTTCGTTTTGTGCGCCTTCACACGTCCATGTCTCTTCATTCCCCTCGCTCCCTGTTGCCCTCCTGTCTTTCCGAGCCTCTCCTTTTTCCTCGCAGTGCTATTTCGCTCTTTTTTTGCAGATTTTAAAGTCGCATTTTCGGTTCGGTATTTGTGCCCGTTTATTTACAAATAAAGCCGCAGGGAAGCTGTCCCCAGGGGCCTGCAAGGGTCGCAGGAGCTGATGTTCTCTGCTGCAATTTAGCTCACAGAATCAGCCCGAACGCGGCAATTTTCTCAGCTATTTTTCTGTCATTTTCCTGCTGGCCTAGGTCACCGATAATCTTCATTGTTTAGAAAATCGTTTTTTACCAATGTTAGTTTATACTGCGTGTTAGCTTCTGAATGTGTGCCTGGCTATGTCCCCGTGCCCATGGTAGGCATCGGTGCCTGTATATCCGTTTGCTTGCTGATTCCTGTCTTTGTGTGTGTGTGTCTGATTGATGTGTATATGTTGTGAGCAGGGCTTTAGTTGGGATGCAAAAAGTGTGGGGAGGGGGTTTCTAAGAGGGGCGGAGCCTAAGAAATTAAGGGCGTTGCTTAAACATAGAAATTACATTTTTGTGCTCTCTATAGTGTGACCGTTATTTTGGTGTACGGCTACGTAAAACAAGCTGGAATTAAATCCCTGACATGCATGACCTTAACTTTTTTACATTAATTGCTCAGAAATCTATCAGTGTTATTCGCCAGTGGTGGGGGGGCAGTGGCGGGGGGTAAAAAAAAAAAAGAAGACTTACCTGCTGGTCGCCGGTCGCCAGCTGAGGTGCCGCATCTCCTCCATCCTCGCTGTTTTCCTGGCAGCATGGAAGCACACAGGCTCCTAGGCTTCCCTAGAAAATCACGACGCTGCTGTCACCTGAATGACAGCAGCTTGGTGATTGGTCTGAGCGCCGTCGTTCAGCACTCAGATAGGCAGTGGCGGCCCCTCCATGTGGGCGGAGGAGCATCGCCCCACTGCTTTCTCGCAGTGCGAAAAGCAGAAACATAAAACGGTATTTTAAATACTATTTTATGTTTCTGGTTCTCGCACTGCGAGAAAGCAGAAGGGTTTGGTTGGGGGCGGGCGGGTGGGCGTTCCTGCTCGAGGGCAGGGGAGGAGTGGCTTGCCCACTGTTGTGGGCGCTGACTGTTTGGTCAGCCCTCTGGGGACGACCAAACCAGTCATGCACACACTGCCATTTTCTCCATGTGGGCTGCATGCAGCCTACATGGAGAAAATGGCCTCCACATAGGCGCCTGGCTGGGTGCCGTTCCGACCAATCACAACGCTGCCATTGCAGCTTTGTGATTGGCTTAGGGGAGGGAGGCTGCCTGTGGCTGCTTCCTGTTGCAGAAAAGACGACGCAGGACTGACGATGCAGGACCGCGCCGGCAAAGGTAAGTTAATTTTTATTTTAAATTAAACCTCCCAGCGCGCGCGACCCCCCACCCCACCACCCGTGAGTCATGCCGGGCACGACTGCAGATAGAGAGTGGGAGTCTGTTCATGTGCGCATGACTGTTTGGCCGGCCCAAGACGGCCGGTCAGACCATCATGCACACTTAAGAGAGTGCCCACCACTCCTCCCCCTGCTGGCTGTGATGACAGCCAAGACTGGCCTCAGCCGGAAAAATAAAATTATAATAACATTATGTTATTATCATGTTATGTTTCCTTTTTTGCACTGCTCTTAGAGCAGTGGGGCGGCTCTCTGCCTTAGCGGAGGAGCCGCTGCTGTTCGCCAGTAGAGTTAAGGAGATTAATATAAGGCCCTATAGGGACCCGTTTAAATGACCGTTTTTTTATTGCTAACAGGTCTTAGACCCAGAGGAACCGTCCCGACTTAAAGCCCTAGTTGCGAGTAACTTTGTAAAAGTGGGTGGGGGTGAGCATATGTGTTTGTGTAATGTGCATGTTGTGCAAGTATGGTTGTGGGTAGTGCGACTGAGTGTGAACCTACATATATCTGTACAGTTCTATATGTGCCGCAGTGTGTCTCACAGTATTATTTTATAATGTGTTGTCACTGTGTCACACAGGTAGTGCTTACCTGCACAATACTCTTGCTCTATGTAAAAGTTTTTTTTTTAATGTTTTTCTAGCAAGAATCTTACAAGGATTTTTGATGCTTCAGCACTTTGGATTGTTTAATAAAACATTTTGTTCCCTTTTCAGTCGTTTGCTGTTATTTGCCACCATTTAAAGGCAAATAACAACTAATGGCTGTTGGTGCCTTAAGTCTATTGCCGTACCTCACCATATGGTAGCACTTTCACTGTTTTCTGGTAGTCACTATTCGCGGTTCTGACGACAGAACTTGCATGTGGGCACACTATTATACAATGTGAGAACCTCTGTAAATGCTGCAAGCTCAGTGGTAGAAGTTGCACTTCTCTTTCTAAACTATAAACTTTCCAAGTCCAAAATCTTATGGCTTAGGTGGTGGCAGTATGTTTATGAGAGTTACAAAGGTTCTTTTGTGATACATAGTTCAACCTCTATTGAGACGATGCCCCTAAATGAATTCTAACATTTATGAGGGCACATACGATATGTTCTGGATGTGTCATGTCTATGTGGTCCCTCTTCAGCGACCAAACAGATGTGAGATTTATGACTGATTTATGACTGTCCAGGTGGATGAACCGGAAACCACCTCTCTGAAAGTGCACATCTGCATTTCCTAGGTATATAGAAACAAGACCGTTGAATGCCTAGAGACATTTTGTGGGCGTGTGTTGCCTGTGCGAAACTTGCGTCTGCTGACGTTTTCATAATCTTTGAATCCTGGATTAATTTCGCATAAAACTGAATAAACATAACTATTACACTCTTACATCAGTGTTAAATCTCTTTATTGTGTTCCAATAATGAGTGATAACTGCTTCTTTAATAATACTAACAGATTTTGGTTGGAGCAGGGTAATAAAGCTGAACCGGGAATCGACAGAAGTCTGTAAAAGAAGCAACTGCACATTGCCCTGAGCAAGCAAGCCCGTCCTCCACCAGAGAAAATGGAGAGGGGGTTCTTCCACTAAAATATTGGGGATTAATGCCATAATGTAGATTTTGCAGTGAAAGCAATTAAACTGTTAGTCAAAAAGGGCACAATGTTTTCAACCTGCTCTAAAGGGAATCTTTTGATCGGTTCTAACACTCTAGGGTTGGCCACGGCCCTCAGAAGCTTTAATCATGCATGTGCCACAAAATAATTGTGTGGCCTGTACAAAAATATGGGATGCAAAGCAAGTACGTATTTCTATCAGGAGAGAAATAGTGCATATCTGACATATTGAGAGCCATTGACAACATAGAAAGTTCACTCCAAACCCTTGATCATGAGAAATTACATTACTTATAAATGCTGAGTCAAGCAATATTGTCCATCACTCTTGCTGCACCAGGTAGTACTTCATCAGAATTTTTGTACCGGGAAATAATATATCATCATAATTAATGGTACGATATGCCACATAGCAGCTGTCAGATCACAGGGCATTTTCAAGAAACATTGCTCAAATATTCTAGGGACGTTCAAAAATATTATGCCCAAAATATCAGCCAATCCAGGGTGGTACTCTCATATGATCAGTTATTGCTCAATAAGAGAGCACGTGACGGCTCACTATTAATGCTCAAATAGACCGGGGCTGCTCAATTTTTGAGGGTGCTCCTCACTATGCCGGGGTGATATTACTCATGCAGAAGGTTACTTATTGCCCAGGGGTTGTTGAATTAACATACTCAGATTTTAGAATGTAAAATACCAACTGCATTTGCCATCAACATGTGAAGTAGCAAATGAATGTACCATTTCAACCTTCTTAAGAAAATGAAGAATTTCATTCCTCCAGAAAACTTTAGACCATTGGTCCAAGCACTGGTTCTTTTGCATATTGACCATGTACGAGCTGGTCTTCCTTGATATTCAGTCTTACCCCTCAAACTCACTCACCCTGCAGACATCTGCTTGATTGTAACAAACACCAGGAAATCAGACCATGTTACCCCGTTTCTTAAACAACTCCAGCGGCTCCGATTAGATCCAAGCATCACCTTCAAAATGACCTGCATATATCATACAAAGCCATTCAAACATGGCTTCCATCATACCCAAAAGACAAACTGCACACATTTGGAGGGCTAGGAGAAACAAGAGGGTAAGAATGACTACTTCTAGGGCTTCTGCAGCTGAAAAACACAAAAGCTGTCAGACAGTCCTTTGGCTTAGCAACCAAGCTCTGGAGCCAAATACCAGAGCACAGTAGAACCGCCCATAATTCTACTTACCTTTTGCAAAAAGCTCAAAATGCACTTCTTCAAACTCCACCTTCCATAGCTTCCCTTTGCTGTTCTAGTCCTTGTTGGGTCCTGTACTCCTGTGTATTAATGTAATGATGTTGTATGTATCTATAGTGTTCAATGTAAGGTGCCCAAGTGTACCAGTGGCTAGGGCTGCACTGTGTAAACACTCTACATAAATACGTAAATAAGTACACTTATCCAGTAGGTTACAACACTGGCATGAGCTTGGTGGTACATTTAATGCCGTTTCCACTTCACTCGCTATGTAAAGCACAACTTTCCAAGCAAATTTCACACATAGGTGATAGGCCATTATGTACATTTGACTCTAAATATTGACTTTGCATTTGTCATTGCTTAGCGGGGGTAAACTACCCTTGGATAAGGATGTTCCCATGCATCAGAATTTATTTCACCTCTGAAAATAGGATAAGTATTACTTTTTTTTAGATATAGCACTTCATACCACACGTCTGCTTTTCTAAGTGCTGTACATAACAAGTGTTACTCTTACTCAGCTTAGATATGCTAAATGTACCACTCGTGGAAGAATAAAAGATTATATCACTCTTCTCATATTCAAATTGACATCTTTGCGTATCACCACATATCCCAGCAACATTTTGTTTACTCGCTAGTGAGCTATGCTGACAGAGACAATGTGTACACGTTGGAAACTCACAGTACTTAATTTGTGCTGGTGCTTGCTGGTGGTGGGCTCCAGCACTCATTTTTGGGACTGGAGCTTATCTTTCACCATCAGATATTGACCCAGAGCAAGAAAGAGAGAGAACGGCAGAAAAGGGAGGAAGAGATAGATAGGAAAACAGTGACTGAGGGAGAAAGCCGGATGAAAAATAGCTTGCAAGAGACAGGCGTGTAGAGGGGGGGAGAGAAGAGAGAGGCATGAAGCAGAATCAAGATAAGGCAGCCTCTTTATTTGGCTACCCCTGTATTCAGCAGAACCAGTGTCAGAATCCAATGAAAAGCCTTGGAGCCCTTATTTATTGATTGATTTATTTTACGAATTAAGTCCTGACCATACACAGACCAGCACATTTTTGCAAACAAACATGGAACATCACACCACGCTCACAAGCACACTCTGCAAACAAATGATACGCAGCAACTCACAAGCACAAGTAGAAGTTGATGCCCACTGTGAAGAACTAAGAACACGGACCAGTGTATATTGCGTAGTGACAATGAAGAGGGTATGCAGTTCCTGAAGTGGAAGACAAAAAACGAGGGAGGTATCAGTATCTGACTACCAAAAGGAAGGATGGGGAATCCTTCCTTTCGGAATTAGGGCCCTCACACACCCAGCCCACTGGGTGTCATGCTTCATCATCGGGCATTCTCCTCGTCGGGTCGGCGCTGCAATACCCGACGGGCACCCTCAGTGGGGGCTCTTTGGCGGAGATCTTTTATTCCTGCCGTTTGGTGAGGTGCGTGTGAGGGTCCTATAGTGTAGAAGTGCAGTGTTGTGTACGGTTCTCAAATAGAGACAATGTGAATTAAAACAGGTCGCTGGGAGAATCAGGGCAACCAATTTAATATTCCTGTCTCCCCACCTGGTTAAAAATAGAAAAATTGGCAACTGTCTAAAGTGATGTGAAAGGCAGTTGCTCTTTGAATCATACGGTCAACATGTTTCTTGCCCTGGTAGTCCCTAATGGATCAAACGGCAATTCATCAGGACCTAATTTATGGGTTGGAAATCTACACTGAACCACTGGTAATGGGGTATGTTAACCTGGATATTACCAGTCTGGTCACATCGGTGACGTGCAGTGTCCGTGGGTGCTGTAGCCAGTCTAAAAGATGGGAAAAATGAAAAAAAGAAGAACATTCATTTACAACATGTCAGTCTTGCTAAGACCATTTAGTAGCCAAAACATGTTGTAGACACCTACTCGTATTGTCATCGCTATATGGTGTGCACGTCCCATCTAGTATAGGGCGTCAGTATAAGCATTGTGAGCACGAGGTATCACGTTCGTGATATGTTGTAAATCATGTGAGGTAACAAAGCAGCAGAAAGCCAACGTAAGAATAAAATTGAAAATTAAATTGAAAATTAAAAACCACGGTGAGGCGGCAACATCATCCCAGTAGATTGCGGATGTACACACTCACCGAAAATCAACTAAAGGCCGGCCCCATCAGATAACGGCAAAGAATGGACACGTTCATTCAACATGTGTCCTGTATGATGGGGAAATAAGGTAAGTATGAGGAAGTACGGTGGATATGCCAAGATTAATTTGAAGTATCTTAGGGTACACACCTCGTTCGTTTAAAAGCAAAAAGCGGAGAGCCACCTCTAAGGCTGGTGTTCACAAGCAATCCAATACCTGAGGGTCATTGTCCCCAGGTCCCTATAATGGCAACACAATGCTAGGAAACCAGACCGAGCGTCGCTAGATCCCGGTTGCGGGACCCCGCAATTAACTACGGCCCGCAGTTCCCATGCTGTAATAACCAAAAAGTATGAGACACTGGGAGCCTGAATCCAAGTTGTAGCTTGTTACCGATCCCCATCAAACATGGGGAACAAATCAGCAGACCCAGCGGTGTTGGCCGCTAAAGACCCCAAACCAACGTCGCGTCTTACCTTGATACTCAGGCATCAGGAAAGGGGAGGGCAGTGGTGTTAATACGCACAGCAGCTCGCGCCCACTCGGCGGAGGACCTAACCTGCAATGCCGGTTCCAGGAAGGTAACTGCCTGCCCGGTTCTGGCTGCAGATATCCTAGCGGAGGCGGCGCGCACGCCGGGGCCTCCGCGTGGTGAACAGCAGCTGGTGCGGAAATCGACTCTAATTCAGTGGAAAGAACATGGCGGCCATATTGGAAGAATATTGCCACAAAGGCGCGCCATGTTAAAGTGTTAAATGGTGGTCATCTCCATAGTGACGATTCCTTAAAAAGTATCATGACTTCATCTGGTGGAAATTTATTTTGCTAATGCGGCTCTGGCAGTCGATGACTAATAATGCCAGTGACTCAAGTCCATAAGTCAAGTGCCCCAAGGGTTGTGATCGCGGTGTAAAAAGAGGAGGTGGATTTACTACAAATGCTACAGAAAAAGTTCTATTGTCTCTGAGTCCTCTCTGCTGGCGTATAGCTGTTGCAGTGTTCGTGTACATGCCAGGCCTGCGGTCTAGTGTGTTTGAAAACGAGAGACCGTGTAGGATGGCACCCGACTGGTGCATAGCTGGGTTGTATTACAGACTTTGATGACCCCCAGATTGGTGATTATATAAAGTAACCACTGGGATGAATAACAGATTAGTGATTATTTAAAGACACCCAGGGGATGTCCTCATTGAGGCCATTTCTATCTGAGCATAAGCGATGTACCCAACGTTGTTCAATCCTGAACAACGCCTCCGGGGGGATAGATGCATGCGCCTCCAGGACCACCCACCCTAGTGTATCGCAGGTATGTTTGTTAGTTAAGAAGTGGGTATAGAGGCGTGTGGTGGTTTTATGGCATCTGATGTTACTCTTGTGCTCTGTTATGCGGATTTTGACTGGTCTGGTAGTTATACCCACATAAAAAAGGTTGCATGGACAGAATAGTAGGTAGATGCAATTAGCGGTGTTACAGTTAGTGTGTCTTGTCATCTTCCAAGTAAAGTTATTGGCAAAGGTTATCACCTTGGTGAGTTTAGTTTGAGGGCACAATGCACAGGATCCGCACAGATAATGTCCAACAACTGGAGGTAAGTCCCATAGACATCTTTGGATCGGTCCTGTTTTAGACTTGGGTCTGGTGTGTATCAATAGATCTTTCAGATTACTCGTGCGTTTGAACGCAAATCTATGGGCTGGCAACGCCAGGTCACCTGTGTTTAAAATGTCCCACGGCCCTAATTCCGAAAGGAAGGATTCCCCATCCTTCCTTTTGGTAGTCAGATACTGATACCTCCCTCGTTTTTTGTCTTCCACTTCAGGAACTGCATACCCTCTTCATTGTCATTAATATTAGGGCCTGTATGCTGGACCTTTATAGCCCCTTCTTTTGTCTCTCCTTGTTGTTCATATATTGCGTAGTGCACACCTGTATGTGCCTCACCACCCCACAGACACACAAACAGAAAGTATGAAATGAAGGCAGACCACCACACCCCCATAAACAGACCAGTGTGTGGTATGATGTGCATTCAAAGAACCACTGGCACACGGAGCCACGTTTAAACTGCACATATGAAAAAGAATCGCTCACTGTCACACAGAGATCAATTCTCACAAATGGGTCACTCGTCACCGGACAAACCCAACTCTCTCTGGTCATTTCCACCCATGAAGTCCTGACACTGTGCTTATGTCTCTGTGTGGCTCCAGTTGATTGGCGGCATTGCTATTTCTGATTATGCGTGTTTCTGTGTCTTTCCTTATCAATATTTAATGAGCACATTTTTGTACATTGTTATAGTGCAGCATATAGTTCAAGACATAAAAACAGCGCCTTATCTATTAAACATTGTAGGCGTCTACTTCCAAGTACTGTTGTTCGGATGAGAGTGATTGATGTCTGTTTAGAACTAGTTGTTATTCTGGAAAAGTATTATTAATAATGTATCGCTCTCATTTTTCCTTTATAGTGAGTGCGAGCCTTTCTGGCTTGCCTCTGGGATTGTGTGGCTTGCTTGCAGGTGTGGGCCTTTCTATGTGTGTGTCTATGTTCATAGTGTTTGCCTCTATGTGTTATGTCGGTCTCCAGAGGAACATGTAGTCCTCGAAGTGTGCTTACATGCCTGTTGCTTCCCTCTCCTTTGTCAGTTCAAGGTACTGAGTGCAGTGAACGGTGCAGGTCGCTGTGTTCATATACTGTGTGTCAATCATTGTGTAGGCAGTATGTGTTGCGAAAGACTGTCTGTGACTGTGTTAGCAAATCATTCAATGCACAGATAGCATTTGTGGAGTTCAAGGGGCACATTAGTTAAGATTGGACCTGGATCTAGGAAGTTTCTGAGGTGGCCTTACTGAGTTGGGCTTGAAATAGTGGGGCTATGCAGTGGATAGGCGGAATATCCTTTGGAAACCTCCTCTGGCATGGCATCCATGGACTTGTGTTAAATCAAGGGGGAGGGAGAAAGAAGGAACTGTGATCCATTCAGCTTCCTTATTCGTAAATTAGATATCAAAATGAGAATGGATCACTTGACCTGAGTAACCAGGGTTTTATGAAATTCGTGCAGTGTACCGATAAAAAACCCTCATTCACGTACAAAAGTCGGAAAAGCGGTATATCTTGATTATCCGCCCTGCTCTTAAAAACGTGACAGCATCATCATAGGGTTAGTTTTTGTATGCTTCCTCCATCCGGAGGAAAATCACTGGTTATTGCAGTAGTGATCAAAGAAAGGTGAAAGTGTTGTTAGTGAAGTGAATCTCAAAATGTTAAAAACTCGTAGACCCCGATTTGTAAAATGTAATCAATCTGGGTTCGAGATATATTAAAATCTGTGTCGTGCGTGGGAAGACTAGTTAGTGGTCTAACGCACTGTGAGTGTCCATAAAAAGGTCGACATGATTGCCCTTGTGGGTCAAGTGGGCTTTCTTCAAGACCTAAAAAAAGGAAAAGTGGTGGAGACCTTATTTTGTATGGGTCTCTATGTATCAGGGTGTATTGACCCGATTCTCATGCGGTCAAGTAGTACCTTGAGTCTTAAATTGTGGATTTCAACGGGCAACCAGGGAGCTTGTTACCTGCTGCTGTGCAGTGTAGTACGACTTGTGCTGACACTTCCTCATCCAGGCAACCAGAGGAAGTGTCAGCACAAGAAAGCCCACTTGACCCACAAGGGCAATCACTGGGGCTGAAACATGTCGACCTTTTTATGGACACTCACAGTGCGTTAGACCACTAACTAGTCTTCCCACGCACGACACAGATTTTAATATATCTCGAACCCAGATTGATTACATTTTACAAATCGGGGTCTACGAGTTTTTAACATTTTGAGAGTCACTTCACTAAAAACACTTTCACCTTTCTTTGATCACTACTGCAATAACCAGTGATTTTCCTCCGCTAAAATCACTACTGCAATAACCAGTGATTTTCCTCCGGATGGAGGAAGCATACAAAAACTAACCCTATGATGATGCTGTCACGTTTTTAAGAGCAGGGCGGAAAATCAAGATATACCGCTTTTCCGACTTTTGTACGTGAATGAGGGTTTTTTATCGGTACACTGCACGAATTTCATAAAACCCTGGTTACTCAGGTCAAGTGATCCATTCTCATTTTGATATCTAATCCATGGACTTGTGTCATGAAGGCGTGGCTACTACTTGTTGATACTGGTTGATAGAGGTGTAGGTAGGCCATCTATTGACTGACGACAGACTAAGAAATGTTTTCCACTGGGTGATGAAAGCATAGCATCCATTGGCTGATGGCAAAGGACTGCAGGGAATCCATTGGTTGGAGGCACAGGACAGTAGCATATATCTTTCTCGATGGTACAGGAAGGTGATGGGCAAGACTGGCTTCCTAAAGCAAGATTTGCATTTCTTTCTTTGTGGTTTATTGCCTAGTGGGGATGGTGAATGTTTATAGGTGGATGTATTATGTTTTTTAAAAGTTGACTCAAGTATTACTTGTTTCACTGCTTTTCAGTGATAGGTAGATGGTTATGATTATGTTGCTTATATATAAATGTTGTTTACATATTGTTTATAAATTATATTTGTATGCATGTGTAATATACATTGTTAAGTTGATTCCTCAGCCATAACTTCTGGGTTGCTTCTGATGATAAATTGACATCTTTGCACTCTGTCCAGACTGCTTAGACCTGATTTCTAGTCACTGTATCGAGGTCGGCAATATCAACCTACAAAAATATTATATCCACTACATAGGCATATCACTACATCGTTGGGCCTTTTCCAGCCTTTATCGAACCCATGACGGAGGGCGGCCATGGCTTATCATCTGGCCTGCTCATATCACCCAAGGCTGGGCTCCACCGATAATTTGGTGAACCGGCCTTCCATTCCCAGGTTTCACACAGGCCTTCTACGTCAACGCCAGGGAGAACCCGGCCCATATTCCTCCTGGCAGCGGCACCAAGAAGCAGACCAGGGGTGTAACGCATGCCCCTGCAGCCCTTGTGGTGCAGGTGGCTCCACCCTTTAGCAGCCCAAGCCCTTCGTAGGGGCCCCGTTCCGCCAAAGGCCAATAAATATCTGTGAGAAATGGGAGACTCAGGGGCCCCCCCTTCACATTCTGCGGGGGGGGGGGCATCATTTTACCTTATGCCAGTAAAGCAGACTTATCTTCTCAGTCAAGACAGATTTCCCAAAGTTTGAAAATATGCCTGCTTGCAAGACCAAAAAAGCCAATTATCCACTTCAGGTTTGACACACTACTGAAAACTAACACCTGCCAGCCACCCCTTTACATGTGAACTCACAGCAGACACTCTGGAAGGATGTGAGCTTGACATCTGTTAACGAGATTTCCCAATTTAGGATTAAGATGGGGAAATGTCAAACGAAGTTCACAGCAAGCACGAAAACCTCAGCTGCCCAAACTTAATGTTGTCACTAAGGGGGCGCGAAACTATAAATTGCTGCCTTTGCGCTGCTGCTTTTAGCCCTTGAAAACTGCTTTGCAACCATCCTGATTTACCCTATAAGACAACACTCTTTGAAATTTGGTAAAGTATGACATTACCATTGGGCATTTTTCTTGAATGGTTGTGTGGCACCTTAACAACCACAGAAATAAGGCAATTTTGTACCAAACGTTGGTTAGAAAAAAACATACTATGAACCTTTTTCCAGGGTATGTCTTTGCCCGTCTTAGGACGCTGAAAGGGTCAAAGGATCTGTGATGTCATTTACACTTTAGCTGCAATTTTGGAGAAATTAGGACGTTACCTATAGTCAAGGCAATGAAATTATATAGCTATGGTGGTGGAATTCATGTGACAGGGAATACATTAATTACTGGGCAAATTATGCAATATAATGCACCACATTGTGTGGCAATATTGTTTTGGTGTTTTGGCTGTTTAACACGTATTAATGCTGTATAGGAAGAGTTTTATTTCATTAGCACCAATTTATCACCCGAATCGAGCAATCAGCAGCTGAAAAGCTGACTAGTTAACCTTTGCAAAGGTTCTTCTGCTGCACAACGCCACAGATTCTGGTTTTTTTGTAACCTTTGATCCGTTTGACCTAGAAACATTTTTTATTGAAATATTAAAATGGTGACGAAAATGGTGGGTTACAACGCACATATGGTAAATCAACATGTATGCGAAGAATGCTGCAGAATTGCATATTGCCAGTGTTCATGATGCAGCCATGTTTGTTATTCTGCTTTAACCCATGCCGGACAGACCTTTGATTCCACCGGGCATTTCCCCAGTGGTTTGTAGCCCTTGGAGGTGGTTTTGAAAGCCCGGGGCCGTTCATGGTGACTCTGCTACTGTCCCCAGCTCCCTGAAGCAGATTACAGCAGGCATGGGGAGGCTTGAAGAGAGGAAAGGAGAGGGAAGGTAGAAAGAAAGTGATCAGAAAGCGAAAAGAGAGACGAGAGAAGGAGAGAGAGAGGGAACCGTTGGATGGAAAGAGAGAGCACGAGGAGACCAAGGGAGCGGGGGCTGGTTTGAACTTTTCTGGCAGAGCTGCTTTTGGTTCCCCAATCCAGCCCTGCCCCTGCTTGACTTTGAAAACGCTATGTTACAAGTTGAGAGAGAGAGATGACTGCTTAGCTCCTCCCCTATTAATCCCTTCCTGAGAAGCAGCCTATGAAAATCACGATTTACTGTGGCTAATAACTGGGGATACTCATGAGACAACTTTATCAGCGGCAAATGAGGAAAGTATAATTTTCATATGTAGTCTCCATTACAGTGTTATGTTTTTAAAATACAAGGTAATAGCCTACTTACATGTGGGATTTGGATACGACCCAGGCCTATTAAAATCTCGTGTCAGGAAGCCTGTGCATTTTTCAAATCAGCTCTCCAGGCTTCCCCAACATAATTTTTTTTATGCAGCAAGCATTTTCCTCCTGTTTATAGCGTGTTCACGGCACCTGCTCACACACCACAGGAACAATCCCCATATTTAAAACATTTGTTAACTGACTCCTGTACAGGAAATCAAGGCTAACACCAAACGTAAAATATCTCCCGGCAATACATTGATTTCTAATGTAAGCATAAGCAATGCACTCTACATTGTTTTGTGAGTTGATAAATGTTTTCCTTATCAAACTTAATAGGCTTCTTTATCAAAATGAGTTGGAATGAAGGTAAACGTGTTTTGTACTCATGTTTGGAGTTTAATATTGTATTTGTGTGGACTTCATCTTGACCAATTACAAATCTAATGCTTCACAGGATTGGTGTGCTTGCTAAAGGCAAGATTAAGGGTTAAACGTGGGTCACTTCTGGGGCAAGACAAAATACTGACTGCTCCCCAGTATGCCCCCAGCATCTTCTGTGCACAGCTTGGAGCGTCTTGTGAGCCTACAAAGCTCTAGGCAACCGAAACATTATTAGGTTGAGTTTATCTACTGAGAGCTCTACCTTGGGAAGAGGTTTGTTGCTTGAGAGTGGGCTTCAGGGATCTTTGAACTCGGATGTGGTTGACAGTTGAACCAAGATCTGCGCCGCGTGGACATACCACTAACCGACAATGAGGCAACTGGCTCCTACTGCATCTGCCAGTCACAGTGCCTCAAAAGTGGCCCCTTAGTGCTGGAAACTGCTTTGTTCGACTCCATTTTGGGATGTCACATATTCCTCCTTTCTTATCTCTTCCTGGGTGTCCAGCTCCTCAGTACAAGCTTGATGGGCTTCCATGCACTAGAGTACAATTCAAGCAGGGCATTGCGTCAGGTACTAAGGCAAAGAGTTCCACATTGTCCCACATCATGCGGTGCATTTCACCACAAGTGTTCCTTCTCCTCCATAAATATCTGTTTGTGAAGAAGCAACATAGTTCCAAGATGGGGCAACTTGGAGTCACACAGGCTCTGTATTTGGCATTGAACCAATAGGGTAGGCAACCCCTTGTGCCTCCCTAAGCCCCAAGCAACCTCCCATTTCGAATAGAGCTGTTGCAAACAGTGCATGGAGTCGAAAACAGAGAATGAAAAGTGCTGGTTACTCCTGTTCTGCCACTGTTGCAATGACCCCTGACACCAGGGGTAAGAAAAGGTAAAGCAGGGATAGCTAATACCACCCACCCTACACTTAATTGATGTCCATTGAAGAAAGGGCTGACAACAATAGGAAGCAAGATGCCTTCTGGAAGGAAGTGACGTGTAACAGGACATCCATTTTACAATGAAGCAGGATGCGGGTAAAACAGGCACTGTTGCTTACTGTCTGCTGCCTGGTGATCATCACATCCTTCCGGGATGGGCATTAGAAAGGACTTCTGAACTTTTCACCCACAAATCGTTGCTTTCAGGTATATTAGTCTAATTAGTTAAATAGAAGCAAAGCAAGACAACAACCAGAATGCATTAGGCGATCACATGAAAGTTCAGGTTTGGAAACATTTTCTGTAATGGCTTGCAAGAAGATGGTCACCCTTTATGATGCAGACCGCGCAGTGCTGTCTACCAATAACTCAGCTTTATTAGTTAAATCCTAAGCGAGGGCACTATTCCTTTTTCCTTCATCCTTTCAGTGTCAAAGCTTCATTTGCATGAATGTGAACAGCTTGTGCCAGCAACAGCATCCCGCTTGAGAAGTCTCTACCCACGCACGGGTTGGCAAGATGTCTGCGGTGGTACATCATGCCCTTAGAACAGGTGATGAATCTGCGTGGTGATGGGGTGATGCTACCCCGTCACCTTTGGCGGCGGGATCCAGGCAGAGAAATAAGACAAGTTCATAAATACAAGTCAAGAAACATCTCTGTTCACTATATCTTAAGAAATAAGACAAACTGGTGCCAACAGCACAGTTAAGGAATATCGCTTATCCTGACAAACAACGAGTTTTCAATGTAACAGCTGAATTCCTGAGGGACTGAAAAGAATTAACTGAGGAATTGAAAAGATGAAGGGACCGATTCAAAAAAATAGTTGTACTTCTGCACTCGTAGATCTATACCTATACATGAGTGTCAATGCATAGATTTTTTTTAACTCTCAAACACTCCCATTAGTGTCACAGGAAGCTGTTCAGTGTTCACAACTTTACAGACACTCTATAGGGAAAGTAAAGAGAAAGGTTCAGTCAATGGTATTCCCACAGTACAGAATCGTATGCACAGTGCAGTTGGACATTGGGGCAAGTCAATGCCTAGGTACAATTTCATGCTTTTTTCTCAGCGGGGAAACATAGCATCACATAGGATAAAAAAAATTATCCACACCAGGGGCAGGTCCTCCGCTATGGCGGAGGAGCGTCACCCCACTGCTTTTAAGAGGGTGCACTGCAAAGTAAAGGAAACATAAAATGATAATAACTTTGACTTATTATCATTTTATGTTTCCTGCTGCTTTGCGGGCGGGCAGGTGGGCGGGGCTGCTTTGCTCTCGGAGCAGGGCAGGAGTGGTTTGCCTACTCCTAAGTGCACAATGACTGTTTGGTCGGCCCTCTCGGGCCGCCCAAACCAGTCATGCGCACTTTCCCTGTTCTTTATGCAGGCTGCATTACAGCATGCATGGATAACAAGCCCAAGCCCCCATTCCCTGGTTGAGCATCGAACCAGAACGCTCAAAACCAATCACAACGCTGCATTGCAGTGTTGTGATTGGTCAGGCAAACCTGGGTGCTTACCAATCACAATGCTGCATTGCAGCGTTGTGATTGGTCAGTGGAGCCTTTTCTGTGCTTCCTGTGCCTCGGTCTGACGAGGAGAGCAGGAGCAGAGACTCTGGACCGGACCAGCAAGGTAAGTGTTTCATTTATTATTATTATTTTTTTTTACCATTCCCCCACCCCCTCTCACGACCTCCCCCGCACGCCTGCACCCGAGCCCCGCCACCCGCAAACCATGCTGGCCGCCACTGATCCACACCCTCACAAAGTTTGCGAGTGGTCCCTCAGGGCCCTGGAAATGGATCTACTCCAGCCCTTTGCAGGAGCAAACCTCTGACCATTGCTTTGAATTACTCCTCTAATAATACTCATTCATGACACAGTTAGGCCTAGGTAAATGTATTTACACCTGATACATGCTCTTATGTGAATACCTAGAAGAAGTAATTCCAGGCACATTTGGCCATGTAAGTTTACATCTGAAAGTGCTTTGTGAATCGGGCACATAATGTGCAGTCCCTGCTAGACATTTTTGTGACGGAGAGGCTTTGCAAACAGAACCCTCTAATCCACGACTGTGGAAGTTTCCCATTCTAAACACACATACTTTGGTTTGGCAAAAACTCCCCACAATCACATGTTTTGTAGTCAGAAGACAAGAGTGAGAAAGAAAGAAAAAAACGTGGTACTGTTTAGACATTACATGGTGATAGTTCTGAGATGAAAACAAAGAAAGAAAAACAAATGTCTTCAGATAAAGAAGAATGCAGGTTTACTGTCGCGGACTACAAATAGTAAAAACACCTGATGAACAATCTATCTAAACAAGCATCAGCAAAACCAAAACGTCTCACCTTGGAAATGCACCCACTGCCCTTTTGGCCTTGCCAATGCTTTTTGGTGATGATGAACAGTATCGCCAAGAATCAAAAAGCTTTGCTGGCCAAAGTGTGACGATGAATATGTGCATACGTCACCAGGCATGAGAATGTACGCATCATGACACAGTGGCGGACATTTTCTTTCTTTTAAATTACCTTTGCCAGATGGCAGATTCCCATCTTGGAGAGGTAAATTAGAAATAAAAGTAAAAAAAGTGCATGGAAAATGCATTTAAAGAAGGAAACAGAGTGGGTAGCAAAATACAGTTGCGAACTATCCTACAAAGTAAAAAAAAATAGTACAAGGAGTGGAGGGGGGGCAACGGAGAAGTGGGGAGGAGGGCCTGCACAGCAAATCAACACTGCTGATAAGCGGCGGTGAGCAAAGAGCAACAATGAGATCTCATGAGGCAAGGATGTAAAGGGAGAAACAGCAGACAGGAGAGAAGAGGCGCGAGCAACAAAATAAAGGCACTTCCTGTAGAACTGAAAGCAAAAAATGTAGTCCCCAGAACTTAAGCAGTTAAAGGATCCACGTCAACCTGTCAAAAGGATGGTAAAGACATTATGCCCAAGGGGAGGTCAAACACAGGAAGAGTAAGGAAGTCCATTGGGAAAAAGTGAATAAATGAGATTGACGAGAAAGCCAATCTAAGGTAAGCAATGGCACTGCTCAGAGCCACTGTAAGTATTGGTATTATACTCAATAGCTCTTTGAACAACAAACAGTTAACATTATCTGTAGGCGAAAAAAGGGACAGTAGAATCCTTGTGCACAGGGAAGATACTGAAGTTGATTTTAAAAGTCTGGTAATATATGTAGGAACGTGTAACAACTTATACAATTAACATGTTTATTACTATAGTGCAAAGGTCAAATTCCAGTTTCTTGCCATAGTACAGCAAAATTAACATGAGAAAAATACTGTTTAAGGCATCACAAACTCCATGTTACAGTTATTTCCCACATGGAAATAACTGTTCCGAAAGTCATGAGGATTCGTGACTCACTCAAGGCATCACCTCTTGTGAGTCTTGTTCCCACCCCACATGCAAGGGTTAGGGCACAATGTTTTTAAAGATTTAGGAATGTGCTTTAATAAAGGTTATAGTGTTTTTTAGGGTTTAACATTAGGGTTGGGGTTTGGGGCTTTAGGAGATCAGTGGTGTTTTTTTCATGATTGTATTTACTTGTTTTATATACTACAAGCGTGTGCAGGGGACTTTTGTGCTTTCTGTTAGTGGTCTACCACAGTTTAGGGAGAGGGGTGGTTCTCCCTACCCTTTTGCACCGCACTCACACATAATTACACCCAATAGTATCTGCGCACTGCCTAGGAGCGCCAACACCCTACTAGAGCAACCACCGAGCGTGTAGTGTCTTAAGTATAATAATATACCGTTTTTTTAGTGTTGAGGGATTTTTTGAAGGGGGTTATTGGGAGTTTTTAAGGCTCAAGGATGATACAGTTTGGGTTTTAATCGTTTTTAGGGATCGACAACATAATTTGCTTAAAATTTAAATTACAAATTATTATTTGATAATATTTATTAAGAATTATTTTTAAAAGTTGTGATATTACTTTTAAAATTACAATTCAATAAAAATGTACATTAAATTAATGTAGACATATACAGTGTTGGGATATATATGTATGTATGTGTGTGTATATATGTATATATACCTGTTTAATCAATTATGAAACTGAAATACATTATGATTGGGTATCTGAAGAAATTATTAGTTACACTGCATAAATATATATATATAATATATATTTTTCACTGTTTCATTTCTAGTGTATACAATGTTTTACAACTTCTATGTCTATTGAAAAGCTTTCTAAACTATTTTTAAGGGTGATGGTGCACACATTTGATTATGGCCGTGAGGGCCGCTACATAAATCCTTTGTTTTTGGAAATGTACCCCTGGAGTGCGATTTTTCTGTCCCCCGACCCTGCAGACACATAGCTTTTCGTATATATATATATATATATATAACACTCCAATCCCGCTTCCTGAATACAAACGGATCTGACACAGCTTGAGTTGCTTCACAGCCAGGTTTTTATTGCCACCACTTAGCACATAAAAATAACGCGTTCTCTCAACCGCAGCACCTGGCAGACGCGTTTCGGCGAATGCCTTCTTCAATGCCAGTTTTGTGCTCGATAGTCCAATACTGAGTTTTCGCGGGACTTGTTAAATGCAGGAGGAAGGAGCCCCATTGGATCACTGATGTAAACACAGAGAGAGGACAGGGAAAGTTCCACAAAGTAAGTACTCTCCTCTCTTACTATTCTCCAAGGCTCCTAATATTCAGCCAAATGCGCCGATCCTGCCGAGGGTACAAGACAGTCCAAATTTGCGGGCCTGGTTCAGTGACCGGCCCGTGCACACGATGATGCCCTGACAGCGTCAGCCTTTGTGCTGTCAGCTCCTCTCACCTGCGGGATCAGTGGCGGTTTTCCTGTACTGCGAACCAGCACATTCAGCAGTGAATCTGCTGCTCTCTTACCATTGCCGCAACAAATTCCGGCTGTGGGGGTGCCGCGTTGTGCACCTTCATGCACTACTACCACTTCTTGCCGGCTGTACACGGTGCTCCTGACCGAGAGGCGTGTCAGAATGCAGGGCCGACCTCCGCCTCATAAATAAATATATATATTTATATATATATATATATATATATATATATATATATATATATATATATATATATCCATTACTAATAGCAGAATGCAAACTATTCAATCCTTTATAAAAACAAATAACAATATAGCACAGCTCAGCATGCCTATCCTGCCGTTTTTGCCCACACATATATCTCTCCTCTGCCCTCTCCCCAGGGCTTTAAGTGGGATGAAAAAACTGGGGGTTATCTAAAAGAGGCATGGCAACCCTGGTAAAGGGGCATGGCCTAAATCATGATAACTAGAATCATGTGCTTAAGAAATTCATAAAAGCAAAAGGAACAAATGATGGACGGATTGCTAAACAATGCAAACATTCACCCCAGTCACAAAGATCTGGGTTTAGTCCATCGTTCTTGTGCTCATCACGCCAACCCAGTTTGGACCCAGCCATATGCAAATCAGTCTTGACCCTGCTCCTCATGGGAACAGTCCAGCCCGAACTGCCAAGCCAGGTCCTCTCTGGACCGGAAACAAGCATCCTGGGACCAGTTTTGGGGCATCACCCCTCATCAGCGAGGCTAGATTGGATCCAGTGGCGCAGTGAGCACGGGACCAACATCCTTCCCACTTAGGGCAACAAAATCAAAAGGAACAAATGATGCACAGAATGCTGAACAATGCAAACCTTCACACCCAGTCACAAGGGTCTGGGTTTAATCCATCGTTCTTTTGCTCACCATACCACCTAAATTTGGACTCAGCCATATGCAAATCAGTCTTGACCCTGCTCCTCAAGGGAACAGTTCACCCCGAACTGCCAAACCAGGTCCTCCCTAGAAATTCATAAAGTCGCCTTCAACAAGTGGTAATAACATAGCAAAAACGTATATTTATTTACCATAAACAATAAAAACAACAAAGCATATACAAATCTTGGAATATAAATGTTGCATTAAGATACATTTATTGTTAACTGGCAGCCATGCTGGGGTGCCTGTTATCTCTAATCAGAGCTAAATTGATGGTATCCTGTTCTGAGTCCGTGCTACCTTTCCTGGTAAACTATTATTCAGCGCAGTGACCTAAGCTTTCTGTAGCCTTCCTTGTTCGATTCCCAGGCCCACATTCACTTACATTGTATCTTCAAGAGCAATCTGTTTTTGTTTTGAGTCGGTAGCTATCCGATAGTAACAGGCTCCATAGATCAACTAAAGGCATCATCAAAGCACTTATTTTGGAGGATGCTAGGTGTAAATGAGGATCGAGCTGCAATTCCTAGTTCAACTGTTTGGTCCTGCTTTGGACAAACTGGAATTACATGCTGAGTGGAAATGAAACTGACATTATGACATTGATGAAAAATTAAGTTAATTATCTGAGCTGTGAGACCTGACTTAGATAATCTTTGGAGAAATAAAATTGTCAGGCCATTAGGTAGTGCACATTGTCTTTAGGATAACAGTTCAATATGGTTTATTATAGTTTAAAATATCAACATATGCAATTAGATTACCGCTACTGTAAATAATACATGCACTAACAACTTAGAATGCCTCAAATAGTGACCTTTTTTGCAGGGGAAACAGGTTTTCACTTGTCCCTTTCCTCACTACTTCCACCCCTTCCTTAGCCCCTCCTCCAAATCCCCTCTGACCCAAGACCTCCTGCCTAACAAAGGCATTTAGTCCCAATTGGTATGAAAATGGTGCCTTTTCTTTACCACGTTTTCTTCTGCATTGAGTAGGGGTGGAATTGAAGAAGGCAAATGTGGAAGGGGGAGGAGTGTGAATAGGCAAAAGAGCCTGGGGAAAACAAATGCTTCCCACAGGCCAGTATTTGTGGCCCCAGGGAAACTTGGCAGTAGAAAGAGGGTGCTGTGTTTGCCAAGTGACTTGCATGAGAGAAATAAATGTTTCACGATAGACAAAGTAAAAATATTGAGAATAGTCAACTTTTGTGAAAATGGTCAGAAGCTTCTGCCCTAAATAGGGAAAGTTGGTGTAATCTTTTGTGCAACTCATCAACTTTTTTACACTAAAATACAGAAAATGCTAAAGAAGAGAAAACAAACAATTTAATTTTTGTTAATATTCAACAGGCTAAGACAGCCTAGTTTTAGTTACCAAACTAAAACCCATCATAAAAATATTTGTTGTGGCCGCTGCCTGCCCTTTGAGCACATTTAGGGCAAGGTGGAAATTATGACCAAAATCATCAGACACACATTTTTGTCATTCCGATTTATTTGTATTCCCGTTACCAGATTTCGAGTACCAGGGTTTTCACAACCATAATCGAATGGGTTGGGCAATGCTTATTATGCTCTAATTATAAGGAGAACTCGATTCTCTCAGACTGAATTTGCCTTTTTTCGCTCTAAGGGGGCAGATCCATAGAACTGCAGCAGCACTTTATGTAAAAGTAATGAAAGTTGCATTACAGTGCACAGGGATATCCAAAATAGCACTCTCAGATTGAAGACAGAATCTAGTTCTGTCACTGCCAAGTGCCGCCCATGGCTCACCTTCTTCCCTGTGGTGTCTGCCCAGGGATGATTCTAGTTCAGTTATAAACATCACCACATCCAGCAGGAAAGGTGAGGTTCACAGGCTATCACAAGAGGCAGCTTCAGGAGGCTCCAAAGTTACTCTAGCTACGTTACTTGAACCGGGCAGAGAAAGGCAGGTTCAGATTGGGATAAAAAATAGGCCCGGGCACCCCAAAAAAGTGGCCCACATTTGAGGAGCATGACCTTGGAGAAATGTGGGGTAAATTAAGCATTTTAGAGCTTGAAGAATCAGTATCATTTGTTAAGACTGGAAATGCCACCGAGGTAAAATCTGAATACTTATGGCCGTCTCAACACCTTGTACAACGTTGTGAGATACCTACTCCTAATCAACTGCGTCTTTGATCCAGATTATCATATACAATATACATCATGAATTGAACACAAAGTCATGGGGGAAGGACTAGGTCAGGATCTCTGGGAAAACAACCTACAATGACAAGACAAAAAAAAGTGGCTCTGAAATTCCTCCTCTCCATAATTCACTACAGAAGGGTTTGAGAGAATAAAAGCTCGCATTTTCAGTGACAGCCTTGTTTCTGCCAACTTCCTGGGTCTTACTTGAAGCAACGCATGTGCTCTAGCTTGTGAGACATTTCATTAACTTACAGTGGGCTTAGAGCCCTCCAATTGCTTACCACTGGTTGGCTTCATCGTTATTCTCATTTGCTTGCTTCTCTTTGGTCAGCACATGCCGGCTTCCCTTATTCCTTCTGTTTGCCTCTTGCCTGAAGTATGACCAAGTACTTGTGTCCTTGTACTGCATGCACATTTGGAGCTGCTTTTTTCTTTTTGTTGAAGCACTCCATAAGAGTGCATGTTTTTGAAGGCTGTCTCCCTCCTGTACTTCTCTTTGCCCCATGTCTCTCTTTTACCCCTATGCTTTTGTCCCCCTTGCTGTTGTTGCTTGTCCCCTCCACCTCTTCATGTTGTTGCTGTCCCCCCCCACTGTCCGTTTTGCTGCTTGCCCCCTCCCACCATACATGTTATTGCTTGACAACAATTGCTGTCTGTGCTGTTGCTTGCACCTCCTGCCCTCTGGATTGTTGCTATCTCTCCCTCCCACCGTACATGGTGTTGCTTGTTCCCCCCACCCTCTGTGTTGTTGCTATCAATATTATTGCTTGCCTACTCTTGCTTTCTGTCATGTTGCTTGCCACCATTCAATATCCATCTTGTTGTTTTCCTCTGCCATCCTCCCTCCATTGTCTGTGTTGCCCCCTCCCCCACCCACCATAACAATAAAAAACAGCACTAAGATGGGAACAGTGCTGGCCGAGTCATAGAGGTTTTTTTTTTTTACTTTATTCAATCACTCACTCCACCCCTCCTGTTGTTGCTTGCCCCTCACCCCATTGACACTGCTTGTCTCCACCCACCAGCCATAACACAAAAAAACACTATGACAGGGACACCGCTGACTGCGTCACAGTATTATTGAAACACTATATCACATACATCCAGTGGTTACAGTAGGACTGGATCCGACTTACAACTATTCCTCAGGACAGCTTAATGTAGAGCATTAACTTCATCAATGAGCAATAATGCTGTTATCATTGTACAAATTCAGGTAGACTGCATCCATACATTAGACCCAACTATGGCGGCACACCTGGCACGCACCTCATATCAGAATATCGACTGTGGTTCAACTTTAGTTTCAAATATTCCACCAGCTGTATGGCTGTCCTAGAGCCATCCCACGCTGCACTGCCATATAGCGGCTCCGCCACATTCTGCTTATGGTACCCCTGTTTATTCTCCTTCCATCTCTCCCATCCCCTTACCCACAAGGTATATTTTATAGGGCCCCAGTGGTTTTTAGGACTACTCTGAGGGTGGAGTAACTCATTGTATACATTCCGACTGCATGTTCCAAAGAACCATGTCCGTGTGCCATTCAGCAAGGGTGGGAGTTGGGCATCTAGCCCAACGCATCGCTACCCGGCGCCTGGCCAGTAATAGACCGATAGACACTAGTTTTCTATTTGCTTTGTACACTCCCCTGTTGTAACCCAAAGAGCCAACACGGGGTCTATCGTCGGGGAGGAGCCGAAGATGATTCCCAACTCGCAGAATTCTGCTTTCCAGAACTCAGCGACCCCAGTACAGTATCATGCAAGGTGCTTGAAGTCAGCCACGTCTACACAGCATCTTGGATATTCCGCTGAATCTCTTAGCCCATATTTGAAGAGTCTTTCAGGGGTATAATATACTCGTTTGACGTATTTAAAGTGGATAAGTCTATGTCACCCATTTAACGTTACCGCCTTGGTCAAAGAGCAACCATATCACCATTCTTCGTTGTCTATGGCTTGCATCATCTGATACCTCTTTTACTATTCAGATCTCCCAAACAAGCCTTTCTAAACCCTTACCTCTGACTCCTCCTCCTCCACCTCCCTTTTGCTCATCCCAAACCTTCTCCTACTGCTATGAACTAAAAAAATAGGATTCTAGACCCTTCCCTTTTCTATCCCTCCTTCCCTCGTCTATCCCTCCACTGTTCCTTTTTAATCCAAAAAACAGAATAACATGTCCACCACTCACAACAATTTCATATTTCTCTATACCAACTCCCCTCCACCTCCCCTTTACTCACTCTAAACCCCCTCCTACGGCTATAAACTCCCCCCAAAAAGTTTCTAGACCCGTCTCCCTTTTATCCCTTCACTATTCCTTTTCAATCCAAATAACAGACTAACATGTCCGCTAGTCAAATTAATTGCATGTTTCCCTATACTAATTACCACTCATCCTGTTTGGGTTCTGGAGTAGCATGCTACTCATCAAAAAGCACTTCAACACCTCATCAGGGGTAGCAAGTGCTATATAAATGCAAACCTTTTCCCTCTGCTATCCCTCCACTGTCCTTCTCAATCCAAATAACTGACTAACATATCCACCACTCAAACTACTTTCATATTTCACTATACTAATTCATCACTAATCCCTTATGTGTTCCAGAGTAGCGTGAAACTCGGCGAAAAGGCGCTTCAACACCGCATCAGGGGTAGCAAGCACTATATAAATGCTAAACTTTTCTCTCTTCTATCCCTCCAATATTCTTCTCAATCCAAATAACTGACTAACATATCCAACCCTCAAGTTACTTTCATATTTCACTATACTAGTTCACCACTAATCCTTTATGGATTCCGGAGTAGCGTGCTACTCACCGAAAAAGCACATTGACACCTCATTAGGGGTAGTAAGCGTTATATAAATGCAATTACTATACAATAGTGCTTTTTCCCTAATTCCAGCCATGCAGCACAGTAGCTGGGTCGCTGTGCAACATGACTAAAACATTAACAAAGCCAATAGTTGGCGTAGCCAAGACATAAGTGTTGTGCCAATGCTTTTTTTTAATACAACTAGTTGTGTATAATAACCTCTATTCACTTCTAACAAGACTTTCCTATTACCCAAGGAGCCCTTTTAGCAACCTTAGAATAGAGAATAATTAAGTATAAAGATGATACAGTGTTTTCCTATGCCTTGCAGTTTGTATGCAGCCCCTTGATGCTAATTCATAACTCACTGTGCTACAGTGGAAGGATTGGGACATATGAACTGCCAGTGACAAAAAGACCTCTGACATAAAAGCAGTAACCCACTGATTTATCTACATAAAAAACAAATTTGTGATCTGCATGTTACACGTTTTGTTTTGCAGCAGGCACATTAACCCTGTGTGCTAAATTATGATAAGTCTAAGATGTTACTAGATAAAGCACAGATATTTCTTGAAAGTACTTTTGTCACTATCTGGAAAACTGGGACATGTGCAGGTAAATAGGTAAGTTAACTATTGAAGTTTAGTCCATGTCTGTCCAAGTGAGAATGGCCCATTAGCCTCGACACCTGACCTGGTCTCCCACTGTGGCCTCTCAGCCTCCTAACACTCCCTTCTCCCCGCCCACTGTGGCCTCAGTGTGAATGCCTTGGAGAGGAGAACAGCAAAGACACTGCTTTTGTGCTGAGCTGCTGCCGCCCCCACAACCCACCCACCTAGCTCCACAGGGGCCAAGGTGTGAATAGCTTACCTGTCAGAGCTACACCTGGCTCCCCAGGGAGCCCGTTGCATTCACACCTCTCTCTCTCATCCATCATGGCCTCAGTGGGGGGACCTGGCGGGGACGAGTGGGGGAAAAGCACTGCTTCTGGGGTCTGGGCCAAAGAGACGATGGCCCAGCTACAGCCACAAAACCGGCCTCTCAACAACCCCACTGCATGCTCACTTGTCCCAGCCTCCCACCTCTAAGCACAGCACTGTGTGCCTGCACCCCGCCTACTCATGCCAGCCTTGTATAACTGTGGCTCGAGCAGCTAAACATGAAGGGGGCCGGGTGGCCAGTAGGACATTGTGGGCTGTTGCCCTCCAAGTAACCAGCCCACAGCTGGCACTCAGGCACCGGCCCATCAGTCGGCGGCCGACTGCCCGCTTTGCCATTCCAGCTCTGGAGAAGGGTCTGCCTGGCATGCCTTTAAAACACCAAATTAAGTGTTATGTGTGGCTCACTTAGTGCTGCGTGAGCCATGTTTGTTAAGCGTGCCCTACAGTTTTCTTTGCCAGGACCGGGCATAAGTAGGCCAGGGCATCGAAACAGAGCCCTATAGGGGGGCCCGTTTCGATGCCCTCTTTTTGCTCAGCACTGGCAGGACCCGGACCACTTAAAGCCCTGTCTCTCCTTCATTCCTTTTCTCTCCCTTTCCCCTACCCATCTTTGATCTTTCCCACCCAGCTCCCCCCTTCCCTCTGCCTGGCGCAGGGCTCAGCTCTATCCGCCGGTTGGTATGCTCGTGTTTGCGGGCAGTGCCGCGGCTGTGTGCCCGTCCACACTCAGCAGCCTCGCCAGCTTTGTGTCTTCTCACGTCCATTATTTAATTAAGAGCCCCATCGATAAGGACTGGAGGAGTTTCTGCTGAGGCGAGCCCGGCATGGCGCGCCGCCGCCGGATTGGATGCACATCAAGGGACCATTCCCCCCTCTTTTTTTTATTATTATTTGCGACAATATTTAATTGCTAATTGATTCAATTACCTCTGCAAGGCAGCGCCGTCTAATGCAATCTGTCGGTGTGCGTCACCGTGGTTTATATCGGCTGTCGCAGCTGCATACTGCGCGCCCATGGCTGCGACGTTCCTCAGGAGCCATGGCATCCTTCCGGGTGGGGGCGGCGGGGGCTCGCGCTCTTGTTACCTGGTACACACCGGTGCTCGGCGAGTGCTCTCCACTGCCGGAGTCAGGTGGCTTTGACGCTCTCTCTTGCCAGAGGTCCAAGGCCGCAGCGTCGAAGAGCTGAGCTGGCAGCCCTGCGCGCGAGGGGAGAGTCAGCCCCCCCACCTGCCGCGCGAGATGGCCTCCAGGGCTGAATCTGTAAATAGCGTAACCTCAACAAGCTCAGCCCGTGGCCCACTGTGAGACATTCCAGCAGCCAATGCCATCTCGGGACGGCTCAGGATGTACCCTAGACCTGGGTGGGTTAATTACAAATATTTACTTCATTTTATCCACATCAGGCACTTGCCAAGCCCCTGTGACCCGCTGAATCAATCCGTTATGAACGCACGCGTCTCGAGTCGTATGAATATCATCAAATATGTATTCATTCAGGAGACGTTATAAAGAAAGCTGGTTGTAAAATGTCTGTACTTTGAACCAAAAGTGTGTGCGGTTTCAAAGAGCGGTGAATGTACAGTGGGCAAACAGAAGAGGGTAAAATAACGGCAAGGGATGAAGCCGAGACCAAAGGGACTCCGAGAGAGGCTGAGATGAGAAATAGGATCATGGCTGGATCCCCGATAAGATGTTTGATATGCCACTAAATATGTGCATTACACATTTAATACATGTAAGGATCCATAAATAATAATTATTAAAATAATAGTTCATGTTCTTTTTTAATTGCCAGTGAAGAGCTTAGCTCTGCAGTGGTTTTGCCTGCTCCCAACGCCACGTCATGCTACAGGATTTCCCGAGAGCTCTCACGAGATTGTGAACAAAAATGCTCACACTCTTCAGTTATTTGCGCACTCGGACATTTACTCTTGACTTTCAGACTGCAGCGGACGCACTGACCTGTCTGCAGCAGTTCATTATTAGAAAGCTAGAACCCCACATGCCCGCCGAGTATGTGGCACCCACCCAGGCACAGTCTGACAGTGCTCTAGGAAATGGATGTCTACTCAGTGGGCATCTGAAGAAGGCACTGTAGACAAACTCAACATTCCGATCCAGCCCGAGACCTCAGCCTTGCAGTTGAAAAGCGTAAAATAATTTAACATGGAAAACAATTACTCACAGTGCTCGAGCCTCAGGGGAGAACCGAATTACAACAGTTTCAGGAAAGGCTTGAAAACGAAGCTGTTTCAGAGAGAGTTCAGGTAAACTCCTCGGCGTAGGCGTAGAGACTGGAGAATATCAGACCAGGGCCCTTGTGACTGAACTCGAACACACAGTTCTGTATTTCTTTCAGCTTTGTGAAGGAACCAGGAGTAGACAAGTAGCCCTATACAAAGCTTTAAACTAATTAGTACATACATTGTATAAAACCTCTATATATTTGGAATAATATAGAAAGTATTTTCAGTTCTCCTCCTCTGTCATCTTCTTTTTTCATCTCCAACAACCCTGGGCAGTTTTATAGTCACTGTGGCATCGCTTAGCATTATTTTATTCTCTTTTCCTAGCCAATTCTAATTTGACTGAAATGTGAAACACACCAAATTGTACAGATTGTCTTTGAATCACTGCTCTTTATTTTCTTTGGGCGATAAAAATGCCTCTTGCATGAACAATAAATGGGTAAATAATCCCAATTTCGAGGCTGTTTACTTTGGTGATTGATCAATTTGTAGAGTCGCGTACAGTTCTGTGAGCTGGCAGGTGGATTGAGGGTTTGAAGTAGAGGACCCTTGGTCAGCAGTACATTGCATCGAAAGGTAGTGATGAGCCTTGGGTTCAGTGTGGATTGATTGATCTGCTTCCGCTGCTGATTGCAGTCTTTGTGTCTCTGGCCTTGACATAACCCTCAGGCTTGTCTCTGCTCCACCATGTTTGGTTCAGGCCTCTTCTTTCCTTCTTTTCAGCTGGTACGACGTACATCTTCGGAAAAGGAGGGGCACTCATCACCTACACCTGGCCCCCGAATGACCGGCCGAGCACACGCGCGGACCGCCTGGCTGTGGGCTTCAGCACGCACCAAAAAGACGCCATCCTGGTGCGAGTGGACAGTGCCTCTGGGCTAGGAGACTACTTACAGCTACAGATAGTAAGAAACCTTTCTTTCTTATGGAAGGACGCAATCTAACGTCAATTATTGCAAAGCAGAGTAAATGGATCCAGTGAATTGCAACGGATTCCAGTCGAATGCAAAGTGTTGTACTGGAACGTGAATGTTGCTTTGTAATTATATCATTGCAACAAAGTGATAATTGCAGTAAGGAAAGGCGACCATTTGAAGTGAAATGAATATCAGTGCATTGAAAGGCAAATCTTTACAGTGACATGAAACGTTGCAGTGAAATGTGAACTGCTAAAATGAAATATGCATTATTGACGTAAAATAATCATTGTTGCTATGAAACGCTGAATTGTTGAAATTAATTAGCACATTTTTGGAAAGAAATGATGTTCACTGTAGTGAAATTTGAATAACTGAAATGAACTGCAAACAACTGCAATGATTCACAGGCATGCAGCTGTGAAATGCAAATTAAGTGAAATGCTGCTTGCTGACGTGAAACACGAACTGAAGCAGTGAAATATATATAAATCAAACAAAACATGAAGAGGTGCAGCAAAAAAATAGACGAGTGTAATGATTTCTGGCCTTTTACAGTGAAATGCAAATCAACACAATAAAATGAACTAGACACCATTGCACTGAAATTTTATAGTTGCAATTGATTGCAAAACAGAGCAGTAGGCAAGTCATTGTAATGGAATGCAAATCATTTACAATATATGTAAATCAGTCACGGAAATAGAAATCATTGCACTGAAACAATAAATATTGCAATTAATTGCAAATTATTATAGTGAAATGCTCATAGTTGTGGTGAAATGCAAACTGTTACAATGACACTTTTATTACTGCCAAAGTAATACACTTTTTGTGACTTGCAAATCATTTCAGTCAAATGTGACTTGATGTAGTAAAATGCTAAACGTTGAATGGAAACGTGAATCGGTGTAGTAAAATGAAAATTGTGGAAAAATGTAAACCGTTACAGGCATGTGGATGTGTGAACTGCGATACAGATACTTCTTTTACAGGTAGACATCTGCCAATAGGTGTGTATGATTTTACAAAGGTGTTTAGACTGGAGGATTTTTTCTAGCAACACACTGGACCATTGAATTTTATTGCAGATTTTAAGGGTCCCACTGTTAATCAGCAAGCGCCAATCCTGATATCAACCCATGATCTGAATGGGCCTCTCAGAACATACGTGCCACTCTTTTCTTTGTTTGTAAGCCATGTGGCGGAAGGCAAGGCACCTGGAGGGCAATATCACAGCTTCGTTTTTTTTTTAAAGTCTTCCTCGAGATTGTCAGGTCCCACAGGGCAGTGTGTCATCACTCTTCTTAAGCCCTATAGGAGATGAACAGCCCCCCACAGAGCAATGTACTACTGTTTTTTGTTAAGTGCATGGAAAGATGAGGCCCTACAGTGTGCCATCAGTTTTGCAACGATCTGCAGGGACTCGCCAGCCCCCGCTTAGTACTGTGCTACCTTTTTTTCCCTTTGGAAGCTCATTGGGGAGACCAGTTCCAAGCTGGACAATGTAGTCCTTTTTCCCAGTAATACCTTCTTACCCTTATAGTTTGATGTGTGGTTGCTACCTCTTTATGCTGTAGTTGTCACGTTTTATCCAGGACCGGACTGGGAACCCAAAGCAGCCATAGCAATTTTATCGGACCAGCCCCTGAAGAAGCACTGCTTGGCCTGGGAGTCTGGAAACACTTGTTTTCTGCTTTTGTTACCGGGGGACAATATTGCAGCACTGCTGCAAAACCCTCTGGGTAACAAAACCGGCCCCCACCATTGCAAAACCAACCCCTAACCTTCCGGCCTCCCGGGGAAACGTCTGATGTCTGGTATGACCAGTCCAGCCCTGGTATCACCTATGTAACCAAGGTTGCGTGGATTTAGTAATCCACACTAGCATGATAGGAAGGGAAGAAGTGGGCCCTTTCTACCCCTTCTCTTTTATGTCAGTCTGTTCTCTATGTCCATGTAACCATACGTTTACGAATTTGGTGAACTGGGAAGAGTTACGTTTTCCCTCCCTCCCTTTTTGCCGTGCTTGGATGTTTGCTACGTCCATGTAAACGTCACTTCTCCCTTCTGCGTTAGTGTATTTAGTAAGTCGATCTCACCATGTACATGGATATAGTGCTCAGAATAGGAATGCATGGAGGCTGCTTGGCTCGGTAGCTTTTTCAGTGCGGTACTGCTAAAAAAAATAATAGCAACTCTGTTCTGGATGGGCCTGGCCGTCTACTGCACGGATTACAAAATGTCAATTTATTGTCCAACAAACTTTCTAAAGATTTGATTGACCACCTGACCGAGATTTCGCGATTCGGTGCTCCTTGTAATAACTGTTTTGATGCCGTGAGCTCCTGATTGGAGTAAAACACTTTTAAGATCCCGGAAAAATTGTTTGACTAAAAAATAAGCATACCATTGCAGAGAAAATGCCTACTTCTTTAAGATGTGTATGCTTTTACGTGATATGTTTTGCTGCAGAAAACGGTAATAATAACAATGCAAGGGGAAAAGTTGAAGTGTTAAATGAAAGCTAATTACAGTTCAATAGGAAGAGATGCTGTTCATTTTGAATTGATGCAGGGGATTGAGACAGTGGCAATGAAGTGCAGATGACATTTCAGGGCATTGGCCCCAGTCAGTTTGACTGTACTGGGGAAAGTTTGCAGGGTCAGCAAAAAGGTTTCATTGTAATGACATCAATTACATTACAAGGTGGTTGCACAGTGCTAAAGAAACCATTGCGATATGACTGGAAGTGTTTTAGTGCACGGGGACAAATGCAGCGGAGACAGTTGCAGTATTGGGACAGTTGCAGAGTACCAGAAACGGTTGTAGTCCAATGAGAACAGTTGTGATACACTGGAGAGAGTTGTGGTGCAGTAGAAACGATTACAGTGTCTTGGGTACTGTTATGGAACAATGGGGAATGTTCTAATGGTGATGCATTGCAATGGAGATAGATGTAATGATGAAAATGCAGCCGTGCAATGGGGAGAACTGCCATGTGGATTGGTGGAATGTAGCTGAGATTAAATCGAACATTCCACCTATCACCTTTTTGTTTGTCATAGTGAACCATCCTTAAGGGCGGCGGTTATGCTCAGATGTGGGCCGAAACTGTTCGAAGACTGAATGTTTTCCCCATCTGAAGTGAGTGTGACATGGGGGTTTAGGCTGGAATGTTCCAATTAGAACGGGATCAACAACAGATTGCCTGTAGTTGGCTCCTGCATGACACAGTAAGATAAACAAGCACTGGCAAAGGCAATAGGTCTCGGCAATTCCCGAGCTATTAGCGTTGTCAATGTGAATGTCTTTTAGCCATGTTTGTCTAGCAGCACATCTGCTGTTAAGCATGTCTGAAAGTTATTAAAAGCCCAGAATCACAGGATGGTGAGTCAACGCCGAGCCTCTTCGCCCCCCCCATGTTGAGTTTATTTTCCTGCCCCTCTTAACACAAAGAATGCTATGACGTGGATTGCACTAGCCTCATCAAAGCATTTTTTTCAGTGACTTTCAGCCATGCTGAACAGCAGATGTGCTGCTAGACAACATGGCTAAAAGACATTCACATTGACAAGGCCATTAGCTCAGGCTTTTCGAAGATCTATTGGCTATGCCAATGCTTGTACGGTGTTGACAGGGTCTTGCTGAACAAATGTGGAAATGGTAGTGAGAAACAGTTGAGGAGCTTTGAAGTCAAGTGAGGATGCGGCGTAACAGCCAGAGCTGCCGAGAGGTGAACTGGGGAACGTGGTTGAAATCTTGGGGTCAGCTGAAAAATGTGTGATTATGGGCAAATCACTTACACTTCCCCCTGCCTACGACAATGAATGTGTTATTGTGTAATGTAACTGGTGAGCACTGAAAGCACGCCAATACCATTGGATAGTGGGAAAAAAAAAACAGCAGCGACTAGGGGTGTAGTGGGGGGACAGGTCGAGCAGGGAAGCAGGAGGGGATTGGGAGCAACAACTAGGAAAAAAAAACTTTTATTAAAGCAGGATCAGCGACAAAAATGAATATGTCATTGTGTAATGTAACTGGTGAGCACTTAAAGTGCTCCAATACCATTGGCATCTGTTCGCGCTATGGCAAAACGGATGATGGAGCGAGTGCTCCAATACCATCAGATTGTGTAAAAAAAATAATAAACAAGTGTTGTTCGTGTTTTAACAACTTTTTAACCTCTTCCGTGCTCATGACGGCCCCCGTCCGTCATGAGTCATGGTGGGCGTGTGCTCACGACGCGCGGGGGACGTCCGAGCCACGCTTGCGATCGGAATGTCCAGCACCTGGGCAGAATTCCGGCCGCAGCGAAGCGGTTAAGAAATGCATTTGTTTATGTACACGCGCATGAATTTTAGTGGTATGTCTGTATGTGTACAAGTGAGATGGCCTGAAAACACAAGTACTCCTATAGAGTGCTTGAAAACAAAGAAAAAAAAAGCATACTAGGAGCAGTGTAAGGAGACATGTACTTGGTCCATGCACTATGGGAGGGCCAAACACAAGAAGAGGGAATGACACCCGCATGCCATGACGAGTGGCATCAAAGAAAAGGAGAGCGACACTGAAGTTTACCAATGGTAGGAAATGGGCGGCCTATAAGCCCACAGATAGAACACAACATGTCTCTTCGAGACAGTGCATGTGCTGTCTAGACGAGACCTAAAAACCAATGGACTGGACTTCGACCCTGAGCTATTACAAGTGGGATGAAAATGTTGCAGTTGGGACAGTTGCAGTGCAATGGGGAAGCTTCACTGCAGGGTAGTCTTTCGCTACAAAGTGGGAACAGTTACAATGCCCTTGAGACAGTGGGTACTAATCATTGGTGACGCAAGAAAGTTATAGTGCAACACTGGCAGCTGTTTGTAAGGGCGGTCGACTGTACTGTATGTAGAACAGTCGATAAGCAATGCAGTATCTGCAGAGCAGTCACCATACTGCAGTGACAAGATTGCTTAAACTGTGGTGTTGATAGGGAAAATGAAATACAGTCATACAAATATGGACTGCTGAAATGAAATACAGAAGATCTGAAGGGAAAAACAAAAAACTGCAGTGAAATGAATAAAGGCTAAGGGCCTGATTAAGAGTTTGATAGACAGGGTACTCTGTCGCAAACACAACCAAGTACTCTGCCCACCAAACCCTCAGTATGCCCGCTGCATTCAGAGACAAGCAGACCTTAAGTTTTCCATCGACAGAGCCCCTGTTGGCTCTGTAAAACAGAAGTCTTCCTCAGACGACTCAACAGAGAAGGGACCATCAGAGGAAGGACATTACACAGCTAACTCTATTTAGGGTGGACGGCGTAATGTATTTCTTTGTCCGTCACTGCCAGGAAAAATCTAGGGTGAGGGACAGGAAAAAAAACATTAATGACCCCCATACCCTGGAATAAAATCCTAGGGTGTGGGGGTCATTAGTGTTTTGGTTTTCAAAAACAAAAATCTGATTTGGGAGTTTAGTTTTGAAAAACAAAAAAAGTTAAAAAGGTTGGTGGATGGCCATCAAAACCGACGGCGGTTGGCCACCAAACGTTTAGTACATCGAAAGAAACCACAGTGATGGTGGTTACCTTCAATGTACAGACACAACAGTTGGGTCAGCGGTCATCTCTAAATTTTAGCCGGTGATAATCCATCAGGATGGTGGAGGTAATGTCCTCCCCCACCCTGACAGAAGGTATTCCTCCCATCCTAAGGGCCTTATTTAGATCCTGACAGGCTGTACTCGTTTCTGTCAGGTCAGCGGAGGGATGTACACCAATACCCTGGTGGACTAGAGCCCACTATAAATAGAGAATTCTGCCTTCCTGGCAGAGAGCTCTGTGCCTTCAGAGGAGCTGTACCCACTCCACACCGTGATCACTACGTAGGAAAGTGGGGGCTTGTATGTGTTAAACTAAAAATGAAAGCCCCTGAGACACTAGGAGCAAAGTACATCAGAATACCTGCACAAACTAGGGCAGATGGTCTGAGGTACTTTGGTAGATGTCCTGATGTCAGTTTTGGGTCGTACGTCAAAGGTTTCCTCTGCTGCAAACATAAAGGTTCACCTGACTCTAAATATAGAAAGCGAACTAGGAGTTTGGAGGACAGGGTATTTCTCAAAAATGTTCACTCTTGGGCCATGGTTCAAGCAGAAATTTTCCATCTCTTCGATCTAGTCTCTTGCTGATATCTTGTGAGACTTTTGAATACCCTCAGGTTTAGTTTTCATGCAAGATATGGGCAAATATATTTCAACAAAACAAATGTATAATTTTCTGAAATTTGTGCTAAATTTCATGATTTCCCACACTCCTAATTGCAACAAAATGTTTTACTGTACTGAGGATGCAAATATAACCCTGACCTATACATTTACCCTTTACTCTCTAGTCATGTGCATCATGTGGGTTAACGCTGGCCCCACTCATGAGGTCCTGACAACTTCTTATGGCTCTCATTTTCAACAGGATCCCTAAATGAAAAGAATGGACTCTCTTAATGGGCTTGGCAATTCTTCAGGACAGGGTTTTGTACAGTACCCCCTCCCCTCTGACCTGGGGTGCCCCATTTTAAGATATGCACTTTGGGTGGAGAGATAGGACCGACTTCACTTCCTCCTCAGGAGCTTGTTGGCATTAAGCAACTTGGTGAAGTGCACTATACTGTTATTAGGGATTTCTGGACATGTTAAACTGTGGTGTGTTCTTGATCCACAGAGACCCCAGGCCACACACACAGAATCAGGCCTATGCAAAAGGACTGCTTGTTGATGAGAAATTGATTGGAAGCCTCTATGCTTACAGCAGATCATCCCGTGGTCTGCCTTATCCAGGACAAGTGGCAGCCCTTGCCTCCTATCCAGGTGTTGCTTCATCCGCAACAAGAAGAAAGAATATCTGTCACCCTTGTATGTGGTCCCACCTCCAGCTTCGTGCTGAGGTGTGGCAAGGCCGTCATGTGTGCTAAATATAGCCTGGCACCACAATCCCATCCCACGCAAACAAATGCTTGATCTACAAGTAGCTCTATTAACCCCACGCTATCCTCTAAATATAAAACTGCAGTTGTTCTATCCCATGCGTACTGAGACAGTGAGGTGTTGGTTTCACACAATGGTATTTCTTTAAGCTCATTGTAAATGCACCCTGCTACCAACCAAGGGGCATTTGTTTCACTATCCCTGCAAGATCTTACAGGGGTTACATCGCCAGGGTGACACCTTGAGGCCCTGTAGGATCCTTCTTGGTGATTATTCCTTTAGGGTGACACTAAGCTTACCCTCATGTAATCTGTTTTTTCCTCATGAAACTTTGCTCTTTTTTCCCATCAAGGTGATATCTGCCTGTCACATTTTGATGATTCTATGGTTCAATCAATCAATCAGTTTTATTCTGTGATTCGGAACTCAGATGGAGGTACACATAAAAACAATGTAAAAAAACTACAAGGAACAATCAAATATTTCAATAAAATATTTCAGCATACCGGATTGCAAAAGGAAAAACTTTAGCACATTCCCTTTCATTCAGAAGGAAAAACGGACGTAGTGCAAAGTGCTGTCATAATTCAACATACATATTATCAACAGATTAATGCCAAGCAAATTGTCAATACAGATTAAAAAAAAAGATAAAACTTTTAACACATACCCTTTCCTTGAAAAGGAAAAAGTAACATCATGCATATTGCTATCATAAATTCAACATACATACTGTCAATAGAAGTAGAAGAAGAAATCACAATCTCTTTTCCCTAGGAAACAGCATGCAAAAAATAATTATGTGTTCCAACATACAAAAGTACTCTGAGACAATACCGAACAAACATCAGTACAAAATAAAAAAACACTGAAAGAATTTACATTTTTTAGCACATACCATTTCATTAGAGGAGGGAGCAAATATTGATGTGCCTCTTGTACTGATTGTACATTATATTTTAAAAACACCGGTCTTAAAAAGGGACAACCTGCAGAATGCAAGGAAGGGCATGCAAAAATTACATGATTTAAATCTTGTACATGGAGATTGCATAAATCACAAACTCTCTCACTCCTTGGGACAGCATCCCAGGTGCCTATTACTACCTGCAGAGGAAACAAATGTAATCTCAATTATAAAATCAAGATGCAGTTGTTGACTCTCCTTTTGGCAAGGCTACTTTGTTGGCTCCTTCGGATGCTGTACCTTTGGGCAATGTCTTGTTGGCCTTTTAAGCCTCCTCTTCGGCTCATGTTGGGTGTCCTGTCTCAATATGGTGCAAATGAAAGTAGATCTCTTTCCGTATTTCATTCATGCTGGGGTCATATTCAATTGTTCCCCCACCACTCACGCACCTATGCTCGTCTTCAGTTCTTTAGTTCTGTTATCCACCTACTTTAAAGTTCTCTTGGATGTTCCCACCATCTATTTCCAAAATGTGTGACGCCACCACACAGCTTTCTTCTATTCCAATGTGTAGTACACTACCACCTGGCTCTCATCTATTCCCAATGTGTGGTACACCACTAATCAGCTCTCATCTCTTCCCAACATTTTGTACTCTGCTCTCCTCTTTTACCAAATATGGTACTTTTCCACTCAGCTTATCTCTGTACAATGTGTGCATTTACACCACCACCTAAAGTAAACCACCACCACCAAGCTCTCACTTACTCCCAACTTATAGTAGGCAACCACCCAGCTCTCATCTCATCTATTCCGAACATGTAGTAGGCCACCACCCAGCCAGGGCTGTAGCTTTGTCAGAAACATTGGGGAGGGGGTAAGCTTCAGATTTACCAACAATCACGCTGGCATATATTTTTTTAATACATTATATTTCAAGCAGCGTTTATGAAAGGGGCCTAAGGGGCTGTGGAAAGGAAGATTAATGCAAATGAGTAGGCGTACTAGGAGAGAAAACACAATATTTTGTAATAGCCAACATTTTTGAGGACTTTCAAAACAGAAAGGGAGACTGTGTGTGTGCGTTTTTGTCTGTGTGTATGTAAAAATTCCTGGTGAAATCCGACAGACATCTCAGCATACCCGACTGATAACACCTGTGGCCATCTATTTATCAGAAAGTACATTTACTAGGGGGATGTAACACCCCAAACACCCCTCCGAAGCTACGCCCCTGCACCCATCACTCATGTATTCCCAATGTGTAGTACACCACACCCAGCTATAATTTATTCTAAATGTCTAGAACACCCCGCCTTTTTTTAGTTTATTCCCAATGTATGGTGCGCCACCGCCACCCAGCTCTCATCTATTCCCAGCTCTCATCTATTCGCTCAGCTCTCATAAACTCTTGTGGTATGCATTACCCAGCTCCCATATGATTGTGCAGTACCCCGTCACAAGCTCTTGTCTATTACCAGTGTGTTACAACATGAGCTAGATTTCATCTATCCCTAACGTTTGATAAGCCACCACCAGTTTTTGCTTGTGATATGCCAGCACCAGGCTCTCGTCTACTTGTGTCGTATCACAGCATGCCTCTCTTCTATTCCCCGTGTGTGGTATACCGCCAGCCAGCTCTCATCTATTCCCAGTATGTAGTACCTTGCCACCCATTCCTCATCTACTCTTGTGATACCTTACCACGCAGATCTCATCTATTTGCTTGGTACAATACAGCCCAGATGTCATATTCTCCCACTGTATGCTACACCATCTGTAAGATCTCATTCATTCATTGTGATACGCCTCCAGCCAACTCTCACCTGTGTAGTATTCCCTCACCCATACCTCATCTATGCGTCTGGTAAACTACCACCCAGATGTAATCTTTTCCCATTGTGTGCTGCATCATTGCCTAGCTCTTATTTACTCTCGTGGTACACCTCCAGCCTTCTGTTTGTGTGGTAGACCATCACCTAATGCTCATCTATCTGTCACATGCCAGTAGCCACTTCTCATGTGTTCATGTGGCACACTATTGCCCAGCTCTAGTGTTCATGTGGTACACTATTGCCCAGCTCTCATGTGTGCATGGGGTACACTATTGCCTAGCGCTTGTGTGTGCAGGTGGTACACTATTGCCCAGCTCTCGTGTGCATGTGGTATACTATTGCCCAGCGCTTGTGTGCATGTGCTACACTATTGCCCAGTACTTGTATTCATGCGATACACTATTGCCCAGCTCATTTGTGTCCATGTGGTACACTATTGCCAAGCTCTAATGTATGCATGTAGTACACTATTGCCCAGCTCTTATGTGCATGTGGTACACTATTGCCCAGCTCTCATGTGTGCATGTGATACACTATTGCCCAGCTCAATTGTGTCCATGTGGTACACTATTGCCCATCTCTTGCATGCATGTGGTATACTATTGCCCAGCTCTCATGTTTGCATGTGGTACTCTATTGCCCAGCTCTTGTGTTCATGTGATACACTATTGCCCAGCTCTCATGTGTGCATGTGGTACAGAATTGCCCAGCTCTATTGTGTACATGTGGTACACTATTGCCCAGCACTTGTGTTCATGTGATACACTATTGCCCAGCTCTCATATGTGCATGTGGTACACTATTGCCCAGCTCTATTGTGTGCATGTGGTACACTATTGCCCAGCACTTTTGTGCATGTGGTACACTATTGCCCAGCTCTCGTGCTCATGTGGTACACTTTTGCCCAGCTCGATTGTGTGCAGGTGGTACACTATTGCCCAGCTCTCGTGCTCATGTGGTACACTTTTGCCCAGCTCGATTGTGTGCAGGTGGTACACTATTGCCCAGCTCTCATGTGTGCGTGTGGTACACTATTGCCAAGCTCTATTGTGTGCATGTGGTACACTATTGCCCAGCACTTGTGTTCATGTGATACACTATTGACCAGCTCTCATGTGTGCATGTGGTGCACTATTGCCCAGCTCTTGTATGCATGTGATACACTATTGCCCAGCACTTGTGGTCATGTGATACACTATTGACCAGCTCTCATGTGTGCATGTGGTACACTATTGCCCATCTCTCATGTGTGCATGTGTCTACGCCATCACCTGTCTCTCGTCCGTTAGTCCTACCTCTCTTGCTGCTCGCGCGCTGTGAACAGCAGAGGGACTAGAGCTAAGAGCCGCCAGAGAAAAGCATCCCTTTCTCTCGGGGTCAGTGAGTGCTGCTGGGCATGTGTTCCTGTCACTCTCTCCTTTCCACCGAGCTTGTATCTCTCTGTTACCCCCTTGTTGTCCAGGCTCCATAATTGATTTTATTGCTTTGTATTGAGGGATGAGCTGTGGTGGAGAAAAAAAACCCTGAAGGAATTTCAGCGCCCTGGCCAGCTATTGCTTCTAAATCTCAGACTGCCTCCTTCCCTCCCACCTCCCCCTCCATCTCATTAGCTGGTGGAAAATCTGCAGCCCCTGTAAATCACTGGCCTGTCTCTGGCTTTGGAAGGCCGGCTGACAGGAAACCAATTCTGGATTTGCTGGGGCTGAAGAAGTTGGCTTTTCGCGCCCATTCCTTCCTCGCTCAGCAGGCATCTCGGTGCTTGGTCTGTTGTGGCTCTGAAGCTTCATTTGTTTCAGTTGTGCGAGGGCAGGGGTGTCTTTGGTTACAAGGAACGAGATAACGGGCAGAATGGCGCGTATGCTGTGTTTTCGCTTGGCCTTCACCTGCAATACACCAACATCTACTCACAAGTTAACAACTGGAGTGACGTCACATGCCCTTTGACCCACAAGTTACATCACAGTGTAAACCCCATCTTCCACCATCTGCCTTTCAGTAGCCTCCTATTTGGTGCTGAGGGGCTAGAGGTTGGACAAGACGTGGAAATTACAAAAAGGAAATATGGTTCCTGCTTACTTTCTGTTCCTACCACTGCCTTCATGACTGGTGAGACCAGGAGTCGCAAGGGCAGTACCAGGCCTACCAAAAGACAAACCACTAGACACTACCACTAGCCAAGACTGGTAGCAGTCCAGGCTGACACTGTTTCATATAACTGCCCCTATACGTTTTCTTCTTTTTTGAGTTATATATTTTTTCATTTGTTGTTGAAAGCATAGGCAAGGAACACATCATATCCAATAAGTTTAATAAATAAGTAACATTAGGTACAATTATAACTTTTATAGAGAATTATTAAAGTCAAGAATTTAATGCAAGAATATCACAATGTATTTCCAGTAAGATTGGTCAAAGACCAGCTGCTGGGTTTAGTGACATACTTGCAGTAAAATAAGTATACTTATTAACGTGAAAACAATATATATAATTGAAGTATAGAAGTCATGGGCTATCATAACTAATTGGCTCTATAATATGATATACAATATAATAAGGAAAACATACATGCCAAGACAACACATATAAATACATGTTTTCTTCTTGATGCTATATGTGCCCTTTGAATGGTGAAGCGTGGTTTGAATGTTGCCTGTGCCTACTGTACCCTCTTGTGAGTAATGAGAAAACCCCTGTCTTATGGCTGAATCTGGGGGCAAGCCCTTTTTTCATTTTTTCTTTCTTGTTCACTTCCAGTCCCAAAGAAATATACATTTTTTGCTGCCCGTTGTGCTACATATTCAGCAGTTTCCTAGTGCCTGTAATTTTAACCGGAATGGGAAAGGAGGTCCTGGGACATAAAATGTTTTGTCCAGTGTCAGACACTTTAGTCAAGATGTGAAACCGGAACTAGAAATGAAGTGTCCTTCTTCTACAGCAGACAATTTAGCCTCTAGATAATACCACGCCTGACCCCTTCTGTTTGTGTTAATTTCACTAATCCTGAAGTGACGTTCTGGTGGCCAGCAGTGGCGTACCAATGGTGCATGTGGACTATAAAGCGATCAAGCAAAATGGAGCCCTCTTTCTTTCAGTTTAGGGGTAAAAGACAGTTATAGTTGGAGCTGCAGCAGTGATAGCTATGCTCCTGATAACCAGATATGAGGAGTTGCTATGGCGGTGGTGGCCACCGAGCATTGCTGCAACTTCATCCACATTGTGCTACTGTTGGATGCCAACATAACACTGACCAGAAGACTTGGTGCACCATTACAAGTTGCTCTTAATCTGTGATGGGCTCAGTATCTATAGTTACTAGGCTCAGCAGGATTATAAGTAATGTGGTAAACCCAGAGGCCCAGACAAATCGCCCCAGCGTTGCTCAAACCAGCCAAAATCTCCAGATAAAAAAAAGCTGCCAAGAAATAAGTAACTATTGGGAAAATCAGATACAGTAAATCTGATTGCTACGATAATTGTGAGTTTAATACTGGCCTCTACATCCAACTTATAATGGCATAGATATTTTAACCTCCAAAATTACATTACTGTACCAGTTGGTAATAGTAACTCTGAGACTGGGATTTACGTCCTATTAATGGACCGCTTGTAATGAGGGTGTTAGTGTCACTCATGCACCCCGATCCCCTTCTAGAGACATGTCATCATAAGAATTACTAGTGGCCTAACTGAAGCAAGATGAGAACTAAAATGAGCCTTTCCATCAGATAATCTGTCTCGCCACAGTTACTGACAAATTAAAAACAAAGCTGTGCTCAGCATTTCTTTCTCAGCAAATGCACAAACATGACTTGTCACTGGGGTCTTGGGACATGACAATCATACTCCAGGATGCTAAAATTCCCCAGCGGTAATACTTACTCCATGGTGGTAGGTTATCCAAGTAAAACTACATGGCGTGGGATTGGTAAAAGAGCAAAAAATAAACCCAAGGCTACAACAAGATGCCCATCGCCCCAGGGTGAGTGTCTATAGGATTAGTCATCGAGCAAAAACACACAGTGCCTCAGTTTCTTTGATTTAATACCTCAGACAAAATGGCGCCTACGTTCCTAGGAGGATTGCTGGAGCAAACCTGGACAAAACTGTAGCTGCTACTGGACTGCAGGCGGGGTCACCGAGCATCTCCCAAGTTTGTGTTATCAACATTTGTGTAGTGCAGTTGAACCATTTGTATTTCACCTTAGCCCTTTCCCTACAGATCTTCGGTTTTATCAGGCTGTCATGTGTGGAGTGCTGTTGTGTGTGGCTAAGAAGGATCAGTTTGCCCACTATGTACTGCTGTGAAGCCAAATTAATAGCAGAAGGCATTCCACATAAGTATGTCAAATATAGGATAACAATGTAATCTCAACAATGATTCGTGCTGGTTGATGGGAAAACAGAATGTGGCCGGTCTGATCAGGGATCTTTGTAGTGCACTTCATATCAGGAAGCTTATGTTAAAGGAACATTTATTTTATTCCACTGCTCTGTCCATTGCTTATCCTGAGTAGTCTGTTCCTCAGATTGGACTCCTTCACAGGCCTGTCAGAAGTTTTGGTAGGACTTGGGTGGCTATCTTCATCTAGGGCTTCTCTCTCTGGTTTTCCAGCAGCACGAGGACCTCATTCAAAATGGAAGCAATGCCTGGGGAAACAGCAGCAAGGCTGCTTTTGTGATACATAAATATTTTGGCAGAGCGGGCCTGAAAATTGTGGGCCTCGGGAAACAGCTATGACTGCCCCCCACAAATGACGCCCTGTTCCTCAGCGAATTAAATAGTTTGATACAATGGTGTGTACATGTGGCTGCAGTATGTTATGTTGATCTGATTTGTTCTAAGATGTGCATTAGTGTGGCAAAAAGGATGTGCTCTAAAGGTGGCAGTGCTCTGCCAATATTTGGCTTCCGATGCCAAGTATTGAGCTTATGGTCATACATTATGAGATGCACATTTGCTATACTTTGCTAAATTGATATATGTTTGATCTCTGATTGCAAACAGTAACAATCCATGTGCAGCAGAATTCGGACAAAATGTTTCTTCATAGAATGCTCTTGAAGGCATGATTGCCCCATGCCCAAGGAAAGAGATGCACGGAATGCTCCCTTGCACCTTGCCTTTCTTGTTTCTGCAAATTACCACATAAAAAATGGCTCTTCTATTTAAGAGCATTTTACTTGTGAGAAATGACAGTTCAAGTGATCTATAAAAACAACATAGAATATATATTTTTTCATCCCATGCGGTTAAAATACAGAAAAGCAATTTGGCAGAAATAGTGGACTAAAATTTGACAATAGCTTGTAGAGAGTTCATAATGTGAGCGCCCTGAGTTCAAACACTGTGCCATTTGGGTGACCATGACAAGATTCTCCAGTGCCGCCGGGTATACCACCAAGTTGCAGGAAGAGAGGTCATTGGGACACAAACTTCCTGTGGATTTTTGGGGTTTCTCGTTTTATGCCTTCAGCGTCTTCCCTCAGTGTATCGACACCTGAGATTGAGCGGTGATGGTAAATTGCAAGACTTCAGCCATGTTCTACTACAACATTTGAGACCAGTTTGGAATATTTAGCTTTACCCAAAAGGCTACTGGAGATGGAATTGTAAATAAGCTCATTTGACAATTTTTGGGGGATACTTCACTTTCCCCAAATGTGCTAGGACAGAAGTTGGAATTGTAACTTAGAAGTACCAGCGCCACCAAAATCTCTGTTACCCTGAAGCCTCAACTTAAGGCAAAATACTTAAGGCAGCTGAATTTTGCCTGTATGGGTTGATGAAGTAACAGATGATGTGAATTGGACATGGGGTTGCCACTGAATATGAGACCAACCTATAACCTCATTCTATAGAACAGTTTCAAAAGAGGTGAAGCTGTGGTATCGGGAAGCCATGCCACCATCATAGACTAAAAACATAGCTATAGTCAATCCTCCAGCCGTGGGAGTTTCCATTGTGAATCACATTAGTTCTGACAGTTTTTGGTTCTCCTGTCAATGAATAGAGGTATTCAAAGTTGCAAATTTTTGTTTCATAAAATTTCGCTGAAATGTGCAAATATTACACACAATTTTGCAAAAAGGTAGCCATATTCATTTTTTAGTATCTCGGATGAAAAATGAACGGGAGGCCATATCTCCTAGTCAAAGTCATGCATGTTACATGATAGTGGACGGGTTCAATGTTGTAAATGTTTTACCTGAGGCATTTTCTGCTGGAACCAGACTCCTGTCGGAAAAAAGAAATTGCCAAATTTCACAACTGTAAAATTCACTTAATTGTGAAAATTTCACACCATACAAAATGTGCAGCTTTTATAAATGTAATTGGTTTAATAAAAAAATGATGGTGGAAGGCATCTGTATCCACTGCTTCTTAAAAGAAAATTGCAATAGAAAAGAGAAAAAAATAAAAAGTGCTAGGCCATTATGGAGAGAATGCCCTCAGCTTATCAGTCTCTTATAGCCAGAAGATCAGCCACAGAGTTGGTCGAAGATTCTCATGGACAGTCGCAGGCACCATTGTGTGGCAGCAGGCGCTGTGCTGCTGAGGCACTTGAGAAAGAGGACACCAAATAAACCCCTTCTTCCAGTCTAGTCCTGGATCTCACTTGAGTCCTTTTTATGTCCTGAGACGAAGAGGGGAATCACTCTAGAGGCAGTGACTGGTTAGTAATTTTGCCATCAGGCGGGTCAGTCCATCTACACAACAGACGATAGCCTTGCTCTCGTGTACAACCATGAGCTTGGTGCAGTTTGCTGCATGCGGGAGGCGGTGATTGAGGGGAACGAATTGAATCACACCTCAAGGTCTGGAGATTTACTCTCTGCTGTTTCGCAGCTGGGTGATTTTATTGCGGGATTTAATAACCTGCGCTGAATACTCAGAGTTGGGAAAGGAGATGTTTTCTAACCTGGCTGCCCTCGCTTCCAAAGCAGGATCAAGGTTTTGAGGTCCAGCAAGAAGACAGCCAGCTTACATTGACTCCTATTATCCAGGGCCTAATCTGTCTGTCTGTCAGTCTACCGCTAGATAGATAGATAGATAGAGAGATAGATAGATAGATTGATTGATTTTGGTTAGAAGGGGTGTTTTTGAATCTCCTGGCCGTTTCAGAGAATTAGGTTGGTCCTTCAGCCACATGAGGTGGATCAGATAGAGTGATCTAAGATTTTACCTCCCCAGTCGTTGGCACATGGCAAGAGTCTGCCCGCTGGATCTGTAGATATCCCCCTCCGGCCTCATCTATTCCCCGAATCGTTGGCTCTCATCCTGCAGGTAGGCAGGCGGTATGACCTGATGATAGATGCTGTGACCAGCTCCTCTCCAGCAAGGCGGGCTGCAGTGATTGTCATTAATCACTCCTATAACACGATGAATTATTGATTTTTGTTTCGGGAAAATGCTGATTTCTCAGCTTTCTGGGCCCCTTTCAGGCTCAACAGAAGACAGGCCAGGAATTTCTAATCGGCGCAAACCATTCAATTATCGGTGCACTGGAAAACAAACCTTTTTTTTTTTTTTGCGACGGTGAAGGCAGAAGAGAGAAGACACGCCCCCCAACACACAAAGTGAATAAGGCCAGATAGACCCCATAAACACAGGCAGGAGCAGAAACCGGCTGTATACACACACACACACACACTTAGATGTATGCACATTATGCATACACACATGCCTACACCCCCGCCACTCTCCACACACAGATGGAACACAGGTTTAACTTTCAGATATTTAGACTACAACAACCCTGTGTGCATTGACCCTCCCTCGGATTGCCAGGTGGGCTATTAGACAAAGCCAGCATCCTCGTTAATCATATATCACACCATATGTAAAAAGCTCACATCACTGCCCCTGCACAAAGATACCCACACAACTCACATGAATATATATAAAAGAAGGAGGAAGTGGCCCAATTTGCCCCCGAGGGTTCTCATGTCTACACCCTTTTGTGCTGATGATACTCCATTTGTAAGCTTCCATTACCTTATGGTGTTCTTATGCATGATGGACGATGTGCCACAAGGAGTAAAGATAACTTCTCTAATTAGTTGAGTGCAACTTGTTTAGCCTATACTTATGCCCTGATTCAAAATTGTGCGGAATACGGTGAGGTATTACCACACCCTGTATATATCTTTTGACCATAGTGAGGTATTTGCAAATGTGGTAAATACCACCTACTCAAGGTTTTTCACTTGAAAAGTAGGCATAGCAGGAAGAATTGATTTTTAATGCACCAAGATTTGCATGTTTTGCCTTTTATACAAGCCTTTTGCCCCCTATAAAGTTAGGCAGGTTTATTGTGTCCAAATCGGTGAGGGAAAAACAGCAAGGATGCGATAACTATCACACTACTCAGAACGCCGATCCCTGGACAAAATCCAGTTTACACAGAGATCGGAATTATCCACCACACTCAGAATCAGGAACCTATTCTTCAGACTTACTCCGACTATCACCTCCCTGTATTGAGGGCCAACGCCCGATTGCTCGATCATGGCTCTTTAATGTCATTAGATGTGGATGTGGTCCAGGCCTGGTGAGTCCTCACAAGACTTCTGTCCACACCCATTTTAGGTTAGCACCCTATAAATGGAAAGGTGAGACTGAGGCTGGTTTCAAACACTTGCCCTGAGAATCTGAATGGCTAGGTTTGACCCTTATACCACACCTCAATTAGCAGCCTATGTTCCCTTCCCGGGCATGAAACCTTGAACAGTCCAGAAATCAATCAATCAATCTATCTATCTATCTATCTATCTATCTATCTATCTATCTACCTACCTATGAAGGCCGGGCTCAAATTTCCCAAGCCCTGTCATCATACCCTTCCACAGCAAGAGACGTCTCCTGCTCCTAGCCCGCTCATCCGTCAGTCACAGACTCCCCCAGCTCTCAGCTCATTCTGATTTAGGCCAAAGGAGAGGCTACAGCTCTCTCCCCACCTGCGGCCCACTGGGGCTTCAGTACCACTCTTGACTTCAGTCTGTCCTCTTTTGTAATTTTACTGAAATATCTTCCTAGCCTTGTCTTCATTCAAAGATCTTGCTCTGCACCCTGTGAAACGGGCTGGCGGGAAGCTGTGATTATTTTTCTGTTTTTCAAGTTGTTGCTATAAATTGAATGGTACATTGTTCCCATCTGCCTTAAGAACATGATGGAATCGCCATGTCTCGCGCTCGCTCCAGGCATAGCTTCTCTCCATCTCTCCTCGGTATTAATATTTATGAAATAATAACTGTGTGCAATATTCAGAGCTGGTTTAGGGGAAGAGGTCTGGGTAGGTAACATATTCTTGCCGGCTTTAGGCTTCAACCGGGCAGGGGTATTAATCAGTTCTTTAACGCGGGTTCATTTGGTCAAACCTAACAAACCATTCATCAGCCCTACATGGCTCCCGCCTCACCTGCTGCTTATGGAAAAGATTGAAAGATGCAATCCTTAAACAGAGAGATTTGCTCGTCGGTGGCTCTGTTTGTTCCTTCAGCTGGTGAGATATTTATACCAAGAAGCTGTCTGCGGAGGCAGCAATGCGTCAGGGGATAAACCCAAGAGAATTAGACAGTCTTATCCATGGTGTTGTTGCTCTAACATGAAATATTTTGGCATCAATCGTCCAATCTCCAGGTCTTGATGCCGGAACCTGGCCCCAAATATGGAGGAGCATGCTCATCACGCACGACATTATGAGCAGAAGACTATAGCCCGACTGCAGTCTTGGGTTCTAATCTATGTGCGGCCATTCATGAATTGTGTCTTCGTGCAGGTGCCAACACCACTGTGTGGTGTCGATTATTTTTTATCTACTGACACCTTTGTCTAATTCCTTCTCTAGACTCGTGACCAAATCAATATTTTAGTGCACCAAATGACTATATTTCAGTTTGCCACCTGAGCAGCTACAAACAATGTTCTTAGACAATTTTGAAAATCAGAACAATTACAATTATAAGCTGTGTAATAATTTCTGCTTTGATGGGTCATCTGTTTCACTACCCAAAGACTGCAGATTGATAGATTGCTTTTGAGGTTCTAAGTCCACAGGAATTTAGAGCTGGTTTACTGGTAGAACCATTTCTGAAGAGATGACTGATATCTAATTAGTACTTTTTAGCAGGTCCTCACTAGTAGCTGTTCTGTTTCAAGTACAAGTCCACAGTGACAGTTATGTTTGAAATTCTGCCGGAACAGATGATCGATGTAAAGTAGCAGATCACCAAAGACAAGTGATCTTTGGGCACATGATGCCTTAAGGAAGGACATATTTTATTTGAAGATACAAAGCATAGCTGGTAGGTCTGTTTGGGAATTCTAAGTCTGCATTGCGGTCTTTCTGTTTGTATATTCAGTGTCTGCTAATGGGGAGCTTCTCATTGCAGTTGCTATGTGTGCTAAGAAATGGCTTCTTTTTTTGGAGGTGTGCATTTTCAGGTAAATCCCTGCTTCACGGCTCCCAAATCTTCGAGGCAGATCTTCTGTTTTTCTATTGTAGAATCCAAGTTTCCAGTCCTGGGCCTTAGCTTTGTTAATTCTAAGTCAGAAGATTCTATGCCTGAGGAGGTAGATTTTAAGTTTTGAGCCCAAAGTTTGCAAGGTAGATTATTGGTATGTGGTTTCCAGATTTTCACTCTGGATATCCAGGTCTTCTGTGAGGATTCTAATTCCTCAGTTGTAGATCTTAGGTTTGAGGACTCTACTGTAAGGTGCAACATACGTTTGAGGGTTCAAAGTCTGTGATGTAGCTTTCAGAGTAGATCTTAACTTTGGGCACTATACAACTCTGGAGGTAGATCTTAAGTTAAGGCACACTTCTATTACATTGGTGGATCTTAAGTTTGGGATTTCCAAGTCTGGAGATCATCCATTCGTGTGTGGATCTAAGGTTTTCAATTTTTAACCTGTCCAGTCTTAGTTTACAAAGGCAAGTCTTCTGTTTGCTGGTCCCAAAAGTATAAGTCTCCAGATCTAAATATTCGGTTTGTGGATTCTAAGTTTACAGAGATGCATCTTTGGTTTTAGTTGTTTGCAGTCTGTGAAAGTAGATCTTCTGTTTGGTATCCCCCACACCTGTAGGGTAAAGCCTTACTTTCAGGTTATTGTTCCTACAGAATTATGTTTCATGTTTGAATCACAACACGAGTGGATATCTTTGGTTTGAAGTCTGATTAACACCGATGCAAAACCACACACACACAAACTAAAGGAATTGGGTGAAAATATTTATATTTTTTATTGAAAACCAGACATACTGACAATCAGAAATGTGGCACACCACCAGTAGCATCAACGGAAATAAGAAATCTGTCTGTGAGCATGCGATCCAGCCTAACCCAGATCCCCTAAGTGAACCAAGTCACAGGTAGCATTTCTGCACCTTGAAATACTTCGACCAATCTTCCTCTCACAACAGAAGCCCCATCACACTTGCCATATCTTGTCTAGACTATGAAAATTGTTTCTACCAAAGGTCCCTGCTCTTTCTTTACCAAACACTGTAGAGCATGGAAAATGAAGTGCCAAGTTCACTCCTACACATCTGCCCGTAGGAATGCATCGTATCAATGCCCCAGCCACTTCAATGGCTCCCCATGGTCAGACTCTGCAGTTTCAAGTCTTCGGATTGCTGATACTGCACCCTTCATAGAGGTAAAGCTCCAAGCAGTCACACAGAACAAAACCCTCAGCTCTGTTTTGGCACCTCAACTGATCATCCCTCCGTAATCCACCACAAGCAGGGGCGTAGCTTGGTCAGGAAGATTGGAAGGTTGAACTTCAGATTTCCCAACAATCACACTGGTATATCTTGTGAAAGTACATTATATTAGAAGCAGGGTATGAGGGGGGTTTAAAGGGCAGTACATATTGTTAGGAGTACTTAAAACCCAATATTTATAAAACCAACCAACATTTTTTAAGACTTTCAAAACGGAGACGAGAGAGTGAGTGTGTGTTTTTGTCTGTGTGTAGGTAAAAGTCCAGGTGAAATCCAACGGACATTCTCACCATATCCTACTGAAAGCACTTGTACCCAACTATTTACTAAAGAATACATTTTTTAGGGCGGTGGAACACCCCAAACACCCCCTCCCCTGAAGCTACACCCCTTCCCACAAGTCAAAAAGCTAGAAATGCATATGGGAGGGTCTCATTCTCCTGATAAGCTGTAACATTATGGAATTCCCCACTGGTACATCCAAGATCACGTGGAATTCAGAGTGGAGGTAGTTACCAGACTCTTTCCGAACAACTGTAGCTGCATGACACTGACCAATAAATAGACTCTAACGTCAACACAAGGAAAGTTTGGCCACAAAGTATCTGAGGACCATACCAGCCCAGGAACCCGAACCTATTCCTCCCCTAAAGATAATACTAAGACCGCATTCACAAACGATCTCTCAGTCTGCTTCATTCCACCCCAGGCATAAGCAAGCTACATGTTCTCAGAAACTCGGATGTGCTATACATTACGCACGACACCCAAATACTTCCAAACTAGGCATCACTACAATTTAACATCCTTCCACCCTACTGTGCACATGGTGTAGCTTGCTGCTCATACTAAAAGCACTATGTAAGTGCAATTACAGTAATAAAATGAAAAACCTTCTTTTGCAATACAATTGACAACCTTAAGAAACATTATAGAACTAAGAGACAACTCTAAATTGTTTCAAATTCAAGCTCAGGCGTCTCTTGAAGTGAATTTTAAGGAGGCACATTTTTCACCATTTTAAGCATACAGCACTGCTTTGCTCTGAAATGTATTTGAACAAATGATGGTGTGTGGCAAGGTATAGCGTCTGTTTGTTTTTCTGTGCTGCTAGAAAGAGAAATAATGAAATCATGAACATAGGTGAAAACACAGAGCGAGAGACCCAAAAAGGTGAGCATCAGAGAGAAAGCAAGAAAGGAAAAAATAAGGATGAGAGACAAAAATAGGTAGACTGAAAGAGAAAAGAAAGAACAAGAGAATGAAGGAAGCATGAAAGGAAGGAAAGGTAAACGGGTGAAAGAATGAATCGATGGAAGGATGAAAGAACAAGTAGAAAGGATGGATAGAAGAGTGAATGGATCGAAAGATGAAAGGGTGAATGGATGGAAGGATGTAAAATAGACAAATGGGGAAGAGTGAAAGGATGGATGGGTGGAATATTAATTTATTGATAGATGGAGATGATGGTGGATAGACACATGGAAGGATGTATGTATGCATGAAAGTGTGAATTTACGGATGGCTGATGGGATGGAAAACTGAAAGGATGGATAGATTAATGGAAGAATAGATGAAAGGGTGAAAGAATTGATAGACAGATGGAAGGAGGATGACAGGTTGATGGATGGGAATGTTCCTAAAGAAGATCAGGTTTGCCTACTTCCCATGCTTGGTGTGATTAAAGGTATGTTTCAAGTGGGAGTTGCTTTCATTTTATGTCAACTCCCTTGATCTGGTGGCATCCTAGAGCCTTAAGCATGCTAGGTCTCGACTGCGGTAGGTGGACTGTTATTCTGGAACTCCAAGCATCAGCTTCCAGGAAGTAGCCAATCTGCACAGCGTGCCACCCCAGCGGCCCCTACACACTCCATGACTAGGTCGTCAGAGCAAGAGTGTCCAAAGGTGAAGCAAGATCCTCTGATCCACAGATACGTGTAGCCAAAGATTTGGCTTATGCCACCAAGACTCCAATGGAGATTTTAGGAATTGAGGGTTACTGGCAGGTTTCTGCTCCTGGTCTTGCTTTGTGGCTGAGTACAGCAATGACTTTTTAGCTCTTTATGGGATGATCGCTCTAAGGAAACCTTTGTTGGGAAATGTGAGTGGAGATAATTAATAGGGGACATCAGGGCTTAATTGGTGCTGTGGTTGCTGGTTGTGGGCACCAGCCTGCCTTTCTGAGGCCCAGGGCTTATTTTTCACCATCAGACTTTGACCCAGAGCAAGAGAGAGGAGGAGAAAAAAACTGAGAAAAACAAAGAGGAAGAGTAAAATAGAAAAACAGGACAGAAAGCCTGAAAGAGTGGGATAAAGAGAGGAAATGTAGGGTGGTGGAAGACAGTGGCATGAGGTCGAAACATGACTACGCAGCCTTGGCATTCGCGGATCTGGGCATTTGGCTGGAGGCTCCTACAGCTTTTTATTTACAAATTAATTGGCAGGGGCTATCTTCACGAAACCACACAGGAGAGATCTCAGGGGATCAGGCTCACTCAGCTGCCACTTCTCTCCATCTGTCCTTTAATGAGTGTGCTAGATTGCAACCTTCCTCATCCAGAAGCAGAAGGAATCCTCCATTCATGTAAGCACGGCTGTCCTGCCACAAAAGCCCTCCCCTATTAGACAGACAGAATCAGTAATTGTGATGCAGAGAGCTTTCAGTGTGACATGACATGTTCTAAGGGGCTTATTTACAAGTCCCTTGCGCCGCCCGTGAGTCACTTTTAATATGGGAAGAAATGACATACAGGCGATGCAAGCAGCTTGTAAATAAGCCCCTAAATATATTTATATATATTTTCATCATTGAATCAATCTGTAAAAATCCAGTTGCCTCCTTATGCAGCTCTCTGTCATTGAAAGCTATCTCCATGGCTACCAGAATCAAGTCGAAGAAGAGAGCATCGGCCTGAGATATGGAAAGGGTTAAGATTCTAGCCCCGTGGAGGGTAGCATTTGTGATTTGAAAAGATTTCCTTTCTGAGCCTGTAGGGGTGGGTTCTGTAACGTGAAAAGGGTTCTGCTCCCAGCCTATGGGTTAATGATTTCTTTGTCTATGACATGAAAATAGGTTCTGCTTTGGGCCTGTGGGTGTGAACCTTGTGCCGAAGAAATGAAAAGGGTAACATATATAAGCCAGTGGAGGTAAACCCTGTGCGTATGATATGAAAAGTGTTCCCTCTCTGAGCCTGTAGGTGTGAGCCTTGTGCCAGTGTTATGAATAACGATTCCTTTTCTGAGCCTGTACGTGTGAGCCTTGGGCCTGTGATAAAAAAACATGCTCCTCTTCTATGCCTGTAGGTGTGAGCCCTGTGCCTATGCTATGAAAACATGTTCCGTCTGTGTCTGTAGGTGTGAGCCCTGTGCCTGTGATATGATAAAAACGTTCCATCTCTGTGCCTTTAGGTGTGAGAACTGTGCCTGTGATATGATTAAAATGTTCAGTCTCTGGGCCTTTAGGTGTGAGCCCTGTGTCTGCGATATGATAAAAATCTCTGTCTCTAAGACTGTAGGTGTTCCTGTGATTTGAAAAAATGTTCAGTCTCTGAGCCTGTAGGTGTGAGCCCTGTGCCTGTGAAATGAAAAAATGTTCCATCTCTGAACCTGTAGTTGTGAACCCTGTGCCTGTGATATGATAAGAATGTTCAGTCTCCGAGCCTGGAGGTGTGAGCCCTGTGCCTGTGATATGATAAAATGTCTGTCTTTGAGCCTGTTGGTGTGAGCCCTGTGCCTGTAATATGATTCTTCCTCTGTGCCTGTGAGAACAAGAAAAGGTTCCCGCCAGTGGCGGCTGTGAGCATAGAGAAGTGGTGAGCAGTGTGGGGGACAAAAAAAAAACTTACCTCCTGCTGCGCTTTTGAGCTCCTGATGCTTAGGAGCTGCACATACTGGCTCCCAGACTTCCCTGCGCCAACCCAGACGTTGCTCTCATGCTGGTATTACCCAGCATGAGGGAAGCACCGGGATTGCACGGAGCAGGCTGGTTTCACGCTCCAGCAGGGATGGGAGCCTGTGCTCCTGAGCCCTGCTGATATCTCAAAGCAATAACCTGGAGATATCCAAGTGCGCATGTTGGTTTGGCTGTCCTGAGGCAGCCGGCCAAATGACATGAGCACTTGGTGCCCTTTGCCCACCACTCCTCCTGCTGCTGTGGCCCCGCCCTCAAGACTCAGCTGCAGTTCCCTCCTACATGTAAAATAAAATGATAATAAAGCAGTTTTATTAATTGCTTTATTATAATTTTATGTGACATGTTTTCAAGCTGGTTCCAGCAGTGGGGCGACAATTCTCCGCCATAACGGCAGAGCCGCCCCAGGCTACCCGCTATGAACCTGCGCGCGTGAGCCCAGTTCCTGTGATAAGAAATGGGCCCCGGACTAGTCCTATGTGGAGCTCGAGCTCCCCGCACGATGGGAAGGGTAGTCAGTCACTGTTCTTTCCCTGCAGGCAGGGGTACAGGCTCTGGATAGAGCTTTCAGCTGCTGCATCTTGGAATGGCTAAGAATGGTGAGAGCATAAACCAGGGAATGCATGCAGATGGCGAGGAGAGAATGTCGGTGCAGTTTTGCACATGCTGTGAGCCCCAGACAGCGTTATGTAAAATAAGAGGGTATTATCTGCGTAGTGTATGGTGTACTGGATTGGGCAGTGGGATGCATAGGGTACGGGGTCTAGCCAGGGGAAACTTCCCGTACCTAATCCTGGCCATCTGGCCATCTTTCAAGCGGACAGTACCACCTTGCCTCCTAAATGTAACCACTATGTTCAGTATGTAAGTCCATGCCAGTCCTTTTTAGGTCTAGCTGGACAACGCAGCTGTCACCAGAGCTCATGTGATAAACAGAAAAAGAGCTTTTAGAAGTAAAACTGAGAGAGAGGCTTAGGCTCTGCCCTCATGTTTGATCACCTGAGTACAGCAATTGATTGGACTGAAATTATGTGCTTCCACTGAAAACGTGCTGGTATTGCACTTTTTTGACTTGGGGGAAAGCTAATGCTCAACACAGCAGGACAAGCTGATGTAGAAGAGTATAGGCCTGATTTCTTAATTATAAAAAGTTAAGACAATGGTAATACGTATGGGTATTTATGTAGCACAAACCTAGCTATGAAGCAACAGACAACCTACAAGATAGTGTACATCAATTGGGGATTACACAAATACAATTCACAGGCGCATGGAGATTAAGTGGACTTCTCAGAATCACATGATGCTGAGTCAAGCACCGAAGCTGGGATTCAAACCTGTGTCCCCAGGTTCCAAAGGCAACAGATCTCGCCATATCTCTTCTCCTATATCGTACGGGTACTTCAGGGCCAAGGCTGGTGGACCAGTCCTTCAGTTTTCTATTTCCTCATTTTAATAGTCCTCTCTCCAGTGCTTAATTTGAGCCGGTGCTTTCCGGTGCTCAGCACCGGCACTTAATTGGTTTCTGGTGCTCGGCACCGGCACCTAATTGTCAACACCATACAGTCTACCACATGGTGGCACTGCTCATCTAATTTAGAGATGAGCAGAACAACGGTTGTTTAGGAATACAATATACATTAAAAAAATTGCTAACACCTACCTCCCCAGCCATTCCTTTAGCTTTGGGGAACTGGAATAATCTGAACTGTTGCATTTACATGCGAGAGAGATAGTAGTTGTTTTGGCAGTGATGACAAGGGCAATGGGTGGTGCAAGCTGCAGTGGCCTCCTGGTCAGAGCACTTAATATTTTACAAATTAAGCACTGCCTCTCTTGTTTCTTTTCTTCTCCTCTTTCATTTTCTAGTGCATGCTCCAGAGACAGTACTAGTAGACTCCTTGCTCATTTCTCCTGCAGTGCTCTGCCACGTTTAGAAAGCATATTTTTTGTCTAATTGTATTCTCCTAATTAACCTCGCATATATGGCTGGGTTTGTGTATGCGTTTTAGTGTGCTTGTGTAGTGGCTGAATGTGAGAACCAGTCAGTGGATAGATGAATGTACGTAAGAGTGCAAAGATGAGTGACAGAGTGCTTGTATATTGACTACTGAGTGCCTAAAACTATTAATGACAGAAATGGCACTTTCGTTTGTCTATCGGTAGATCACGACCACCACTTAGGTCACTCTCTTTTCCCCCTTTTATGGGATCTCTCTGGGTTGTAAGCATTTTTATTTCACTTTTGTGCATTATGTATTGTATATGTATATGTATATGTGCCTTTCTTGTGGTATATTTTATTCCTTGCTGTGACTAGAAGCTAGACGCCTGGCAGTATTTTCACATTAAACGATTGTGTGTACGTTTGGCCTGCAGGTGACTGGTTTGACCACAAGAAATCTTGCAGAGATATATTTTGTAGTTGCACGTGTGTGGGTTGCATGTTTTAGCCTTCAGTGATGGTTTCCTTTGGGGACTGGGGGGCAGTTGTGTAATGAGAATGTGTTGTTTTAGTATTAATAAGGTGCCAACTCTGGCATTGACAATCAGTCCGGCAGAGCGGAATTATTGTATGGAGTTCCGCTCTTCCTGATTCAGAGTTGGCTGGTGTTACTTACCGCACCTGGTTTTCCCGGTTGTGGGAACACCGTACCCGATTTTTCCAGGCGAAAATTCTATTTGGTAAAATTACATGAGAATTTTGCTGCCCAGGAGCCAAGCTTCATTCCCTTTATGTTTACTGCCAGAACTTACCTTTTCCATTTCCTTCCCTGCTCCCCAAAGCTCCCTCCCCACCTCATCCTGAGGCAGAACCATACATTTACTGCCTGCTCAGGCCGGTGGTAAATGTAAACGTTAAAGCTAGCAGAACAGGGAATCCTGTGAGGTTTTATGGCTAGGGTGACCAGATTTTTGAGAAGCAAAAACCGGGACAGGCCAGACATAGAGGTAGGACTAAAGGGTGCCGATGATCACGGAATATCTGGCCTGTCCCGATTGTCTGTGTGTGAAGTCTGAAATTAGCGTCATTTATCTTTTTTCTTTCAGGCAGAGCAGGAAAAGGCCAGAAGTAAATGTAGCCTTGTAAATGTGTACTTATATATATTATAGGCACACATTTATAAAGCTAAGTTTGCAAAACATTAGTCATGGCAGGACCTTCCCCCTGAACGACCCCCCCGCCCCCCCCCCCACTTTGGCTTTTCTCTGCTGGGCATTTGTAGCTGACCTCCTCCCGTGCTGCTTGAATCAAAGAGATAAATTACATGAGCTATTTCACTCGTCAGAGGCGCTGAGCACATGTTACAGTTCTGTTTTGTAGGATGAGCTGACACTTGTCCGGAAAACCGGGACATTTATTTAAAATTAAGTAAAGTGTTGGGACAGTCGTCCAAAACCCGGGACTGTCCAGGGAAATCCGGGATGTCTGGTCACCCTATTTATGGCTGGTAAATCCAGTCCTACACAGTGATATCCCATTCCACAGGGCTTAAGTTTTAATTGAATGGTACTGGTGTGGATTTACCACAAGGGAAAGGTAAATTTGCACCCAAATTTGCCACTCTGCCAGTAGCGTGCAACCTTGAATCTGAATGTGTGTGTGTGTGTGTGTGTGTGCGAGAGAGACACTTTTAACCAGTTATGACTTTTTAGCCAACTGCACTATGCATTCTGGGATCTGTAGTACACGTGTAGCAACATCAGCAGTGGCTTGAAAATCCCAGTATGCAAAGCGGTCATGTCTTAAAATTCAGGACTGTCTAAAGGAACCTTTGTTGACATGGAGCTACTTAGCAGCTATATTGATTGTATTGTGATTTTATGAGAGAGAGGGAGAGCGCATCTGCGTGTGTTTTAAATGGAAGTATTGTGTAATCACGAGAAACTGTCATGGGTGTACTGTATAATAATGAGAAGTTGTGTTCAGTGCATAAACACAAGTTGAGTTGAATGCATGGTTATAGAGAGAGGGTAGATTTTCTATATAGCGTATAGACACATAATATATATATATATATATATATATATATATATATATATATATATATATATATATATATATATATATATATATATATATATGGGTGTTGTGTGTGTATGCATATATAGGTATATAGAAAACAACTTTTTTTCATTTAATAATCAAATCTTTCAGCAAGTGAGAGGAGTTGCCATGGGGGCTTGCTTCTCCCCGAGTTATGCCTGTCTGCATATGGGCATGTGGGAGGAGCAGGTCCTCATGACAAAACACAAAGATACCCTCAGCAAACACATTCTGTGTTGGTACAGATTTATTGATGATTTGTTTTTAATATGGAGAGGCAATGAAATGGAAGCTCGTAATTTTGTTATGGAATTGAATGATAACTCCCTTAATTTGCAATTTACCGCCCAACTCAGTCGTGACGAGATACATTTTTTAGATGTTGAGGTGTACATATGTAACAACCAGATATTGACACGCTTACATAGAAAGGCTACCGCAGGCAACACTGTTTTACATGCTACAAGCCACCATCCGCCACATCTGATCAATAGCATCCCCTATGGGGAAATGCTACGGATCAGACGTATATGTAGCACAGAAATGGATTGTATAGAAGCACAACAGACATGCAAACAAAGGTTTTTAGCTAGGGGTTATGCCAAAAGTGGGATTCAGGCCGCAATGAACAAGGCCAATAACCAATCTCGTTCAGAATTATTGGTTGACCGAAATAAAAGGGACTCTGAAACCAGACAACCCTTGGATCAACCTACCAGGTTGATATTGACATTCAATAAACAACATAAAACCTTAAGGAGAATAGTCAATAGGAATTGGCCATTAATTCTGAACGACCCCATATTGGGTGAGCGCCTAACAGCCACCCCTAGCATCACCTACAGGAAAGCCCAATCTATGAGCAGCGCATTAGTTAAAAGTAGCCCTGAAGTTACTTTAACTAAAAACTGGCTTAATGCGCGAACAGGATTTTTTAAATGCTCTAATTGCAAAGCGTGTAGATACAGCAATAATGTCAAAATGTATACCACTCCTTTTAGACAGAGACCAGTTGAGATATCCAAGTTTTTAAACTGTAAAACAGAATTTGTGGTGTAAGTGCTGGAGTGTCCGTGTGGCCTACGCTATGTGGGGAGCACCAAATTACAAGTGCACAAGCGGATACTCCAGCACATGCGAGCTATTTCCAACAATGATGCTTCCTACCCAGTGGCAAGACACTTCAAAGAACACCATGGCAGTAACAGCCAGTTATTGAAATATTTTGCCATTGATGCTGTCTTGCCGCTGAGAAGGGGTGGAAACCGTGAATATTTCTTACGAAAGTTGGAAACACAATACATCTTGGAGCTCGACTGTAAAATTCCATCAGGCTTGAATGCTAGTGAGGATTTTTTTACCTGTTTATGAATCCGTCACCTCTATTCCTTCTTACATATAGTATAAACCTTTTATTCTCTATATCAAAACTGCCCCTTTCCCTTTCTTAAAAATATTTTTTTATTCAAAATTTTAGCACTTTTATACACGTATTAGTAATGAATCACGGCTGTGATTCAAGGTGGTGTAGACACGGGTATAGTTTTTATTAGCACAAGCACTTTATTGGAATTGATGTACTTTTGCCCACTTGGGCTGAATTTGTTGCACACCTTACACATCTACTTTGAATCTATGCTTATTAAGCTAGGTCACAAATGCATGAGAAGTAGTCATAAAATATGGTAACTAGAATAACATTTTTGTGCATGAGGTCATTGGAATAGTCAATACAATGTGGGAGTTCAGAATTTTAAATGTATATATTTTTAATGTATATGTTTTTAATCTGGATTTTTAACACCGTTTTTCTATGTGCAGTGTATTTAAATTTAACTATGAATATTTATTTATTTATTGCATATGATTGCACATTTTGACTATGAGTAATAGATCTATTGTATTTCACGAAAACGAATGGCATTGTGTAAGGTTTATGGAAAGGGAAAAAATGGCAGTATTTTTTTCTTTGTCCATCGAAGATCTGTATTTCACGTGTGTTTACTCATGCACTAGCACTTTAAATTTGAGAAGAAATCTCCGTTTCGTGTCATGTGATCAAGGCCTCGTGTGAGGCTGAAACGCGTAATGGCGGAGGTGCGGGAGTTCACTAAATAAACCTACAATTGCACCAACTCTGGGTCTGCTTCTCGTCCTTTCAAGGAATTGGTGACGAAGGTTTTTGTATATAGTTATATGTATATATAATATAGATATAGATAGATATATTTATGGGGCTGTACAGGGTAGTGCAATAATGAGAAAAATGTGCATGTGTACATAAAAAGAGTGCATGGTAATGATGCGAGTTTGTGTACGTAAAGAATGCTTTGCTTTCAACTTCTCCCAGTGCAAACAGATGAAGTTTGAATATTTAATTAAGATAAAAGTAGTTTAAAAGCCCGAAGTCACTTTTTAATTAGCAGAAAGATCTCCAGATAAAGCAATTTTACATGTCGGGTCCAGCAGTAAATCCGGGGGGAGCGAGAGCGGCTTTGATTAGTTTTTTTTCCTTTGCTAATGCTGAATTCTGATGATATTCTCTTAAAATAAAATCTCTTCCGGATGTGCGCACATCAGTTCTCAGCTGCTCTGCTCCCCAGGCACCGGAAGAAGGATATTAGTTTACACCTCCTCTCATGTACGCAGACATTAGAGTACACAAGACAGGCAGAGGGGGCCAGTAAACACACAAGATGACTGAAGACGCAGTAAGAGCCGACTACTTCAGTGCTTTAAATAGGAGGTACTGTCCGGTACTGAGCACCTGCACTTTTTTAATTTGGGAGGGAGAGTAACTGCACTTCTCAGCACTGCTGCAGTGCATTTAATGGGAGATTACCGGCACTTCTTAGGAGCAAAAAGGTACTCTAAATAGTGAGCAGCTGTATTACTATATTTCTATTTAAACCACTGGACTACATGACATACATTTGACACCTTCTTTAGCCTTACAGGCCAGCTAGTGTTTCTTTTGTACAATATTTAGAATTTGTGTACTCCAAGACCTTTTGTGGAGGGAGGGAGGGAGGGAGAGAGGGAGGGAGAGAGAGAGAGAGAGAGAGATTTTTTCAACCAGCACTCTTCATCTGTTGATGTGCCATTCACATGAGAGAGAGTGAGAGAGAGAGAGGAGTGATTTTTTCAACCAGCACTCTTCATCTGTTGATGTGCCATTCACATGAGAGAGAGTGAGGAGTGATTTTTTCAACCAGCACTTTTCATCTGTTGATGTGCCATTCACATGAGAGAGAGTGAGAGAGAGAGAGAAGTGATTTTTTCAACCAGCACTCTTCATCTGTTGATGTGCCATTCACATGAGAGAGAGTGAGAGAGAGAGAGGAGTGATTTTTTCAACCAGCACTCTTCATCTGTTGATGTGCCATTTACATTTTTTTCGCTCACTACTGAAAGGCGCATTTGGTCAGCCCAGTGCTTTCAGTGGGATGAAAATGTTGGGGTGGGGATGTCTGTAAAAGTAAAGAAGCATAACTAGTAATCCTTCCTAAGTGGCTTGGCGTATGAAATGAAGAGACGTGACTTACAAAATGTAAAGTAAAACCCTTTGCTTCACACAGCATACCAACTGACCAGTATTTGGGTCCTGTATGTAAGCATTCTCTTATAGCATCTAAACTTGTCACACCACAACCAACACGTGTGCCCAAAACAAACCAGACCTACTACCTTTGCCAGTTCTTGCTACCAGTATCAGACAAATCAATCACAACAAAGAATGTGTTGTGAATAATTAGAATTGAAAAGGTTTCAATTCTAAAAGTGAGACTGTGAATTAAACATTGATAAGGTCTGTCGAAGGGGTAATATCCTTAGAATGTCTCAAACACTCCACTTCTTCCCTTCCTGCCACTTTCTTGCAGTCTCACCTGTTAGACACGTATTTCCTTTCTCTCCTCACATCATGTTTCACACTTTCCCACACATGTGCGACCATCTCTCAGTGTACTCTGCAGAGAGGCCGAGTATTGAATGAGTATGTGGTTTACACACCGTTATGACACACGGACACCAAGTGTGAGGAAATCACACTTCCTTTTGCCATACTTTCAGCACTCCCAATCATGCACCGCCAGAAGAAGCCAGCCACAACCTCAACTCAGTCACTGGAAGGTGATACTGTTCAAAGTATGCACTATACAAGTCATATTTTGCATGAACAAAAATCTGAAAGAACACAATATCTGGAACAAGTACTCTTTGGAAATGCAAAACGAAAAAAAAACAGGGACTCCATTGTTGACGTGGATTACTTTAAAACATTTTGTAGTCGTTGTTGAAAAACCGATCGCTGTTTTTAAGGACATGAATACAGAGTCATATAGGGACGCGTTTCAAAGTGCCCACTAAAAGCCGTTGATAACTTCACTGTGAGTGACAGCACTCTGCTCTTTCACAAGGAGCACATCCGCACACAAAGCAACTCCTTTCAGTGCAAGAGACTACTATGGCAGTGTCTATTCTTTTTTTAGAACAAAAAATGGTTGGTTTTAGACGTTTTTAATATTGGTGAGTGCTCAGGAACTTCACCAACTATAAAGTTTTACAAAATTCATGACAAAACAAATTAAGCATTTACAAAGCTGTATGTCTGGCAGCCAACACCAGACCTTTTGCCTTTGCTAAGTGCATTGTTCTTTTGCCAGTTACTAGATATTGTTTGTTGCTGCTGCTCGACCCAACCCCGCCAACAGTGTATTGGATCACACTCAACAGGAAGCATGGAATGGAATCTACAGTGTCAGTGAAATATGGGTTTAATCATTATAAGAACATCCCCTACACCTCTCTGCATAGCTTTAACAGTGTCAGGGTTCCTAGGATTAAGCAGCAGTGGGGACCAACTTATGCCATAAGGTTTAATTAATCAGGTGGCAAGAAAAGGGAAACTCTGCAGCACATTCTTTGGCAATATTATTTTGATCCATTAGAAACAACATTTTTGTTGAGCTCTGCATATTATGCAAATTATGTAGTAGATACAGTGAAATCATAATTATGTAGTAAACACTACAGCCACAGAATTGGGAAAATCTATTGGAACTCTCCATTCTGTTATCAACAATTTATTCATGAAAGGTATAGAAAACATCAGCATTCTAATCCAAGCAGTTCCCATTGTTAGCTACACTTTCAAGAGAGCAGTTTTTTCTAGTTAACTACCCCAAAATAAACATGTAATATAAAAATTGCATAGCGGGTAACTTGTAATATGGTCCTATATTGCCATCTTGGGGGTTTTAGTGACATTTACAAACTATTCGGCCTTCAGCCTTCTTCATGATGTGTGGATGTGGTTTCGAGGAGCAGATGAGGTTGAGCTAGTACTTTGATTGCTCAGGCCTGAAGGTTGTAGAAAGTATGTAAAGTGCTGCATGCTGAGCACTGACACTATGTGTCTTTAGACTTTCCTTGATCTAATTTTTGATTTCTAGAGCACTAAATCCGAATCAAGCTCCTCACATAAGTCTCTGTCCCTGTGAACCCACATCATCCCCAGTTCCCGAAAGTTACCTCATCCCCTCCCTCTTGCCTACCTACCAATCTACACCAGACAAGACTACCCACCCCTAAACACTTCCGGAGCACCCCTCACTGCCCCAACTGCGACTGTGCACATTGTGGAGACTCATACAAAAAATGCACAAGCATTTTTCAATGAGGTAACTATGCAACTGTATCAACAAAAGAGAAAAAGGGGGACCAGGAGCCAGTTGTGGTCCAGTGTCCGTGCTCCTAACGCGAAAGTCTAATCAAAACCAAAGGGGACAATGTTCCGGAAGAGGGGTGCAACGCGTCACCCACTAACTAAGAAGAAGAAAAGAGACAGAGAAACAGGAGGTGAAGAGTATCCTAGGTAATTAGGAACCACTAGTGAGAGGGAAGAACAAGTCTTGCCTCTTGTTGCCCTCACACACCCCGAAGGATGTCATGCTTCATCATCGGGCGTTTGCTCCTCGTCGGGCCGGCGCTGCAATGCCCCACGGGTCCCCCGAAGGGTCACTTTAGCGGAGATCTTTTTAGAGAACTGCCGTCAGATGCATGCGGGTGTGTGGGGTGGGTCCTATGTGGAGGGTGATAAAAGTGCGTGCAACGTAAGCTAAAACTGTCTAAGGGTTACCAGAAAAATATTTAATGTGACGGTACCCTTGGCAGAGTAAAAAACCCGTAGGTTATGTGTTACCCCAATAGGCTCGATGTGCCAAGGTAACTGCAAGGTTAAAAGGTCGACATGTTTCGCGCCTATGTGGTCTCAAGGATCCATGGCGCTTCTTCAGGACCGAAACAAACAAAGTGAGGTGATGTGCACGTGAGAAGTGGAAGGGTTAATACCCTCTGAGGGTGTCAGGGCGGGCCAAAGAACTGTGTACCTACAGTATGGCTGCACACTCAAAAGTTGTGACCGCTTCCTGAACACCACCTAGGAAAGAGAGGACAGACAACAAATAGGACATGCGTCAAACATGCGAGGCATGCCCCAACAGAAAACAGCATGAGCTGTAAGTCACATAAAAAAGATAAAAACACGAGACAGGTAGGGTTGAAATGTTGCCCTTAGTGCAGTGACCGCAGCGCGGTGTCTCAAACTCGGGCTAACTATGCAACTCACAATACCATTACCACACTATTTGTGCATCCTAAGCTTGTAAAAGGTTGCAAGATTGGCATTTCCCTCTTTTGTAGACTCTTCACTGCCAGTGCCACAATACACAAACTGATCAATCACACCAGCTTGTGCCAGGAGAAAGGCTACTGACAGATTGTGCATGATTCATAAAGGTAAATGTACACTTTCGGTCAAGTTTACGTTTTTTTGGTATTCAAAAATAACCAGTTAATAGTAAGTAAACTCTACAGTTGTAGCGGAGAACTCTGCACATAAAAAGATAGGGCTGTCCTAGTTGCAGCAGGATGAGATTTGCACCGTTCAGATTGTTGGTGAAAGCTCCAATATAAGCTGCACTCGAGCGGATGGACCTTTAGTCCCGGGCTGAGGTTTCACATCAACAAATTAACAATGTGTCAATTACAGTGAAGCATATAAGCAACACAAGCATGACAGAGTAGTAGATCTGCAAACTATGAAGATTTATTAGCAGATTAGCCAAGTTACAAACTCAAATCCTCAAAGTTCAGAGATGATAAATTGTCAGTACATAATCATCCTCATTACATAATTCAGCTCAATTCAAAATAAGCAAATGCAAAGCAAAATGCTAAGAGTTGTCATAGAGCAAAATCAGGCAAATTCCTTTTCCCTGGAAGGGAAGAATCCTCTAATATGCTAAACTAAGAAAAATCATGGAGCAAGTATCTCTCTCCAAAATACATTGGGCATATGTATGGAAATGTGTCCTCACAGTGCCCTAGGTGCAATGTACAAGAGGCACATTTTTACCACATGGTGTGGGAGTGCCCAGTATTAGCCCAGGCTTGGGAAAGGGGTCTTGTCGAAAGTCTCTGAGGTAATCAATAGGGACTTGGTCCTGGACCATGGTCTTTGTTTATTGGGCTGGATGTCCAGGATCAAAAGAATAAACAAGAGTGTAGGTTTGTTGATTTAGCGCTGTAGTTATACACACGCCAAAATTGCAGTGTCCTGGATGGCATTGGCAGCACCATCAGTGCAGCTTTGGTTGGGTGACCTTAAAAAGTGGGTGGTTGCTGAGCTGCCCGCCGTTAGTGCCATGGGCAGACAACGGGGATGGTCTTGGGGATAACTGTATGGAATGTCTACTTTGCTAGGTTGGGGCTGGCTCTGATGACCAGCCATTTTGAGCATGATCTTCTCAGTGTGCCAGGGATATCACTATTGTTCTCCTCAGGGAGGGACGAGAGTCTCTGAAAAATCATTAGGGTTGGGAGTGGGCCCCCGTGGTGATCCACCACCTGCCGGTGTATGTCATTGTCTAAAGTGGCTGTGGCATGGCCGGTTGAGTACTGTACCTCACAGCACCTAAATGTAACTAGCTCAGCAATGCACACTTAAAACATGCAACTCTTTACAGTGAAGGACATCTCCCTACCGTTCGCCTAAAGAGAACCAATCAGAATCTAACATTTTGTGATAAAACATTTTTAGACTCCTTACCAGATATTACACAATGGAACGTTTAGCTGCACGGCCTTTAAGAGATATCTCAATGCAGGATGATACAGCACTGTCAGCTTCTCCCAGGCACAGGTGTGCAAATTCACTATTCACTCTCTATGGAACTCACATAGATAACTAATTCTCACAGAAACCAAAACATTTGCAACATTTAATTTGCTCAAACTACTGCAGCTTGGCTCCTGGAATTGAGAGAAAGAACACAGCAGCCAAAAATGCATGTCGGGTTAGCGTAAGTAATTTAAATTGAGGCCTACCTCAATTGTTGCTAACTTAACGTGAACATAATTTACTATGGTCAGCCCTAACATATAACTCACACTATGTTTATGCAAATATGGTGGAGAGACATATATGTGCTATGCACTATAAAAAATTGTGACAGAGCATCACCAGTCGTGTGCAGAGGTAGCTGGCAGTGGCAACTTGGTGCTACAGCAATGGGGTCTTGTGCAAAGGTAGCTATTGGTGGTGACTTGGTGCTACAGCTTTGTAGTCCTGCGCAGAGGTGGTTGGTGGTGGCAACTTGGTGGTGTTGCAGTGGAGTTCAGTGCATAGTAGTCTGGTGGTGGCGGCTTTGTGTATAGCATTGGAAGCCTATGCAGAAGAGGTTAGTGGTGACGACTTGGTGCTGCAGCATTGAAGTCCTGTGCAGAGGTGGTTGGTGGTGGCGACTTGGTGCTACAGTGTTGCAGTCCTGTGGGAGGTGTTTGACACTGGTGACGATGCAACAGCTTACCATTTTCACTTAATGCCTACTGTGCTCCTCTCCTTCTCTTCCAAGACGCATTGCCTCACTCTGATATCTGATTTATGCAGTGTTGCTGGCACAGCCGCGCTGCGCAAAGAAAACAGCCCCCAGGAAGCCCAGAAATAGCAGCCGTTCCAACGCTCCCCAGCCCTTCCCTGCACCACCCCCGCCCTCACACTGCCCCCTGCCCCTCTTCTGCCTTCCTTCTCACCTCCTGCTCAGAGGATCTTGGGCTGTGTGGTTTATAGATCTTTTCTCACCCTGCCAGTAATGCTCACCGCAAGTAAGAGAGGTTCCTTATAGAGGAGAGTCAGAGTGGGACACGCGGGGGAAGGAAGTAGAAATGGAAAAGGGACAGAGCGAGAGAGAAGGACAGTTGAAGAGTCAACTATGGTGTGGTGGGGGGTATGCATTGAACAGAAATGTCGGAGAAAAGAGATAGTGTTCTTCTAGCCCTTAGCCCAAATTGCCTTACTTCGCAAAGTAAAAAGACATACATGCTGATCCTAATGTGGGTCTTCCATTTCATAAATACGTCCTTCGTAGACATGAACATAGAGCCTGGCTATCAAATGCTTCCTCTGGAGTAAATTAGGAGACCATTGCATCACAAGCTAGCCGTAGCGGACCTATACTGAATGAATAAAGACGGTCACACATCTGGTGCCCAGGGGCATTCTTGAGATGCCCAGGCATTTCCACGCTTACTCAATAGACCATGCGCCTCAAGGCATGTTCTGGGGCTGAGGCATCTCAAAATGTATTTCAGGGCTGCAGCTTCTCCAAAAGGCCACGTGTATCAGAATTTGCTCCTAGGCATCTGCAGATTTGCTCCAGGCCCCGATCTTATCAGATATGTACCAGGGCCCCGGTCTCGCCAGAGTTGAGGCATCCCTAGATCTACTCCAGGACTCAGTCATCTCTAGAGGTGTTGTAGAGTTTATGCTACTGCTTCAGATAGTCTACATATCCTATGCATCTCTGACTTAGGACAACTTCATGTTCAGCATTAGAGCTTCAGATGGACAGAAGAAGCGCATCCACAGTGCCCCCTACGTACTGAGAAGTGCTATTACTCTCCCAATGGTAATAATGCATCCACGATTAAAGCACTGGTACCTGCCCATTGAAAGAACTGGGGTAAAAGGCAACAGGAGTATAACCCATAGACCAGGTTGAGATCTGGGTAACTAAGCGTAATTTACAACAATGTCTCAACCGGATTCAATGAGGAAGGCAAATGCATATGTATGTACACAACATTACAAGGCAGACGCAAAAAGGGGAGACTCCCGGTCTTCTTTCAAAAGTGCTCATGGCATCATATATTTAAAATCTCAGTTTATACAAGACAGTTATAACAGCACTGCAAGCATAAATTGCGAAGGCAACCCAAGAGGACTTTGTGCACGTTGTGCTCGTGATGCAATGAGTGGCGCGCAAGTGACAAGTGAAAAACACAGCGGAAGACGCATAGGTGACAAAGTGATGAAAAAATATATATATACAGGAATCAATGGTTCAGTAGATTTTGGTCATCTCAGTAATTTAGACAAGATATATAATTTTTATGAACCAAAGCTGAGTATGCGCCGTAAGTTGCGCTGTAAGATCGGTCTCAGTTTATACAAGACAGTTATAACAGCACTGCAAGCATAAATTGCAACTTACGGCGCATACTCAGCTTTGGTTCATAAAAATTATATATCTTGTCTAAATTACTGAGATGACCAAAATCTACTGAACCATTGATTCTTGTATATATATATTTTTTCATCACTTTGTCACCTTGCGTCTTCCGCTGTGTTTTTCACTTGTCACTTGCGCCGCCACTCATTGCATCACGAGCACAACGTGCACAAAGTCCTCTTGGGTTGCCTTCGCAATTTATGCTTGCAGTGCTGTTATAACTGTCTTGTATAAACTGAGATTTTAAATATATGATGCCATGAGCACTTTTGAAAGAAGACCGGGAGTCTCCTCTTTTTGCGTCTGCCTTGTAATGTTGTGTACATACATATGCATTTGCCTTCCTCATTGAATCCGGTTGAGACATTGTTGTAAATTACGCATTGAAAGAACTGGTCAGCATATTGACAAATCAATCAATCAGGATTTATAAAGCGCAGCTAATCACTCGATAGGGTATTCAGGCACTTGCAGGCACCAGAGGCTTATTCGAACAGCCAAGTCTTGAGGGCCATTCGGACTTCCAGAAGTGAGTTGATGGTCCGATTGTTGCGATGGTTGTGCCACCTTTTTTGTTTCAAACCATTTTTAGTTTTGAACCTTATTTAATACTAACAACACTGCTTTACATTAGACATGCTTTGCAGAAAATGATTTGGCCGTCATTAGGAGTGGCCCGAAGTTGGTCCTTCTTAGCCTCTTCGCCTTTCAATCCGAGTTACCGATGCCGAGGCTACCAGTAATGCCGGGAGGTGGAGTTAATAGGGATTAATAGATAGAAACCTCGGGTTCCTTTAAGAAATGAGTGAGGAATGACTGAGGGATTCACTAATTCCCAGTATGATTTCCTTGGCAATTTCTCTGCGGAGGTTTACCTGGAAACTTCAGCTGTTTTAAACAGCCGAGATCTCTGTGTGAAACATTAGAGCCCGGACCCCCCAGGACGTCCCCCGCCCCGACCTCATGCAGTCCCACAATCAAAACTTGCCAGTCCAAGAGTGTGGGTAAAAACGGCCATGTTTAATAACCATCAAACGTTCATAAACATGACAAACATTTATAAAATTCACATTTATAAAGTCAATATTTACATTTTTAATATTTACAAGTATTATCACTGATCCTAACCCCTGGTTATGCACTATCTACTTACTCCAGCACCAAGGGGCCCTCTGGCTCGCCTCTCCTATCTGAGAACCACTCAAGGCGCAACCCACCTGCGTCCTTGAGCGGTGAGCCCCCAGCCCTTGGCCGTCATTCCAGGGGCCCACCACTCTACCACCAGGCTGCCCAGGAGGCACGTGTGACCTGGCGCCCTTGCCTCCCCAGCCGGTGTCCCCATTCTCCCTGCGGAGAGCTTACCGTCTCTCCCCTCGGTGCTGGCCTCGGGAGTATGTAAGCAGGCCTCCTGTTAACCCTGAAAATCAATGTTCTTTGGTCTCTTTTCTGCCAATCCCCCTCCTATTCTAACCCAAACCACTAATCTAAGGGATGGGTGGGTGGGAGATTGAAGAAATCTGCTGCTCCTGGGGGTCGAGTACAGGAAAAAAGAGGATGCTCACAAGGGGACCCAAGGCCTAAATAGCCCCCTCCTGGCTCCCCCCCCTTCCGCTGCCCGCTCCGGCCGGACACACGTCACGGCCGACCCGGAAGCACTTCCTCGGGCCAGTAGCCAATCGGGCTACTGGTCCGGACTATGGCGGTGTGGCGTGGGACCGGGGGGCCGGGCCCTAAGGGCGTGCTCACCAAGGCCTCGCGCTTTTCATACAGCCCGGACCCCCCAGGACGTCCCCCGCCCCGACCTCATGCAGTCCCACAATCAAAACTTGCCAGTCCAAGCGTGTGGGTAAAAACGGCCATGTTTAATAACCATCAAACGTTCATAAACATGACAAACATTTATAAAATTCACATTTATAAAGTCAATATTTACATTTTTAATATTTGCAAGTATTATCACTGATCATAACCCCTGGTTATGCACTATCTACTTACTCCAGCACCAAGGGGCCCTCTGGCTCGCCTCTCCTATCTGAGAACCACGCAAGGCGCAACCCACCTGCGTCCCTGAGCGGTGAGCCCCGAGCCCTTGGCCCTTGTTCGTCATTCCAGGGGCCCACCCCTCTACCACCAGGCTGCCCAGGAGGCTGACGTGTGACCTGGCGCCCTTGCCTCCCAGCCGATGTCCCCATTCTCCCTGCGGAGAGCTTACCGTCTCTTCCCTCAGTGCTGGCCTCGGGAGTATGTGTAAGCAGGCCTCCCGTTAACCCTGAAAATCAATGTTCTGTGGTCTCTTTTCCGCCACTAGGGTGACCAGGGCCCACAGGTCCTTCACCCTCCCCATCTGCAAATAAGTTCTGAACAAAAGACCATATCCCCTTTATCCATACGTCTGTGCCAATGTCCGACAAATGAACGCCGTCTTTGTGAAACATCATGTCCCCTGTCATCAGTCTATGTGGAATGTGACACAAGCGGCCCGCGCCTGAGCACAACTTGGCCAATTCACCGTTGAGGCGCCTCCCCGATACGTTCAATGCCCGGGATCTGACTCCAGCGGCCCATGTCCGGCGTGGTATCATGCACGACCACGCAATCCGAGCATGAGGAAATGCTCTGCCGATCCAGGCGAATTCAGTCAGTAAGGCTTCCCTGACTGCCATGCGTCCCAACTCCACCATGTCGTTGCCGCCCACATGTAAGATCACCAAATCTGGGGACTGATGTCCCTCGTGCGCCCTCGTCTCCTCAACCAGCTGCCGCAACTGCCGAATTCGCAGACCGCCCATGCCGCGCCATAGGAACGACGCCCTCTTTAAACCCGGTGGTTTCGACACTCGCTTCTGCCTTAGCCGAACTGTGGCCCGCCGCACGAACGAGTGTCCCAACACCCATATCATCTTTGAGGACATACTAATAGCAGGAAGAGAAATGGAAAGGTCAGCATGGTCAAATCAATATATCAGTCCGGTATCCTACAGTAATTCGGGCCGCACATAGCGCTTAAAACAAGTTGATGACCAGCGCCCACCTTCTTGACCGCGTCAGCTGGTAGGCCTGCGCCTGCTGCCAGTGTTGCCGCCCCAATTCTGAATGAGTGTGAAGAATACCCCTTAGCATCCAGACCCAGACATGCCAGCGCCCGCCCAAACATAGCCCTGAATTGGTATTGCGACAAGCAAGTGCCCTGCTCATGCTACTGACAGGGCCTGTCCACACCCCACTGGACGAATCGCCAGGTATGCTTTCATTCTGGTTACTGGGCAAATATCCTCCCCTGGCGCAGGGCCCAAGCGGATTGTAGCCCTCTACCCAATGGATCTGTCTTGGATTTCCTTAGAGCCACCACCAGATCCCCTTGGACTAAATTTGTGTCCTGCCACCGGAGTCCTCCTGCGTGGATCTAATTTGGAGGCCCCTACCAATTCCCCCAATCTGAAAGCCCCATAAAAAGCTAAGGTAAATACGCCCCAAATAAGATGCTCTCGTAATAAGAAGAGCAAATCGTCTATGATACCCCCAAAATGTCGCCCAGGGTTTTCACATCCAATGGCCTTCGACTGTCTTTTTTGACCCCTTCTAGCCTGGCCCATCCTGATAGTGCTTTCCTTACCACAAAAGCTGTGCTGGGATCACCTTCCCCGCTAATTTAGCAAAACAAACCTATTGCCGACACATGTGCTCTAGCATAAGACGCTGGCCTTCCTTGATCCTTCAACGCTAGTAAAGCTCGCAGAGCGCCCTGTAGAAAAAAGGGCCAACCGCCAGTGCGCTCAGCAAATATCCTGTAAGCTTTAAACTGTTGCTGATAAGTTCTTCTAGTGCGTTCGCTCAACGATGCTCCCACCAGCCCTGCTAGGGCGGGGCTCCAATCCTCCACAGAGATGCTCGGGAACACAGTCATCTGCTCTTCTGCCTGAGGATGATACCTCCGGAAATCCTGCAACTTGGAGCGAGACAAAGCATCAGCAGCCTGATTTTCCCACACCTGGGATATGTGCTGCTTTAAACAGCAGATTGAGCTTTAAACAGGCCAAAACTAAATGTTTTAACAGCCTCAGAACATGTCTTACAAGTAGCTCCCTGCCCTATTGATCGCTTCCACCACTGCCATGTTGTCTGACCAAAAGATTACTGATTTGTTCTTAAAGAATCCAGCCCCGATGTCCACTGCCACTATAATAGGAAATAGTTCCAGAAAGGCTATGTTTCTGGTCAAACCGTTCTCATGCCAGGATGCCGGCCAATCGCCCCTACACCAATGGGACCCCAGCGCTGCTCCAAAACCAATGCTACCTGCTGAGTCAGTGAGCAGGCCTAAGTCTGTGCTGGATATTGGCGGCTCTGGCCAGATTACCTTACCATTGAATTCCTCAGGAAACTACGCCACACCCTCAGGTCCTCCCTCACATCTGCCTGCAAACGTACGTGATGATGCTTTTGAGTTAACCCCACCATTGCCCGTGCAATTGACCTGGAGAAGGGGCGTCCCATCGGGATGATCCTTAAGGCAAAATTCAACTGGCCCACTAAAACCTGAAGCTGATGCAGCGTGACTTTGGGACCGGCCAGAGCAGAATCTATCGCTTGCAGAAAGCCCGTACCTTGTCCAGGGGCAACCTGCATTCCCTCCTACCGTGTCTATCTCAATGCCCAAGAATGACATACAGGTAGCCGGGCCCACCGTCTTACCGGGAGCCAACTGGCACCCCCAGCTCCTCTAACATATCTACTAGCCTGCTCAAGGCCTGGCCACACTCTCCCTGACGCTGGGGGCCCATGATCATAAAGTCATCTAGGTAGTGTACTACGTCCTTGTGTTTTGTTCTGAATACAAACAACCACTGAAGCATAGTGCTGAACAACTCAAAATACTTGCATGACACTGCGCAACCCATTGGCATACATCTGTCATAATAAAATTGGTAATTCAGCTGGAAACCTAGCAGATGATAATCATCAGGGGCAAGAGCCTGAATGCTGACTCAATGTCAGTCTTCGCCATGAAGGCGTTGGGACCTAAGTCGCGCAGCCTCTGTAATGCTGTGTCAAAGGAAGAGTATGTCACTGAGCAAAGGGACGGATCTATGGCATCATTCACTGACGCCCCCCTTGGCGCCGACAAGTTATGAATCATCCTGAACTGGCCTGGCTCCTTTTTGGGCACCACGCCCAGAGGTGAACACACATATCCTGGCAATGGGGGAGCAGTGAACGTACCAGCCACCCGCCCTAGTACCCTTTCCTTATCCACCTTCTGAGACACCACTGTGGGATGCATGCATGCTGACAATAGATTATTGCAATACCCCGCTGGGGGCACCCCTTGTGCCGGGATGCGGAAGCCTGAGGAGAACCCATCATACAATGTCTTGGCTGCCTTCCTGTCCGGGTACTGATTCAGCCAGAAAATCAGCCTTCCCTCTACTGGCGTGGGAAGCTTATTGTTGGGGTGGCTTAGCCTCCCTCCCTTTCTCTTTGGACTTCTTAATACACTTAAACTCGGGGTGGGAAGAGTGGCCGCAGTAGGCACATGCGTGTTTGAACTTACATGCCCCGTGGGCCAGGTACACGTTTTTCGGTTAAAAGCCCAACAAGTCCCTCTCTTCTCCCCTGTGCCCCCCTGGGAAGTCCGAAAGGGCTGTTTCATGGGTGCTTTGTTATTGACGCTCTCCAGCCACACATTTACCTCTGTTTGGTCCCAACCCATGTCCGGGTCATCTACTTTGGCCCATCTAAAATCTCTATCGTAATCCAGCCAAGCAACCCCCCCATACATTGTCTGTGCCTTTAAAATCTTATTCGAATAGCAAATCAGGGGTATTGCCAATTCCGGCTTCTTTTCCAGCATTACTATGGAAAAAACATTGAAACCAAATAACCAGTTAGTGATTGATTCTTCTACCCTTGGTTTCCTATCTCTGAAGGAACCCTCTTTCCCGTCCTTCTCTTTGAGACTCTACTTCCCTCCTCTTAGGTCTAATTAAGGAGAATATGTCAATAAACTCCCCTTCCAAATTTTCTCTCTTGTGTCCTGCGTGACATGTGTTGCCAATTTGCCCCGTTTAGATAACACTGACTCATGACCACCAATTACCTTTGGCCCGTTATCTACTTCTTTGCTTGAACACTCTACTGCCTTACCTGCCGCAACCCCAGTTGTCAACGACTGAGCGGGGCCGCTTGACCCACCACCTGTAGGGGCGTGCTCGCATCCTTTACTTGCGCTTTGCCCAAGAGGGCCACTTGTGTATTCAATTCGCTGAGCACGCCTCCCGTGCCCGCTGATGACGCCCATGACGCTACCGTCACGTTGCCACTCGGGCTCCCTACTGCCGGTGCGCCTAATTGCGCCAAAAGGGTTGCCATCGTCGCCAATATAGCAGCTGTGGCCGCTTGCCCCCCCTCCGCTGCTGCAACCGGTTGCCCCAGTGTGGGAGGCAGTACCCCGCTCGCTGTCTCCCCCTGCGGGATTGGGGCTACCACTGGCACTACCTCCGGTACTACGATGATTGGGGGAGCCGGAGCTGGCATCAAGGCCTTCAAAACCCCCCTGATCTCAGCCAGGATTGTGCCCACATCATCCCGTCCCTCTACTGGTGGCGGGACTGCCTGCGGGGGTACCCCCGGCGGAGGTGAAGGAGCCATGCTGGGAACCGGTATTGCCGGTACACACGGTATTGGAAGGGCGGGTCCAGGAGTATTAGGCATTGGCGCTGGGGTCCCTGTGGGCACAGGGAGCACCGTTTCGGGCAAACAGGGCTCCGGCGCTGGCGGCCCACTAGGCAGCTGGGGTACCGGCTGTGGCGGCATTACAGGAGAAGCCGGTGCAGGCGGTTGTTCCCCCGGTCCCCTGCCCCCCCTCCCTTTTTTGCTCACCCTGGGCTTCTTTACTAATGGAGGAAAAGCCGCCTTGGGCGGGACTATGGTTCTACGGGGGCGGGCCCTCTCAGCTGGTTCAGGGACCTCCTCACTATCCGATACAGGAGCCTCACACCCCTGTTCCTCCTCACTCTCCTCCTCATCTCTGCCCAATTTTGCCAACACCAGCTTCAACAGCTGCGCTATTTCAGACTCGTCCTCCTTTCTCTTTTGATTGCGCTTAGGTGGCATCCTGTGTTCCTCTAGAAGCGCGCGCTCTTTTGGATCTGACACTGCGTTAACACAATCGCGTCTAACCCGTACCACAGTGCTGCTCCTAGCTGCAGATAAAACCACTGCGCGCGTGAAATTAGTAAACTAGCACACAGTATGGCCTAAAACAGTACAGTAATGTGGCCTAAAACAATCCTTCATAGGGTGCTCAAGAACACGCACGTGCAATTCGTAATAACCTGCCGTAAAACACAAGCGCATTCACTCGGTTCTCTAGCGCTGCCTTAGCTGTTGCTAAACCCCTGCGTGTTTTAAATTGGGCAAAACAGTCACGCGCGGCATTCACCAGTACCGTAAGGCGTGATGCCGCCAATCGTTAGTAGTGAGTAAGCTGTTCTCAGACTAGGATTACAAAACCCCCGTGCGTGCCTGGTTATTATCGTGGCGCGTATACCCCGCTCAATAGCGCACCCCAAGCCCGACCGTTAGTGCGGCACCGCGCAATATTATTAATAGCCCACGACTGAAGGAAGGACGTATGCACGTGCACTTGGCGAATACGCCCTCGTGCGTTCTATCCGCGTGCCCTGCCGTAATCCGTATCAATGAGCACTAAGGGAACAACCACGCCGGCCAGCACACCCGCGCTCACCTAATCCCCACGTTACCGGAACGGGGCCGCTACCAAATTTGCCCGCTGCTCTCCGCCCACAACCGTTATCAAATACTGGCTCCTAAACAGCGAAGCACCATGAAAAAACCGTCCTTGTATTCCCGCGCTTAACCCTCGCTCGGCCTGCGGGCCCCGGATCCCCCGAGTGCGGTGTCCAACTCAGAGCACCACCGAGGCGTGCTAGCACTGCAGGGAGACTACAGGCGGCCACTAGCGTCCAGCGGGGGAGATAGTTCCTCAAGGTTACAATTTATCTCGCCCACCAGCTACCAGCAGCCGCCCCACGCTCCCCAAAGCCCCCGACACCTCACCTCGGAATCCGCGCTGCCCACAACGATATCCTCCGAACAAAGCAGCCACGCGTTGACCACAGCGATATCCCCGCACAAAGCCGCCACGCGTCCTCGAAGTCCTACGAACGATAAGTCCCGCGAACGTAGATTGAAGAAATCTGCTGCTCCTGGGGGTCGAGTACAGGAAAAAAGAGGATGCTCACAAGGGGACCCGGGGCCTAAATAGCCCCCTCCTGGCCCCCCTTCCGCCCCGCTCCGGCCGGACACACGTCACGGCCGACCCGGAAGCACTCCTCGGGCCAGTAGCCAATCGGGCTACTGGTCCGGACTATGGCGGTGTGGCGTGGGACCGGGGGGCCGGGCCCTAAGGGCGCGCTCACCAAGGCCTTGCGCTTTTCAAATAGATCCGCGGTTTCCCCACAAATCTTCAAATTCCATTACCAGACCCTCAGATTTAACAAGTCACTCATAATGATCATTGCAGGCCTGGCCCTCATTCGGAGATAGCCTGTACCATGGGGCCCTGTGTTACTAACTATGGTTAGTATCCCAAGTCCCTGTACTAGCCAACACAAGTTTTTAGCCCAGCAAGAAGACTAACACACAGGTCCAAAAATTATTGGTTCTATTGCCCCATGTGATTGATTCAGGACCATTTTCCACACACGTTTCCCACCTGCTTTTAGCGTTCGGTGGTTCAAAAATATGTGCGGGAAAGCATTTGGTTTTACTAGTTACATTCTTGTACCGGCTGGAATTTGTAATTTTGTGCGGAGTGGTAATTCCACAAAAACATGTGGAATTACTACTCTTCACAGAGGAAAAACTCTCCAAACATTTGGCATTGACATTAGAAAAGTTCTAGGAAAGCTACAAGTTGCAGAGAAAAAAACTCTACATACATTTTTCATCTGGACTGGGTTCGTATAGAAAATTATATCATAATGCTCCAAAAATAAATAAAATAAAAGTTTTTTGGCCCTGTGTAAGATGTTGAAGAATCCGATAATTCGTCACTCTTACTGTAGCGTCATTTTCTTTCATTTTCTGATATGCTGTAGAGAAAATCTATGCGACATGTGGTCCCTCTGTCTCCACATGGAATCATTCACAATAATTTTCGATTCGCAGTCAGGTTTAAGCCCCTGTTATATACCTTTGGTGCTTACTATATAAAACAAACATGGGTAAAGCCAATACGACTGGCAACAACTGCTGACCTTTTGACTCTACCAATGGTTATTTTGTCTGTGAACGTTTTTGTACGAAGACACACGTTGTGTGAAAACAAGCATTGTCTAAAAGTAAAAATGTATATTTTTTTTTAAGTAAAAACACATGTTGTACCAGTAATCCATAGCATGGAAATGGGCTACTATTGTATGGAGATGTGAAATCTGTGTGCTCCTACCCCCTTCACTACTATTGTATGGATATATACATTGTGCAAGGACAGAATGTTGTCACTCACTGTCAGATAAGCCAATGGCCGAAGTGGGCCGACCCTGTGGCCCATACTGTCTGCTGTGGTGGGCCAAAGCAAATTGTGAAGGACACTCCAGCATACCAATGGATGAAGGGCTGACTGAAAATCCCATTAAAGTAAGTAGACTACCTGGTCTTGATTAAACTGTACACTTCTTTCTTCAACCGCCCTGTACTTACTTCCCATCTCTTTATCTCGCTCTTGTAGATTATTACTCCCTTTGCCCAGGGGTGGCTCCTCCACAATGGCGGAGGAGCGTCGCCCCACTGGCTCAGAGCCAGCAGGTGAAAAATAAAACGATGCTGTATCATCGTTTATTTTTCACCTGCTGGCAGAGCCAGCGTGCTCAGGGAGTGGCAGGCCGGGGCCAATGGAGGGGAAGGAGGACTGGTTTGTGCACTTCTAAGTGCACATGTGTGTTTGGCCGGCCGTCTTAGGCCAGCCAAACACACATGTGCACTTAGATTTCTCCAACCGGGCTGTATTGAACAGCTGGGCTGGATAAACAGCACAGACTCCCTGTCCTGAGCGGAGTGTCAAAGCAGTCTGCTCAGGCCAATCCCCGTGCAGCTCTCATAGCATGAGAGCAGTGCAGGAATTGCACCAGGAGTCTGTGATGCTGCCCCAGCGCAGGCTGGGACAAGGAAGCAGCAGAACTCTGAGGCGCGAGGAGTGATGCGGCGGGCCCTGGGTTTGGTTCAGGAGGGGTCAACAGAGGTCCCAGTGAGCTCCAGGCAGGCCTTGTTATTGCTCTCCAAGCCATCCTCAGTCTGTTGATGGTAATCACTAGGCCTCTCCCCCTGGGAGTCAGTTCTCCTAAAGGATCTGCTTCGTTAAACATGCCAATCTTTACTGTTTATCTATATTTGGCCCTGCAGGGCACATCCACCCCTCGACTGGCAGCCGAAATCATCTTCTCCCAGTGACCTCAGCCTTTTTTTAAATGATAGATTTTGCCGCGGGCGGTAGGGTCTGGAGGAGGTTGGAAAGGCTGTCTCTGGCCGGATGGCTGTGGCAGTGGATCTGAAACACTGTGAAGGAGAAAGAAAGGTGGACAAGGAGTGGGGGCCGGGGGAGATTGAGGCACAGAGAAGGGAAGAATGCTTTCTGGTAGCACAGCAGGGAGGGCTATCACATAACTCCAGGAAATGAAGAGGGCGCTGTGCTAGGGCACAGAGTCCCTGCAGAAAGGGAGGCGGTATCGCTTTACTGTATGTGAAATGGGCGAGGGTCTGTTGTTACTGCCCAGAGAGAACAGCATACCTGCCAACTCACTTGGTGCCACCGTGTGACACACGATATCGACTCCCATCACACGATCTCCCAGTGAGGAGCGGATATCACCTGGTGGCAGGGAAAACAAGCTGAAAACCACTGTAAATAGTGCTTTCCAGCTCCTTTTCCAAGGCTTTGAACTGCCGATGTCCATTAAAAGGTGTGAAAACACCCCAGGACATCGGCACCAGCCTCAGCAAGCTTTTTGGGGGGGCTTGTAGGCGGGGAGGAGTTAAAAAGTGCCTCGTAGGTATTTCTCAGTACAAGGCCCCGCCCCCTTTAAGGCCACACCCCCTCCTCACACGGTGAGATTGTTCTTCAAGTTGGCAGGTGTGGAACATCTATGATAGAATTACAGGGAGGATGAGGGGACAAGACATCATTAGAGGGAGAAGGAAATGTAGGGCCACTACATGAAGGCTGGAGGATGAGGTAGCCAGTGGGAATAGGAGGAGATACAATAGCACCAAAGGAAGAAAGAGAATATGATATCACTATAGGGAGAGATGATATGTCACTACAGGAAAAAGATAGAACTGACATTACTACAGAGAGATTGGTAGAGCGGTGCTGCTACGGGGAGAGAGAGTGTATGATGTCCCTAAGGGGAGAAGCAATGTGATGTCACTACAGGCCAACGGAGCTTGGAACTCCTGGGAGCGCAAAGATATGAGTGCGCAAAAGTGTCTGCTCCTCCGCTATGGCGGTGGAGCGTCGCCCCACTGCTTTCAAGCAGTGCAAGAAGCAGAAACATAAAATGATAATAGCTTTCAGTTATTATCATTTTATGTTTGTCATGCTTTGCGAGAGGGCGGGTGGGCGGGGCTGCTCTGCTCTCGGAGCAGGGCAGGAGAGGAGTGGTTTGCCCACTCCTAAGTGCGCAGTGACCGTTTGGTCGGCCCTATTGGGCCGCCCAAACCAGTCATGCGCACTTTCCCTGTTCTCCATGCAGGCTGCATTACAGCCTGCATGGAAAACATGCCCAGGGCCCCATTCCCTGGTTGAGCATCGAATCAGGACGCTCAAAACCAATCACAACGCTGCATTGCAGCATTGTGATTGGTCAGAGGAACCTGGTTGCCCACCAAGCACAACGCTGCATTGCAGTGTTGTGATTGGTCAGTGGGGCCTGGCTTTGCTTCCTGTTCCTCGAGGAGAGCAGGAGCAGAGACGCGGGACCCGGCGGCAAGGTAAGTTAATTTTTTTTAGGAACCCCCCCGCGACTCCCTGCACCCGCCCCCCCCCCACCCGCGAGCCATGCCGGCCGCCACTGGTGCCCAGCAGGGATGAAAACAAGGATATGGTGTCACTACAGGAAAAACAAGGTGTACTATATCGCTACTGTGAGACAATCTTAGATATCACCCCAGGGAAAGATGATATAATGTCACTACAGGAAAAATAGACTGTACAATAGTGCTATCGTGAGATATTTGTAGATATCACCCCGGGGAGAGACAATATGATGTCACTACAGGAAAAATAGACTGTACAATAGTGCTATCGTGAGATATTTGTAGATATCACCCCAGGGAGAGACAATATAATGTTACTACCAGAGACAGGACTAAGAATCACGCTGCAGGGAGAGTAGAGATGTAATTTCACAACATTGAATAAAACAAGTATGTGATGTCACTACAGAAAACATGGGGTGTACTAGAACACTGCTGTGACAGCTAGGTTATGGTTTCATTTCGGAAGAGATGATATGGTGATCTGATAGAGAGGATCCCAAAACAGGGAGAAATGTGGTACAATGCCACCTGAGCGAAAGACGACAAGATGTCCTTACAGGGAAGGGAGAGGATTTCTCAATAGCGAGACAGGGGGTCTGAACTCACATCATAGTAGGTTACAGAAGGTAGTTACTAGTCTAGAAAGGCAAAGGGATGGATCCCACAGCAAGGAGAGGGAGATATGTTTTCACAACAGCTGCAGCTCGGGTCCGCGACTTTGCCGATTGCTCTGTTGACCTCAATATGGGACTCTGCTAAGTAAGGTCCACCTTCTGCCAGCCATTCATGTTTTTTGATGTGACAAAGGAACATTTGTTATTCTTCTGCCCAAAATATTCTAGACGTAGAGCTGGGTGGATTGCAACTGTGTGCCGTCTTTCGGGAATGACCAATCGCACAATTGCTCTCAGAATTTGTAAAAGTGATTCTACAAATGTGACAGTGACTGCAGCATCCACATTTCTTTTTGTGGTTGGTTCATTAGACACAAACTGTCTGCTCGATTACCAAAGACTAACCCCACTTTGAGATCGTCTTGATGAGATGACCTTAGTAGCCAGTTTGTGCTAATCCTATCTCGACAAGTGAGTGCACTGTCTCTCCTTGTCATTTTTCTGAACTTTTATTGATGATTTTATTGCTTTGTAATTACTTATTGCAACTCTAGGTTTTTAATGCTTTCTTTATCTATTCCTGCACTGATTTTCTTTTTATGATTCATTTTTTAAGCTTGTTGTTAAGTGTTTGAGGATGAAATATTATGTTCGATCTGTCAATAAACTTTGAACTTGGATTTCACATCATGGAGAAAAGAGAAAGAGACATGCTTTCACTACAGGCAAAAACAGGAATGGGATTTCACTACATTGAAGTAGCATGTATTAGCATTTATATATCCCTTTCATACCCGTCATAAGATACTGAAGCACTTTCTACAAGGTCGAGTTCTACATTTTGTTATGAATGGTGAGTAATTTATTTATAAAGTTTTATATAGCGCAAACGGGACCCAAGAGGGTATCAGAGCGCTTTACAAGTGGTCAAGAGGGAAGAAACAGTAAAAAAAAATATCATAAACAAGAGCGAAACAGGTTGTGGAGTGTCCAGGCTTGAGGCAGGAGACCACCACAGCGTCCATGCTACCTACTCAATTTACAAGAAAATAGCAGTCCAATACTTTACAAATGTACAGGAAATGTGCCGAAAAGGGGCCTGCGAGTAGAGTATGAGAGCTCTAAAGTAAAAATGTGTTCATTAGTAGCACTTTGACTTCCCTAATGCCTCTACTTAGAAAAGAGGAGCTAAGGTTTTGAAACAGGGACAGACGGAAATGAAGTCACTACAGGCATATCTAAGCTATGATGTAATTACAGGAAGAATGAAATAATTATCTCACTGAAGCAGAAAGATCAGCTACATGCTTACCGGATAGGCAAGGGGTAGGGTGCTAAGGTCCATGGCCACAACACATTTAAAAAAAGAAGCAGACAACAGTAACTCCAGAAAAACAGAAATTATTTTGGGTACATTTACAAATGCCCGCTCCCGAGTAAGTGTGCCTTTAATGCTATCTTACAACAAGTGACAGGATTGTGTTTGTTTTGCTCGTGTTGGGGTTATACTATCATTCTGTTGCATTTTGTCTTTTCCCGGAGTTGCCTCTGCTTTTGCCCTTTTTTGCCTGCGGAGACCGGGGGGTCAGGTCTAAGATAGTAGAAGGCTGAGATAAAATATGCATGGATCAAAAAACCCAAAGTGCTCTTCCCTTCATCATCTAAAGAGTAACCTCTCTGGTGCATATTAGACAAATAGCTTACCTTGTTGGCAAAAGGATTCAAGATAGTGTGGTTACACCTTTTGCCTCTGCCCCTATGAATATAGCTGCTTACAACGCATGCGATTAGATCACATGCCATTACAACGCGGTTGTTACAACGACTACGTTGTTAGTACGCAATTCCATTACATCGCAAGTCATTACAACGACTTGCTGTAGGGGGCGCGCTGGACTTAGGAATAGTGTTATTTACTATTCCTACTCCAGTTTGCGCAACAGCAGGGAAGGTGTTGGATTTTAAATCCAATACCAGTGCGCCCCCTACAGCAAGTCGTCGTAATGACTTGTGATGTAATGGTATTGCGTACTAACAACGCGGTCATTGTAACAACCGCGTTGTAATGGCATGCGTTGTGGAGACAGCGTTGTAAACGATGTTTCCTGCCCCTATGTAAGAGTGAAGTGGAACCCCCAACTCCCCATGCTCCCTCTTGTAAACCCAGTATAGTCACACCCCAGTACTTAACCCTTTTCCACGACACTGTGTGTGCACACAGATACAAAATGGTGTCTATGCCGGCTTGCGGTTTCTGGGCAGAGATGTGTAGATGACAAGTTGTGATCTACTACCCCCGTGGGACACTCCTTCCTTCCGTATCCCTATATTGTGACAGAGAAATCTGTTGCCCCTAGCCTTTCTGACTTTCCCAAATGGAATATAACTGGACTTGTTTTCGGCAACCGGAGACCAAGCCCACTGAGATGCCTCAAACGAGGCAGAAGGCAAGGACGTTGTGCTAGACCGTGTATCTCTTGATACTGTGTATCCTTTAATTGACTGGTCCATGGAAACGGCAATTGAGTAAAAGAAGGAGCTCTTTAAGCTTCTCCTGAGTGCTCTGATCCCGAACTCAGAGGCTTACATCGGCTTGTTGTTTTGTGACCCTATAGAAGAGCATTGGTTATGTTCGGAGTCATAACCCAAAATCAGGTACTTCTAATACATCTCATCTGTCCCCAAACCTAAGAACGGGCCTGATCGTCAGTTTGATAGTTCATATGGGTCAAGAACTCACTCTTGGATTGTTAGACTATCCTCAATTTTTCTTCATATCCTTGCCAAAAAAGACTACCTTTCCAGATCTGTTTTTAATTATTCCTACTACATAATCTGTTCATGTCAGAGAGCAGCTTGGATGGCTGCCGTGGGGAACTTTCTTTGTGCTTAAGGCACAACATGTTTTCTCTTGCAGGTGCTGGAGGAAGTATCGAACATAACGCGGCCTAGGCCTTTGCGAGCATTATTCAAAGAAGGCAATAATGAAATACTTGCCTCTGGTGTCACACTCACCATCAGCTTTGGCCTCTTCACTCGGTCATTGAGGAGCTGGTTACCCCACCAATGAAGCTGACCTAAAAAAGTATTCAGCCTAAATTGTGAATGCTGAACCGCAGTGACGGGTCTGTGAATCCTGCTGGAGACCGCACGTTTCTTGCTTGATGAAAGCAACAAAGACTGAGTGTCTGACCACATGAGCCAGTAGTGCTGATCGGCACCATTTTGTCTGTCCAATAAACAGAATCTGACTTCCTACAAATTGAGGCACCAGACATATTACGGCACTGAAACACTGCGCAAGAGACTTCGAACAGTGCTTAATTTGTGAAAAACATAAATGCCATCATCAGGAGGCCACTGCAGTTTGCACCACCCATTGCCCTGTCAGCACTGCCATCACAGTGCCTACACAACTACTAATCATCCCACTCCTACAAGAGTGACAATTCAGATTGTTCGAGGTCCCCAAAGCTAAAAGAATGGCTTGGGCGGGAGGTATTAGTGGTTTTTAGTGTATATTGAATTAATAAAACAACTGTTGTCTACTTATCTATAAATCACACAAACAGTGCCACCATGTGGCATTTGTGTTAGGTGCTGGTGTTGACAATTAAGTGCCGGTGCCGAGCACCGGAGACCACCAGCTTAAATTAAGCACTGCCTTCGAAGCAGTTGTTTTCTGATGATATACTGCTGGTTTGAGGAAAAGGTGGTTGAAATTCTGTCCAGCCTGGAGCTTTAGGGAGAGGTGTGGCGCAGTGGCCAGATCATCTGAATCGGGAGCGCGGGGTCAGAGTTAGACCCCGGCGGCAGCTCATCTCAGCATCATGTGACTCTGGGGAATAGCTCACTTAATCTCCCCAACGGCCCCCAGTGCCTTGAAATCTTAAGGGGTGATATGTTTGCGCTTTACAAGTAAGGATTGCTATTGTTTGTTTGTTGTTGTATTATCCCATGGGTTTGTCCCTTGAATCAAGATCCTTATCTAAGATGGAAAGCCTATGTTCTCTTTTATAGGCCTGCAGCAGGTGAGGAGCGAGCATTACCTGTGCCCTCAAATAGACATCTACCTACTTAGAATTCCTGCGAGTCACACAATTTGCACACTATACTGTTTTTTTTCAAGTAAAACCTGGTTCTTCTTGTGCTGCTAATGGTAATGGACGCTTCAGTAAAATAAGGTCTGAATTGTAAACATGAGGGTATTGATGCCTTTTGTTTCTTAAAAGACTTCTATGTGCTTCAGAATTTAGTTTCTGATTCTGGCAGAGGGAAGTTTGTCCTTTAGGCTTCAGATCTTACATCTAGAAGGAGGCTTGTACTTCAGGTTCTTGGTCTTAATTCGAAAGGGAGAATTTAGTTTTTTTTCCCAAGGCCTAGTTCTTAATTGAGAGGCAAGGTATGTCCTTTAGGCTCTAGTATTTGTTTATGAAAGGAAGAGGAAAGCATGGGCCATATGTACTTTCTCTCGTTGCAAAATATTGGTCGCAATTTGGAACTAATATTTTTGTGACCAGTAAAGATTTTTAAGAACTGACCTATGTACTAATAAATCTGAATCATAGTGGGTCAGAGTCCAACCTACCTCATGCAGATTAACAAGGTAGGTCGCAAATTGTGACCCACTACGATTCGTTGCCATCACAGGGAAGGAGTCCTGCTGGGGTCAGCAGACCACCCCATCTGTGATTGCTTTTAAATAAAGCAATCTTTTTTTTTCACAACAAACTTTTTTGAGTTTAGTGCCACAGCAAGGCCCAGAAGGGCAACATAAAAGAGCACGTATACATGTACGCCTTACCATGTCATTTTGTCTGAGAATTAGAAAACAAAACAGTTCAACATACTGAGTTATAATCCATCTGTGTGTCCCTCCCTCCAACAGCCCTCAACATGTCTAATTAGTGGTGTGTGCGTTTTGCCGTGCGTCATGACTGCATGTTCTGATCTCAGCCTCTATAGGGTCGGTCATCTTCGTCGTGGGCTCCAGAGTCTGACCCCTGTAATCTGCCGATTGCTGCCTTATTTTATTGTGTTTCTGGGGGCAACTCCGGGCACAAAAGACTGGTATTTCAAGACCCATGCAGAAGTCTACTCCCCTCTTCCAAACACCCGGTAGGGGCAGGGTATCAGCCTTCCATAGTCTGGCTATGTCCCTTTTGACGATTGTGAGACCTAGAAATAAGAGGTGGGGCTTATATTTTTTGCCCCTTATTCCGTTCGTGTTATGCAATAAAGTCAACTTGGGGGACCTGGGAAGATTCCATCCTAGAACCTCGGCCAAGCATGTGATTACCCCTCACCAGAACCTGTCCAGGGCCGTACAGGTCCATACCATGTGCAGGAAGGTGCCCTCGGTATTACTGCATCGAATGCATAAGGGAGATGCCACCAAACCCACTCTCCAGAGCCTGTATCTAGTATAGTAAGCCCTATGTAGGAACTTGAGTTGTATTCAGCGTAAGCACAATGAGATCCCCGCCCCCCTTGGAGACTCCAGTGGCTCGGACAAATCGCCATTATCTAAGGGACCAAGTTCAACCTGCCAGGCTGCCCGAAGGGCCTCAAAGATGGTAGTACTATTTGTAATACGTGATTGATATATCTTTGAGATTTTATTATCCCCTAGATCGCCCATCAGTGGTTTGCCTTCCAGCGGGTTAAACTCAGGGACAGCTGTGAAATTATTCATGTACGGCATGATAGCATGCCGGAACTGGGGGTATTTATAGAACTGGCCCCGAGGCATTGAGAAATCTGATTGTAGTTCTTGGAAGGATTTAAGTTTGTGGCCATGCATAACATCTCCCAAGGAGGAGATGCCTATCTGATCCCAACCGCGAAATCCCTGAAGAGTGGCCAAAAGGGGAATAAGCCTATTAAGCCACAGCGGGGTCTCCCTTGTAAAGCGGCCCAACCACCCTATCCTATGAAGGGACTGACGCCAGGTCACGATCACAATTCTGGTGGCCGGAGGAAGATTCTGGACGCCCACCATACAGGTATGGGTATAGAGTATGGTCCCCCAGTAGCCAGCGCTCAACCATGTATGAAGGGTCATCTCTGGATCCATACCACCACTCATTAAGCACTAAAAGGTGGGTGCTGCATGATAGGACTGAATATCTGCTGCTGCAATGCCACGGCAATAGGTAGATTGGAAACAGGCTCGCAAGGTCACCCTAGTTGCACAACCCCCCCATAGAAACTATCCCAGCATTGCTTTCATCTGTCTGAACCATGACATGGGAATGGGATAAGGGTGATTTTGTAGTTGGTATAGTAGGCGAGGAAGAAACACCATCTTAAAAATGGCTGAGCTCCCATAGAGATAGAGTGGCAGGCCGCCCATGATTTTATTTCAGCCTTTACCCTCTCAGTCAAAGATGCCATATTGCGCTCCCAGGAGATGATTCGATTGTTTGACAGGAATACACCTAGGTACTGCAGTCCTGTTGTAGCCGTGGACAGATCATCTGTCTATTGGCCGCAGCCTAGCGTCCCTCTTGGCGGCCATATCATGGATTTGCCCACATTCATGTGTAGGCCAGACGTCTCGCCAAATATTTTCATTATCTGCAGGATCCTGGGACCCGATCTATGGGGGTCCGTAAGAAAAAAGAGGACTTCATCTGCGTATAGGGCTATATAGTCGGAGATCTCCCCAGACGATTCGAAACCCCGTACCACAGCGTCTACGCAGACCCAGACGGCTAATGGCTCAATTGCAAGAGCAAAATGGAGGGGGGACAGGGGGCATCCCAGGCGAGTACCACGTGGGACAAGAAATGGGGGTGAGACACTACCTGCCACCCGAACTGATGCTGGCAGATCCATATAGAGTAGCTGGAGATATGCCAAGAATCGCGGACCCAGGTTTAGGCGACGTAGGAGAATGAAAAGATGCATCCAGCTGACCGAATCAAAGGCCTTGTCTATATCGGCCAGTAACAAGGACGCCGGTCTGTCTAGACGGTCCACGGCTGCTATTGCATTATGCGCCCAAAACCTGCCTGGTCTGGGTGGATTAGTTCCATCATATGTGGCATTAATCTATATGCCAGCGCCTTAGCCAGCAACTTAACCTCCATATTTAGTAGGGATATCGGACGGTACAAAGAGTGGTGCTCTGGAGGACAACCCGGTGTCATAAACACCACTATTTCTGCATGTCTCCAATCTGGGGGCATGCAAGTCACCTCGACTGCTGCCTGAACCATTGCAAGATATTCCGGACCCAATAAGGAGGAATACGTTTTGAAGAATTCGGACGGGAACCCGTTTGGGCCCGGCGCCCATCTCGGCCTCAGTTCCAACAATGCAGCCGTCAATTTCTCAGCCGTGAGGGGGGCCTCTAGGGATGCCTGAGCCTCAGCCGTTAGGGCCTTCAGGTGCATATCCTCAAAGAATCTTTTAATCTGGGAGGCCGTCAGCACATCCTGCTTGGTATATAAGGACTGGTAGAACTCGGCAAAGCTGTTTGCCACTGCGGCCGGTTCAGAGAGCACAGCACCGTCCGCCTAAAAAATCGCAGGAATATGAGTCTGTGTCTTGGCCTGTTGACACAGCCTATGAAGCAATCTCCCCAATTCATCTCCCCATTGATAATTGATAAATACAGCTTTGAGAGGCCAACCACACGATTCCCCTTGATATTGCTGTTGAGTGAGGCTAGTTGTCTGCGTGCCCATCCGCTGGCCTCCGTCCACCCCAGCCCCTCCAGCTCCGAAATGCGGGCCTCGGCCCTTAGTAGATTCTGCCTGGGCCTCTTGCATTCTGCGGCGCGAAAACTAATATCCACTCCACTGATTGTGGGCTTCATAGCCTCCCATAAGACGTCTGTGAGAAGTTGGCCTGGCATATGCTGCCCACTAATTATAGTGGGCACCTTGCACCAGTCCAAACAACCCCTTATTGGAGATAGGTTAAAGACAACCTTATTGAAAGCTATCCTAGTGGTAGCTATGGAGAGCAGCCTTCAGGCTAAGTCTTGAAGGAATGTAAAGCAGCTTGTTTTACCAGTCTATAATCTCTTGAGTGACCAAATGAAAGAGCACCACACCAGGTATATATTCAAAATATATGTATTTATTGCTAAACACACCCCTCTAGTCTCTTTATGAGGCTAGAGTTCGAAGTACACAAGTTATAAGTTATTTAAACACAGTAATAGCACAAATACACGTTTGGGCCCTAGGGGCGTACCAAACCATATACCAATAAAGTGGTATAAGAACCACGACTGAACTAGACACTAGGCCTAGAGCCTCTAGAAGTGCTTGGACCACAAGGAACCACCCAAGGTAGTGACACAGGGGACCCACGGGGGACGCGTGCAGTGTAAATACACAACCGCGATACGCCGTTAACTTCTATGGAGAAAGTCGCGATCAGGAAATTAAAGAAAAGGGACACTTAAAGGAGGACTTGGAGCAAACCCTTTGAGAACTAGGTCGTTCTAGAGTCTCTACCCACGGGAGCACCGGAGTACTCGTGTTACCTCACCCAGGGAAGCCGGGTGCATAGGTGCCTTTCGAGGTCGGGTTTCGTCGTCGATTTGAATGGCGATCTGCTGTAAAGTGCTGCTGGCGACCAAGTGGAAAGTGTCCGGGTGGATCCAAGAGTGGATCGGAGATCTGAAGAACCTGAAAGCAGAGGGGACAGAGTCTGGGTCACTAGCCAGTGACCAGGAAGGCGATGAGCGGATGCCCACCGATGTCGAGTGCTTCAGGTAGGTTGACGGTCGTCTTGACTCTTCAGCCACGAGGTCCAGGAGGCGTTGTCTGCGACCAGGAGCAGGATTTGGGCTGGTACACGATGTCTGTCGAGTGCTGAGGTATCGGCGACCGGATTGGACCCAACAAGCCTTGGCAACGGCAAGTCTCGATGAAAGTGAAGAATGACGATGATGCAGACCAGCAAGGTCTGAGGAACTCACCCAGCAAGGGTAAGTGAGGGCAAGCCTGGATCAACCAGGGAGCCCAAGAAGAAAAGGTTTGGCCTTCGTGAAGGGCTACTAGCCAACGGGCTAGCGACTGCGAAGGAGCCTCGAGACGTCGCACGTGGAGCAGGCTCACAGGACACTCGTGGAGTGGAGGCCAGTGATCTTCGGTGCAGTTGGTGCTGGAGGCTAGGGCTACTCGGAGCCCAAAGCACGACTTCGTGGGAGACCCAGAAGAGGATGCACTAGCAAATGCGTGCGGTGTCCAGGGTCACGGTTCCACGTTACCCACGACAGCTACGGGCCTCAGCTTTGCTAGGGACTCAGGGCAGCCTCGGGGAAGTCTGGAAATCTACCTCTGGTGATGCAAAGACTTCGGCGTCCGACGGGAGCTTAGGCGATGCAGACCGGACAATTGCTTCTTTGGTGCCTGCCAAGCAGGGAAGTCACTCCTTGACCCCAAGGGAGATTCTTCTGTCCTCTAATCTTGAGTAGAGCGTCGAAGGTCCAGGATTCTGTTTCAGAGTTTCGTCCAGGGATAATCTAAAGTCCTAAGGACTGGGTTCCTATACTGATACCAAGTTTAGGGGTTGGACTACTCTGTGGCCCCACCTATGGGTGGGTCAGGGCAGAGGGGTGGCAAGCCCCTGATCCGATTTGAACTGGGGTATGCACAGGGACACCAAGTGTGCCCCCAGTGCAGGACTTCAAAGCACCCGAAAGTGCTCCCGCCCAGCCCCAATACACATTATCCTGTCTGGGGAGGTGGTCACACCTCCCTGGGACAGGAAACCTATTGTCCAGGCCTCCCCTGCCGGAGTTTCGTCCAGCAGCAGGAGGCCAGACTTGTGTCTGTGGCAGCAGCATCCATTTTGTGATGCCAGGGATTTAGAAAGACGTTACCGGCCAGGCCAGGGTTAACATGTCTCTCCCTCTAGAAGGGTGGAATGCTACCCCCGCCGCCAGAATTGGTGGGGGTAGTATTCCAAGATGTTTGACACCAAACACGACATGTTTCGGTGCAGGCATTCCAAAGTTAGCATTTAACGCGAGGTTATAATGCGCTTAAGAGTATATGGTCAGGCTGCACTACAAACAGCATCAGAGAAGGGTCTCCGAACGCTGCAGAGGGGCCCTGCTCATGCAGGGGCACCCTCTCACATAGGAACCACGCACTCTGCCTTCAGGATTGATAAGGCCTGCCATAGGAGTGACTTATAGGTTTATATGTGTGTATGTATTTAGTGATATAGGTAACCTATATCACAGTAAGGGGTGCATGCACCACCTTACCCAGGCTGCAGTAGCAGACCTGTGGTGTCAGTTTGGATGGCCTTCCAGGGGTGGCATAATACATGCTGCAGCCCCTGGTAGGCCTCTGAGGTACCTATGCCCTTGGTACATAGTATACCATATACTAGGGACTTATAAGGGCACTCCAGATTCCAATCAGTGATGTGCCTAAGGCACATGGAAACCATTTTAGAGAGGAAGCAGCTAGGCTGGGGTTCTGATTAGCAGGGCCCCAGCCAGACTAAGGTCGAAAAACAGTGAAGCATCAGCAGAAAGTGGGGGTACCCATGTGAAGCAGATCCTACTCTCCTACAACGTCAAATGAAGAGGCCGTGGCTACGTTGAAAGTAAAGTAGTCAGTCAAGGCTTTATGAATGTGGGTTCAATAGGACTGATTGTGTAGGTGCCATGGTGAGAGTCGCCAATGGAACGGCGGCCAACATGGGCTGATCACGAGCCAAATGGCGACCGGGGAATGATCAGATCTCAGTAAGCCCACCGCGCCAATCTTGGCCTCTAGCGTTTTTCTGGACTGCGTGATCGCATCCAGCAGGGCAGCGTTGTCCGGTAGTACCCCGGGGCCTCCACCAGCCTCTGACGCCTGGGCCCCCGCCCCAGTGAAGCGATCCATGGTACTCTGCTTTGACGTGGAGTTCGAGGGCTTATCCTTTATCATGGCACTGGGATGAAGGCCAGTGTGGTCCCCACCTCGGTCCCCAAAGCAATCTTTTTATTTATATGCATCTCGTTTTCCTCAACAGAAAATGGGCTGTGTTTAAAAAAAAGGAAATTGAAAACATTTTCTTAGAGTAAGCAAAAAATCCTTGGACCGCTATCAACTCCTAAAAAAGCTTTTTGACCAAACAAATGGCAAAGGGTACCTTGCAGACCTCTCCCCATTTGTGAATGTGTTACCACTACCTTTCAGTAGTTGGTAAATTATTAATGTTTTACGACCAGATTTCAGTCTCACAATATTAATGCTATACGCCCAAACATGCCCCTTTCAAATACCAATTCAATATGATTTCCTAAACCCATTTAACAATTCAGTAACCTGTTAGCAAAATCACTAAATGGATTTAGTACATTTGAAAAATCTATTTACTGGTCACAAACCCTGCAATTTACTACATCCCAGGGTTTTCTACCAGTAAATGCGTTCATACATCTGTCTCTATGTTTAGTTTTTATTTATTTAATTATAACATTTGTAAAGCACACTTATACCTGGAGGCCTTCTGGAACTAAGGCTGAGGCAAAATTTAAATTAAAAACTGACTAAACTACGACTAGAGAAGCCAGATTTTTAAGGGTTTCCTGAACTGAATGTATCTAGGGATGGAGTGATTCCTGATGGGCAAGGAATTCCAGAGGGAGGCCACCTGAAAGGAGAAAGAGCAACCACCTTGACAAAACTTCTTTGTTCTGAAAACTCTCGAAAGGACGGCGTTGTCAAAATGCATAGAGCGTGATGGCATGTACGATTTGAATATTTAATGAATGAAAGAGGGACTATTACTTTTAAGAGCTTTAAAACAGGTGCCTAGACTTTTGAACATAATCCGTTTATTCACCGGAATCCAGTGGGTTTTCTGAAGGTGAATAGTACATATCGATATGCATGGATGTTTAAGCAGTAGTCGAGCTGTGGCATTTTGTACCAACTGGAGCCAGTGAAGTTTCAATGTAGTAAGAACTTAATAGAGGGCATTAGATAGTTCTGGCGAGAGGCAACAATGGGCTGGGTGATAGTAAAGTTTAAGATGCCCAGGAAGAAAATTAGGTATTTGCTTTAGCACTTTAAGATGAAAAAACAGAAAGGTCAAGGGGAACCCCTCAGTAACACCAGCCCTCTTTCCACCTTACGCTCAGTGGCGTAGCAAGGAGGAGGTGGGGGGCGGTCTGCCCCGGGTGGCACGAGTTTTGGGGGCAGCGGCCTCCTCCCGCTCCTACCTTCATTCTCGGGGCGGCAATCTCCCCTCCCCCCGCTCTACATATTGGCCGTCGCGGGGCGGCAATTGTGGCCAAATCTCGTCAGCAGCCCCCCCCCCCTCCTCGTCAATGGGGCCGCCGCAAGTTCTGCAAAAGCTGGGAATGCCACGGGTGGCCATAAGGCTAGCTAAGCCACTGCTTTCGCTTAAGACAGTTGTTCCTTCAAGCTGCAACTGCAGTAAAACAGTTCTGAAAGCTATTTTGGTCTGCCTTAGCGTTGCCATCCAATCTCAGGATAAGCCAAGTATTCTCAGCATAACACATACAGGATCGGCCAAATAAGTGAATACGCTGAGCCAGACGAGACATGCAAAGATTGAATAAAGTAGGGTTAAGGGAAGAGCCCTGTTGGACTCCACATGCAAGTTTGGTCACAGATGAGCAAAAAGGAGGCATCAAAACCTTCTATCACATGATAGAAAAGAGGAAGTCCAGTTTAACACTTGTCCCATTAGCCCTGCCCAATGCAGCCTCTCAATCATTGCTGAGTAGGCCGTGTTATCGAAGGCTGCAAAGATGTTGAGGAGAATTAGAGCAGCTACCCTTGTGCTAAATCGTGCAGAATTCGATCCGAACTGCAACCAAGGCCACTTCAGTGCTGTGAAAAGGACAAAAGTTTGTTTGGCCAGACTCAAGTAGATCATTGATGGAGATGAAGGAAGATATTTGGGTTTCGCTGCTACCCTTGAAAAGAAAAGTAGCATGGCTATAGATGGTAGTTACTTAAGACTACATGGTCTGAATTGTTCTTCTTATTATGGAATCATTCAAGCCCTTTTCCATTCCAAAGGAACCACCGTTTAACAATAGGAAGAGTTAATTAAGAAATTTGAGTCGACAGAAAAATTGTAGGAGCACATCAGAGACAATTAAATGAAAGATATTTGGTGGGGCAGAGATCATCAACGAAACCAGATTTGACTACTTTGATCAATTTGATTATATGATCCAGGGACAAATGTTTGAAAATGATCTTTCAGACTTTTGTCTCTCCTTTTAAAGGTTAGAACGAGCCATGATCTTCGGTTTCTTGTTCTTGTTTCTGGTGGGAGAAGGGAAGGTTGCCCTGATGGCTCAAGTACTTAGTTCTCATAGGAAGAAGAAAGCATATTCCTCAGTCTTTCTTTCTTGGTTCTGGAGGATAAGGGAATACTTAGTCTTGGGCTGTAGTTCTCAGCTCCGCAGAAAGAATGGACACTTGTCTTTAAGCATCAGTTTTTGTTCATGATTCTGGAGCTCATGGTTCCAGAATGAGTGTGGTTTGTATGTAATAATAAGTAAAGTATCATACTGTCATAATATTGTGGCCATAATATTAGAACTCAAAATATCAAGGAGCTAAGTGGTTATAGGTCAATATAGCTTTACTATTCTTAACTCTACCTCTAAGTACCTTATACACACATATATATATATATATATATATATATATATATATATATATATATATATATATATATATATATATATACTTTTAAGGTACATATAAGTGGAGTAACGTAAAGTAATATATCACAAAATCATTTAAACAGGGGGTCCTAGGGAAAAATATTTAAAGACCAAACGGAATTTTATCCCCAATCTAGACTATTAATAACACAAGAAAAAACCATTGGTCTGTTAAGACTAAGCATCCGCAGCAACAGACTAGTCTGAATTGATTTAAAGGAGTCCTCTTAAAGAGGATAAAATCCCATCACCCACCAAAGTGGCATGCTTCATCATTTGGGATCTCCTTTGAGTAGCAAACCCTAGTGCAACTAAGTGCTACTACCTTCTCAACAGAGGAAGGGAGACTAAACCATGATCCCAAAATTTAGAGCCCAAAATATTTCGAAAGGTGATGGTTTGCAGTGCATATGAAAAATATGTGTGAGAAGTGATTGTATAAAATTGGCTACCAGGACACAAACAATTTTAATAAATGCTATCCTGGTGTCAAGAATAAAACAGTGCATGTGCAGTTTTCAACAAATAACTGCAAGAGTCCAAAGAAATGATAGGTCTACAAAGTTATCATCTGCTCTCCTTGGATATGAATACAGCTCACCACTTTAAGAGGTCCTATCATTCATTGGATGCCAAGAACACCCACCACTTAAGTAGGATCTATTGAACCACGTGAATTTCTCAATTAGAAATTTCCTAAATCCCCATCCAAACTCAAGGAACAGCCCGTAAATGGGAAAACATACGTAAAGTGGACACAATATTCACATAGAAATCATATAAACAGACCATCTCTTTGCCAATTTCCCTGAAGAGGACACATAAACCAAGGAAAAAGCTGGCAGTTAGTCCAACCCATTCAAGGCCATGTACAGTCATTTCGACAGACTGACAACTCTGATTTCTTGAAATACGCCTTAGCAGGAGTGCCTTAGCGCCGCACACTAGGATACGCTCCATGCTTTTCGTTTGCATGTGAAAAGGCTTCAAATCAAAATGGAAAGGGCTCGCCTTGCCTCTTTCCTTTGTCCAAACTGTGTACGGATTTGTGAAGCAGACCGTTTCTGTAATCCTGCTGCTTCAGGGATTAAAGGTTTTAAACCCGTGCGACTCCCTTGGGAGACAGGGTGCGGGAAAAGCTCTCCAACAGCAGCGTGACCATCCTAGCAAGGAAGCTGACAGACAGAGGTGGGAAGGAAGAAGGGGGACTGCATTGGAGTTTGAAAGCAGGCTTCCACCCTCATGTATTCCACCAAAATATTGTTTCCAAAAGCTCGTCCTATAATAATATAGCTGCAAAAAATCGAGGACCAAAATATTGACTTGGTAAGTATATATAGATAAGTATAGGTTTACTTTACGTTACTATTAATAACACAAGAAAAAACCATTGGTCTGTTAAGACTAAGCATCCGCAGCAACAGACTAGTCTGAATTGATTTAAAGGAGTCCTCTTAAAGAGGATAAAATCCCATCACCCACCAAAGTGGCATGCTTCATCATTTGGGATTTCCTTTGAGTAGCAAACCCTAGTGCAACTAAGTGCTACTACCTTCTCAACAGAGGAAGGAGACTAAACAATGATCCCAAAATTTAGAGCCCAAAATATTTCGAAAGGTGATGGTTTGCAGTGCATATGAAAAATATGTGTGAGAAGTGATTGTATAAAATTGGCTACCAGGACACAAACAATTTTAATAAATGCTATCCTGGTGTCAAGAATAAAACAGTGCATGTGCAGTTTTCAACAAATAACTGCAAGAGTCCAAAGAAATGATAGGTCTACATGTTTCAGCCTATAGATCAACTCTGACCCAGGCTTTCATCAGGACCTAAAGATGGAATCGCTACTGCAAATAGTGTACTTAGTGAAAAATCAAATAAAGTCTCAATAAAAAGTAGTTGGTCCGATACAACCTACATTCACCTGTGATTTCAAAACTTGGCCAACAGTCACAGGAGTATTGGACACAATCCTGAAAGAGATACATCTTAAAAACCATTCACTAGGGGGCGTGGCTTCGCGGCGAGCGAGACATGGCCGCCTGTTAGAGCGTCTCCGAGGCCCCTCTCCTGCCCCATATATCCGACCCACATATCCGAACCTCCGGTGCTAGAATCGCGCGCCGGAGGAGTAGCGATGCGCATTGCCGTGATCCCGGGTGCTGGGAACCCCGGGAAGCGGAGAAATCTCGCCCGAAATTTGCGGCCTTCAGCCCTGGGGAAGCCGGGACCTCGAGTGGGCACGTCTGCCTGGCTGGGTGCCGGAAGCGGCGGCAGGACCTCCCCGCAAACATCCACAGAGGGACGCAGGCACCTGAGGCGAAGGGGCATCCACACCTTGCCATAGCCTGCGTGGTGGGGCGCTGCCCGACGGAAACACGGCCTGAAGTCTGCCGGTGGGGCCGACTGCATCGGGGCCAGTCCCGGAGCACTGACCTGAAGGGACTCGCAAGATCGGCAGAGATAAGGTACATCGGCGCGCAGGGGTAGAGGAGCTGACAGATATATAAGCCTGAGCGCCGGCGAGTGTGCCTGAGATTGGACCTGTGGCCAGCACTCCTGGGGGCCCTCCCCTGGCGGTGCGGAGCGAGCCCTAAGCCGGGTGTGCAGACGGAGCCTACTCCTCGGCGCCTGCAAGAGATCCACCGTTGGGCTGCGGCACAGGCACTCGACTGCGCAGACTGTTACCGGGAGAAATATACTCGAAGGCCCACAGTTACAGCGAGGTGAGAAAGACACAGGCCGAGCAGAGCCCCCAGAAACTGTGCAACGCGCTGGCGGAGCGGGCCCGGCCCTGATCATGGCTAACCCGAGAAGTACGAAACGTCTCAACAGAGCAAGCTGGACCGCTACACCTGCCCGAGGGCGGACTTGCCCGAACGAAAGGGACCTGGCGACACACAGCAAGGAGGGCCAGAACACGATCCCCTGAACCCACTATGAAAGACCTGATGGCGGCGATTACTGGGGTGCGCACATCTATAGACACCCTCTCCTCGGAAGTAACGCTGATTAGAGCTGACCTTACAAAATACAGGGAGAAAGTCAAGCAACTGGAGCTCACCACCAAGAATTTAGTAGACGACACCTCACATCTGCGGAAGGACATTGTGGAACTCCAGCGTTCCGTAAAATCGCTGAAGACAAGCTGGACGATTACGAGGGCGCTCGAGGCGCAATAACATACGCGTTATTGGAGTGCCGGAGAAATCGGAGGGGCCCGCTGCTGACCTGTTCATTGAACACCTGGTGACGACGAAGCTACAACCAAAGGGTCTGTCCAAGCTGTTTGTGGTGGAGAGGGCGCACAGAGTACCTGGGGACGCCCAAAACCGGGAGCCCCCGTCCCATACTGGCCAGGCTATTAAACTACAGAGACAGAGACACGATCCTACAGGCCGCCAGGGTCGCCCCGCCTATAAAAGTGGACAACTCCAGAACTCGCCTTCTTCCCTGACTTTACACAGGCAGTACAGAGGCGTCGACGCTCCTTCCAAGAAGTCAAACGAAAACTGCGCGACAAGGGCCTTAAGTACGCTATGCTTTTCCCGGCGCGTTTGCGAGTTGAGGCGGAAGGAAAAGCGCATTTCTTCGACCAACCTGAGTTGGTTTCTGACTGGCTAGACGGCTGGAGGACTTCGCCGGAACGTAACCCAAACAGCCACTGAACAATAAGAATGGCATTTTTTATATGAAGCTTGAAAGCTCTATTCCGTGTGTTCCTCCCGATTACAGAACAAAATACGCAACCTCTTAAGGGCCCGAGGACCTTGACTAAAACCTCTGGTTTAAAAAGATGGATCAATGTGACACGAGCGCAACACCATAGGAAAGTACCTATGTCTAGTGATGGCAGGAGGGGGACCAGAGGGGCACTGAGGCCTCCCCTCATTTTCTATTATTAGTACACGTTGGGCGACAGGCACTCTGCATTTGATTAATATGGGTAGTTTGGAGCCCAGAGTGCAGGGAGCAGGGTGGGGGTTGTTGGGAGGGATTCTTGTGTTTTATGGGTTCTTTTTTGTTTGTGTTTTTAATGGTACAGTCCGACTTTGTGCAAGTAACAGTCAGTATGCGGCACTAAGACACCCATGGGTAAGCAATGGAATAAGGAAGTCAAAATGTTAAGTTGGAATGTGAACGGGTTGGGGGACAAAATCAAGAGAAGTGTAGTATTGCAATATATTAGGAGATTGTCGCCAGACATAGTAATGCTTCAGGAAACACACCTGGTAGGTAACACGTGCAAGGCCATGCATAGATGGGGTTACGCAATGGTGGCACATGCAGGCTTTGCATCGAACTCCAGAGGGGTGGGCATCCTGCAAAAGAAATCATTCCCCTAACTCTCACGTCCACCTATACAGACGACCGTGGCAGATATGTCGGGGTCACGGGCTCTTGGGAGGGCGAACGATCACATTCATGTCCATCTATGCTCCCCGGGGCTGCAAGCTGCAACCTTTGCAGACCTAAGCGCCCGTATTGATAGCACTGCCAGAGGGACACCTAGTGCTCGGGGGTGACTTCAATTCAGTACTTTCGGGCTCCCTAGACAGACACCCACCCCGCACACTCCCACACACAGCGCATTCTTTCTCCAGTTTCCTAGAGGCAATGGGGCTGGTGGACGGGTGGAGAACCTATAATCCTGATAAGATCCAATACACCTTCCACTCAGGGGCACATAGCAGCTTTTCTCGCCTGGACTACATAGTCATCCCGGCTACTCAGGTGATGGAGATCCAGGAGATCAGACATCTGGCTAGAGGTATTTCAGACCACTCCCGATCTGGGTCCATATGGCCCTGGAGAGCGCACAAGTAGGACGCATTGCTCCCATCAACCCATGGTACTTAAAACACCCCAAAATACGCAAGGACCTCACTAAAGCCGTAGATAACTACTTCCTAGAGAAAGAGAATTCGGTAGACTCCCCGCAAATACTATGGGAAGCCTTTAAAACGGTGATCAGGGGCCAAGCACTCTCTCTGATTACGGGAGCAAAAGAGAAAACATAAAAGAAGTAGCAGAGGTAGAACACGAACTTTATCGGCTGGAACAAGAAGTGAACACTGACCCGTCCCCTGAAATACTCCATACACTTCGCCTCCGACAGGCAGAATACCGAGCGCTGGTCACTAACCGAGCCAAAATAATGGGGCAAAACAGGCTGGGCCGGATCTATGAGTGGGGGATAAGGCTGGAAAACTAATCGCCTGGCTAGAAAAAAGAGAACATGCTAATCGGCTGGTTCCAGAAATCAGGAGCTCGGATGGCCTCCCCATAACTGACCCCCAAGACATAGCCGAACAGTTTGCAACACACTTCCACACAGTATACAGCGCGGTGAGCCCACACACTGAAGAGGAGTCTACGGAACTCCTACAAGATATCTCCCTCCCGGGGCTATCAGCCACTGATCGGGAATACTTAGACAGTGAGCTCTCCCACGATGAAATAGCGGCTGCAATCCGAGCGCTCCACTCGGGTAAGGCCCTTGGCTAATGGCATCCCGATTGAGCTCTACAAACTCCGTCCGGATAAGTTGGCCCCACATTTGAAAAACATGTTCGAAGACAGCCTTGAAAGGGGATTGCTGCCCCCAGATCAGAGGATAGCAACTATAGTGACAATCCACAAGGAAGGGAAGCCCAAAACAGACTGCGCCTCCTACCGTCCTATCTCGCTGCTTAACGCAGAACCAAAAATCCTTGCCAAATTACTAGCCAATAGGCTGATTAAAGTAATAGGGGACTTAGTGCATCCTGATCAATCCGGGTTCATGCCGAGGAGGAACACGGCGTTAAATCTGCGTAGAGTGCATGGAGTGTTGGGAAGGGTGCCGACCGTGCGAGAGGATGCAGTCATCGTCTCCTCGACGCCACAATGGCCTTCGATACACTTGAATGGCCCTACCTATTTGCCGTGCTCAAAAACTGGGATTCGGAGCGAACTTTAGCCGATGGATACGATTACTATACGCCACACCGATGGCACAAGTGGTAGTGAACAACAAAAAATCCGAGGCCTTCACACTTGGCCGAGGGACACGGCAGGGATGCCCCCTATCTCCATTACTCTTCGCTTTGGCCCTGGAACCGCTGGCCGCCTGGATCCGTAAAGATGTGAGGATCCGTGGAATGCGATGGTCGGCAGATTGGGAAGACCGTATTTCCCTATACGCGGACGACATCCTTCTATACCTCACGTCACCACAGAGATCCCTCATCGTAGTATTTGATATCCTATCCGTATTTGGCCGATTCTCTGGGTTCCGTATCAACTGGCAAAAATCTCTTCTATACGTCCTCTGTGGAAACTCTCCGCCCCTTCCCGGCACTGCCCCGTCCCGATAGCAATAGACGGATTCAAATATCTGGGTGTATTTGTCTCCCTGGACCGCACACTCCAATATGCTCGGAACCTGGCTCCCCCACTGCAAAGACTCAAAAGTGACATTGCGCACTGGAAGACCCTCCCGCTTTCTCTCCTGGGCAAAGCGGCCCTTTTAAAATGCTGTCCCTACCCCGCTTCCTATATGTACTGCAGAACTCGGCAAACCCTGTCCCAAATGCGTACTTTGCGGAAATAGAAGGACTCCAGCGAGACCTGCTTTGGAATGGAAAGCCACGTATTGCTCTGCAAAAACTCACGCTCAGCTGGTATGACGGCGGAATTGGACTGCCGGACATTAAAAATACTACTGGGCAGCACAAATGATAGCAATAAACCATGGCACCTATGGGCAGCCGGACGACCCGGGGTTTGCTATGGATAAATGGATTCTCCCAAGCGGGACATATGCCAGGGCACTGTACTCCAAACCAAATAGATTCCCACTCACGGGTCCAACCAACCACACAGTCAAAATTTGGCATTCGGCAGCCAAAGAGTTGGGATGGCACAATAAATTAACCCTCGCCACGCCACTATGGGACTCCCAAAAGCTCGGAGACCTGAGAAAGTCCAAGGGCTTTAGCAAATGGGACTTAATTGGCATCTCTCACATCAGAGACCTTTGGGGTAAAGAGGGTGTGCAAAAATTTGAAGCCCTACAGGGTCAATATGCCCTAGCGGATTCCGAGCGTTTCCAGTACCTGCAGGTCCGACACGCACTACAAACAGTATTGCCCAATGACACGGCTCCACCAGACGCCTCCCCACTGGAGGATAGGATATTGGATGGGCACTTACCTGAAAAAGCCATCTCCCTCACCTATCGAAAACTCATCCACAATATGGAGAATCCCCTACAACCGCTACGAGAAAAATGGGGCGGGGACGGGGTGGAGGTAGACGATGAGGACTGGCAGGTAGCGGTCTCCTCCCCCAGAACTGTTGCTATCTCTGCACGTCTGCGGCTGGTGCAACTAAAGGTACTACATAGAATGTACATGACAGGTCCCCGATTAATACACATGGGCTTTTCAACGGAAAGTCAAACTGCGAATAAACGAACATAAAAGCACCATTAGGTGCAACAAACAGGCAACCAGACTGACGAATCACTTCCTTACACATCAACATAAGGCAGAGGAATTAAGATGGACGGTGTTAGAGCAACCATTTATCCCATCTCACGTTAGTGATATCACCAGGTTCCTGTTTGTTAAGGAACAGAAATGGATTTTCAAGCTTAAGAGTGACAGTCGGGGGTTAAATGACGAAATACCTTGGGTAACACTATAGTGTTTACACCTCCCCCCTTTTTGCCCCCCTTTTTTGCTTGTCCTTTTAGTCTTCTTGTGCTTTTTTGCATCAAGTCAAAAGATCGCTGCCTGCATGAGATTATGACACTAATATGCAGATGATATGTGGTCTAGTAACATACTTCATACAAATTGAGGAGAATATTGTGAGCAAACTTAGTTCATCATGCTTTATAGATATTAAGATCAGGTATAGATTATATGGATTTTATTCATTCGTTCCTAAATTTGTTAGTTCCATGATTAATAAACTTACGTCAACATCTGGGCGGAGTACCCTAAGTAAGATCGGGTTGCACAGTAGGACTGTGCCTTCCTCACGAGGGTTGAATTATGATTATATGGGGCTGGGATGTGTTTTTCAAGCCTTTACTGATGTCTATAATGGCCGCGGTCTGTAATCATACATTCACTAGAGACTCGCTTTTTTCCTTTTTTCCTTTTTCCTCTTTCCTTTAACAAAGGGATGTACATTGGTATATAATACACAGGATGGGTTTATAATAGACATTTGAAAACGTAAGATTGCAGCTCAAACTACAACTCCCAGCACTCGCATAAGTGTGTTCGGCCTACGGAATGACATACTTCCTATGCGCCGTGTACACACTGATGACGATTTCCTGTGGTGGCGCTTAACGCGGACGTGAACAACATCGGAGGCGGTTCATTGCCGCTTTCTATTTAAGACCTACATTTCCGTCCGTCGGATACCTCCCCTTCCAGCTCATGTCCGGCCAGGGGTACCGACGGACAGGTAAGGATTCGAACTGTAGGAGGTCTGCATACTAGCTTGATGATAATAGTTGGGTTAGGGCAGTTACTTCCAGGGGTTGGAGTCAAACGAGTGTTTTTTGTCCAAACCCCTGTGCTTACGATCAACATTGCCCAGGCGCATATGCGTTGGAAGTAAGGCTTGACTGAGTTTTTGATTGAGTCTTTTGATTAGGTTTTTGACTAAGTGACGTGTATTTACGAACAATATGTGGCAGACTTCTGGAATAATTATATCTATCCATGACGATTCACTTAAGGATGGATGCATACTTCTACAAGAGGCGTCTCTTATAAGTGAGAATACAAACAAGTGGGAATGGGTCTTGTTTTGTCCTGCCCCATTTGGTTTGGTAACTAACATCGGTTAATGTATCCTTTTCTTAAAAGACATTTACCAGTTTTTTTAGGACGCCTGTATGGCGTACGAATCTCTTGACATCATATATATGTTTTTTACAATTCAGCTTTGGTCATTTAGAGAAGTGGTAGATTTTAGTAAGAAAGGTAGCCATATTCAGAGAACTTTGACTTTGAACGTGGTTTCTATGTTTTTACCTTCAACACAGAGCGGTGCCTCACTTCCTGAGCGGATGCCAGGTGAGGTGAGGTGAGGAGTGCACCCGCATAAAGACGGGTAAGCAGAATTATCAATTTAAAAATCTTTCGTTGATTATATACACGTATAGGCATATGATACATTTACAAGTATCATATAAAATTGAGATAATGCATATATTGAGCATCTTTGACAGCAACAGTCTAGTGAATGGTTTTAAGATGTATCTCTTTCAGGATTGTGTCCAATACTCCTGTGACTGTTGGCCAAGTTTTGAAATCACAGGTGAATGTAGGTTGTATCGGACCAACTACTTTTTATTGAGACTTTATTTGATTTTTCACTAAGTACACTATTTGCAGTAGCGATTCCATCTTTAGGTCCTGATGAAAGCCTGGGTCAGAGTTGATCTATAGGCTGAAACATGTAGACCTATCATTTCTTTGGACTCTTGCAGTTATTTGTTGAAAACTGCACATGCACTGTTTTATTCTTGACACCAGGATAGCATTTATTAAAATTGTTTGTGTCCTGGTAGCCAATTTTATACAATCACTTCTCACACATATTTTTCATATGCACTGCAACCATCACCTTTCGAAATATTTTGGGCTCTAAATTTTGGGATCATGGTTTAGTCTCCCTTCCTCTGTTGAGAAGGTAGTAGCACTTAGTTGCACTAGGGTTTGCTACTCAAAGGAGATCCCAAATGATGAAGCATGCCACTTTGGTGGGTGATGGGATTTTATCCTCTTTAAGAGGACTCCTTTAAATCAATTCAGACTAGTCTGTTGCTGCGGATGCTTAGTCTTAACAGACCAATGGTTTTTTCTTGTGTTATTAATAGTAACGTAAAGTAAACCTATACTTATCTATATATACTTACCAAGTCAATATTTTGGTCCTCGATTTTTTGCAGCTATATTATTATAGGACGAGCTTTTGGAAACAATATTTTGGTGGAATACATGAGGGTGGAAGCCTGCTTTCAAACTCCAATGCAGTCCTCCTTCTTCCTTCCCACCTCTGTCTGTCAGCTTCCTTGCTAGGATGGTCACGCTGCTGTTGGAGAGCTTTTCCCGCACCCTGTCTCCTCAAGGGAGTCGCACGGGTTTAAAACCTTTAATCCCTGAAGCAGCAGGATTACAGAAACGGTCTGCTTCACAAATCCGTACACAGTTTGGACAAAGGAAAGAGGCAAGGCGAGCCCTTTCCATTTTGATTTGAAGCCTTTTCACATGCAAACGAAAAGCATGGAGCGTATCCTAGTGTGCGGCGCTAAGGCACTCCTGCTAAGGCGTATTTCAAGAAATCAGAGTTGTCAGTCTGTCGAAATGACTGTACATGGCCTTGAAGGGGTTGGACTAACTGCCAGCTTTTTCCTTGGTTTATGTGTCCTCTTCAGTGAAATTGGCAAAGAGATGGTCTGTTTATATGATTTCTATGTGAATATTGTGTCCACTTTACGTATGTTTTCCCATTTACGGGCTGTTCCTTGAGTTTGGATGGGGATTTAGGAAATTTCTAATTGAGAAATTCACGTGGTTCAATAGATCCTAATTAAGCGGTGGGTGTTCTTGGCATCCAATGAATGATAGGACCTCTTAAGGTGGTGAGCTGTATTCATATCCAAGGAGAGCAGATGATAACCTTAATTTTATGGACTGCCTCAACTTCCCAAAGGAGATCAGTCCATTTCAGATATTGGAGGAAACTCTGCAGCACTTCATGAAGGATGGTCTTTGTGCCCATGCAAAAAGTGGGACGGGTATGCCCAGACGTGGGTCCTGTGTCACTGGAACCAAGCTGTATCCGGTTGATGAGCCCATAACTAGGGTGAAACCGGTCCTGGGCTGCTTGTGTTCTGGTTCAGGGAGCACTTCGGGCAGGACTGTTTCTATTGGAGCACGGCCAAGACAAATTTGATATATAGCTGAACCCTAACTGAGTTGGTATGGTGTACAAAATAGCGATGAATTGGGGATGCGGCCCGAGTAATTACCAGTGGCTGAGATTAATTCAAGCATTCTTTCCATCACTGTTTTGTGTACTCTTTGTGCCCATGAGCACAAGTCAATAGGACTTGGGTCAAAGTTGTACTACCTCCTTCACATCAAGGCCTTGTTAAGAATCTGACCTTAGAGTCCAAAGTTGGCATTCTGCCTAAAGTTGAGAAACTTGACCTCCTACATACTGTCCCTATTAATGGGCACTACTCCAGGGCTGGAAGTCTTTGCAGTACTGAAACTTGGTCATGAGCAGATAGTTTTCCTTTTTCATATGTGACTGCTCATGCAGTTTTGGGATCTGGAAGGATTGCCCGCCTCTTCGCTAAATACAGCATTACATGTGCTTTGGAAGCCTCATCCAGGATTGGGGAGGACTGAAAGGATAATATGTTTGGGGAGTTACTTAACTGCCAAGCAGCAATGTCAAACTTTCTTTTGACACAGAAAAGTATTTTTTATGGGTCTGACGTTAGACCTTTTGATTTTACAGAAATTATGTGTATAGTTACTTATTTATCCATTGGTTTGTTGCTGTGTCATTCACATTTTTCTTGCACCCACCGCAGCATAGAGCATGGGACAATAGGTCATTAAAAGCAACAACTTAGTTAACTGGAGATAATGGCATTCTGCTATTTCAAAAGGAATACATCCACTAGCAAAGTAGTTCCCTGAAGTGATGGGGGCTTTTATGGTAATGTGCAATTTTTGAGACCCCAAAAATATTTTTGCTTTAGTCAATGCTTTTTTTTAGATTGATGGAGGCCAGGCAGCTTCCCCAACAATAAACTTTTGCAAAACCCATGACAAAACATTAAGAAGGCCAACAACTGGCGGCCAATGCCCAGTGCTTAATTTGAGCCGTTGGTTTCCGGTGCTCGGCACCGGCACTTAATTGTCATCACCGCACTTATGACAGCCTGCCACATGATGGTGCTGCTCATTTAATTTATATATGAGCATAACAACGGTTGTTTATGAATACAATATACTTTAAAAAATACTAATACCTGTCTCCCCAGCCATTCCTTTAGCTTTGGGGACCTGGAATAATCTGAACTGTCGCACTTGCAGGCGAGAGAGATGGTTAGTAGTTGGTTTGGTACCGTCATTGGCAGTGATGACGGGGCAATGGGTGGTGCAAGCTGCAGTGGCCTCCTGGTCAGGGCCCTGGCACTTATTATTTTACAAATTAAGCACTGCCAACGCCAGACCTACTAGCTTTGTCAATGCTTGTTACTTTCAGTGCATGTGATGGTGAGGTGGACTGGAGGGACCCTTTATTTTTTAGGTCAATGCTGGCATACTGTATCTTTATACTTCAGACAATAAAGGTCTCTCAGGGTAGTCAACAATCATGGACAGGAGAGAACCCACCCGTTGGGTAATCAGGAGCATTTTGACCCGTTTGCAGGCTTCAAAAGGGAAGTATACATAAGACAGAGACAGCAGGCGATTGACTCTGATTGGCTGTCAGTACCCTCCCCAACTGTAGCAATATATCTCTGATCACCGGTAACATGGCACTAGACCGCACCTCGCCTGGCACGACATGCGATGGAGCATGAGACGGCGCTGGGGCAGAAGCGCGTGTGGAGCATGGGGTCTTGAATGATGGCGATCTGTAAATCCCGGCTTACTGGCTCGGTACTTTGGTTGAGTTAGAGGCGCCATTAAACCATTCCTTATCCGGCTGTGCAGAGGAGAAGGGTTTTGGGGACATTAAGAGCGCACTAATGTGTCTTCGTACAATGGCTGGCAGCGCAGAGGTTTCATCTCGGGCCTCACTCATGCCTGGCCGACAAGCGAGAGGCCCCCTGTCTCTTTAGTGTTGCTGGTACGCCCCCCTTGGGCCCATTGGGGTTCCCGGTTGCCTCATTGCGAAGGGAAACATTTTGAGCAAGCGCGCTGAACATGATGTCTAAGCTGAGCGCGTGCTCTGGAGGCGGGTGCGTTGGGAGTGTCACGCATGTCGGAGTTGGTGCATGATGTCACATCCAACAACGCATGAAAGCCTTGCACTGTCACTCTTCTAACATCAGTGAGTGACACTACATTAAAGAGAGCAAGGCTGCTAATGATACCACCCAGAGACCAATGCTAAATGATTGAGAAAGCTTTCTAAACTGCGAGGCCGTAATGAATTCCAATGAGAGAGATTGAGCGCTGTGTGAAAAAGCATTCCAAATAATGAGGGCGCGTTCCATTAAAACAAACGGGGGGGGTCTATTGATTAATTAGATAGAGGACTTTCTATTGAGTGAGTAGACTTCCCAAAGAGCGAGGCAGCCTTCCATTTAATTAGATTACTTCCCAGTGATTGATAGGTATTTTCAGCAATTGGGCATGTCTCCTTAGAGTGAGGCGGCATCTCATTGAGACAGACTCCCTCCTTTAACTGAGGCTTCCCTTTCTAATAATGCAGTTATTATCCTGTCAAAGAGACAGACTTCCAATGAGAGGGATATTGCCCAGTGAGTAAGGGGGTCTGCATCAAGTGAGGGAGGCTGACTGCCAAAGAGGGGGTCTGCCCCCATCCAAGTCAGCATAGACGCTGCTTCCTTCCAGTGAGTCAGCCTGCCTCACAGAAGGCTGAATACAAGAGGATCAAGTCCATCCAAACAGAGAGTAAGTCCCAGACCTCTCCTGCCTTCAGATGAAAGACACTTACTTACTTCCAGTGAGAGAGTCTGCCATAATGAAGATTGCCTTCAAAGGAGAGGGGCCTTCCTTCCAACCCGAGAGCGTGCCCCATCCGCGAGGTTTGCTTGCATGAGTGAGATGTTCTTCCAATAGAGTCTGGCTTCAACAAACTGCCTTTAAATGAGAGAGGCTTCCTGCCAACGACAAATACTTCCACAAGTGAAGACTGCTTTCCAATGAGAGAGGCTTGTTCCACATGCAATAGAGAGAAGTCATTCCAAAGAAACAGTCTGTCACAATGAAAACTGCCTTCGAAGAGAGATACTGCCTTCACATGAGATAGCGAGAGGTCCTTCAAGGAAGACTACGTACAAATGAGGGACATGTTCTTTCAGTGAAAGGGTCTTCCTCAACAAGTACTACCTTCAGTGAAGAGAAGTCCTTCCATTGACAGATTCTGTCCCTGTGAAGTCCTGACTATTGAGAACAGCTGTGTTATCGGCATGCCGGGTCTCCAGCAGCTGCTGCCATCTGCAGCCCTTGACAGGAAATAAAGTCAAAGGTACCACACACTAATAACCATCCATTCATCTTTTTTGCAAAATGTTATTGTTTGGAAAAATGCCGGGTCCTTACCAATCTATAAAAAAAAATGATTTGCTACAGGCAAAAAAATAAATTGTGATCTAAATAAATATACACATTACCATAGTACTCCCTTGCACTGAAGAGAACTACTTTGTGTATCAGTGTGTTCCTTGTGAGAGGGCAGCTTGCTGTAACTCATAGTGAAGTCAGCCAATGGCTGAAGTGGGCTGATGCATTGCCCCTTAATGCATGCTGGAGTGGGTGGAAGAAATATGTGAATGACAGCAGCCACTGACTAATGGAAGAAGTCTGGCTGAAACCTGTTAATGTAACTATGTTATACATATAATTCCAGTAAAGTCAGAAGGTCTTGACTAACACAGACCTAAAAAAGTCAATCAGTCTAGCTTTGGCCATAAGCCTCTTACCTTTGACTAAGAAAGGAAGAAAGAAGACAGGCAAGAAAGAAGACAGGCAAGAAAGCAGACTAGAAAAAAGGAAAGAAAGAAGGAAAGAGAACGAAAGAAAGAAACAAGAAAAGGGAAAGGAAGGAAGGAAATAGCTTAGGGAAGAAAAGAGAGAAAGAAAAACGTAAAAGACAGGATAATTTAATAGAGAACAGTTTCAAATTGACACAATCCGATATGCTACTAAATAGCAGCAGTCAGAAAAGCAAAACATCAGAAAAGCAAAAACACTCCAAAAGGAATTTACAACAGCACATGCAGGAGATGGAATCTGAAAAAGACGGAATGTGCCTCAGAAGCATCCTGCTATCACATCAAGCTCTAAACACAAAGGCAACACTAAAGTCATTATAAAGTAAAAACAAAAACACTTATACTGTAGAGAACTAACTTGTGTGTAGATGTGCTCCTCGCGAGAGAGCAAAATGCAGTCAGTCAAAGTGAAGTTAACCAGTGGCTTAAGTAGGCTGATCCATTACCCCATGCTATATGATGGCGTGGGCAGAAGCAAAATGTGAACAGCACAACAACAGACTAATGGATGAAGGAATGTGGCTAAAAGCCCCCATATGTAAGTAGTTCATACATATTTTAGTAAAATAAGAAGGTCCCGGCTAACACCAGACCTAAAGAAAACAAAAAGGATAGACATGTGGTAGCTAGAAAGATGGCACACTAACTGGAAAAGGAAGAACCTGCCAAACTGACAAAGATATCACTCCCACCAGTCTTCACGTCCAGTTTCTATAATAAGCGTAGCACAATTCTGGCCACATTTTCAGAATTCAGAAGCTACCTTTCCCTGCAAAGCATGTTCATTGGTAACCTTCAGTGAAGTGAAAACACTGATTGTATTCCAAAAGAAGGGCCATTCTGTAAAATGCCCTGCTGTTCAAATCAATACGCTCTGAGCTCCTATACTCTTCTCAAGCCAACAACCGGGTGACCTTTTAAGTTTCCTGTATTTCTGTTTCGGGAGCACACTAGCATTTATCAACATCTTTGTGTAGTTCACTTCAGAGAAAATAGGGCAAGACGTTTTCAGAAGAGAAAGACACTGAACAGTATTACGTTTGGATACAAAGCATTATTTTTCTTTCAAACCCTAACAATAAAAGACCAGAGGCCTTCAGCTTATTTAATGTAAGCTGAACAAACGTCTTCCCACTTGTCTGATGGCAGCCTTAAAGCAGATATTAATGTAGAATTACATTTGGAGTTTTTGTGGTGTGTGTTAGAAATCTGCTGAACCTCAGAAGACTGCAGCAGTGGGATTCCCATGGAGCAAGAGGGACGCCCTTGAAACTAATGTCTTGGAAAATGTTGTTACTAGTCAATCCAAATAGACACTCACAAATTCCAGGACATTAATCAGGCTTCAGACCTTGAAAAGGATCATACAATGGTGAGTCCCGATATGATCCGTTTGAGGCTGCAGACCTTGGCCACGCCAGCGTGTTAAACCTCCTTGGTCTCTTTGCCAGCTTCGATATGGTACACCACAACATAACAAGCAAGCCTGGTCCTTCCCAATGGTACTGGGAGTTAACATACTGAAGACACTTTCCAGACAATGCAGCATATGTAATTTCACCTGTCCAGCATGTTTATAATAGCACTTTTTTACTTATACATTCCACATCCTTTCATTTTTTTCGCCCTATCCATTCCAAGTAGATTTAAGTTATATGTTATATATTATTTCTCACAATCTCGGGACGTACACAGAACTAGGCATATTTTAGAGGGTCATACAGCTGTGCTGTCATTCAAGTTCCGGTGATGATATAGGTTCAAGCAGCAGACAGGTTACATCGGCCTTACAGGCTAGCGTCTCAGACAACACTAGTTGTTATCGCTCAAATAACAGCCTTTAATATATACTTCAAAATGCATTTACGCTGTTCCCTAGCATCAGCTTGTCAGTTTATGAAAAGCACCCAGTTTGCAATCAAATGCAAATATAATCAATTCCTCTAAGCAAACAATTATAACTTTCTTGAATAAAACAATTTTTGTATTTTAAATAAATGCATATTTGGTGCCCTAAGATTAGGTTGTCATCTTCATCAAGTACGCATAGTTCTACTGCTGCAGTCTCATACAGTATGCCTTAAATTGTCATTATTAACCTAGAAATGCCTATCTTATTCCAAAAATTGCAAATCTTATCACAGGGATACAGGATTATACCAGGGGTAGGTGCCATTGTTATGGACGCCTCCATACCGGTCATGGACACCATCGTTCTAGAGATGTCCACACTCTTTCAAGCATTACCACCATTATGACAGGACCAGTAGCATGCCAGTGTTGTGCATCATTATGCTATGGATGTCCAAAGTATGAAAAATATGCCACTGACATGCCATGAAATCACTCAATATTCCAATTATTAGCGCACTATACCCCAGCCAGCATCATGGAACGGGTTATGAATCGCTTAGATCAAGAGCACAGCTCATAAAGCTTTTGTCTATGGGTAGGTGTGATTTGTGCCTGGAAAATTAGAAAAGACGCACCTGCGTACGGGAATCCTTGTAAATTTGGCAGCAAGAGAGCAGTTATACTCAACAAATCTGACGACGACAGCGCTATCTGCAACCTTAAGAGAACAGACTTCTCTGTCTCCCAATGAAGTGAGCTGACTGCTTTGCCGTTTACCTCGAGAGAGCAGCCTCTGCTCTGCCTTCAAAAGCAAGGGGACAAAATACTTGATCTCCCAAATTAAGCAAGCAGGCAACAACCTCTTACATTAAGCGAGCAGCCGGATGGAGATAAGCTTTATAGGAGAGGGCCGGCTCTCACTGCATAGATTGATTGGGCCCGCTGTCTTCGCCGTCCCTCTAACCCGCTCAGACTGCCTGAAGTCATGCGTGATGTAGCGGGCGGCCTCGGTCCCCCTGTTAAGCGAGCACACAGAATGGTTCGGACAGCGCGGGACCAGCGTGGAGCTGTGGTTATCTTATTTCCAACATTGGCATGCACAGTGCTTCGTGTGGCACAGGTAATTAATTGCGCTTCCAGTCGAAGGCTCCCTGGTGACGTCAAAGCATCTCTATTCTTTCACCTCTCGCGCGGGGAGCGTGCGCGCGCTCCTCTATCGGCTATCCTGCCGCGGTGGTAGGGGTAGGACACGGGCTACAGACACGTCCTGCTCCTCCGGAGAGAAAATTGGAGTTTGGTTAAGCAGGCGGCGGGGGAGCCTGGGAGAGAGACGTGGGAGGCCGTTCCAAGTACCTTCAATGAAAAATCAATAGGATGCGTGAGTCTTCCGTGGGGTCCATCTTGTCGGAGCCATAAAGAGAGTGCGCGTTGGAGGACAGCACATCGTCTCAATGGGGCAGAATTACTGCCTTTCGTCTGCGCCATTGCTTCGGTGTGGATATACTGGCTGCCCTACCCCCTTCGCCGTGTGTGATGCATTCATGTCCTCTCTAGTGTGCAATTCCACGCGCTGGGCCTGGTAGGAGAAATCGCAGTATAAGACAAGGAGATACAAAGAGACGAAGAAGCCACATGCCGAGGCAAACTCTGTAAAGGATGGCCCTAGGTTTGCAGCGCCCACTCTGTAGAGGACAGCCTTGGGTTGGCACTGCCAATGTATCTATAAGATGGCCTCGGGTTGGAAATGATAAATACTGCATGGATTGTTGTTGGTTGGCAGTGCCAATGTAGAATAGGCACATTTTGGTTAGGAATAGTTTGACAAGAATGGAACAGTCCCAGTCTGTAGGGTAATAAGGGTGACCCAGGCCTTAATGCAAGCAAAGAAAATGGGATTGCTCCAGTCCCATAGTTGGGATGCTTTGGGCTCTGAGACACCACTGCCCTTTTTTCGGTGTACCTGCTGTCCCATTGATAGCTTCACCCCGGTATGAATTCATACAGAACCAAGACCATTAGATGTAGCCGCTGTCTAAACCTGAGGTGGAAGCTTCGCTGGGAGGCCTGCATCACTGGGGGAACCACACGTCCCAACACCCTCTGTTCCATCTCCCTCCCACCACGTGCTCTTAAGCGTGACACAGCCCCCCAGCGTGAGACGCAAGCGGGATGCGCCAGGTAAAAGCCTGGGCCAAGGACGGGCCTATCCACGCCCGTTAGTGCCCAAAAAAAGCGAGGCCGGGTCCCCCTCTAAGCAGTTAGTTCTTGTGCCCAGCAGTTTCCCTGCAGGACAATGGGCAAAAGGAAAGCCAAACAACCAGAACATGGGGGTGAAATTATTAACACGCTGGTCTCATTCCTGATGAGGGTGGCTAATGTGCTAACGAAAGAGATCGAACTAACCGAATGCCGCCTGTCCTTAGAGGAGGTAAAAACTGGTGTGGATGCAAGCGCAATGCCCCAAACAGTGGACTCAACGAACTCTGCCACTTTGGCCATGAGATCAGGTTCACTTAGTAGGCTGCGTTGTAATCATTCAAGTCTCTGTGGTGCGGATCTAACCCCCCAATAGAACCCCCAGCCGAGAGGAAAGGGGAGGTGTAAAGAACAATAAGGCCACAAAAGCTAATAAGACTGTGGGAACAGAAGCTCCAACAAGGATTGGCTTACCTAGTTGTAATGACGATTTGTGCCAAAGAATGGAACGTGTTTTTTCATTGTTTGCAACCGGTATTGTGTAGATTAACCAAAATTGAAGGGAGAATATCCTCTCTCTCTTTAATGGTGGGACTGACACCCATGGTGGGGGGAAATCAAATACAAGGGCACACAGGGACAGGCAAAGGGCAATGAGTATTCCCTAATGGCCCCATCCACATTGGTCATAGTAAGTAGTGCTTTGAGATTAGAGGATGGCTTTGGGGGAATGATAGAACCTCCCACCCATCATTCTCAGATGGAATTTACACCAATGGACGGTGAGAGGTGTGAGGGGCGCTTTAACTCCCAACTATCACCAGCTGTTACCCAAAGGGAACCACCAAAGCTTATTCAGCCAACTCAACCCATATCAAGACAGGTCTATCTATTTGCAGATGGTATATCGGCCCAGGGGATAGTGGCTCCAAAACCTCCTAATATGGCAGATAAGGCGTGTGGGGGAAGGCAGAGTGAGAGGAAGAACTGGGAGGGTGTTAAAATACAGAAGAAACAAGGGGGAAAGACGACTCAAAAGCTAGACCTCCCCCCAGCTGCCTGTCTACATGTTTTAATTTTGGTGAACACCCCTGAGCTGAGCCGATCCCAGACAGAGACGACGGAGCAACCTTTGGCTAAAGCCCTTCACAGGGTGACCAGATTCACTAGGGGGGAACAGGAACTCAGCAGACATGTCATCATGGCAAAGAGAGTGGCCTGGGTGGGTCTGGCCCCTAAAACAATAGGGTATGACTGTATAGTTGTCAATTTCAACAGTTGTATATTGCTAGGGGACCTGTTGAGAACACTCCCTAATACTCCCACGTTTGACTCACAGATATTTGCCCTCCCTTTGGGGTTCCTCTATAAACCCCTAAGGCTAAAGGCCCTCCAGACTGGTTGAGGTAAAACTGCCATCCACTGCCCCTCTTTCGAGTATAACATCGAGCCTGGTAGGTTTAAAGCCAGTACTATTAATCGGTTTGCCCCACTGGAAGAGTTGGAGTCGTGTGATTGACTGGGCAATTAATCCACGGCTACATATGAGAATAAGAGTTTTGAAATTAAGATACAGAAGGGGGAGAGACATTGGAGGAGGGTATGCATTTGTTAAAAATAATTAAATGGTATTTAGCAGGTCTTAAGCAGAAGCTTGGTGACCCTGATTGGGTAAGATCAGAGGCGGACCTTGATATATTATGTTTCCTGGATGCCTGGGAAACAGGTCCCATTTTTATGGACGTGTTATTGCGCATTCCAAACCCCAGCTATTCCCTCTAGGGCTGGTAGAGCTAGAGGTAGTATTTTAACCTTGATAGCAAAAACAGTAGGATTTAAGGTTATAAAGTTTTTAAATGAGTCTCCATATTACCATATTCTGTTATGTGAAGGACGTGAGGATTGGGATTGGATTTTAATCAATTACTATAACAACAATTTTGGCGGTAACATGGCCTTGGTGGTGGGATCACTAGAGAAGGAGATTAACTCCATCTGTACCGCACACCCTACCCGTCTTAACATCTTATGGCTGGCAGATTTTAATGCCCAAACCTGTGACGAGATGTCATAGACAGTGTGAGGGTTAATGGATGGGGAGGGGGAGTAATCCCACATTTTACCCACAATCAGTATGGTAACATGCTTAACAGGCAGCTAATAACTAGGAACCTAGCAATTATCAATAAGGTAGACTTCCATACAGGACTATTAGAGAAGACATTTGGTACCCTGGTCAACAGATCGACAATCGATTTTATTGTGGCCTCTGAAATCTTCTCCTTGGCGATCATGCTGCCCTCTCTTACTCCATGAAATGGGATGATAGGCACACGCTTCTAGTGGATAAAGTACCAAAGCCATCCTTAGTAAGGAAGAACTGTTTTATTTTAAAGTGGAACAAGATCAAGAAAGAGAAGTTTGTCCCAATGATTCTCACCAAAAAGCAGGTAGTGGTATTGATCTGCTTAGATCCGAATTCTGATCTGGCAGGAATAATGACTGTATTTGATGAGATATTGGAAGAAATTAAAAATAATTTTTGTTGTTCCCCACAACCTGATTCTGCATGTTCCAAGTCCTTAGAAACTTACATGCAGCTCTTAGGATGCTCCCAAGAGATAAGGATCTAGTGCGGAATATGCACACCCAATATAGAGAAGCAAGGAGGGATAGATTAAGGCGTTTTAAGGAGGATGCATGGGAGAAACTGTGACAAGCAGCTGCTTTGAAAAATAGCTGGGATTTTTGGAGAGTTATAAATGCACCTTTCCTCCAAGACAAAAGTGACCAGAATCTAGACCTCCATGTGTAAGAGGGAAGCCTAGGTGGCCCACTTTGTAAAAATATTTGGGGCGTCTGTCGAGGACTTGGTTCCTCTACCCAGCGTCCTACAGGCAGATCCAAAAGGCAGTTTGGTATTTGACCTGGTATGGGTGAGGCATGGAAAGGTGCAATGCAGTACAGCGAAGGCCCCCTGGCCCGGACGGGGTCCCCATAGATTTTGTATTAGAAAACCAAGCGCTCTGGGCACCACTATTGACAAACATCTTTAATGTCATAACTGAGGTGGGATCAGCAGACTCTTGGAAAATACAATCATAATTCCTATTTCCCAAAAAAGGGGTTAAGATCATGCCTCAAAACTATAGACCCATCTCTCTGTTAGATGGTACAGCTAAATTGATGGGGCGCCTACTATTGAACAGATTAGAGGATTGGGCTAGGAAGAGGACTGTTTTAATTCCATCACAGTATGTTTTTAAGAAGGTGAAAGGGATATTAGACCAATGTCTCAACTTGAGTTTGATCATTGCCAAATACACAGCGGCCAAGAATGGCCAAATTTTTATGGCTTTTATGGATCTGTTGGCCGCCTTCGACTGTGTCACCCATTCCAAGTTTTGGCTAGTCATGGAAGGCAAGGGTATAGATGAAACTATAATAGTCTTTATTTGCCAGATGTGTTAACACGCCACTGAATGTGTTCGCTACGGAAGGGATGGGGAGGGTATGAGGTCCTTCCAGATTCAGCGGAGCGTCAGACAGGGATGTGTCCTTGCCCCTTCCTGTTTTTAATTTATACCAATGGCGTTGAAGCTGCCCTCACTGGATCTACTATAGACGTGCCCTCTGTTAATTCAGTCCTGTCCTAATACTCCTCTATGCAGATGATGCAGTGCTAATAGCCAGAACTGGGAAGGCACTGCTGAAACTCTTAGAGGAGTAAACAAAATTCATGAAAAGTCTGGACCTTCGTGTAAACGAAGCAAAATCTTTTGTACTTGTGGCCGGGGTGCACCCAAAGAAACTCCCTTTATTCCACATAGATAGACACAGGATGGAGGCGGTGGACACATTTTCTTATTTAGGGGTTTTATTCGACAGAAAGAATACACGGAATAACATGATGGCCAACAGAGCTCTCCAACTGGAAAAAAGTATCATGGCCATTTTTAGTTTTAATAAGAAGCTTGGGTCTAAGCCAATCGAGGCAATGAAAGAGGTGTATATTGCTAAAGCCATTTCTGTTGCTAATTATGGGACAGGGGCCTGGGGAATGGTGGACATAGATTCCTTGCAGCACATAGAGGACAGTTTTTATAAAAGGCTGCTAGCTCTCACACCGAAGCTGCTCCCATTATAATTGTCACACTGAACTTGATGCTCCATATATTTTGGATAATGTTCACCCAGCACCTATTTTATTGTGGCATTTGGGAGATGGTTAACTTGACCCAGAGTATTCTGAGGGATTGCCTAAACTTAGACCTTGCACACAAGATTTCTTGGCTGCAATACGTAAAGTACTCTCTGAGGTCTTTGGGTCTGCAGGAGTTATATGAGAACCGGTATAGTTCTGTGTTAATCTCTAAGGCAAGAATGAAGGAAATCTTTTTAACAGAGGTTGCATGAGCGAGAATGGACACAAATTGTAACAAATCCATGGTGAGGTTATATCAGATGGCCCCTGCCGTAACAAAAGATGTACACTCTTATTTAGCTTTTGTGTCAAACCTCCAACATCGCCATATCTTAGTAAGGGATCCACTTAAATTATATCCTGTTGATGCTGGGCTGTCCCACCTATGCTCACTCTATAAGTGACCTCCCCGTCTGTCCTTGTGGTGGGCTATCACCTCATAAAGATCTACATTTGATATTTTTTTGTGATTTTTACAGTGTTAAAAAATATATATATTCTTTTGCATTTGCGCAGATATAGGTTAAGGCAATGCCGCCCAGCTATATATTTTATCCCAAAAGCTTACTGACCCTTTTGTATGCCATTCTTTAGCGTCATTGTTTTGGCCTTCTTTGAAGAGTAGGAGATCCCAAACAGTAAGGGCAGGGCAGGTTAAATGAGATATATTTCTGATCAACTATGATTATGAATTTTACTGTGATGGCACTTTGCACTTGTATTTTTTAAATTATTTTGTATATCTTTCTAGAGAGCCTTTAATGTACTTTTAACATCTTTTTAATGATGTATCATTTTATGTCCTTTACACATGATTTTATCATGTTTTCAGTCAATGTATAATGTATAATAAAGTTTTTATTTTATGTACTTTATATGCTAGCGAAATATACTGAAATAAAGAATCATTGACTGACTGACTAGCACTAGATGTGAACAAACGTACCATACTAATGATCAAGTAGCACCTGGAACCTCAGGTCAACATGGGAAAGAAGAGACCTCCACTGTCTGTAGGAAGAGAGAGTCCAAAGGTAAATCCATAACATATAAAGATAGACATGTTCAATTAGAAAAGGATGGCAATCAGCCAGAAACAAATCTATGCTGTACAGGAAGTGACAACCTCAAAAGTAGCTGAAAAATGTGTGGAAGATGCAGTCCCAATGCATATTCAGAATGTATAGGAAGAGATTCAGATAAAACAAGACATCTAAAAAAGCTCTACAATCCACTGTGATCCAGTTCCTCACCAGCAGAAAACGCAGGTCCAGCTAGAACAAGGACCGTTGGCTGGTCTGAACTCTCATTCCCAAGGTGGTGGCAAGGGGTTGATAGTAGACCACACCCACTCACACCTCGCCATTCTCTCAACAGAACAAGCCTGATTCAATCCTTCCTGCACCCTCCACTGTACCCTCCTAAATGCATGACCTCCTAACTTGCTCTGTGGTCACCCTTGCATCACTGTGGAGTGCTTTACAAAAACTCTAAGTGAAATAAATAATAGCTAAGGCCCAAGAAAACTAAACAGTGAAGAAATAACTTGGATAGAAAGAATGGAATTGCTCTGGGACAGAAGAGCTTGAACTGAAACTTTCCTTCTTCCTGCATAAACAAGACAAGGAGCTGAAAAGCATTGATGGAGTAAAGAGTTGTACAGTGTTGCCTTGTGATGAATACCAGGACATTTACATGAAGGGGGCAGAATTTGAAATGTCACCTGGTGTGATCTGGCTTAAACAAGGAGCCCGGGAAGGCTCCTCAGTTAGGCTCCAGCAATACTCAGTGCCTGAGATGCAAATAAAACACCGTTCAGTACCATCTCAAGTGCATCTACACTTGAACAGATTAGTCTGTGGAAACCCAATGCAGAATGCAAGGGTCATTTCTGAAGGTGGAAATGCAACAGCATGGCACTCAAACTGATGAATAGCATAATAGTCATGCTTGAAGGATATACTCATTGAGAAGAAACACAAATCCATTACCCAACACCTCCACCAAGCGTCTTTCTCACCAGTAGTCAATGGAGAGAAGTGGCTTGATAGTGGGTGTCGAATGTTTGAGGCTGTTTCTTTTTTTCCAACTCAGTGAGGCCTAGACAGAGTTGTGAACTTGTCTTGGACGCCACTGACAAGCAGGCCAACCTGTTCATCCTCAAAAGAATGGAGTGGAAGGCCATGCATTCAATGGAGCAGCAGTAGAGAGCAAAGGTTCTCAAGTGATACCATAAAGAGGGGAGGGGAAGAGGATATGAGGGTAGCCCTTCAGCGATCTTCATCCAGCACCCACTACAAAGTCCTGACCCTGCAAGATCTAAACACCCTTGAAGAGTACAAAAAGCCTGAAGTCTGCAAGGACATCAAGGAGCAGAGGAAGCTCTAAAAGGGGTCCGTTACTTCCAAATGTGGAAAGATCACCCCACTTGTCCATAGAGTTGCCTTGCGCTCATAGATGGCACGGAACCTGCACTGTACGGCACCTAGGTTGATATGACCTTCCAAGGTATCCTAGCAGTAAGACAACATCACCTGCACTATGAACTTTGAAGGAGCAAGGAAAGGGGAAGGAGGGACATAAAGCAGACCTCATTGTAGAGGACCAATGAAAGGCTTCTGCAGTAGTATAAAAGTTAGAGTCAGTACCAAGTGCCTGAGTTTTCCTTAACATATGGAGGAGACTATTGCATGATACAGCGGAGCACAACACCCAAGAACGGCTGCTTACATTGGGCCGCCTGGGAGAATCAGTCTAAAGCTAAGGTGCAGTCCTCCAATTCACTGTTGAACGGGCAATTCATTTCGGTAAGGAATCATGGCTTCCAGCGGAACACTATCAGAATATTGTCGTCAAAATATCACCTGACATAAATATCATGTCCCAAATATCTTTTACAAACATGTCCCTTCATTGGAGTAAATAACCGAAAATCGACAGTGAGTGGGACGATATGTTTGCAAAGTAATATTCTGGCATACAACCCTTCTAGTGGCTGAGATTCTCTCACTGAGGACACACCCGATCAAAGACCGTACAGTCTAGGACAGCATGCTGCCCCCTTGGCAAGAACCACTGGAAGGCCTGAGAGCGCAGCCTAGTCTCTGGACTGAGGAAACCTGACGGTATCAGGCAATGAGGGGCACGGTGCACACAGGGCAAAAGTAAGGGGGGTGTCTGACCAAAGACAGGAGTGGGCAGCCCAGCTACTGTGAGGATCGACTGTGATCTGCTGCTCTCCCTTCAGCTTCTGGAAACGCTCTCCAGCCCTGCCTGCTCAGAGCAAGGAGTGACAACTCATCTTTCACTTTCTTCCTCCAACCTTTCGAAGCCTCGATTTTCTCTCCTTTTACATCTCTGAACTTGTCAGTCTCCTCCTCCGTTGCTGTCTCTGTACCTGCCACTCTCCTCTGCACCTGTCACTCGCCTCCTTCTCTCTGTTTCCATCTCCTCGGCTGTCACTCTCCTCACTTTTAATCTTTTGCTCCTCTCCACGCTCTTTCTCGAGCTTCTAAATCTTTGATGCCCCCATCCTCGCCATCAGCTCTTCCCCTGTCTTATCTCACCTCTTTGCACTCTCAGCTGTCTATCATCAGCATCTGTCCTCCTACCTTTTCACAGCCCCATTCTCTCTATTACTTCACCCACCTCTACTCTCTTTTTCCTCTTCTTCCTCCCTCCACCCGAGCCGCTTTCCCTTTTCACACAAACTTACTCTTTTCTGGTTTTGCCACTCATTTGCAGGTTTATTTCATCCCATCAATTCGGAATCTACCCACTTGAGTTTCCTTTTCACTTTAATTATTTCTTTCTGCTTTGCTCTTTATTTTCTCTCTCTCTCTTTCTTTCCTTCGGACATTTTCTTTTGTCAACCTCCTTTTCTCCCTTTCCTTCTAGTTCCATCTCATCTATCTTATCTTTCCCTCCTACCTTCTTCCTTTCCTTCCTATTTTCTTTTTGTCCTGTTCTCTCTTTTGCTTCTTTTTGTTTCCCTCATCGATGTCTATAGTTTTCTCGCTTTGTATCACTCTATCTTCTCTTATTTTCGCTGTTTTTGGTCTTTCTCATATAGAATAGGCTTCCATCTTTCTTTGTAGGCCAAATAAGACAGCTCGGTCTGTTAATGCACCCACTGTGCTTGTCTGTGTGTACTCTTACCAGTTCGAAGGGCTGTGGGCTCGCACCACCTCCCCTCACCTCCCCTCCTTCCAAGGCCCCCAGGCATACCTCTCAAACGTTGTGTATTTAAGAGGTTTAAATAGAATTACTTAGGAAGAAGACCCCACTTCACTCAATGCAGAGAAAGGGTTTCAGGGCGAGGGATTCTATTCAGGTCAACAGGAGGCATTTAATTTGTTTAGATTGTGAACGTGTCCCACCATTCAAATGAGGGTGAGCTGAGAGTTATGCCTCAAAATGAAGGTCTGTTCAACACACCAAGTCCCTCTGCACCGCTTTGCAGCCCTTTGGAACTGCAAGCCCTTGTAAGCAGATACCATCCCAAAACACAATATTATTATTCCTTATTTTATTTTTTTGCTTTGCTAGTGCCTTCCCTCTCCTCCTCCTCCGCTTGTATTCTGTTACTCGCCCCCGTCCTCGGTGCCCCCTCCTCTGTGCTCGGGCCTGGCTTCAGAGCCGGTGAAGGATGCTGTGCGTGCGCGGCGCTGCTCGGATCCGGCCTCCCCACGGCTGGAGCTGTGTCACACATCAATCGGGCCCGGCTGGGAGTTTGGGGCGCAGGAATAAACAGCAGGGCAGTGGTTGTTATCGAAATGATTAACTGGATGTGTGTTTGTTTTATGTGCCAGGAATAGGGACGAGGGCTGCGGGAAAATGGACGCCGCGAGGAAGGCAAAGCGGGGGCTCGGTGGAGAGGGAGGTGCGGAGCCAGCCTCGCCGTTCTGAAGAGGGGGGAGGAGGTCTTAAAGCACATACTTACAAGGCGGGCGGCGTGAGAGGCAAGTGGACCAAATTACTGGGGGTGGAGGCGGCGGAAATCCCGCCCCCCACCCCCACCCAGCTCGCCTCTGCCGACAGACCTAAGAATTGGAGATATGCCCGGAGAGGTGTGAGAGCACGGGTGATGAGGGGAGTGCATACACAGGGCCAAGCGAGAGATAGGCCTGCACGGAGAGGGCAAGAGGAGGTTGTGAGTGGAGAGAAGCGATCACCTTGAGAAAGGCCAGCAGCTCACCATTTTGACAGAGAGGAAATAACGGAAAGAGGGGGAGATGGATGTAGAGGAGAGAAAGTCATCGACAAAGGGGAAAGAGGGGAAGACAACTGGGAATGGGGGGCGGTTAAACAAAGAGCGTTGACGGACACGGGCGAGGGAAGGGGACCTGGGACCATAGGCAACAGAAAAGAGGGAGATAGAAAATGGCCGATAGAATAAGGGAAAAGAGAGACGATAAGAGAAGATGTCAAAAGGGACAGCACAAGAAGAGAGCGCGTGTAAGACACAGAGGAAAGAGAATTAAAGGAAATAAGGAGAAAATTAAAGTAGGTCATTGAAAGAGGGAGAGGCAGGGCGACTGGAAAGGGAAATAATAGACCAGAGAGAGAACAGTGGAGAGGATAAGAGGCAGCTGAGCAAGAAGGAGGTGAGTGAAGAGAGAAGATAAGCAATGGGCTGGGACTATGAGAAAGAAAGCCTCTGAGAAGAAAATTAAAATGACACTGAAAATGGGTAAAAATCACAAAAGGAAAAGGTACCCCTAATTACTAACAGGTCCGAGAGGAGGGGAAACTGCAAAAAATATAAGAAGAAGGACCTCTCAACTGACCTATATTGCTTTTTAATATGGCCTCCTGAGACTCATTCGCAGCAACCACCCCAATATCAGTGTCATACAACAGAATCAATTCAAAAATATATATTTTTATTTTTTATTTTTTCGTATAAAAATATTTTATGCATTTTTTAATATATTTTATAATTTTACTACTATTTGTTGTTTGTCAAAGAAATTCATCATTGTCTACACATACATCTGACACTTCGGCAAATAAACAAAGAGTTACCAGGATACCAACAAGGCCTCTCACATTTAAGTATACAATGGCCTTACAGTATTTTGAACATTTGGTATCAACACTTGAACAGTAAATTAATACTTGAACAGTGGATTACATTTACATTGCTTCAGATTCTACCAGTGTATTCATCTGTAGCTATGTTGGAAGCAAGGTAACCCACATTACAACTCTAAAATCGAAATACAATTGATAGGTATACAGATAACTCCACACTCAACCATCAACACTTCTCTCTCAACCATCAAACCATCTCATTCACACTAACACTCATACAAAAAAGATATACAATCTTTTAAATTAAGCCATACTTCATTACAACTGACGGAAAAAACCACACAACCATTGGGGGCCCAGTATTGATGCCACTGTCAAATTAGGTAACGGTTCATTCCTATTTGCAAAAAAGATAGTGTCATGGACTGCAGCAGTTATCCGAGATATTAAGTGTTTTCTGTCTGAATACCCTGCATTAGTAGGTTGGGCATCAGAAATCCGAGCATGCGAAGACCTGGTAAGCGAGTTAGATCCGGCCCGCGCTGCCGGCTTTTTCCCATACTGGGCCCCCAATGGTTGTGTGGCTTTTTCCGTCAGTTGTAATGAAGTATGGCTTAATTTAAAAGAAATTATCTCTCGATAACACCCGTCCACTTTATTTGAGATTTAGCTGATTTTATTTTAGTCCTGATGAAGGTGGTTCAAATGATGACCCACCGAAACGTGCCTTGACCCTTATCTTACATGTGGAGAGTCCTTTCAGAGACATATACACCAGAGGAATCTGATGGGTGATACGTGCATCACAAAGAATGACATAACCTGCCTCTGTTAAGCTGTTCAGGATCTCCGACGAGATTGTATCTCTTTTTAGGTCGAGCCTAGCGCAGCGCGCATGCGTTGCTCTATGGGGAGGCTTCTTGTAAGCACTCCCAACTTCCTACAGACTTCTCCGTGTGATTTTGTTCACACCCACACATTTTATTGGCCATTGCGTGTGGCTTTCAAAAATGAAAGCACGCAAGTGGCTAAAGGCGGGGGTATGTCCCGCCTGTTCTGTAAACGTTCACTCCCATGGCCTTTGGGTCTCTGGATCGAGCAGCGGCGCGCAGTGTGCCAGCTGCATTCCTGGATCAGGTTACTAATTAACCCAGCGCGGTCGCTTTCACTTTCGCGACCGCGCTGGTTTTCAGTTCCATAAACAAATGTGGGGCTATCTGAGCCTTACAAACAGGAGTCTCATGGTCTGGTCGCGGCGCCTGGTGAAGTTTGGTGTAATCAGCAATAATATTAAAGATATTTTATGAATAAAAATGGAATGGCAGGTCAGCAGGTTTCATTCCTGTTTCTTTGCTGAATGCTTTCATTGAGTTGTTGTCCTTGTGTTGCTGTGTACTAAGCCTGTTGTAAGTTGTGTTTGTTTTTGCCTGTGCCTCTCCTCAGCTCTAGGTTTTTGTAATGAGTAAAGTCATGAGTAGGACTTACTTTACGCACAAGGCACACGTGATATGAAGTTCAAGGGTGATTTGTTCTTTCATAATTTATTGAATTAGGGGTTGAGTTAGGAATTGAAATGCTTATCAGTTTGTGAGATATTTTGTTATATTATGTTAACATATTTTAATGAAGCATATTGTACTATCTTAATGTTTTATAAACAGTCGATTCAAATAAATCTTATGGGAGCTTGAATGTGAAATGCAATTTCTGTGAGCGTTCATACAGTATCGTCCCCCGACAATCTGTACTACATTTTCGAGGTTCCGTCTTAGGTGTGTGTGCACTTCCGGTTGAAGGTTTCACGCAGTCAACAAAAAAGGGCTGAAGGAATCTGCAATCAAAGAGACGCTTTCCCTTTGGACTAACAAACCTAACCATAAGACAGTGTCGTTATCACCGACTCTGTCACGTGTCACATTATACGTAGGTCTGTGGTAGTGGAAGTAAAGGTGTTTAGTTGCACTTGCACTGACGCAAGTGGGTGGGTGACGTCATGAGCGCACGTCACCAGTGCAATAGTTTGATGGTTTATGGTTATCACCACAAGCCTAAGATGGCGGTCTTTGCTTGTAATGCACATGAACACAACAGTTGCCTTGTGTATGCGACTGTGTCCCCTGTTTACTGCCTGCAGATACCTGCGAAACACCAGAGCCAGGTTTTTGTCAGGTCCTTCCAGCTGAAACCACATCTGGCTACTACTGGGGTCACTGCACTGGCTTCCAGTGGCAAGGGGCACTGAATAAAAGGGTCCATCCAGTGTATAGAAAAAACAGTTGTATTCACACAGGTCTGCATCTCTGCAAATCACCAACCATAGACATTCTAGAATGTCCATTGATAAGGTCAGGGGGTTTGAAACATGTTGTGACGTCATTCACCGGGTAAGCCCCCTTAAGACTCAGTGAGCTGTAGGCAGACAACACAAAACCTTTCCATACAAACTGAGTTGGACCCTTAGGACGTCTGCGGCTCATGTGCTTCAAATCGTGAGTGTAAACTAGGCCTCGACTCTATTCAACCAAACTCCAGCCGGGACTAATCCTTTATATCAAAGGCATCACTAGATCCCTGTGCAACAACAACAAACTTTCCTGTTCCCAAAGTAATTCGCTACAAATAACAACACCCATTTTGCCTTAAGAAACAATTGACTCTCTCAGTGCCACAAAGTCTTTAAGCAAACATGGGCTGAACAAAATTCAAATGTTACAACACAACAGCTTGAATTAAAATCTGTATACTATTTGTTAACCTGTAGAACAAGCATTTGCAATGCAACAGCCCAGCACCCCGGACTTCATCATTAGCATTCGCTTGTTTGTTTTGTTGCTGGACTCGTTCTTATTCCATGGGTATTTCTCAAATGTGTGCACTACGTTTCAGCTTTCTGTGCCTGCCCTGTTTGGATCACACCTTTCAAAGTGCACCTCCTCTCAATATGATTTCTTTTCATCCGTCTTTATTATTCACCACCTCGAGGAAGTTCAAGGGCCTTCGCAAAAAGGAAAGTTGTAGGACCTTCGCAAAAAAATGAAAGGCGAGTAAGTAAGCCACTTTCCCCCCAAAAGATGGTCATTCTCTTCCCAGAAACTTTTTTTCTTGCACAGGCCACTTTGGATAGGCAATGATGCTGTCTGTGTTAGGTCTGAAGTGCAACGTACCACAATACTTGGCATTTATTTCTTAAGAGTTGTTTTACCTCTATTTTTCTACTTTTATTTAATACTTTTTTAATAAGATCAATTTTGCCCTTGGTATGACACTTTTCCTTCACCCTTTTTGGTCTTTGTTTTTATTCTGCATTTTTTCTTAAAGAAGAAAACAAACAATCTCTAGTTCTCGCTTGTTTTCTTGTAGCCGCCCTGAGAGGAGGAATGTCTTGAGGCTGTAGCAGTTCATGAACAGAGTCATTCACGCTGACCCCATGTGTGACCTTGGGCTTAGTTACATCCCAGGTTAGCCACCACACATTTTGGGAAGAATATCACGCGGTGTCTCAAGTTAGGAGATTGCAACCAGAGGTGGTTTCATGCCATTAAAAGACTGCTGGCAAAATAATGCAACGTCTGGAGAATACCGGTGCGCATCAGTAGGTAATTCCAAAGCTAATGCGTGCACATTCCAAACTTTTGAATTCTATAAAACAAACTGAAAAGTTGTATGACAGACAAAACTATCTGCAGTATTTTTGTTGGCAATTGAATTAAATTGGAATTATATAGTGCTTACTACCCCAAAAAGGTGTTGATGCGCTTTGTCTTTTTTGCTCCCTAGTTACGGTGAACCCAAGTATTGCCTCATTGCCGCCAATGCCTCCGTTTAGATGGTTGTGAAATTGCTCTTCAATCCCTAGCAGCACAGCACCCAGGATAAAGTGCTGCATGGCTAAACACTTATAAGGTCCCAAAGGCGAGACCTATTGGCTATGCCAATGCTTGTTTGTATGAGTGTTAGTGTGAATGAGATGGTTTGATGGTTGAGAGAGAAGTGTTGATGGTTGAGTGTGGGGTTATCTGTATACCTATCAATTGTATTTCGATTTTAGAGTTGTAATGTGGGTTACCTTGCTTCCAACATAGCTACAGATGAATACACTGGTAGAATCTGAAGCAATGTAAATTTAATCCACTGTTCAAGTATTAATTTACTGTTCAAGTGTTGATACCAAATGTTCAAAATACTGTAAGACCACTGTATACTTAAATGTGAGAGGCCTTGTTGGTATCCTGGTAACTTTGTTTATTTGCCTAAGTGTCATATGTATGTATGTGTAGACAATGATGAATTTCTTTGACAAACAACGAATAGTAGTAAAATTATAAAATATATTAAAAAATGCATAAAATATTTTTATACGAAAAAATCAAAAATAAAAAATATATTTTTGAATTAATTCTGTTGTATGACACTGATATTGGGGGGGTTGTTGCTAATGAGTCTCAGGAGGCCATATTAAAAAGAAATATAGGTCAGTTGAGAGGTCCTCTTCTTATAACTGAAAATGGGTAATACATTAGATGGGGAAATGAGTGAAAGGGATTGAAGTTGTAGATCAAGGTAGGAGGTATGAAAAAAAATGTGAAAAAGGGCTCAAAGAGAACAAAGGGATAAATAGAAAGAATATATATATATATATACATATATATATATATATATATATCCACAACAAAGTTCAGTAGGCACGCTCTCTATCTATATATCTATCTATCTATCTATCTATATATCTATATATATATATAGACGGGGAGCGTTGGCAACAGAGTCAAAGAGGTTAAATGTGGGGAACGAACGGGAAAGAGATGAAGGCAGAAAAGAGCAGTGCTTAACTTGTAAAAATGTAGGTGCCAGAATACAAGGTATTTCACAGGAGTCTACTGCAGTTGGCACCACCCACAGCTCCTGCTACTGCTGCAGATTACCAGTACTTGAATTAGCTTTCTAACCACCACACTCTTACAAATTTGACATTTTGCACTAGTTCAGATGCTCTGTTAGTATGGATGGCATCGTTGCGAATTCTATCATATTTGTAAATGTACATTGATATATTTAACGTTCTAATCTGCTCTGCTTAAAAATAAGGTAAACAGCACCACCATGTGGTAGACTCTAATTAATAAGCGCAGGTGTTTAGCAGTAGATACCGGTGCCGAGCAATGGCATACACCGGCACAAATTAAGCACTGGAAAAGAGGAAGGCGGCCAGTGGAGAGATAGAAAGATCTGATGTTGATAGAAAGAGAGTGGCGGTGACAGGAAGAGAGAAAGGCAGAGATGAGACACAGCAGAGAAAGAACAAAGTAGAGTTGGTATGAAAGTTAAGGAGTCATTGAAGGAAGCAGCAGTAAAGCACTACATCGTGAGCATTAGCAGATGTTTAAAGCTGATAACTGTGGTAAAAAGAAGGCAAATACATCAAACAAGAAGCAGTGAATGCGCAAATGGACACAGGAAGTGATTGCAAACATGGGCACAGGAAAGGATTGCAAGCATGGGCTACTGGAGAGACACGGAAGAGACAGTAGACCGCAGGATAGCTCTCTTTTCATACCTTACAAGAGCCATCAGGGAAAAAAGGAGCCACTGACACAGATGTATCAAGGGCAGCCGACAACATTACAGTTGTTTTCACAGACAAAGTCCATACAAGAGTTACCAAAACACCAGATACCTAGTTCATCTTGCAGGTCAAACCATTGAGTTCTATGAATGATATTTGATGGCCTGAGTTGTAGATTCTTCAGAAGAACTAATTATGAAATAAGTGAACAAAGACAGCATAAAATCTGAATTTCCTGGCTTCTAAGTCAATAATCAAACAGCAGACCATGTCTTGCCTACAAGAAGACAACGTCATCAGGCATTGCAGTGTAGAAAAAAATCATTTTCTTTCGCTGGTTTAGGGAAGCGTTTCATATCTCATCTGTCCCACCCTGTGGTTTTGTAGGTTCTGTCTGACTTTAAACATTCCGTATATCTATGTGGGGTCTCATGATTAAATGTTCTTCACAGATGTGGGCATTTCTCATCACAGTTGTCTCATCAAAAAGCACCTATCACTGACTCTGACCACAGTGTCCAATATCTCACTTGTCTTCTTTGTCAAAGGCAGTTTTTAACTCTCATAAATGTTTTTCTATCGATTCCTCAGCACCCCAATTGTGTAAAATTCCCTTTGGATCAAAGACCAACTTTTTAGGCTCAAAATGAATCAAAATTGACTTTTTTTTCCAAAAGCGTTCTCTGTTCCACTTGACAGAATATGAGCTTTGGCTCAAAAGCATCTCTGGTTATGATGGTAATGTGGGAAGAGTTCTCTATTTTATACTTGTTTTTTATGTCTTCTTTTATTGTCTTTGTACAATTGCTTCCACTTTGACATTGCCAGGTCTGTTTCCTCCTTATGAAAAGTTGAAAGGAAATAAACAAATATCTTCTACTCAATAGAGAGCAATGCAGACTCCAGAACTGCCTCAGGACAGTGAGAGGGTGAGTCAATGGCTGAGTGCATGGAGTCTCTGGGGAGGCCGAAGACAAGGACAGTATGGCAGCGTGCCTACAGGAGGTAGCACAGAGAAGCACTTCCAAGTGAGAGCAAGTCAGAGGTGAATGAATGAGTGCAGTGCGTTTTGGTGGGTCTTGGGGAAGGGAACTACAGAGCAGGGAGCCTGTAGAGGAGGACACAGAGGAGTATTTCGACGGTACCAGTGCATCTAGAGGGGTGGGCCTACAGACCCACTTGTTGCATATTCCTGTGCAGAATTAGCCTGCCAGCTCAGAGTGGACAGGACATGAGGTGAAACACAGATTTCTGGAGTGGGTGCATTGGTACACGGAGTATTTTTCGGGTAAGCATCTTTTAATTAATTTTCTTATTTAGAGAGTTTTATATAGCGATGGCAAAGACCTCGGGGTATCAAAGCACTTTACAACATTGTCACAGACAATAATATCAGACAACAATAATAAAAAGTAAATAACTGAGTTGAGCGTTGCATCCGTATTGGTGTTGAGAGAAACACAACAATCTATACATTGAGCGGAGTAGAGATTACCAATATGCGCTAAGCTTTACTGTCCAGAGGGTTAAGGTGCTGATTGAGAAGGAGATCCTTTAATTGTCTCTTAGAGAGATCATGGAGGGGTTGGTCCAGACGTCTATTGGTAGGGAGTTCCAGATTTTGGGGGCATTGCCAGAGAAGAAGCGAGCCATGGCTCTTTGTTTACATTTCTGTGGGAGGATAAGAAGTAGGTTGTTGATGCTTTTCGATTTCCTTCGTGAGAGCCTGCTCTTTTCTTCTGTTTTTTCTTAGAACTTTTTCAGTGGACACAGCAGGCAGCTAGCCCAAGCTACAATGTGTGCGTGCATCTAAACCTGAAATAGTGGGATTTTACGTTTGGGAAAAGAGCAGCTAGGAATCTTTTGAATTGTGGGAAAGGGGCTGGCGGAGCAAAGAGCGGCAGAGTGCCTGGCTACTTATCCCAGAACCAGGCGTTGGCCCCCCAGCTAGCTCGCAGCGCATTTCATGGAGCCTATAAATACAAGCAAAGCAATCACTGGGGCAATGATTGTATTTAGATTAAACCGCTGATCCCATCGGAGTGAAACCGAGGGAAGGAGGGAGGGCGGAGGAGAAGAGCAGGAAGCACATAGGAGAAAGGAGCATGAAAGGCATGCTGAAGAAGAGGGAGAGTGTGCATGGAGGAGGAGGAGTGGAACTGGGAGCCGAGGAAGGGTGCAGAGTAATAGGAAGTGAAAGAGTGGAAGTCAAGAGGATGACTGGAAGAGGGGAGGTAGGAGTGAGAGATGGAATGAGGAATTTTAGGTCATTAGAGGTTTCATGTGGTCTTGGGTTTTGGGTTCTGGAGTAGCGTGCCGTAAAGCGCTTCAACACCTCGTCAGGGGTAGCAAGCGCTACATAAATGCAAACCCTTCTCTCTTCTATCCCTCCACTATCTTTTTTGATCCAAATAACAGACTAACATGTCCACCACTCAAATTAATTTCATGTTTCCCTATACTAATTCACCACTAATCCTTTTTGGGAAAAGCGCTTTGACATCTCGTCAGGGGTAATAAGCGCTATATAAATGCAATTACAATAATATTTATATATATATATATATATATATATATATATATATATATAACAATCTGGGTGAAAGCAAATTTAAGTTTGTGTCAAAAAATATCAGTACTGGACTATTTCTGGCACAATTGAAACGACCTGATATGAGGATTTTCTTTTCTGACAAAACCTTGTTTTAAACATTTTGTAAATGAATGGCAAACAAATCTAACCTGACACATTACATCCACTTTGACATGTGTTTCTTCAAGTCTTTTTGCTTTAGAGTCACATAGATCTTTTCTTCGTGTAATATTTTATTTGTTTGAGACACAGTCCCCAGTACACCATTCTTTTTTGGTCGTCCTACCCTCTCCTGGGCTTTGCTGCTTCCCTTTTTCTTCAGGTCCCTTGGCCTTCTGCTCTTTTCTTTTTCATATACAAATGTGAGGTGCCCCACAGCTGTGATCTGTTTTATTTTCTCTCCACCCTCTACTTCCTTTTTGCCCCTCTATCCTCTTTCCATCCCTCAGTTTCTTCCCTTTGTAGTGTCATTATGGTCCCTATCTCCCTCTTGTGCTCCACTTTATATCGACTCCTCTTCCTCTTTCTTCCAGTGGACATATCGACCTAAAAAAAAACATACCACCGCCACGCTTCTGTAAATATGACAATTCCTTCCTTTTATGTTTCTGTTTTTTATTACTCATTGACTTCTTATTTCTTTGGAAGTTCAATACCGTTTTTCATTTTCATGTTTTTTCAAGCCATTCCTATAATTCGTTGTAATTTGTTTATAATGTTACTTTTAAAATTTTTCACCTTTTTCTGCCAATCCAACTATTGTCAACGTGATTTTTTTGCGGTTGATTTCAAGAAGTTCTGTTTCATCAAACTTAGTTTCACAAGAGTTATTTTTTTCTCAGAAACAAGCAGTGATCTATGTTAGACAGGACTTGATGGAGTGAAGGATCAAGACTATATGGCAGTAATGGGTATAGGGAAAGATCAGAGGAGACAAGGATAGGAGGGGGTGGACGTAAAAGAGAGGTGTGGGAGATGAAATGGGGAGTGAAATCGTGAGTGGAGATGAATTGGAAAGTAAGGGTTGATAGAACGTGAAAGAGACTAGAGTCTGGAAAACTTAAAATGATCTTAAACCGGAAAGAGAAGAGGGCATGAAAGAGGTGCGGTGAGTCTAAGAAGGGACAGAAGATGGAGTATGGGCTTACAGCGGCAATAAAGAGTATGAGATCGAAAAAATAGGCAGTAAAAGATTGATGGAAACAGGGAGACAGAGTGGGAAACGAGAGAGTAAGAGAGAAGTGCTGGTGTGATAGAGGATAAGAAAGGAAGAATAGGAGATTGATTCCTCGAGCGTACCAGGAAGGGAAAAGGGGTGTTAGGCTTTTTCTCCATGTCCTGAGCTTTTCAGGGAGCACTGGGTAGGCACAGAGGGGAGACACCCTGCACAGTTAGCCAAGACTCCCTCTGTTTCCTAACTCTCCAGTGGTAATTAAGGCTGGCCAGTCAACCTTCCTTGGAACAGGTGGTGCGAATGTTGGTTTCAGATGTAGCGCAATAGTCTTCATAAAAGCAAATGTGTTCCTTTAAAAGGGAATGCATATTTAATATACAGTTAGAACGATGGAAGAGTTACAATAAAAAGCAATAGTGAAAGCCAGAAGTGTCTATTACTCATTGCTCCAAAGTTTCATCCAGAATAAGCTGTATGCAGTAAAATGGCGGCTGCTTCCTCTACTTTGACTGGGCCAATGTTACACCATAGGCTAGCATGGCGATCCTCCAGAAGCATGCGAGTCACAATCTTTGCAGAGCCCACTGGTATCTGGCATTCTGGAAATGACTGTCTTGTTTTCAAACGTGCAGCCAATTGGCCAAATGCACTAGACTGTATCCAGACGTGGCACAAACATCTGGCACAACATCTGTGATGCCATGAATTGCGAAAGCAGCTTAGCTGCTTTTGCTGTTGCTGTAAGGTTTTGGACGAAATATCGAATATTGTTCAAAATATTTAGAGTTTATATCTGGATTGGGCCACTGGGCAGAAAAATGAGCAATAAATCAGTATATACCTTAATGGGCAAATATATCTAGTTCTTTTTTCGTGCTCACAGTTAGGATTCGGGACAATGGGGGAACTTAACAGGCACATATCTGGAAGTAGTGGGCCAAGGTCAAGATTTTTCAGTACTCTCAGGGTACATAGGTCCCAGGTACCTTGCGGTTAATTTTAGGGCTAGTTAGAAAATGTTAGAAGCTGAAATCTTGAGAATGAAAGGGGGTGGGGTCACGAGGAGAAGAGCTTGAAAACCAGAGTCTGACAGTCAACTTATACATTTATTTAAAAAAAAATCTGCTGCAAAGAAATTGGCAACCAGGACAAATGTGACAGCAAATCTGTTCTAGCTTACTTCATTGGTCACAAAGTGGCTGTATTTTAAAATATCTTGCAGGGTTATGGCACCTGCTGCATAGAATTGTGTGTACCCAGCAATTTTGAGGGAATTATATTAGTGTTTAAGATAACTCTTGTGGCTAATGCAGTTCTGGGAGAGCTCTGTGTTTTGTCCGATCACAGTTTTGACTAATAAGTAACATAGAGGATTAAGGTGCCGGCTGAAAAGCACATTGTGTAACAGGCAGATCAGAGATTTGTATTTTATGTAGATTGTTAAGTGGGCTTCTGCGATCATGTTGTTACTTCTAGTTCATACTTTTCAATCTTTTTCATATAGCACACTGGTCTATTTACCGGCATCCAGGAGCTGCATGCAAACTATAAGTCATGGGTTTAGATCCTTAATATGTTTTTTCTCAATCTGTTGTTATTCTAAGATTGCAAAGAAGGGCATCTCTGGGAATTAACCCGTTCCGCGCTGCGCGAATTTTCGCGCTGTGCGTGCGTATTATTGAGTGGGCGGAGTTTGGACGGCCCCCGGCCGTCCTCCGCACACGCCCACTGTGACGTCGGACGGCCAGGGGCCGTCTGAAGCACACAAGGGGTTAATAAACTCTTGTTAGTACAGACAACCCCAGTCACTGCATTACATTTTATAGCCTGACTTTGTGTTTCTCCCAACTGTTCACTCTCAACAGATAATGTCTACAAGTACAGACAACATGTGATTCCTACACCTTATAACCCTCATTGTCTTAAGTAACATTTCCTGTACATTGAGATACACACTTGTATGATTTATTGTGTCTCTGTGTTTGATGAAAAGTGCTCTGACACCCTACACTCAGATAAGTAGCACTACAGAACTAAATAAAAATATATTAGTAGGTGCCACTTACATAATTATTAGTGCAATTACTCATACACACAGATAAATCTTGCATTTTTTGGTGGTTGAAAAATATCAAAAACCTGCCTCCAAGTCATAGTTTCTCTAAAGTATTTGTGAAGTGATAACAAGCTGCCTACCTTAGTTTCCTTCTATCACATTGCGGTCTAGGTGTTATACTCCAGATGGTTTTCAGCCAGGATGATACTTCAACACAAAAAGGGATGATGGCCCTTAAAATCAGGACTTTGTATGTGCCCAACTGGAAGTGAAATTAAGAAAGCTGTCTCGCTGCCGGCAGGTTGCTGCTCCAAAGGAGTGCAGACAACGTGCAGGTGCTGTCAAATTGTGTGCCAGTATCAGAAACTAACACCAGGTTAAATTTAATATATTTCCCTGGGTTGGCCAGATTCCAGATCTTGCACAGAAGTAGCTGCTGAAACCAGGTTGAAGTGTGACCCCCCCTTCTTTCCAGCACTGAATATGGTGATGCCTTTCCACACATTTTTTAGAACATTATACCACTCCAGGTTTAATATCTGGCATCAACAATATCTGGTTAAAATGTTTGTTTGCCAGTTTGCAGTGGTTGTGTTATGTTACACAGTCTCACCACACTTACTCAGGTGAGAGGGAGGGTCAGGATATGGGAAAATAATTGAATTTAGCACAAGGGGTCAGTAGATAGCCTGAGGGGTAAGATGAAAAGGATGTATTCTTAGCTAAATACATGGTCACCAAATAGACTTCTCCGCTTGTCTAGACCAGAGATGTTAACCCCTCTTAGGAAATCCTCAGCCAACCATAATCTAGGAGTCTGCCTGGTAGCACTCTAGAGTGGGGGTTTTGGTGGTTTAGGAGAAAATGGAAAAAAAAAAGGGGAGGGGGGCTCAGTATAAACTTTGAAAAAGTGTCTGGAGGGACTGTTGCAGCAAACTACTATGGACTCTTATCCTTAAAGACAGTTGGGTAGGGAAGAAGGCAGAGAGAAAAAGATGGGGAGGAAGCTAATGTGAGATATAGAAAGACGGATAAAAATGGAGAAATCAAGTAATGGGTAGAGAAATAAGTTGTGAGGGACATACTATGAAGTAGGAGAGGGCAGACAGAGAAATAGTCTGTGAAGGACAGAAAAAAAGAGAGGAGAATAAAGGAAGATTAGATGAGGATTGTGAAACCCTTACGATGTGGGTGGTGTTTCAAGTCATAATGTTCTCTTCCAGTTACTTCGTTCATGTTCTGTCCTCCGCCACTTGCACATGTGCCTCTCCAGTCTCAAGATGTTCCAGTTTCGCCTGGGGCTTTCTTTGCAAAGTGCTAGTGAAGGAGGCTATTTTTACCACCTGAACTTGCTGACAGAGACTACAACTCCTTCGCGTCAGGGCTCTCCAGCTGAGGAAAATGTGAGAGATAGATAACCTCACTACACACCGCGAACACACAAACTCACAGAGCACTAGAAGCCCAGATGGTTGGTCTAAGTCAGGGGCAAGCCCAGGTGATTTATTTGAGTCTCTGCCATCACCTCGATTCAGCTCAGCTCAACCCAGCTCAACTTAAATCAACTCAATGTAACTCAACTCCATTCAGCTCAAACTCACTCAGCTCAGCTTAGCTCAACTCAGCATGCTCTCAACCCACATACACATCCCCTGTAAACACACACCCCCAGTCTCCTCAAGCTACCTATTATAGAACATATTGATTCTGGCAGTTGTTCTGAGTGCATCCTGAATACCGAGGCTGATTGTGGGGCTTTTAGAACTTCTGCCAGCTTCATCTACTGCTGTCCAATGGCCATTTATTCCACTGTGACTGTCTGACTCTTGCATGTTCACAGTATCTCAGACCTCCCCGAAGCAGGAGTATAGTGGTAAGTTAGTACTATAAAAACCTCCTAAAAATGCAGTGTTTATCCATACTCACTCCTCCTTAGCACACATAAAGCATTAGCCCATCACACGAATCTGAAGTCCACATGCTCCGGAGAACTCCACACAAGTGCAAGCAGAAACCAGAACCCAAAAAGTAGAAATCAAGAAGCCCCGCATACAGATAAGCAGCACGCATGCCACAAACAAACAAAGCACAAGGCCACATACAGAAGGGAAAAGCTCACCCTTAGAGAGTTAGAGCCCACCCACTGAAAATCAAAACCCACCCATACAAAGCTAAGCTCATTCATACCAAGTCAAAGCTCACCAATAGGAAATTACAGTTCCCATATCTACAATGTCCAATAATGTAAAACCAAAGGCTAACTACTTAAAGACAAATAACACAATGGCAATGCCAATAGGTCTGGCTTTAAAGGAATGTTGTAAGGTAATATATAGCATGGGAATGGATATGTATTTGTTTGGAATCAAAGAACTGGTGATATTGGTGTCAAGTCAGACCCAAAAATTATTTTAGGGGAATGGCTGCCCTCCTCCTATCTGTGCTGCTGCCAGAGAATGAAAACATAAATTATCTAGTTATCTAAGACTTTTTAGAAGCATTACAATGTCATGTGTTTGCCCCTGAAACTACAAGCTCAGGCATGTGGATAAATAAACAAAAATGTTCACAGCAGTGTGGAGGGCAATCACTTTTTTTGGACACACACAACTTCTGTACAATCAAAACATGTACTCCTGGCTCGCAACATGTGGGCAGAGCCAAATTGCCTTTTGTGGTGATTCTCACATAATTGTCTGACGACAGCTGCGCTGTCAAATCAGACTATAAAAAGGTACAAGCCAACACACACCTGATAGTCACACGTACAAAGCAAAAGCGTACATGCAGAAAGTAAAAATGCTGAACAGAAAGAATCCACATACAGTAAAAGGTACAAGAGCACGCGCAACAGTGAACAACAATAAATAACAATAACAATACCTGTGCATCAAAAGACCCCTGACACAAAGAAGCCACACTGATGATGATGATAACGCTTATAAAGCACACAGATATTTGTAAACGTTTCTAGGTGCAAGTGATAGATACTATTACCTGCAACCAACAGGTGGATTTAGGAAACAAGGTGTGATTTGAGAGCACTTATTAAAGTAGAGAGGAAAGCTTTCTGCAGAAGGGGTTCATGCATGAATTTATATTTAATAGAGGTTGTAGAAGTCTTTGCTGCCATAACACTAAGGTGTAGATTGGAATGTCCATTTATTAGATGACCTTAGAATTATTGTCATTGGTGGATATGGTGCTTTATCCAGGAAGGAGAGGGCCAGACCAAGGATACTTTTGAACATCAACAGACAGATATTGAACATAATTAGACCGACGGAAACATAATCCGATCCTCTACAGGTTTAAGAGTATAACTTTTTATTAGAATTGCTCTTTGTCCGTACGCACAGGGCTATGTTTAGGGTTGTAAATTGCTAGGATGCACAGAGTTAGGATTGCCCGGTGTCCGCATGCACAGGGCTATGTTTAGGATTGTACATTGTTAGGATGCACAGAGTTAGGATTGCTCTGTGTTCACATGCACAGGGCTATGTTTAGGATTGTACATTGTTAGGATGCACGGGATTAGGATTGCCCTGTGTCCGTACGCACAGGGCTATATTTAGTGTTGTACATTGTTGGATGCACAGGATTAGGATTGCCCTGTGTCCATACGCACAGGAGTAGGTTTAGGATAATAATTTGTTAGAATGCACAGGATTAGGATTACCCTGTGTCCACATGCACGGGAGTAGGTTTAGGATAATAATTTGTTAGAATGCACAGGATTAGGATTGCCCTGTGTCCACATGCACAGGGGTAGGTTTAGGATAATAATTTGTTAGAATGCACAGGGTTAGGATTGCCCTGTGTCCGCATGCACACAGCTATGTTTAGGATTGTACATTGTTAAGATGCACAGTATTAGGATTGCTCTGTGTCCGTAAGCACAGGGCTGTTTAGGGTTGTACATTGTTAGGGTGCACGGGATTAGGTTTGCCCTGTGTCCGCATGCACAGGACTAGGGATATACTTTCTGAACATGTTCCGATTAGGATTGCAATTTGTTAGATTGCCCAGGAATAGGATCGTAATTTGCGAGGAGGAAAATGAGTGGGATTGCCCTGTGTTCGCACCCACATGATTGGGACTGGGATTTATGAGCATGCACAGGATTAGGATGCTAGAATGTGTGAGACTGGGAGCGTCAGGCACACTATGCTCACATTGCACATGCTGGAACCATGGAATCGCCTCGCCGGTGATAATTCCGACCCGGCTGGTCTGGGTTAAGCAACCGAAGAAAAGATGTAAGTAAAAGCCGAAAATCCCCTGTTGGAGATCTTGAATTGAAAGTGCCAGTTAAGTGTAGATCGGTCCTCCTCTGTTTCGGAAGTGAAACAGAGGAGGACCAGTGCCTGGTTCTGACATAAGCTCACACGCTGAAGATTGTGATTGACGGCGCACCCGCCGCTTAATCGCTCCCCAAGCTGCACTTTTTGATTTCGGCTATAACGGTATCTTTTGACGGCGCATCCGCCGATCTACACTTAACTGGCACTTTCAATTGAAGATCTCCACACGGGATTTTCGGCTTTTACTTACATCTTTTCTTCGGTTGCTTAACCCAGACCAGCCGGGTCGGAATTATCACCGGTGAGGCGATTCCATGAAAACACCATACGTGTTCTGTTAAACAGCCCTGAAGAAGTCACGGGATATCTCCCATTGTGACGAAACACGTGTTGGCTGGTTGTGTCTGCCAATGTTAAATATTAAATGAACTGAAAAATTCCTATTAATCGTGAATGGACCATCTATGAGAGTAACTGTGATGACAAAGACTTTGCGTAATAGCATACTTACCCAATAACGTGTGCCCGGGAATCTTGTTTCTCTCTAATTGTGCGGGTTTTGCCCACACAGACATAGGGGTTTTAGGGTATCTCCCCTATCCTGGCTGCACCGTGCTACATACTTAGTTACATACATAACGCAAACAGAGCAAGGCGCCACACTTCCTGGCACATCATAAACCCTATCTTTCAGACACATGCTGGAACCATCCTCTTCAAAAGAATGGAAGATCCAGTTTGAGTGTTTGTTGGCCTGACCTCTAAAACAGGAACCGCCTCACAAAAAAAAACATTAATGTGAAAAGAAAGCAGTATGCTGACATTCTCTGCAGCAGCTGGTGATTTCTGCTGCCATGCATACATTTGGCTGCATTTCTGCACCATGGAGATCACCCTGAAAAGACGCCACTCTCTTTTCCACTTCTTTATTTTATTATAGGTTTGGGTGAACTTTTTTCAAAGAAGAAGGTAAAACAATATATTGATGCCAAACGTGCAACCAGCAGAGAATGAGGGCGAGGAAATTAAGTAAGAAAGTGAGTGGAGATCTAGTTAACTATCTCGAAACGTTTGTTTCTAAGAACACATTTTTGGATTCAAAGTTTACATAGTTGAAGTATGCGCCTTGCGTGGTAATGGACGTCTGTTCGAGTTACTTGGCTGAAATATACATTTGCTTCAATTTATGTTTTTTTCCATAAATAGGCAAACTTTTCTACCACTATTTCAGCCTTCTGCTTTCACACAGTCTCTGTTCACTTTTCATCTCTTCAGTAGCTATTTTTCTCTTCCTTCGGTGCTCTCAACTTTCTTTTCCTCAAACACTGCCCTTTTACACCTCACATTCATCCCTGCTTTTTCTAATATCCTTACTCTTTGCTCCCTGTCCGATTTCTATGCTACCCTAATCCACAATTTTTGTTTGCTCCTCTTTTCAATGCATTTCTGATCACTTTTCCCCTTCTCGCACTTCTGATTCTCACTAAGCATGTTTAGAAATATACTTCAAACCAAATGATTCCAATTAGTCGCTGGGGCTGACATGAATTCATGATTGTTACTCATCTGGACCCTGTGGGAAAAGATCTGGCCTCGTAATTAATATTAAATAAATGATATATTTGCGACATCAACCCCTAAAGCGAGACATTAATACCAAATCTGTAATCTGGCCTAATTTGTAGAAATCAAGGAACAACAAAGTAGCAGATTTTATGTATTCCATGATACTGTACAGAATACTGTTGTTTAGCATTATATGTAAAAGGTTTCTTCTACATATACTGCTGAATATGAGCACCATATTAATTCTCTAGTTATTTTTAACCTGACACACGGTAAACATTTAATTTCAAACTGGGGGTACACTTAGCCATTGCTTAAAGCACTAATGCACCCACACTTCATTTAGTGTAGCCACATAAGGCATTCACCCATTACATAGCAGTAAGGGCCATCGTGGCTCAGTTGAAACACTCTACAGGCTATTTCTTTAAAGAAAGTGAAATAGAATGCCCCAAAACTCATCATCCCAGCATATCATTCATTAAACCGTGCATTCTTTAAAATTCTATGCAAAGTGCCTAACTAGACTCAATTCGAACATTTTGTAGTCTCCCCCATAGAGAAGCAATGGAGAATGTTACCCATCCTCACCGTCCAGACTGTATACTTGCAGTGGTGTAGCTAGAGCTGTTGCTGCCCGTGCGGTCCCTGAGTTTGCCACCCAGTGATGGCCGGTGCAGGTAAGAGCGGGGGGAGGGGAGGGGGCATTCGGCAGACGACGACGAGGGAAAATAAAAGATTACTCATAAAGACTGTAAACAAAGTCTTTCAAGAAGGATGGTTCATTATTAACGTGGTTATTCATAGAAAAAGTGCACCTGTAAGTAAGGTTGCTGGTGAGAAATATATACCCATAAAGATTGTTAGTCAGGAGTCTCCACACCTGTATACAAGATTTAATCAAGAATACCTATATTTAGAGAAGGTTATTCTTTACCAATATGCAGCTGTAAACACAGTGGCAGCTGGCAACTACGCTGATTGGAGGGGCAGGCAAATGGGTGGGGGTATAAAATAAATACACAACATTAATACATTAAATAAATTTAAAAAACATGTGCTTGCACACACACGTCCTCCTTGCTAAGGTCCTCTTCTTTTCCGATATCAAGTCCAGGGCCCCAGCTAACATGCTTAACCAATTCTGGCACTGCTCTCAGCATGAGAGAAGTGCCAGGATTGGAGGGAGTGGAGTCTCTCGCCACTCCTGAGGACAGTAGAGGCCTGTGCAGGCTTTCAACCCAGCTGTCTAAGACAGCTGGTTTGAGAGGTTTATAGTGCGCATGTCAGGCTAGCAGTCGCGAGACGGCTGGCCAAAGGGACATGCGCACTATAAACTAGTGCAAAGGCAGCCCACCACTGCTGCCATTCAGCAGGCCCCACCCATTCCTGAGTCAGGACGGGATGAAGAAAAATAAAATGGTAATGAATTCACCTCATTACCGTTATATTTTTCGTCTCTGAAGGCTTTTTGGGGGGCATTTAAGTGGGGCAACGCTCCTCTGCTGAAATGGAGAAGCCGCCCCTGTGGTAAACAAGGTTTTTAACGAGGAATACTTGTATGCAAGACAAGAGAATGCTTATTTTAGGCAGAATTAACAGTGAAACTGTACACTTGTAAAGCCAGCGTGTAAAGAATGAGTATATGCAATGGAGAATGCTTGCATAAATAAGATTATTCATATGGAATGTTCAATAGAAAACATGGTTATTCATGAGGAGCATATGTCTACAATGTAAAGTATGGAGAATGCTTACTGTAAACAGGGTTATACATGCATGATGTGCATCTGTACACAAGGTTATTTAAGAGGTATACATGCATGAGAAAATGCTTGCAATAAACATGATTAGTTGTGCAATATTTTACCAGCAAATTTGGTCATGCTTGAGAGATTTATACTTGCACTGGAAGGCATGGAATAGTCTTACCGTAAACAGGATTAATCCAACAGTATATTCGTCTGTTAATGTGATTAAATGGATTATCTGTCTGCAAAGCAAGGCAAGAAGAATGCTTAATGTAAACAAGGTTATTTGTGCAGAATGTACATGTGTAAACAATATTGTTTAAGTGGAGTACCTGCCTGCAATGGAAGGCGTGGAGAAAGCTTACTGAAAACTAGCCTATTTGTGCAAAATGTACACTGGTGAACAAGGATATTCTCAAGGAAGTTGTGTCTGTGTAGATGGTTATTACAAAAAAGACCCTCACCTGTATACAAGGTTTGTCAATGTGAATCTATGCCTGTATACAAGGTTATTTATGTGATGTTGCATTCACTGGGACTTCAGGTCTCATTGCAGAGCCTGCCATCTAGCATGCTTCACCAGCAGGATTCAGGAGGCCATCAGACCCAGCAGTCTCTGTCACTCTGATCAAAATCCAGGACTAAGGTGGAAACATCAAGATCATAGCCCGAATGTCCTAGACTCTCCACTCTGGAGGATACACGCAGAACTGCACCAAGTCTAGAATGGCTTCAATGAAAGGGAGCATCTGAGAGGGAGTCGGGTGTCAGCATGTTGATAGTCAACCCCAGTGAGTGCAGAAGGTTTGCCGTAGTCTGAAGGTGGACGATGACTGCTACGGGCAAACCCACCTTTACCATCCAGTCATTGGGGAAGATAGAGGAAGACGGGGACCCCTGACCTCCACAGATGAGCTGCAACCACCACCATCGCTTTTGTGAACACTCAAGTGGCACTGATGAGGCCAAAGATGAGCAGAGCAAACTGAAAATGCTCCTATCCCACCATGAACCGCAGTAACGGTGATGGGCTTGCAGGACGGGGATGTGAAAATATGAGTCCTGCAGGTCTAACGCTACCATCCAGTCACCAGGGTCTAACCCAGACATGACCTGGGCAACTGTTAGCATCTTCAATTTTTCCTTCCTAACAAAGGCATTCAGAGATTGCTGATCTAAGGTATGGCGGAGGCCTCCGTTTTTGTTTTTTAGAATCAGAAAGTAGCAGGAAGAGCAACCATGACCTACTCTGATGTGGGCATCCTCTCAAGGGCTTCTTTGGCCAAAAGAGCCTGCACTTCCTGGAGCAACAAGAAGAAGTGACCCTCTGTCAGCCGATTTGAGGATGTTGGCAGTGCTGGTGGAGTTTCTAGAAGTGGAGTAGCATAACCCAGCTGGACAATTTGGATCTCCTATCGTAGCAACAGGGCAGGGTGATCCATTCAAGCCTGCACAAGCTCCAACTTCATGATTTGGAATTGAGCTGTGATAGTTGAGGATCTTCAACCTCCCTCTGGCAAAGCCTTCCTGAGTACAGTTAAGGGGTGTCTCTCTGCCATCTCAGCTTTTTTGCTGTTGCCATATCAACCGTTCCTGTTTAAGTCACCCATTGTGACATGTTTTTTGAAAGATCTTCAGCACATGTTTATTCCCAAGCCTTTTGTTATGCCCCAATGGACCTTAATTTAGGGTTCACTGGATCCAAGAAGGGGAAAGCAATACAAAAATGGACAATTTCCAGGTGGATTGTACCCTGCATAAAGATCTGCTATGTGTTAGGCAAGAAGCAACCCCCTGAGGGATTGTGGGCTCATTCCACCAGAGCCAAAGCTGTGTCTACTGTGTTAGCTCGGGTAGTTTCTGTCCTATACAGCGGTCAGGCGGCTACATGGGCGTCATTGCACACGGTTACTAGACACTACTGCCTTTCCAGTCAGGTCTGTTGGACACCTCAAGGACTTTTTGGTGAGAGCCAGTTCATAGGCCCACCTCTGGAGAGGTATTGCTTTACTAACCATCCTAAAGTAAGGAATCTGTGGCTAAAAGTCTCTATCTGATGAACAAGTTACTTACCTTCAGTAACGCCTTATCTGGTAGTGACTCTATCTAGCCGCAGATTCCTTATCGATCCTCCCTATTCGGTGAACTGGACTTTTCCACCTAAAAAGGTCCTTGTAGGGTCTTAGATGTAGGAAGCTGGTTCTCTATAAAGTGTACTAAAACGAAGTACGCTGTACAGAGAGTCCAGAGGATCCCCAATTGGTTTACAGAGGCTAAAGTAGATAATACTAATGCTCTCTTTTATGGTAGTGTGGGCGAGCAGTTAGGCTTATCAGAGGGTAATGCTAAGCATGTGTTGTACTCACAGAGGCAATAAATGAGACACACACTCAAAGAATAAATCCGAGACCAAATTAGAAAAGTAACTCTTCTTTTTATATATGTTTTAAAACCAAGAACTGCATTTTAAAGGTCAGTACTGTTTTCGTTGCAAATATTCACAGGTAAGTAAAACGCTCAACCCTGTGCGCTTTTACGCACAATGCAATTCTATGGAAGGAAAATACTGGGTTGCATAAAGGTAGGCACAATCGGTTTCAGCGGTTCACCTTCAGGGTTCGGAGTTGTAGTGGGCCAAGGCCCAACATACTACCAGCAGTTCTTCAGGAACCGCCGGGTTCTACCGGGAGCAGGGAGCTTCTGTGCTACGGTGAAAGGGGGCCCGCCCAAAAACAGGCTGCACAGGGGGACTTGAGGAAAAGTCAAAGGACTCCCAAACGAGGGCTTGGGTTTCAAGGGGTCTTGGAGCAAGGGGGCACAGCCGGTTCATAGGGACATGGGCAGAGCTGCTCGGGTGCAGAGTGGTTAGGTCGGCTGGGCTGGATGCAAAAGATGCTCCTCGCGGTCATGGACAAATAGCTGGCAGAGGAAAAATCAAGGCAGCTGGGCCAGTCACAAAGTGAGTCTAAGTGATGCTGTCTTCCCTTGATGGCTGTTTGGTCTTTGTGCAGTGAGAATCCAGACTGGACTCTCACTGTTTGTTTTTGGTGCAGGGCATCCAGTAACCCGGGGGTTGGTGCTGCACGGCTCCAGTTGATCCTGGTGTCTTCACACTCTGTGGTGAGACAGATCTGACCATCCAGAGCATGAGTACATTCTCCTGGTCTTCTGTGGCGCAGGTCAGGCTGGGGAGCTGCAAAGCAGTGAAACAGATTCTGCTTGTCAGTGTCTGCAGACTGCAGGGGAGTAGCTTCTGTACCCCAAGGTAGACTGTAGGCAATTTTCGAAGTGCTGGAAGGCTACCCAAGGCTTTGGTAGTTCTCCAGCTCATAGGATGAGTCACTCTGTTGTGATTGTCGAGAGAGGGCTGAGGACAGGCAGGGTTTTGCGCCAAAGTCCACAGTTCTGCTGCAGTTCCTGCCAGGCAGCGGCTCCTCTTAGTCCTTCTTCTCTTGATCCATCGAATCGGAGTTCTTGGGTTCAGGGGTGCCACCTAAATGCTCAATTTAGGGCCGTTAAGGGGAGTGACAGGTAGTACCCAATGGACTGCCTACCTGTAGGGTGTCTACTCCCTCTATATGACCCCTTTGTGTGGGAAGAGGACATAGCCCTGACCCTAGAAGGCTAATTCCATCCAAACCAAGATGAAGGAATCTGAAATGTTGGGTCACCCTAAGGGTGGTGCTGGCTGAATGTGGGCATGCCTCCTAATCGTACTAATTTTCCCACCTATCTTGCCGCCAAAAAGTGGGGCCAGGACAGGGGGATTGGCACCTCCACTGTCTGGAGAGGCCTGGGTCACATAACAAAGGCGGCAGGGCCTTTGAAGCTTCCTGCCCTGGAATGCACATCCTGTGTGGAGGAGGTGTGAAAACCTCCTCCCAGAACAGGCTTTGTTCCTGGCCTCCGACAGTGAAGGCTCTCACCTCAGGAGGTCAGAAACCTGTCTAGGGTGGCTGGCTGACTGAGACTAGTCAGTCAAAACACTAGTAGTCGGTAGGTTTTCAGGGGGTACCTCTAAGATGCCCTCTGGGTGCATTGTTTGATAAATCCTTCACTGACATCCGTGTGGGTTTATCAAGACGAGGTGTTTGGCACCAAACACCCTGGGGTACAGTGAAGCCATCATGTAGCTGGGGAACTCGTATCCACGAGTGTTCAGCCCATGTACTCGTCATGGCTTCCCTGTGCACTCGTGATATCCAAGGGTGAACTTAGATATTACGGGGACACATCAACTCATGCAAATATGCCCACACATGGGTATAGTGCACCCTGCCTTCAGGCTGTTAGGCCTGCTGTAGGGGTGACATACATATACCACATGCAGTGCTGGGTAGGCATGCCACACAGGGATGTGTGCCATGTCAACTCTTCGTTTTTCTGTGCACCAAGACATGCAAACTGCAATTGCAGTTTGTGTGAGCTTGGTGAGGGGTCCCTTAGGGTGGCACAATTTGTGCTGCAGTCCATAGGAACCATCTTTAGTTCCAAATCTATAGGTACCAGGGGTACCACTTACTGGGGACTTACAGTGATCCTAAAGGGGAGTAAATTGTGGAACAATCGTACAGTTTAGGGAAAGAACACTAGTACTGGGGACCTGGTTAACAGGAACCCAGTAGACTTTCAGTCAAAGTTGCACCAGATACGAGGCAAAAAGTGTGGGGGGTACTCCAACAAAATCCCAGTTTCTTACACTTCACATTGGCCTCACAGCCTTCTGAGGTGGCTCAGTGCTTCTTGCATGGAAATAGTCATGAAATTAAGTCAGCGTGCTGCAGTGGTGCCTATATATGCACCACGCACGTCACAACTGGTGCGGACGACGCCTACTACACGGATGCAGAGCTGTTCGCGATGCACAGACGTACTGCTCAAGAGTTTCCAGGTCCAGTCTGGTGCATGGAGTATATTCTAAGGTAAGGAATCTGCAGCTAGATAGAGTTCTACCAGTTAAGGCGCTACCGAAGGTAAGTAACTTGTTCTCCTGAAATGCAAGTCATGAAGAAACCTTCCTGTAAAGCAGCATGCTGGTGCACAATATGCATCAGTAAACAAAGTTTTTCATGAGGATCATAGTCCTGTGTAATTGGTTAGTCATGAAGAAGCCACACCGGCATACAAGGTTACTGATCGTGAATGTATGCCTGTAAACAAGGTTATCCAAGCAGAATATACACCTGAATGCGACATTATATGTGAAAGATCCATGCTACGGGAGCCAGCAGCATAGGTTTGCAGTTTCAGTGCTGATTTGTCAGCAATCGCACAGTAACTCGAGCAGAAGCGTTGCTCTCACAAAGGGTATTCATGTGGAATCCATACTGCCAATGAGGAATGCTGGGCAGACGTCATCTTCAAATCGGGTTATTCAGGCACAATTAGAAGCCTCAGCTGGCTTCATGTTTCCCTCTGCTAAATGTTGTTTTAAGGCAGACTAGAATAAAATATCATTGAGACAGAGCACCCATCTCTTCTCGTGGTTTTCCAAATGAATGGAGCAGATGCACACAAAAATGGTATCCTAAAATTCATAGAAGGCAGACACCCCAATACTGCTATCAGCACAATGATAGAGCAGAGACACCCCAATATTGTCACCTAAAACTATTAGAATAGGGGGATCGCGAGGCCATTACCCAATATTTTATAGCAGTCACATACATACATATAACCTCTCATATATGGAACAGTGACACCCCATTACTAAGATCCTCCTCGTCGAATATTTACAACAGTGACCCCCAATAATGCTATCATAATAAATAGAAAATAGCACCCTCAAAGTGTTTACATCACATATGTGGAACATGGACAGTATAAGGCTCATAAACACACATATGGAGAATGTTAGAAATGGGGTCTTTAGTTGGCAGCGGTTTGCACCCTGTCCAGGTAGGGACCCACACTCTAGTCAGGGTAAGTGTACTACACACTAAGTTTACCTGTGCTCACCTTCAGATAGCTTGGCACAGAGCAGTCACTCTAAACAAAAGAGGCAATGTGTAAAGAATTTGTGCACACACACACACACAGTAACACAGTGAAAACACCACAAAAGTACTCCACACCAGTTTAGAAAAATAGCCAATATTTATCTGAGTAAAACAAGACCAGGATGATAAAAATCCAACATACAAAAGTCAACATATGAATCCATCAATAATAAATGCAGTTTGTAGTGTATAGAAAACAATAGCTCCAACTGGGGCTATTTGGTCTCGCTTGACAGAGACAAATCTACTAGTTCAGTCCAACTGCGATGGAGCACGGGCTGGCTACGGGAGTCGCACAGACCCCAGTACAGTACCTTGAATATGTCACAAAGTCAAAGACGGTGTGAGGCGCAGAGGAGGTGAGGTGTCGTGAAGGCAGATGATGTGTCAGTTCCTTACTACTATGCAGGTCGTTGGCATGTTGGCGCTCAGGGACGATGCGTTGCGCAAAGAAGGTGAGGCGTCACTGTAGCAAAGTGATGCATCAGTTCCTGAAGACGGTGCAGGGTCGTTGAGCAGCTAATGCCCGGGGACATTGCAGGGCGCAGGGGAGGTGATGCATTGGTTGTAGGTGCGAGACCTCGGGTCCTGAAGGCAACGCGGCATCAATGTAGCTTCGATGTAACAGTGCGATGCGTCGATTCCACAGCGTCGATTTTGAACCACCAGGCCACAGGCGCTGCATCGGAGTCAGAGCGATGCGTCACAGACTTTCGGTGAAGTGGTGCTTGAGACTCACGCTGCGGCAGTACTTAAGATCGCTGCAGCACCGTTGGGCTTGCATTGTAAGTCATGGTCATTGCATTGCGCACTCAGTGAGCGGGGACCATGGCTTCGGTGCAGGCAGCGGCAATGTGTTGGTTTCACAGAAAGGCGCCGGTTCCGAAATGATGCTTAGAGACTATGAGTCGATTTCTTGGGTGCAGCACCAGAATCATCTCCAAGGGTCCAGGACTGGGTTTTCCACCACTTGGCAGGTCAGAACTCACAGCAGAGGAGCCCAGGTGCTGGTAGCAAGATGTAGGTGAAGTCTTTGATGACCCTGAGACTTCCAACACGAGGCAAGCTCAACTCAAGCCCTTGGAGAAACTTTACAAAAGCAGAATGCAGAGAGCAAAGTCCAGTCCTCTCGCTCCCAAGCAAGAAGCAGCAGACAGCAGGCCAACACAGCAAAGCAAGCAACAAAGTGGCAGTCCCTCTTGCCAGTCCAACAGCTCTTCTTCCTGACAGAATGTCCTCAGTCCAGAACTGTTTCTACTGTTATGGTGAGGATGGCCAAGTTCTATACATGTGATGATAATAGAAATAGGGTTTCCGTTTAGTCCATATTTGAGTTCATTAGTGTTCAACTGTTCATGTTCTATAAATGTGGTGATAACACTAATATATTACTCATGGTCAGAACATGGGAGGATAGGAGTAAATGTGTGCCCAAGTTCTACTGTGAGAATAGCAATGATAGGGTGGCCATCTGCTGTATATGTGAAGATAACTATAAAAGGGTGCCTGTGTTCGGTTTCGCCCAGGGCGGTACCTGAGCAAAGGCCAGCTCTGCCTACAATCCCACACGGCCATCACGCACACTCTAGAGCTCCCCCTCCATCCCCGGCCCCCCTAGCTCGCTCCATACGTGAGTCACACTGACCCCTGAGCGAGATTGAAACGCAGAGTCGATGCCTTTGACATTCGCTGGCGATACCTTTGGATCAATCAGTCTAAGTGCCCATCTCAGAGACAGGGGGAGAAAACGAGGGAGAGAAGCGGGAGCCAGGCAGAGGGGGTTAATGAGGGAGAAGAAAAGGGGGCAGCAGGATTAGTGTAAAGAGGGAGCTGAAGGGAAAGGAAAGGGATGGAGGTGAGAAAGAGGGGGTCAGGGAACCAGAAATAATACAGCAACAGAGAGGTAAGGACAAATCAGGATGAGATGCGAAGGGAATGAAATGGCGGGAGACAGGCCAAGGGAATTAAAAAGCAGGAGGGGAGATGCGTTAGGGAGAGGAAAGGGGCAGCAAAAGAGGGCCCCAAGACAAATGTGACTGAAAAGGGAAACTATGGACGAAAGGGGATAGGTGGCAGATACAGGACGAGGACTGAGAACATGGGGAGGGAAATGAAAAATAGGGCATGCGTGTGTTTTGTAATTGTGGCATGAAAAGGGGTAGACAGGAGGAAGGTTAAAAAAAGAATAGAGAGTGCTTCCACCTTCCTTCTCTCTGTCTTCCAGTCTCCGACAAGGAGGTTTATGAAGGGACCTTCATATTAAAATAAATAAATAAATGTCCGCCCCTCCATCTGTACGCTTTTAGAGGAATCTCCTGTCAGTGGCGGCTGCTGCAGAATGGGGGTGGTAGGGCAGGCGCGGGGAAGGATACATTTTTTTTTAATCGCTTACCTGATTACGGCCGCAGCTTCTCCTCCATCCTCTTCTCTTCCTGGCTCCTGGCAGTACACAGGCTCCCCTAAGCCAATCTCATGATGCTGCTGTCACCAGCATGACAGCAGCCTCGTGATTGGTCTGGGCGGCCTGTTTGGCCACTCAGGCAGTGCATGGGAGCCTGCGACAGTTCTCCACCCGGCTGAGCAACACAGCCAGGTGGAGGAATTCTAAGTGCGCATGACTGTTTGGCCGGCCCAAGACGTCCAGCCAAACTGTCATGCGCACTTTCGGTGCACCAACCACTCCTCCTCCCTGTGACCCCAGCCCGCCCTAACCTGGCCAGTAGCCCGTACTAAAAATAAAATGATGATAACGTTGTGTTATTATCTTTTTATTTTTCCTTTTTCCACTGCTCTGAGAGCAGTGGGCGACGCTCCAGTGCCTTAGCGGAGAAGCTGCCTCTGTCTCCTGTCTTGTAGTTTCCAGCTGTCCAAGGTTCACTCATCTCCTCCATGTATCAGCTCTTCTTCCACTTCCACTACGCAGCCTGCTTCAGTGTTGGTTCTTCTGTATAATATATGCTCCATTCTGAAGTTGGGAAGCTATCCATTCATACCAAGCTACATGGCTACCTTCTACTCTTGATGGACACCAAGGTTAGAGAAGTGTTCTGTAGCCAACATTCCAAGCGATAGGTCTTCATGGCAAATGAATGTCCCAGCGACCACCAGCAGACCGATGATTGGCCCTAATACCAGAGGAAAGCCCAATGGTCCCCAACCCTGCAGAGATGGTCACTAATAGTAGAGGAAAGCCAAGTGGTCCACATCAATGCCATGATACGCTCTAATGCCATAGGAAACCCAAACAGTTCGCATTAATGCCATGGTGGGCTCTGATGGGAGAGGAAAACCAAGCATTCTACATCATTTCCATGACAGGTTGTATTGGCAGAGGAAAGCCAAGCATTCCATACAAATACCATGACAGGCGCTAGAGGCAGAGGAAAGACAATTCATACATATCTGTGCCAAGGCATGTTCTAATGTCAGAAGAAAGCCAAGTGGTCCACATCAATGCCAGGCTAGGCTCTAATGGCAAAGGAGAGTCAAGCAGTACCAACAATACCATGATATGCTTTAATGGCAGAAAAAAGCCAAGTGATCCACATCAGTGTAAGATTAGAATCTAATGGCAGGAGAAAGCCAAGCTGTACCAACAATGCCATGATATGCGCTAATGGCAGAAGAAAGCCAAGCCATTCAAATCAGTGTCATGGCAAAAGTTCAAATGGCAAAGGAAAGGCAATCAGTCCACATCAATGCCACAATAGGCTTTAAGGGCATAGGAAAACGTCATGCCGTCCATTTCAATGTCATAACAGGTTCTAATGGCAGAAGAAGGCAAGTGGTCCACATTAGTGCAATGATAGTTTCTAATGGTGAGTAAAGCCAAGTGCTTCACATCAATGCCATGATAGGCTCTAAGGGCAAAGGAAAGCCACGTGTCTCACTTCGGAGCCATAACAACATCCAATGGTAGAGCAGCACTTATAGGAATTTCGGATTGCCATTGCTTCCAGAGGATCCCTGGAGGGTGTAGATCTCCTTCGAAAATAGGACTAAACTCTATCTGATTGGCTTTCCTCTCCGCCTATGAGACCTTTTGCCCAGGTGCCAGGACAAATGGGAGTTCATGGTGGTATCGATGCTTGCGACTGCGGTTCCACCATCCAGTCACACAGACTTTGGTGCCGCTGTTTTACACACTCTCCCAGACTATGCTATGGTAGATTCAGTCAAAGAGTCAAGGTGCACTCAAGGAAGAGCTCAGTGTAACACAACAGTAATTACCACTCATAGAAGATTAACCTTCAGCCAGGGCTATATCTATGTTTTTAAAGTGAATCTAGAACATGGTGCATTAAAAGCAGAACACAGCGATGTAAAGCAGAATTTCTAGCACTTCCTGTTGTTTAGAACTGATGGCAAACACAACCCTTTGCAATTCTTTGATCCAAAGGACAATCCAATGACAGCCTATGGAGCTTATTTTGTGTGTTCCACAAAGACTTTGGGTTTTCAGGGTTCCTATTTTGTTCACGTTTCGGGTACTCAATCAACTGGGCATGCACAGCGGCAATACGTTCTAGCCACTGTAGCACCACACTGCTCTGGTTATTTGACTTCTGGATAGCTCAGAAAGTTTGTTCCTGCTTGTGAGTTTAGACAAAATGTCTAGGTCCACAACTCGGAAAGTGAAAGGATAACAAGGAAAATTGAGCCTTTAATAGAACGTTTCCAGTTAACATTATACAAGGCTTCATTAGTCCTCCTGGACCTTTCTTGGCTCACTGTTATCAGTTGGGGCTACTGGATGAACTTTCGGGGCCGGTAACTTTAAACAAGCAATTCGTAGTTAAATTTTATGGGTGCCTGGAGGTACTTGGATCTTCAGTGGTCTGTGTCTTGACAAGGGCTAGTCAGGGCCAAAATATTTTTTTTGTCCTGGGAGATGAGGAGTCCCTTGTGGTAAATTGCTGATGGTGGTTTACTAGGGAACAGTCAAAGCATGACAGCCCAGGAATCATAGTTTGTGGATGAAACATCTTTTTCATTCCCTCTATCAGGGCCGGACTGGCCGTACCGGGCATCGGGCGTTTCCCCGGAGCCTGGAACGGAGGGGGCAGGTTTTGTTATTGGCGGCCGGTTTTGCAGTGGTGCTGCAATATCACCCCCAGTACCAAAAGCTGCAGGCAAGCATTCCCAGCCTCCTTGGGCCAGGCAGTTCTTCTTCAGGGGCTGGTCCGAGAATATTGCCTGGGCTGCTTTGGGTTCCCAGTCAGGCCAGACCTTCTAGGTGGCTTCAGGGGCCTGGGGCTTGGAATCACTACAATAGTCTGAGAAGTGTCCAGCACGACCACCTGTGTTGGTCCTGTCAACGCACACTGGGCGAGGTCTTATAATTTACCACTATCTTTCAGCCGTGCAATGGTGCAGTGTTTCTGTGCAATGGAGACGGCGAGGGAGGGTGGGCAGAAGTGCCTTAAATGGGCCGGTACTGTCCGGTACCGAGTACCAGCACTTTTTTATTTTGAGTTGGAGAGTACCTGCACTTCTTAAGAAAAACGTAATACTTTAAATTGAAGGGTACCGGCACTTCTCAGAAACAAGCAGGTACTCTGTTACAGAGTACCTCCGCTTCTATTTTTCCATTTCAAGCACTGGTGGGCGGTAAATGGTATATGATAGGACAATGCCTTAGCAGGTGGTATGGGAGCTAAGCGTGTCATGAAGAGTCACTAGACAGGGGCTGCTCGTCTGCCATTCTTCCTATTCCATGTTACTTTCTCCTCCACGACCACCTTTTCCTGTCACTCACCTTTTCCGGATACTCACCTTGTTTCCAGTTGGTAGGAGATGTGTGACATATATTTCCACCTGAAGATGACCAGTGCAGGTCTCACAAGCCGAATATGAACTCAAACGTTTCTTAAAGTCCTAGAACAAGGGAACAAATATATATTAATTTCTGGGAAGCTGACCTGGGGGTCAAGTTCCCAGTAGGTGTAGTGCTTCTTTTCTAAATACAACAGTCAGACTTTTAGCAACAAAGGCGGATTTGCAGGGTCTCCATAGGAGTTTCAGCAGGAGTTGAATGTTGGTTCCAGCTCTGAGCCAGATGGCTGCAAAACATGTCACGTCAAAGTGTGTGGGAAGAGCACAGGGTATACGAACATGCATCTTCAAGGGTGAGAGAAGGGTCGTAGGTACCAGTGCACCTCAAGGGGGAATCATGGCAACCTAACCAAAGCAAAGAATGTCTACACAAAACGAGGGCTGACTCTGTAGTGGTGGAACCCATTCACAGGCATCTGTCCCTAATAACAGGGATCTCAAGGCTGCAGGAAACTATGTCTTGTCACAGCTATGTGACAGATTAAAAGGTCTTATTTGAGAGATCCACACAGGATTTACACAGGAGAGTCGGCGGAACCCTCCCCCAAGTGTACAAAAAATGGTGTAACCCAACCATTCATATCATTCTGCCACTAACCACGCAGTCACACCCAGAATTCCAGTGATATTTCTCTAGATGAGAAGAGGAGCGATTTGGGTGCCCCGGCAAAGCGTGGACCATCATAGAAGCAGCTGGGTGGGCTCAGGCCACTATCTGAAAGATCATAGCAACAAGGCAACTTACCACGGGTGCAGAGGATAAAAGGTGTGACCGGAAGCCGTGCACTTTCTTTTTTACAGCTGGGGTACAAGGCAAACAGGCTCAGGTTCTGGGTTAAGCTGAAGCGATGATGATGAGAGAAGTACTGCTCCCTAAAAAACTATGACCGATTCTGAGCAAATCTCTCTCTTACAGTGTTCTTTGCAATGGACAAAGCCTGAAGTTCACGCCCAGAACCTCAATCATGCATGACACTCTGGAACACTAGGTGTGACGAGAAGCACAATCTCACTATGATAGCTCAAGAGGTTACTGTGCCTGCTACAGAGATATGTGTATAACTTGCCCACTACAATGCCGACTCAGCCTTTCATTCTTCCAATAAAGCAAGTACTGTGTTCTAGATAAAAATTACACATATTATTTAAGCTCCAAGAGATAGCTGTTGATTAAAGTCACGCTCTGGACTCACATGTCCTGTTGGAAAACAAATTTATTGAGATCCTTGTTTGCCCAACATCACTTCCTTCCTGTTCAACATGTCTCCCCTTCACAATTTAACAGCCTTTAGCTTTTCATCCTAGACAGTAGGGCACTAGATATGAGATTGTTTGCTTGATTGACATGCTCTGAAGGGAGTGCGACGCTGGAAGTATTGCAGCGTTTCATGTCTTTCTTTCAAAAAGTCCAAACTTTTGTGAATGTTGTAAAAGTTCTGTGTCAGCTCAGCTGGGCTTTTACTGGAAGAATGGACTTTAGCGAGCATTTAGTATGCGTGTGGCATTTGTGTTGAATCACTCGCGAGGAAAAGCTAAGCAAGGCACGCACTCGCGTATTAAAGATTTGCGAGTGTCCGGCGCAACACAGCTTCACAATGCTGGAACAAAAAAGCTATTTAAGATATTCTGCAGGGATGATGATGCGAGAAGTCCCGCTCCCGATGACAGATTCTGAAGAAGTGTGTCTTACAATGTTCTTCTCAATGGACTTGCATAACAAAATGACACATGATACAACGCGCGAGTTGCCAGCGCCAATTAAAATTCGTCAAAGACAAACTTTATGAGTGCGAAGGCAAAATGGGAAACTCTGCAAGTTCCAGACAGGCCCATAACGAGAAACTACTCGAGCCCACACGTGTAATAAAAACTAGGGACAACCTGCTAGCCAGTGCTTAATTTGTAAAAAATTAAGTGCCAGGGCCCAAGGCGCCCATAGGAGTCCTCTCCAGCTGGCAACACCCACAGCCCTGCTACTGCTTTCAAATGACAGTACCCGCATTACTTATGAGCTGGATTTATCCGTTTAAAATAAACACTGCACTGATAAATTCAGCAGAATAGTCCCACAGCGCTACCATGTGGTGTAATCTCATGATAGGTGTCAGAGTTTAGAAAGAAGTGCCGCCCTGAGCACCGGAAACACAGGCACAAATTAAGCACTGCTACCAGCTAACCCGCCCAACCAGCCAGAAGTTAACATCTGCACAAAAATTGTCACTAAGGCCCAAACCTGGTATTTCTAGGAATCAAGAAACGTGCACTATTGTGAAAAAGGAAGAGAGAGATGTGGCTGTGTGTGTCTGTGTATCTAATAAAAAACGGAGGCCAGTTCTGCATTCCTACCACTGCCGAGAATGTGAAGAGCCCTGACTGGAATTTACGGCTCTAACTTCGTCTGAAAAGTTCACAGGCAATATGATGAAAATTTTGACAAATTCAACATAACACAACAATTAAGATGTTTCTCTGCCGTATCCTCTGTGGAGGAAACTGCCGCCTGTATTTCCGGAATGCGACAGTGATTACGCATTCCCTCCCTGTCGAAAAGCGGTTCTGCAATTGATGTACAGAGCGCCTACACCCTCGGGGCTGGTTCACGCTATAGAAAACTCTTAAATAAAATATAATGAATTGACAAGACACGGGCGGGGAGAGGAAGGCTTTAGAAAAACCGTCCTCGTGGCAGAACGGGGACGCATGTTATTATAATTGAAAACGGGGGCCGCAGCACAGGTTTGAATATTTCATTCGCCGGCTTGTCAGCAGCGCTGGCATGCAAGGTGCGCGCATAACCACACGGCTTAATGGGGAGGAGCCGCGAGCTAGAGTCTAATGCGGCATCACTGCCAACATGTCTGCTAATGACCTACCAGAGCACGAGATCAAAGCGGTAACGAACACGCTGTGTCCCTCCAAGGCTCGCCTTCCGCACTCACGCGCCTCTTTCCCAGAGGACGTCTGGGAAAGATGGCTTCCCAGGACGTCCTGGAGAGAAATGCCGCCATGTTGGAGACCTTTAGATGTCACGTTTGCAAATTTGAGGAGAAAAATGCACAAAACTTGATTTCCACAAAAATTCTGCGCTCCTGAAAGAATTGTAGCCGAATGGTGTCTATTAAATTTTACCAACAATAGCAATAATTTTGTTGGAATGTTTTTAGTTGTGATGTTTTTCCTATATACTGCTATAATTTAAGATATAATGAAGGCAACAATAGCACTACTAATAATTATGATAATAACAATAACAGTAACGAGGTGCATGAAATAATAATAGCAGTAACAATAATAATGATAATATTAACAACAACAATACTATATATTATTATAATAATAATGACAATAATAATAACAACAGTAATAATAACCATAACAACAGTAAGAATAATAACAGTAAGAATAACAACAACAACAATAATAATAATAATAATAATAATAGTAATAATAATCTGGGTGATATCACATGTAAACTTGCTTGTAAAAATACTCATAAATGGTGAGTAACCATAAGCTTTATGATAATAACTTATATTATTTTCAATAGTAATATCAATACATTTCAAAATTATTTGTTTTTAGTCGACTAAGAAGTGAGTGAAGAATAAACGTCAACTTCCGCATGTAGAAATGTTAAAACGTATGTAAATTTATTCACTTTTTATAACATATTGTGGTGACTTTGAATGCTGCTTTTTCTGCCTAAGTAGTCAAGTCATTTGATAGCTGGGGTTCAATTAGAGAGTGAAATATTTTAAAAACAAATATAATAAATAATGATGTAAATTAAAAGAGAAAACATACTATGTAGCCACCATACCACAAGAAAAGTAGAACAATGCTTCAAGCCACTGAATGGACAACAGACATTGCTTATCGGTCACCAAAGCTCGTACGACTCGTACTCTAACAGTTCTTCAACTGTGAGGTCCAAAGCACCAAGCAACTCATTGTATCTACAGGCGCTGTCAACCTTCAATTCATTTCCACTGTTTTATTCTTGACTCACGTCACGATCATGATGACATGCCTCCATGGTCTCTTCTCATTCCTGCACTACAGCAGAGATCATCACCATCTTGGCAACAATTAATATCACTGTCTGCTGTGATGATCCCTACCTGTGTCACATTATCCAAGAATGGGCCCATCTGCTTGCACCTCTAATCTCTTACTTTGACAGCTCCTCATTTGAAACAAATTTTGTGCCTGCTAAGGTAAAACAAAAATCTAGTAATTCCTCCTTTAGAAGAAAAAAACTTGTAGAACACCAACGATCCTGCAAATTACTCAGCAAATCCTTAGATCATCATTCTATCAAGCTGCAGAAAATGATACAATTTCGCAATTTCCAAGTTCACTTAGCATTAAACTAATTTTAGAAACAAGGCACACAAGCTTCAGGATCTGCTGTGGAACTGAAAGAGGCCACCAAAAAATACAAGTAAATGTATTAGTCATCAGTGACCAATACAAATCTCTTCTACGTGATCTACTAGACATACCCGCTGTTTTCCACGCCCTTGACCACGCTCTGTCCTTAAACACATTCAGACACAGTGTGGGAGTGCCAAAACAAGTCAAACCACAGTTGAAGTCTTTTTTATTATAAAGATACACTGATGTCATCAAAGACAAAAAATGTATCTCCGTTAACCAGTATGACCTTGGGCGTTCTGAAAGGCTCACCAACTTCAGTTGTGTTATAAAACATTTCGTAATGACCATTCACAATACCTTCATGCACGCGGGTGTCATGTTTCAGTGTTTTGCCATTGACTCACAGTTGATTCTGAAGCTCTTCAGGAATTATTGACCACCCTCTATTAGCCTCAATCACTATTTTTTAACTTCGGGAGGAGACGAATGCCATGATCTGGATAAATCTAAACACTCTAAAGGGATACTTGTGGCTTGCTGTACCAACCACACACTCTATGTTCTTTCACCAGAACATGCTGTATTAATTGACGACACTATAATTACGTTGCAAGCACGAGCCAGCACTCTTGGCTTCTACCTAACTAGTACTATTGCTGTGGAAACCAGAATAACAAAATAATCAGGTAGCATACCTGTCGTAAATGGCTTGATAACTGCATTTCCAAATCTTACATACATTTACAGGTGACCAAGTCAATTTTCAGTTCTTTTCAATAATTTCTTTATTCTTTCCCCTATATGGCGTTAGCAAGTCATTTATGCTTGTTACATGATATGGACATTTGAGAGTGCATTCCTCTTCCTACTGGAATATATATATTGTTCCACTAGTGTTACCAGTGCTCCTGCAGTTATGCAATAGTAAAATTGTACCAAAACCTGCATCAAGAAACTTCAGGGTGTGCAGTAATCGCAAACCACAACTGCTTTTTGCAAATCGTTCAAAACAACCATTTCCAGAAACTACTAATTCAAACTCTTCAGAATAATTCCAATTTTCTTTTCAGAGGATTACCTTTAAATCATTGCCCATCTCTATGTGGGATCAAACTTGACTTCTGCAACACGCTGCACAATAAAGTTAAAAAATAACTGTAAACTTGACTTTAATAAAAGAGTGCAGGGTTGTTTCCAACACTACATCGATAAATGTACGTATTTGATTCACCCAAAAATTGACTTTAAACCCCTCACTAATATATCCAGAAGATGTTTTGCTGCCTGGCCCCAACTCACCTTTTTTCAAACAAACCAAAACATAGCCTTGACGTGGCTGTCGGCCATTTTAGCAAAGACAAGCTCTCAGTGCCCAGTAAGTGCGTACTCCATCACATAGCTAGAAAACTACAAACGGAATTCAAACTCACCACTACATTTCTTTAAAGAGATCAGCTGTCTACATGAATAATAAATGAATAAATGCCTGTATTTATCAATAATGACATGAGATCAGGATTCTTTACTGCAAAGAAAAAAAAAACACAGCCGCCAACAATGGAGGTAAAAACTACCCACATAAATCCTTTTGAAAAATCACTATATCAAGGGAGCAAAAACGTAATAATTTTTTTCTTAAAGTTCGCAACTCCACAAAATTAGCAAGGGAAAAAATCCCTTTGCACTGCTCCTAGTTTACATTTTCGAAATATCCTTGGGCTTCGCCGCCAGTTAAGGGAAATATTTGGGTATTACTACAGAGCTTCCAAGAACTCCGGCAAATTCCCTAAGTATCACACTCTGATCCATGATCAAACAAACACATGAAAAAGGCATTGATCATTAACGTCAAAAAGCATCGACAAAGCTGTGCGTGTAAAATATGATGCACATTCATTTCTCAAGAAAACTCAACATTTCAGAGATACAATTTACAGTTTTCCCAAGATTTCATCTGCGTACAAAAATCCCCTGGGTCTAATTTTATCATCTTCAAAATGTTGAAAGGTTGAGTTGGTAAAGTTGGTAGTTGAACCCATAATGTGCAGGCTACTGTTTGATATCTGCAGCGGCCACTCTGGCCACTGCCTTACTATCCTGAAATAAAGCACAATAAAGCACAAATATGAAATATAAGGAGCAGTAATTCGGGGATCCGTTGTCCTATAGCTATTAGTATCCAATTACGTATTTAGCACATTTTGCAAAAATTCATGAGATTTTGCAGGCTCAAAGTTTCCAATTATTTTTGCCCACAGAAAATTGGTTCGAGCAGGAAATGTGTTGCTGAAACTGTAAAACTGCGTCAAGAGACATTTTCTCCTCTAATCACTTTTCTGCCGGCAACACGTGGGACTTTTGTAAACAAGATATGTCCTCAAGTTCAATTTTTTCGCACAATACTGGCCAAGCAGATTGCATAAAAGTTTTTTGAACTTTCATGAATTTCACCAATAAGACACAATTTTGCACAACCAAAGGTAAAAAGAGAGTCATTGAGTTGCATTACAGTACATCTGCTATGAAACTAGCAAGAGGCAGTTCAGTAATATTGTTATTGACTAGGTCTGTGGTTGTACATTTAGGGCAAATTCAAGTGCACCTAAGGTTGATAGTTTGCAAAATCTGATACCATTAGCTGGTGACTCTCTAGTTGGTCGCCTTGGCTGGGCTTATGCTCAAGCTCATGTTGTGTACATTCCAATCCCAGTATCCATTTGCCGTACTCTGCTTCTGGGGGAGTTGGCGCTCCTTTTGCATCATTCCTTGAGCACTTGGTAGTAGGGGATATTGTGTTCTCTCAGGAGCCTATGAATGATGCATCAGTCTCTCCAGCTGCACAGATCAATAGTACCTTGCATCTGTCATTGACAGGGTCTATAAAGAACCATGTTCCTCATGTACCTGAATCCTGCGCTTGTACGTACCACGTATGAGACGTCCTCGCCAATTAAAAGCACAGCTTAGGACAGCTATTATCTCCTCTTTCTTACACCATGCCATCTTATTCTTAGGTTTGTGTACAATGGGAACTATAATAATTTTGTTTCATCTGACTATTGGTGTGGGTCTTTGTCTAGGATCATTTAATTGTAACATCAGACAACACTCTAGGATTGAGGAATATCAGTTAAAGCTTTCACAGATCTCACTAAAAAAGATCTAGGAGGCAGTTTGTGTCTGTCTCTGACCTAGAGGAAGCTGGTACCCCACTGCCCCTTTTGTTAATGTTTGATGGAAGATGGACCAGGGCAAGGTCAGCACTTATCAATGCTTAATTTGTAAAAAAATTAAGTGCCAGAGCTCTCGTCAGGAGGCTACTGCAGCTTGCATCACAAATTGCCCCTGCCAGCGCTGCCATTGACAGTAACAACACAACTTCTAACCATCACACTCCTACAAGTGTGACAGTTTGGACTATTTCAGGTCCCCAAAGCTATAAGAATGACTTGGGCGGCAGGTAAAAGTCATTTTTGATGTATATTGAATTAATAATTAACTTTTGCTGTGGTCATCTCTAAATTGGCCAGAAAGCACCACCTTGTGGCAGACTGTCACAACCACCGGTGCTGACAATTAAGTGCCGGTGCAGAGCACTGAAAACCACCGGCTCGAATTAAGCATTGGCACTAATTGGTTACCAGTTGGGATGAATCCACACCACTAAGATTCTCGCCGACTACATGTACCAGATTCTCTATCATGTGCCCAACACTGTCTATGCTAGCCATTGTACCCTCCCAGCAGGGTATCATTCCTAGACAGCATGTTCTCAGGTTCCTACCACCTTTATATCTGATCACTAATGCTTTGTGGTTTATGTTTATACTAAGGATCCCCTAGGTCCTCACGGACCTCTTTCTGTGAACCTCACTGAGACATCCTTTGGTGAGCCGCTGGCACATTCATGAAATGGAAGTTAATGATGCCTGAAAGTCTGGACACATATATTGTAAGGATCTCAAGGTAAGAATACCAAGGCTAACACATAATACTCCAACTCTATTAACAAATAAAGCCCTCCCCAGTGGTAGCCAATAAACCCCCTTCCCATCATGATGGAAGCCAAGCCCCTCAACGATGCTCGCTGAAATGCTCTATAGAAATGTTAGCAAAGAAACCCTTCTTCGGTGGTAGGTGGTAGCTATCTCCAGATGTGGTGTCTAATGTATATGCCCCCTGTTGAGGCAAATATTCACAAGATACATGCTTCTCTTGCCTGTGGTGATTTATACATCCCTCTCCAGTGGTGGGTTAAACCCCAGCAAATAGTGGTAGGTTATTCCCTCCTGAATATGGCAGAGAAACTCTTCCAAGAGGGTTACATATATTCCTTTTATTAGTTATGGCTGGTAAGCTCCGTCCAATTTACTTACTGACACTGTTCCTCTTATCAGTGAAGTAGAGTGTTCTAAAAACCTGTCTAGGCCTCCATCTTTTGATAAAAAATAGTCCAAGACTCTGCATTGTCTGATTTTTAAATCCCTTAATCATAAAGTTAATTCACCCTAAAAAGAACCCCTTTTCATTTCAGGGGAATCTTGCCAAGCTCCTGGTTAACTGTGGGTAATGTACTATATCTTCTTGCATACCAATCTTCGCCCTTAGGAAAATTTGCCACAAAGGAGAAGAAAGGGACAGCTGCTGTGGGTTCCGCAATTCCCAATAAATTTGCCTAACATTGCTGAAACCATGTATCTAGTGCTCGTTGTTTCCAGAATACAGCCAGAGAGGCAAGGGCCTATTAGACAGTGACAGTCCATAGCCAAGGAAATAGCTTCAGGGGGTGTTTGGGGTGCTACACACCCCTACAAATATTTCTGGAGAAAATGGTTGGGTGCAAGGACTTTCAGTCGGGTATGATGAACTGACAGTCGGATTTTACTTGGGATTTTTACATGTCCACACTGACAAAAACATGCATACAACACATACACTCTCTCTTGTCTCTGTTTTAAGGCCTTAAAAAAGGCAGATTCGTTTGGAAGATGTTGTTTTAAGGGCCTATAACAATCCGCCCTCCTCTCTCTTTCCACTGCCCCTTAAGTCCCCTCGTGTACTGCTTCTCCTATAATGTGTTTTAACAAGATATCCCAGCATGACAGTTGGGAAATCTGAAGCTCACAGCCTCCCAATCTTATTGGTCAAGCTACACCCCTGTATATAGTGACGGTACCTCACCACGAGAAGCAGTCTTTGAAGGAGAGTCATATAGTTGAATCATGGCTGACTGTCTACTACTGCAGAATGCACTGGTGGCGAGGTTACCATAACACATCACTCAAAGGCCATGAGTCACTTTAGTTTTCATTACGAGTGCCCGAAAGTGGTAACTCTGCACCCCAGAAGCTACCGACACAAGAGGCATTGGTGACATGGTGGGGGTGGAGAATTACTAGGTAAAACTCGTTTGCCCCTGATGGTCATTTGAGAAAGAAGTATTTTTAGGAGAATCAATAATTCCTCGGGTTATTCCTCATCCCCTCTGGTACTTCAGCCAGTGACTGGAAACTCTGCCTGGATTTTATGGGTGCATGGAAGATACCACATCTGCGGTGTTCCAGTGGAACTTGTAATTCCGATTTTAATGGCAACTCGGATACAGCACGCACAATGTATAGGAGGAGCCCTTAATCAGTCACATGTGATCCACCCCGCTGACTCGCTAGCAGTGAAAGAGCCTTCCGTGACGCAGCGTCTCCACAGGGAAGGCCGCCATGTCTGCTGGAAGTGACGAGTCGCCCTCACTGAGATGTTAACGCTCACACCCCTGGACTCGAAGCCGGCCGCGCCGGGAGCAGAGGCGCTAATAACCCTGTATCGTGCGCTCGCCTCTCCCACCCGATTGGTGGCATCAAGGATACACTTAACTTTTCACTCCTCTCTTATCTGCAAATGATTGGGCGACTCAGCAGGCAGGGAGCAAGCCACTCGAAAGCATATTAAAAGGACAATTTCTCCTGTCGCTCAGGAAGCATGCATTATGCAAAGCAGCCCGCTCCAGACAGAAGGAGACGGTGCAGACTGACCAAGGGCTGCCGCCTCTGTCTAGGCCCCGGCGGTGCTCGGACAGGGCCCCGCACGCTAAAAGGTAGAATGAAGGAGGAAGAGAAACAAAAATAATGACAAAGGGAGAAAGTAATGACAAAAAAGCACCCGCAAGAGTGAACAGAAAGAGACAGGAAGTGTAAGGTGGGGGAAGAAAAAGTTATGAGGTGGAATCAAGGCTAGGCAACCTTGGTATTCATAAACCCTGGCCTGGACAGCGCCAGTGGTGGGTCCTTAAGGAAAGCTTTGGGCCTCTACACATATGATCAAGGCCGTTTTATCGGCCGAAACGCGTCATGACATAACTAAGAGAGACAAATCAATAAAAATCACTCGCACAAGCAAGAGGAGTCCGTGCAGTCTTTATCGCCGCAAGGAAGTTAAGGAGTGCTTATATATATATATATATATATATACAGGGCACAAGTGCTAAAAAAAGAAGTGGGGGGACTAACCTAGTTAATCAGTATGCAAGTGACATCACGGCGCGTGACATCACGGCGCTTGACATCGCGGCGCGTGACATCGCAGCGCGTGACATCACAGCGAGTGACATTACAGGAACTAGCATCACAAGAATTGACATCAGATCTTAAGCCCTCACATATATGTTTAGCAGGTCTATCGTGTACATTTGAGCGCATTTCGAGTAAACATGCAAACCCTCCTGATTTAGGCAGAAGATTCACACTTTTGTACGCTACACATAAAACAATGTTACCTTTTATCAGCGTTAAGTTTTCTCTAGCCATAGTGCTTTAAAAGAAATAGTGATATTTAAATTATTACAACGCCTCCTCGGGGTATAAGCGCTATATAAATGCTATTTATTTTGTGCAAAGGCTGGGAAACATCAACACATCTGAAGTTTTTACAGTGCATGCATATCTCCTAAACAGAGCCTGAACAAAGTGAAAAGCTGCCTCTCTTCAGTATGTGTGAAGTGCTAACAAGGTGTGAGCCTTTGTTTCCCCTCTGCTGCATTTGCATCAGATGTGAGGCTCCTGACTGCTGGCAGCCAGGAGACTCCAACAAAAGGAGGCCTGATGACCCCTCAGATTGGGCCTTTGTTATGGGCCCAGAAGGAGTCAGAACTAAGAGAGCCCCGTACCGCCTGCAGGTTGTTGCAGATAGAAAGCAGATAACAACGTGCAGGCGCTGCAGGATGTGTCCCGGTGTTTGTAAATTACACCGGGACGAATTCAGCATAATTTACAGTGGGGCCACACTTCTTGGCAGGGTGGACGGCGTCCACCCTGTGAAAAAAGTGGGGGGACGCCGTCCACCCGCGTGTACCCCCGACTCGTGCCCTGCATATATATATATATATATCTATTACAAATTAAGCAAATAAGGGAGCAAACCCACATATGTAAATTCCTGTAATGATTCTTATTTGTCTACAGCACAATTATCTTTGCCAGAGCTCTATTAATGTATTTCACATGTATTGTATTGTAATTGCATTTGTAGAGCGCTTACTACCCCTGACGAGGCGTCGAAGCGCTTTTTCGGCGAGTAGCACGCTACTCCGGGATCCATAGAGGATTAGTGTTGAATTAGTATAGTGAAACATGCAAGTAAATTTTAAGTGGTGGATATGTTAGTCAGTTATTTGGATTTGGAAGGATAGCAGAAGGATAGAAGAGGAAAGAAGGTTTGTATTTATATAGCGCTTCTAACCCCTGATGGGGTGTGGAATCGCTTTTTTTGGCGAGTAGCACGCTACTCCGGAAACCCATAAAGGATTAGTGGTGAATTAGTATGGTGAAATATGAAAGTAATTTGAGTGGTGGATATTAGTCAGTTATTTGGAGTGAGAAGGATAGCGGAGGGATAGAAGGGAAAGAAAGGTTTGCATTCATATAGCGCCTGTTACCCCTGATGGGGTGTTGAAGCGCTTTTCTGGTGAGTAGCAGGCTACTCCGGAACCCATAAAGGATTAGTGGTGAATCAATATAGTGGAATATGGAATTAGAGAAGTGAACATGCTAGTCTGTTATTTTGATTGAAACGGATAGTGGAGGGATAGAAGAGTGAAGGATTTCTTTTTTTAGGTCATAGCAGTAGGAGGAGGCTTTTGGATGAGTAAAAAGGGTTTTTGGAGGGGAAGAGTCAGAGGGAAGAGATTAGAAAGGTTTGTTTTGGGGGATCGGTACAGTAAAGTGTCAGAAGATGCAAGGAGGGGTAAAGTAGGAGAGAGTCAAGAAAGGGTTATTTTGGGGAACAAAGTAGTGGTATGGCGTTTGGGATAAATGAGAGAGTGGGTGTAGAGGATATCATGATAGATGTATAGGGTGAGATAGGGTAGTGAATTGGAAAGAGTAGTAGAAAGAAGTTTGAGATGAGTAAGAAAGTTGGGCTAGAAGATATATTGAGGGAAGTATAGGCTGAGAAATAGGGTAGTGCATTGGAAATGCTAAATTAGAAGAAAGTGATAAATATATAGATCCCTAAGTACATTGAAAGTATATAGAAGCATAAAGGAGGTGAGTATATGCAGATTAAAAATATTGATAGAGGTAGCGAATGAGAAATAGGGTAGTGCATTGAATATGCTTTTTCAGGAGAAAAGTAACAGACACACAGATCCAAGTACATGGAGGTACATAGATGCCCAATGGAAGCAAGTACATGTAGACCAAAGAAGATTTTTTTTTTTCTTTTGTTTTTGTTTTTATAACAACATAATTATTGTACATGTTTATACAAAGCAATACACGAAGATAGGCACATATCTATAGTGAAAATCAATGCTTATGTACAGAGGGACAAATACATAGGGTGGGTATTAATGAATGGGAAAATGGGCAGCATTCCTGACCCTGGGCCCGACCAGTTTCGAACAGGCTCAAACAGGCACTCACCCTTGTCCTCTCCACCCTTAACAGGCTCAAACAGGCACTCACCCTTGTCCTCTCCACCCTTAACAGGCTCAAACAGGCACTCACCCTTGTCCTCTCCACCCTTAGCTGAGACGCCTGGGCTGAGACGCCCTAAGCCTTGGCCGTTTATAGCCCTAGTAGTCAGGTGACCCTTTCAGCCAATGGGAACCCTAGCCCTAACAATATCCAATCACAGCACTAGCCCTAAAATCTAGAACCAATAGGAGACGAGGACCTTACAGCCAATCTTAGCCCTAGTCCAAGCACCCAATCAGTTTCAAAAACCCTTGATCTCTACATCCAATAGAGGCCCTAGCCCTACCAGTAGTCTCAACCCTAGTCCAAGCAACCAATGGCACAGTATGCCCTAGTCCCTACTTCCAATAAAAAGCCTAACCCTACTCTTAGTCCCACACCTAGTCCAGCAACTAATCACACCAGAAGCCCTAATCGCTACTTCCAATTGAAGGCCTAACCCTAGCCCTAGTCCCACCCTAGTCCCAACAGCCAATAACACAGGAAGCCCTAGTCCCTACTTCCAATAGAAATACTAACCCTAGCCCTAGTCCCAACTCTACATTGATTGAATCACAGACCCAGAAACCAATCAGAACCCTCAAATACCCAACCAATGAGGACACTAACCCTAATCCAATAGAAACATCAGATACAACCACCAATCAGTGTACACATGTACCAAACAATATCAGACTATATAAGGTCTCAGCTACCTCAGACAAGGTTTGCTGGCCAGGGAGTTGGAAGCTGCTTCTCTATTCAGAAATCTCCTAGGAGACAGACCGGCTCAATCCACACTTTGGACTTCTGCAGGTAAGGCCCCAACAAACTTGTCCTCTAACAACACTATTTGTATAAAACTTTACTCCCTCTCCTGGCCAAAAAACAAAGTGCACAGTCCCTATTAAACAGTTTAAACAGCTTACAGCACATTACTGCTGTCTCAGGGGGGAAGGCGGGGGGGATGGTTTCACTGACTTGTTAACACAAGATGGTCGCTGGGGGTGCACTGCTTAACATACAGATCTTAGCACAGAGCAAAGGAGACATTTGGAGGGAAAAACTGATAGTCACAGGGAATGAGAGGGAAAAACTACAGAGTTTGGACTGCAAATCCCACAATTCAACAGGTTAAACGGAAGCAGTCACAGGCAGGAAAAAACACAAGTTTAAACACAAAAACATGGGATAAATTATGCAATCACTGGCAGGTTAAAACTACAATTTTAAACTGTAACAACCACAGGCAAAGACAGTTAAAGAAATTTAAAAAGGAAAAAAATAAGATGATGCAATCACAGGTAGGGAAAATCGTTTTTTAAACTTTTTTAGGAAAGAGACAGCACTAGTCTGCCTCCTTAGGAGGGGGCGCATGCACCCCCCACTCCCCATTGCTGATATGGGCTCCGGGGACTGCCACCTCCCCGGGGCCAGTCGAATGAGAAAATGTCAACTTTCTCATTCCCCAATCCTTCAGGCTGCCCTAAAACCACTTTACACTCTCCTACGTGATATAGCCGCCGACATGTTTGGACGGAGGTCTTCTCTTGTGCCAGTAGACAGCAGTCTGTGCTCTGGGGAATGGATGGTATCGCGCATCTGGCATAGCGACTGTTTCCATCATTTTCTACATGTGATAAAAAATACATATATGTTGCTTTATAAAAACATGGCGCTTGAGAAACACAAGGTCAAAGCTTCTGAATAAGTCTGTCAGTAAAATGGAATCCTGCATCACTCGTTATTGCTCTTGGGTCTCATCACTGAACATATAAGACCGAATACATTTTAGCTCATGAAATCTCCGTATAGGAAGGCCTCAACAGCTGGGGAAATCTTGGAAATGCTGGGAGTCCTCCAGATTGCTCAGTAGCGTGAATGCCCTCAACGTGACCGGTCTGCACCACCTGAACCTGTAGTTGGACAAGAATTTCATTCTGACCCTTTCTGGAGTGCTGGACCGGTTCATCCCGCCTTACCATACTCTAGAGGTCATGCTTTTCTTTTTTGTAGGGAACCTGGGCTCACTTGCCATCATAAGAAGGATTAATACTTATGGTGCCACAGCACAAGACTTTAAGTGGGCCGGGCCTTGCCGGTGCTGAGCACCGGCAGTTCTTAAAAGCAGGTGCCGAAACGGGTCCCTATCGGGCTCTCCATTTCTGCCCTCACCCTCAGGTTGGAAAAGAAAATCTCAATTCTGCAGCAGTACCACATTTCACTGCCTTTGATGTAACTTCAAAGAGACTCGTTTTAGTTCTTTCACAGTCTCATCATTTCAGAACTGAAGCATTTTCAATATTATATACAACAAAGCCATAGTCGTTGCTTATTTAGTATATGCAACTAACAACCACTGACAAAGCCAATAGCCCTGGCTTGTTGTAGATGTGATGTTAATTGTTGTCTTATCTATCTGGATACATGACAAAAGCAGAAAATACCAGTCGGGCGCGGCACACTATGCTAAGCACACACTTTTAGCTTACGGGTTTTTAAGCCCCGCCCTAAATTACATCAGCCACGCCCCTGTAGGAGACCCCCTAGTTTTTAAATTCCACTTAAAGCCTTGCCGCAGCAACTCCAGCTGGTGGAGATTGCAGTTGTTCAAGCATTGCTCCTTAAAGCATACAAGGCCTCTATGGTCTGCACTGGTGACGAGGCTGGTAAAGCAACCTAGGCAATCAGGCTTAGCCCTAGCGTCCGTTGGATCAAGAAAAGACAATATGTGAAAGAAGATAAAGATACAGTAGATCGCCTGGAAAGTGATGGGGGAAATGAACTATATCATGAACATTGACCGGAGACTACGCAAGTTCAAAGAAGCCTTCTCTTGGATGCGTTGGATGGAGGACATCTCAGCCTTGGTAGTCAAGGAGCGTGGGACCAGTTCACCATTTCACTACATGATCGTTCCCTCTGAGGGTGATTCAGGTCATGCAGGGCCACATCCTGCTCTTTGAGAGGGCCACTTTTCCCAGTTGAATGAATATGGGCCTCGGAGGCATCCTGAACAGCACTGGATCCATGAATCTCTTTAGTTGTATCAATGTTTCTCTCTCGCATTGTGCCTGCAATGAGGAAAGGGCCTAGCCACAGTACACAAGCATCAACCGTACCAATATCTTAATCCAACCTGCTTCGAAATAAGACAAGAGTTAGGCTGCATCCTAACCAGGGCACAAGTCCTAAAAAAAGAAGTGGGGGGACTAACCTAATTAATCAGTATGCAAGTGACATCATGGCGCGTGACATGAGGGCGCGTCAAGCGCGTGACATCACAGCGCGTGACATCACAGGAAGGGGCATCACAAGAAGTGGCATCAGATCTTAAGCCCTCACATATATGTTTAGCAGGTGTATCATGAGTACATTTGAGCACATTTCAAGTATACTTGCAAACCCTCATGATTTAGGCAGAAGATCCACACTTTTGTAAGCTTCACATAAACCAATGTTGCCTTTTGTCAGCGTAAAGCTTTCTCTACCCATAGTGCTTTAAAAGAAAAAATAGTGATATTTAAATTATTACAACACCTCCTCAGGGGTAGTATGCGCTAATATTTATTTTCTGCAAATACTGGGAAAGATGGACACATCTGACGTTCTTACAGTGCATGCATATCTCCTAAACAGAGCCTGAACAAAGTGAAAAGATGCCTCTCTTAAGTATGTGTGAAGTGCTAACAGGTGTGAGCCTTTCTTTCCCATCTGAGGCATTTGCTTCTAGGTGTGAGGCTCCTGACTGCTGCCAGCCAGGAGACTCGAACAGAAGGAGGCCTGATGACCCCTCAGAATAGGCCATTGTTATGGGCCCAGCAGGAGTCAGAAATAAGAAAGCCCCGTCTGAGCCTGCACGTTGTTGCTTGTTGCGATCGAAAGCAGATAACAACGTGCAGGCGCTGCTGAAAGTGTCCCGGTGTTTGGAAATTACACCGGGACGAATTCAGCATCTTTATCACTGGGGCATCTTCTTGGCAGGGTGGACGGCGTCCACCCTGTGAAATAAGTGGGTGGACGCCGTCCACCCGCGTGTACCCCCGACTCGTGCCCTGATCCTAACAGGCTAAACACAAAAGGCACTGGAATGTCAAAATAGAACAAGAGAACTTTTTTTAGAAATGGTGTTGAGTAGGGCCATGTGAACATTATTTCATGCATGTTGCTTTACTGCTAGGAAACCAAGGAACAACTGTCGGGGAAGTGGGAACCGTTGTGTGTCATGTTGCCTGGATGTGACCTTCCTTGGATGAGTGTACCTTGATTGGCTAGAGAGTGACAGTTGTCTCCATCTGTCAAGGAGAGCTGGCAGTCTAGAGCAAGAGACAGCTAACCTTCCAGCATCAAGAGACGTGCTTTGCAGCCTCCATCTCCAAGCCTAGTTTGGGATACCACACCGAGAGCCCCCATTCCTCGATCAGAGAGGGCAGAGAGTGCAGAGCACCATTTTAGGTCACAGTAGCCCTGTCCTTAAGGTCCCAGCTCTGAAAATCACCCATGCATAGAACAGCATATATCCCTGGAGACACTTTTCCAGTTTGAAGCTAAAGACCGGGAAGCAAGGGGTGAGCTGGTACAAAACACACCAGGAGATCTGTCAGACAGGGTGGGTCCAGTGAAGCTGGAGCAGCGTCAAGTTGAAATAAGGCAGCGACATAGACATGTATCTACCTCAGGCTTATTTCATGACATTGGCTCCCGCCTGCAGGGGAAACCTCTCTATGTCTCGACAGCCTACTCCATACAGTGTGCTATCAAATCTTAATCTCACTTGATGGCATCCTCAATTTGACTATCAAATTAACTTCCTATCATACTTATTTGTTTGAGTGGAAAGCATTTATCTTGGAGATATTAGTGACAGACTCCTTATTCACACACAGCTAACCACACTTACAGCACGCTCCATTCAGTGATCATACCATGGCTGTTTTTACTTTTTTTGCTTATGTTTACTAAGAAAGGGTTAATGTTTTTGTAAATCATATTTTCCATAAGGCGCTCCTAAAAATACAATCCATCTGTGAACCAACCATCAACCTTGTGAATAATTAGCATATCCACTTAGCGTCTCATTAATGTAGGCGTTTGTTTCTTTTTTCCCCACTCCCTGTACGTGGTTCCCAGAGGGTGAGGTGTATGCGTTTTATATGCGGTAGTAGTCACCCGTGCAATTCGAACAGTTTTAAGAAGCAAATACTCAATGTGACAAAATATTGAATTAAATCAGTCTAATGGTGCCAATCCTAAATGTGATCTTGAACTCTAAAACTCTATCGTCCACCGCCCAGAAGCACGGCGTGGCCTAGTCGTCTTCTGTCACTTTAGAACTGCCAATATCTTGTTTTTCTTCGCTCAATGAAAGTGGATTTATTCTTGCCCTCTCTTCTAACTAAACTTGGTAGGCACACTGAAATTATGTTGCAATGGAGGGCCAAGTTATGTGGCAGGATTGACTGAATTATGTAGCATTTAAAGGCAAATGATGTATCCTAATGCAGCATATTTGTGATAGGATTATTTTGCGTTTACAGTGTATTATTACCGTCTGGGCAAATGTTTCGCCACATCAGTCCCAGTTTAGCACCTGATTACAGCAATCATCAAATGAAAGGTGGTCAGTTAGCCTCTACAAATGTTGTGCCACTATGTACATCCACGTGGAACTTTTTTTTCAGTAACTTTTGGTCTGTTTGAGCTAGAAACTATTTTTCAATCTGGCAATAATGTGATAGGTGGAGAATAATATGGCAAATGTCATAAATCAATAACAATGTTGAAAATGTAGTGGCCGTAGGCCGTAGAACTGCATACATGTACATCACTCACTTTCCATCACACATTCTGCTGTGTACATTATGGTGATCACATAGTTTGTAGATTCATAGCGCGGCTTATCACCCTGAGGGTATCCAGTTTGCTGACCATGGGCATGGGGAGATTAAGTGAGTTGCTAAGAATCACAGGATGTTGCGCCGACGCCAAGACTAGAACCCGGAGCCCAGCGCCTGAGTCGGCTGCTCTGGCTACCGCGCCGCATCCTCATGGTTTTCACTAAGGACCTCACCCATAGGGGCCAGCCAATGATCACATAACTCCAAACAGACATCATTGCTGCCACTGCCAACAATGCACCTTTTTATGTGGAGGTCAAGGAAGATACCTCATTGAGTCATGTAAGGGAACCTTTTCAGTTTTCCTTCTGCCAGTAGACTCTCCTGGGGAGCGCTGGAACCAGTAGCTAGACAATGCCCGGACCAGAGACCGCACAGATACTTCAAAAACAGTGAATCTTGTAGAAAAAAAGAAAAATGCAGGATAGCACAGCTGTGAAATGCAACCCCGGGCTTTTCACTCTGCACCTTTTATGGGGAAATGTAGGAGACAGTTATAGGTAAAATGTTTTCATGTTCAGTTAACTGCTGACTACTCATGGTCAATGGGGGATCAACCGCTCGACCCGAAACAATGCACAGTTGTCAAAAGGCTCCATGCATACAGCATGACCTTCAAACTTTCATGCTGGGTCGAGTAGGTCCTTAGATTTAATATGAGCTTTTTGTCACAGATGTCCCATCCACCATTTCTTTCCGATTGAATTGAGGGTCTTTGACGCAGGAGAATGCCCAGGTCCTATCTGTTTGCGCTGGCTAGCTGGGCTTTGGCTAACAGGGAGGGCAGTCCAAATGAGCCAATCCAATCTCAAGAGAGTGACTTCCTTTCATGCAATGGGGAAAAGGCATGGTTGGATGCAGTCTCTCTCGAGTCATGGCCAGCTGCATCTATCCTGTATGTGTGTATCTCTCTCTTGCTCGATAGAAAGTGTGAGACACTGTCTCTGTTCACAAGCCCAGAGGTTGGCGGGCCCACTCAGCATTTCATCCTTTGAGAGTTGCTGAAAGAAGTTCTATTTGCTTGTTGATTATTCACATGTAGGTTACCGCACTGGGAGACAACAACAGTGCAAAAAAATGCTATTAAAAAAATCGATTATTGTCTATTGTATACACGCAATGATGCAAATGCATTGTTACCGCGCTCAGAGAACAGGCGCAGTACAGGTTGCTGAAATCCAACACACAATAGAGACATTACAGGTGTTAGCAGCAGCGGTGTCGTTTTGCTTCACATTCAGTTGGGTTGTAACATATAATCATCTCTTTTTTAAGTTGATATTTTACTCATTGGTAACCAGCTATTATTTGTATTCTTCTGCTTTGTATGGGCTCTTATGAAAGGTATTATTGCTGTTTGCATCCATTGCCTTATATTCAAAGGCAGGTGTACTTTTACCTTGTTCAGTGGTATTTTTTTGTTTGTTTTATTGTTGTTGAAAATAATATTAAAATAATTTAACCAAAGATCAGGTACACCAAGGCAGTGCCTGATTAAACCCTGTGGAGGCCCCTAGGCAGTCGAAATTTCGGGCCCCGCTCGCAAATTATCTCCTAATACCCAATGCACCAGATTTTTTTTACAAACTGATAGCTGGCAGAAGATGGGCTTTTAAGAGACAAACTGTTATGTGAATCCGATGTCTCCGGTTTATGTACTTTAAGTTGTTAATGGGTACATTATATTAATACAGTATTTTCTCTATAGAGTCTTTAATGTAAAGTTTTCGTTTCTTTGAGTTGATTCATTTTTTTCTATCTTTTGGAAACAATATTTAAGAAAGCTTCATTGTGATCTTCTTTCAAGATCAAATCAATATTATTTTGATCCATTGTCGCGGGCCCCTAAAGGGAGTGGGGCCCATAGCCGGTGCCTACTTTGTCTATTTGGTGATCCAGAACTGCACCAAGGGCATTCTGATATATGTCGTCTCCCTTTAGTAAGGAGAAAAGCAAAACTGGAAGTACCAAAATGCACAGAAAGATAAAGGTCTGGATAAACTTGTCAAAAATGACTAGGAGTCGAGAACTCTGCAGAGGTTTTATGAGCCAATCTGCTGGGCTACCTATTCCTCCAACTCACTCCAGCTGCAGGATATCTTTGTCAAACCTGTTATGCATAACTCTCCACAGCGCTTCTCAGCCCTCTCGGCTCCGCCAGCGCTGGATCAATACCTCACAACTGATTTCATGCAGTAAGCCAGGAGCTGCCATGCCAAAGGGTCTGCGTTGCCATGGCAACCCGCCTCAGACCACTGCGAGGCCTGCAAGGCTGTTACCTGGCCGCACTCCCAGCGCAGGCACTCAAGGAGGAGGCGGGAGCTGTGTGCTGGTGTTACTGAAGCACGTGTGTAACATGAGCACATGCAGCCAGGACCTAATTTGTAAAAAAATAAATAAATAAGTGCCAGGACCCCTGTCAGAAGGCCACTGCATCTTGCACCACCCATTGCTCCCATTAGCACTGCCAATGATGGTACCAACACAACTAACCATCATACTCATGCAACTGTGGCAATTCAGACTTTAAATATACATTAAAAATGACTAGCACGTGCCGCCCAAGCTGTTCTTATAGCTTTGGGGGACACAAGCTGTTCTTATAGCTTTGGGTGGCAGGTATTAGTGATTTTATTGTATATTTAATTATTGAACAACTGTTGTTGTACTCGTCACAAAATTAGATTAGATAAACATCACCACCATGTGCTGGTGTTGACAATAAAGTGCTGGTGCCGAGCACCAGAAACCACCGGCTCAAATTAAGCACTGCATGCAGCTCAACACGCAGGGACGTATGAGGAAGGCAGTAGGAATTCACACAGTACCCCGCTCCCTGCACCCCAAAGGCAAGAAGATTTTGGCACCCAGTCTACACAGCCCCTCATTGTGAGTCAGGTAGAGCGTATTACCTCATGGAAATCTGCTTCACCTGCGCCCAAGTGAGTCTGTTTATGCACACACGTTTTTTCTAGATTTAGGAGAACCATACCGGATTTTACAACGTTGTAATTCCACACTAAAATCGAATGAGACTTTGGCTGCAGCAGCCAAGCCTCATTCTCCGTTTTTTCCCCCCTTCTGACAGAAGGGAGCATACGCCTCCCCCACCAGAAAACACCTTCCACTTTTCCCCACACCCTCTCCTCCACCCCACCCGAGGTCCCACATACATTTACCACCTGCTCAGAGCAAGTAGTAAATATATGCGCTAAACTCCATAGAATTGAGAATTTCATGTGGTTATGCCCACAGAAGAATCGCTCCCACACGGTCATTTCTTATTCCATGGGATTTAATTTGTAATTAGACAGCAATGGAGCAGAGTTACTGCACAGTAACGGTAAAACTGCATCACATTTTACAGTGCTGCTAGTACTGTGCAACTCGAAATGAGGGCCAGATAGTTCAGACCAGTATCAAAGATCCCCTAAGCAGACATGAGGCTCTGCAACCTCCAGCCTTGCACCTGTTCCTTGTACGAATGAAGCCTGCATTGCAGCTGCTTTGTGTGCACTCCTGCAGCACCTTTGGGTGGCCTATTATTAGATCCTGGTGGAAAGCTTCTCCTTGGGCCACAGGACAATGGCAGCAGCTCAAAACAAAACTACCACTAAAACTTAGGGGTGAGGTGTGATGACATGAGTGCTGTTTGACAATTTTTTTTGCATAGGAGCCCCATCGTATAGTGCAGTGGCACTGGTGTTGTCTTACGTCTCTTCCTGTGAGAAAAGCGCTTATGCCTCCGCTACCTATGCGCAACTTGTTTTGTGTGTGTAGGAATCTTTCGTTGATGTGGCCTGTCTGGTTCCTTTTCTGTATATGAGACAAACTTCCACAGCTGCTGCCTATATGGTGTCTATTCTGTGTGGGCAGGAAGCTTGCACCTCTGCTTTGAGTTTGCTCCCGACTCCGTGTGTGAAGGAAGCTTGAAGTACTGCTGCATGCATGGCATCTATTCTGGGTGAGGGAAGCTTGCACCTATGCTAACAATGTGATACCTATTTGTGCATGAGATAAACATGCACCTCAGCTGTCTGTGTGATACCTTTTCTGTGTGTGTGAGCAGTGGCTTAGCGTGTGGGGGGGGGGGGGGGCACAGGGGTGGTTGCCCCAGGCTCAAAAGTCTTAGGGGACGCAAAATTGTAAAAGAAAAAAAATCGTACTACTTTTTTTTTTCTTTTAAAACTTTGGGCCCGATTCACAGAACTAACTTAAGACAAAATCCTAAACTTAGTACCATTTTGGTATTCACAGAAGGCACTTACTCATTTTGGTATTCACAGAAGGCACTTACTCATTTTGGTATTCACAGAAGGCACTTACTTACTCATTTTGAGTAACTTACTCATTTTGAGTAACTTACTCATTTTGGTATTCACAGAAGGCACTTACTCATTGATGAGTAAGTGCCTTCTGTGAATACAAATGAGTAACTTACTCATTTTGAGTAACTTACTCATTTTGGTATTCACAGAAGGCACTTACTTACTCATTTTGAGTAACTTACTCATTTTGGTATTCACAGAAGGCACTTACTCATTGATGAGTAAGTGCCTTCTGTGAATACCAAAATGAGTAACTTACTCATTTGCTTTATTGCTGTTTGCATCCATTGCCTTATATTCAAAGGCAGGTGTACTTTTACCTTGTTCAGTGGTATTTTTTTGTTTGTTTTATTGTTGTTGAAAATAATATTAAAATAATTTAAACAAAGATCAGGTACACCAAGGCAGTGCCTGATTAAACCCTGTGGAGGCCCCTAGGCAGTCGAAATTTCGGGCCCCCCTCGCAAATTATCTCCTAATACCCAATGCACCAGATTTTTTACAAACTGATAGCTGGCAAAAGATGGGCTTTTAAGAGACAAACTGTTATGTGAATCCGATGTCTCCGGTTTATGTACTTTAAGTTGTTAATGGGTACATTATATTAATACAGTATTTTCTCTATAGAGTCTTTAATGTAAAGTTTTCGTTTCTTTGAGTTGATTCATTTTTTTCTATCTTTTGGAAACAATATTTAAGAAAGCTTCATTGTAATCTTCTTTCAAGATCAAATCAATGAGTAAGTTACTCAAAATGAGTAAGTAAGTGCCTTCTGTGAATACCAAAATGAGTAAGTGCCTTCTGTGAATACCAAAATGAGTAAGTGCCTTCTGTGAATACCAAAATGGTAGTAAGTTTAGGATTTTGTCTTAAGTTAGTTCTGTGAATCGGGCCTTGGTGCCAGGAAGTGCTAACGAACCACAGGTTAGGGGGCGCAATGCTTGCCTTGCCCTGGGTGCAGGCAACCCACGCTACGCCGCTGAAGCTTACACCTCTGCTGCCTGGCGATACCTACTCCGCATGTTAGGGAAGTTTGCATTGCTTCCCCCTTTGTGGTACCCATTCTGCGTGTGAGGGTAGTTTTTGTGGTACCTTTTCTCTGTGTGAGGCGAAGGTTGCACCACCACTGCTGGTATGGTGGTACATATTCTGCATGTGAAGGAAGCTTGCACCTCTGCTGCCTGTGCACTACCTTATGTGCAGGAGAGAACATTGGATGACTGTTGCCAGACCTAAGCTGTTTTTTTTAGGTGCTTCCAGTCGGAGGTCATTTGCAGGTGCAGTAACTGCTCGGTAGCACCTTTTTATTGGTTCGAGGCGGGGGAGGGATTCATATGGGTAAATCAATGTTCGAGGCGTGTGAGGAGGGGGTTTTGCTGCAATAGCCCCATGGGAAATTTCAAAGCAATCGATAGAACATTGAGCTCTTTTAGGTCACTTGAAAAGAGGGACCCAGAAAATGTTAAATGTCAAACACACCTTTGGCATTTTGAAGTCGTAGAGTAAGAGCCTCGATACTGTGATTGCACTGGCCAGATTGTAATAGGAGCTTCCTTTTCAACACCCGCTTTGTTATTGGCTGCTGGGGTCGTCACTCATCATTGGCGCTTCCCTATCACTGACGTTCCTGGGTCGCAATTGGATGATCTGCTGCACCTGGCTATTCTCAAGTATTGGCTCCTATGGCTGGGGAAGCCGTCATGTCAGAAGGACCTGTTTCGGGATTTAATAAAAAATATCCTTAGGGAAAGACAGCACAGGCAGATTCACCCTTGCGCCACCTAATGTTAGTAGTCATATCACCATCCTTATCCATGATAAAAAGGATACCTTTTCTGTAATATCTCTAAATAAATGTAGCAGCAAGAGCATGGGACCCACAGCAAAAATTGGGGATTGCGGTTAGCCAATCTCATAGAACAACTCCTGAGCTCTTCATCTCTGTATTAAGACTCCAATCTACTGCTCTTCTCTGGACCTCTCCTAAGTCTTCACTTTCCCACCCCTCTGCACAGTTGCCCAAAGCCCTCACGCCCTTCTGAAAAGGCCCTTTGAGCCCTTCAGTCTCCCTCTCCATTGGAACGCCAATCCCTGCCTTCCCTCTCTGCAGGACCACTTGAACGGAGTCCATCACCCGCTCCACACCACGCCACAAGGGTCCTCCCAGAGCTTAATTTGTAAAAAACATGAGGGCCGGTGCCCAGAGCTCTGCTCAGAAGCCCGTGGCCAGTGCTATTCAATGTCCTCGTGACAAATGCATAGCCTTGATTCCCCCTCATGCATCTTTAGTCCACTACCAGCCTCCCCTTCCCCTTTATCTCACCCTTGCTGGGCCCTGCTTTCTCCCTTTGTGACGGTTTACCGTCTTTCTTTTGCTCCTTCTTTTCTTTGTCCGTTTTCCCTCTCTTGCTCTCTGTCAATGTCTGATGAGTAAAAATAAGTGCTGGTCCACAAGAAAGAATGTCAGTGGGCCCAACTGGCAAGCATCGGATCAAATTAAGCACTGGTTCATCATTCCCCTTTGAAGGGGTTTAAAAGTATTTCACTTCCTGAAACTCCATTCTGAAGCATGTAGCCCTTCTGTCACCACTTATGAATTGTCCTAAAACCTTGAATCTTCGTGTGCCAGACAGTCTTAGGGCACAAAAAATGTAGTCTAGGAGGCCCAAGTCTCGACACTCGGTTTAGAATAATTCCTTTGCAAAATTTCACAAAATTATCAGCAGGCAATTAAATGGCAAAGTGATTTCAAGAGTATATTGATCCAAGGTGAAAAATAAAGACAGCAACAGCCCTCACGAGCTGTCTAACTAATACACTTTATTGTGATGAAAAGGAGTTGCACTAACAAAAATACATACAAACCAAAAAAAATCACCCCATGCAAATTAAACAAGCATTGGCAATGCAATGAGGTCTGGTATATAATTTAAAGTGCCTCTTCAGATACTGACGAGTTTAGGAATTCAATGAGTCATCATGCACATGCCCTGTAACTCATGTTTGCATTTATTCATCCAGCCACTAACTCATTTTTGCATCCATCCACTGACCTATCTGCAATAAAACAGACACTTAAACTCAACAGGAAAATGCAAGAACAATGAGCAGAACAAAAGTAAAGTTAGCAGCCCAGTTGGGTTGTCTTGAGAGCTGGAGAAGCTAAAAGCGGGAAAAGAATAAGGAAAAAGGGAAAGGGGACTAATAAAACGAAAAATGGAAAATGAAATGCCTGGCCTGCCAGCCCAGACTCTAAAGAACACTCATTTTCAGGCAGAGATTCAGATGTTATCAGGCAAAATGCCAGCACTCACAGCGCAATAAAGCCAACAGTGAAAACGGACAAACCCATTGCCCAAAAGGTATGCTGTCATGTGAAGAGGCAGAATGTGAATGATACTAAAGTAGACAGAAGAGTACTGGGGAGACACTACACCTGCCAGGCCCTCCTAAGAGGATCTAGCAAGGATTTTCACAGTGCACATCTTCAATCCACAAGGTGTTACTCAAGGGAAGTAATTAACACCCACTGTGATAACAATACTGCCTTAAAAGGCCTATTGGCTAGAACTTGCACTTCTCACCATGAGTAAGCCAGGCCTACTGCTTTTATTGTAATTCTTCACAAAAAATAGATCAGCTCTATGACATAGCCTTTATCTGTTGCTCATAACCATAACCATCACATTCGTAAGCTTTCTCACAAGACAGCCATCAGGCCAATAGTCAGCAAAATCACAAATGCTTATAAAATTATAGCTGGCAAAACAACAAGTAGTCGCTTTTAAGAAATTCTAACAAGGATTACCAACGTACAAATCATCTACACCAACAGTTTATCCGTGGGGCTAACCAGCAAGAAAGACTTAATTACTGAGTTAATCTGTGACATGCCTTTTAAAAAAATATATATATATTTGGTAAGAATTCAAGCGGTCAAATTACTACAGATGAAACATAGAATATAACAACAAAATAACAAATACGACAGCAGTAAGGAGACAAGGAGAGAGAAGGTGACCCAGAAAGAGAGGAAAACTGGGAAGAGAGCATCAGCAGAAGGAAATACAAGAAAAGGATATGAAATGCTGATAGGAAGTTTTGCACACCTATACATCTATTCTAATCCGAGTTGTGAGAAGACAGAGAGTCTATAGTTTGTCGAATTGGGATGCCCAGTGCCATTTGAGGAGGAGAGATAATCGATTAACTAGCGGAGACCAGAGCTGTTTAATATTTTTTTCCCGCAGCCGAAGGATTGCCGCCTCTATCTTGTATACATGACCCAGTAACGCCAACCAATGGTAAACCGTAGGGGGAGTTGGCATAGCCCAGTCTCTGGCTTTACATATCCATGCGATGACAAGGGCAATAGAAATGGTAGCAGATCTCTGCTCATCAATTTCCTGCTTAAAGCCTAACATTACATCCCCGGCATCTAATCTGTGACATTCCATGGAATAAAATACCAGTCCACAGCCTCAACCAAGTGTAGTACCCAACGAAGTCATATTGGCTTTAATACATGGATTTCACAATAAGTAATCAGGCCTACTACCTTTGTTGTAATGTTATATAGTAAACAGATTCGACCTATGGCATCGACATAACCTGTCCCAATGCACCAATGAAGTTTATAGCCTTCATCATTGACTTGTCACTATAACCAACGGAGACCACCTGTATTGCCCATAAGCTGACAAGCATCAGGCATACAGTCATAAAATTATAAATATATACAAAAATACAGTTGGCCCAACAATACACAACCCATCTGAAAAAGATCCAACAAGGATTAACACACTGCAAATTTTCAGTTCCAAGTGTTTGTCAGAGGGGTAACCAACAGCAAAACCCTTGCCTTCTATGGTAAGCTTTACCAGTACATTAAAAATAATATCTTAGTCCACAGCTTTTAACACAGTATAATGATAATCCACCCTTAAAGGCTTTCATATATGCTTTTCACAATAAATAGGTCAGGTCTACAGTGTTTATTGTAAACTTTCATAATAAAAAGATTAGACCTATGGTCCACAACCTTTTTCCAATGAACTGATTAGGTCTATATCCTTCATCAATGGCTTGTCCCAATAATCAGCTCAGGCCTATGTATTCTGCTTAAGCTTTTTCATGACAAGTATTGGTAAACAGTCATAAAATTAGACATATGTACAAAGTTACAGTCAGCGAAACTATATACAACCCTACCTAAAATGGCATAATAAGGATTCTCCAAGTGCCAATTTCCTACCCCAGGGGTTCGTCACAGGAGCAACCAACCACAATACCATGCCTAGTGTGGTAATTTTTTACATTCGATGTAACTAATTACCTGCCCATAAATTTTAGCACAACATAATCACAATCCATCCTTAAATGCTTATTGACTATACCATTTGCTGTTCACGATAAACAACTCAGGCCTACTGCCTTTGTCATACCATTTTGTGATAAACAGGTAAGGCCTATCGCTCTGATGATAGGCATGTCACCATAACCAACTCATTCCTGTTGTATTCAGCATAAGCTTTCCCAAAAGGTAAAGTGCAATCCAAGCACTCTTTTTCAGTGGAAGCACACAACTTCTTCCCAATCAAAATCTGAACTGAAGGTAACCAACATTTCGGCAGAGCCAAGGCTTCTCTCACAGTAGGGCTTCTTAAAGCCGTTTCTTTATTGATCACATATTATCTGGTGACAGCTGTGTTGTCAAGTCTGATGTAAAATAGGGACAATGGGAAGACATGTATACTACAACACGGTCTGGGGGTTGCAGCAAGGGTAAAGAGATCTTCCTCAATATGTATGGGGTAGGTGGGTTCTTAAAGATTTACAGGCCTGGGCTTTGACATGGCACAGTGACTTTTGGAATTTACAGCTACATGAATATGTGGTAAAAATTAGCTGGCCAATCACTTTCATCTAGAGTTGTGTAAAACTGAGCATTTTTTTCAGTGAAATTTTAGGAACATTTATGTGAAATTATGCCTATTTTGGTTTGGTGGCATCTTGAGTACAAATTTCACGTATGGTGGAATACCTCACATAAAAACCTAAATGAGATACTGGTGGGACACAGGTTTCAGCAGAAAATGTCTCTTGAGCATAGCCATAAGGGAAATCTGTATGAAATGTCTATCGTAGATGCCTCTCACTCAGGGCCGGACTGGCCGTAGCAGGCCCTGGGCGTTTCCCCGGTGGGCCGGAAGGGTGGGGGCCGGTCTTGGACCGGTGGGGGCCATTTTAGTTATTGGGGGCCTGCAAAATAGGCCCCTTGTAACAAAAGTGCAGCAGCAGTGTTGCCGCCAGCATACCCCCCGCTCGGACAGACGTAATTGCCAGGGCTGGTTTGCGATCCCAGTCCGGCCCTGCTCTCACTGTTTACGAATGGCTGTTATCTATGGACAAAAGCTATAAATTAGACAGAGAATGACGTCCCAATAGTAGAAAAGTAAGCGTCTTATGGGGGGAGTATCTGAAATGGAGGAACGGAGCATCCAATGATTAACCAAAACAGGCTGGGTAAACCCTGGCTGGACAAGGACCTACTGGACGTCCAGCAGAACTGTATTCAGATGAAACGAAAACCTGGATACATTGTTTGAACTGTCGGAGAATGAGGACGAGAAACAAGAAATAACTGCCCCACCCCCCTCAATTTACCCCCAACCCCCCCCCCCTCTACTCGCCCAGTAAGAGCTTGAAATGGAGATATAGAAGTGCAGGTACTCCTTGCCCCACAGTATCTGTTAGCTGCTGAGAAGTACCGGTGATCTCCTATTAAAAGCATTTGAGCTACGTTGAGAAGTCTTGGTACTATCCCCTCCAAATTAAATAAGTGCAGGTACTAAGAACCTCATAGCACCTACCCATTTAAAACACTACTCTGAGCTTAAAAGACCATTAGTTGGTGAAGTTTCTTCCACCCCTCTGTGCCTTCGTCCATTCTCTCTAACTGTCCCTTATAAGTATGACATAACTTCTTCTTCAAGTTCCTGACTTTGACGACAGAGGGATTTGAGGGGTTAAGCTATCACGCCTCTGGCTTTGTGTGCCTTTGGGGGGTGGATATGGCCGGTCTCCCTGCTTCTCTCCTGTCACCACTCTAATGGCGCCCTAATGGAGTGAGGTAGGGCAGACGCACGTGCACAGCCCATTAAGCCTGCTGCGCACAGACTATCCGTCCTCACGTGACTACTGTTTTCTATACAAACTCTTAGCAGCTTATGCTTTTTCTAGGGGTAGGGGGTTGGGAATAGAGGCGGGTACATCAGTGCGCACCATCCAGCCCTAACAGCAAACACACTTTATGAAGTAAGAACAGCAAGCATTAGCAAAGCCAATCAGAATAGCCTTGCTGACCAATTTGCTTTGCCAGAGTTAGGCAAGAAAAAATGAGTGACAGAAAAAAGAAAAAGGTATGATGTTGTGGCCATCACTCCCTCGGTGTGCGCATTTGTGGTGATGTATGTGTGCACATGTGCGATATATGCGTGTACATGCGTCACCGCACATGTTTGTTGCTAGAGAACAACACAGACACCATTTTCCTTTTTTATTCACCAATCCCAGATTGCGGACACCACTTGGATTGGTAGATACAAAGAAAATGAAACTTTATTAGTTTGAAAATGATTTTTGCAGGACATGTTGGCACAGCAGCAAAAGGTAGCTGCCGGGCTCTCCAAAAAAATAAAATGAAAATAAATATTTGAAGGATCAAGAGTGTGGGGGAAGCCGGCGAGGACCAGGTGGAGGAGGCAACGGGGAGTGAGTGGGTGCAAGGGTGTAACAGAAGCATGTGAAAGAGTCTTATGAAAGGTTGAGACCTGGATGCAAATGACAGCATCCGGGCCTTCCAAAAATATTAACACTAAAAGACACTCATTGAGATGTTTGTGAGGGCTAGAGAATCAATAGAGGAGCAGGTGGCGGGCAGGTGAATCTGTAGCAAGTTAGAGGTTGGTAATGGAGGTAAGCAGCACATGAGAGGGAGAGAGCAAGAAAACACATGCCCTCTCTTTGAGTGCTTATTAAGATTGAAAAAAAGTAGTTCCTTAGATACAAGCAGCGAAAGGATACAAGCCAGCCAATCAAAAGGATGGTTGTGATCCAGGGGAGTGACAAACACAAGAAGAGGAATATATGCCATCAAATAAGAACCAATCAAATGAGAATGACAATAAAGCCAACCAATGGTAAGCAGCGGGCAGGCTAAACGCCTACAGTAGGTTTTTGGTATGGCCCACAAGAGGTTTTTCGCAGACAGGCAGTAGCCTTTCTAGTAAGTGATAGCTAAAAATGGGTTATGAGGCTTGGTGACAAAAATCCTCTCGGGGATAGGTTTTACAAATAACAGCCCAGAAGAACATGTTGAGAGGTATTGTCGTTTCTCTTCGGTGTCCCACGCGACTGGATACTGTTGCTTGCAATCGCCAAACAAGATCCTACTGGTTTTCAAGACCCTGAGCGGTAGCTCCACTAAAGCAGGCAAGGCTTACTCCAGGAGTTAGTTAAGGGCTTAAAGGTAGATACTAAGTCACAGAGCAATTACCACAAATTTTAAAACTGCGTGTCTAGCTGGATGTACTTCATTGTAGATAAATATGTATTTAATATCAACGTGAAAATAGAGCAACTAATTGAGATTGAAATGGTGTAAACAAGTAATGCCATTCGCTTATGGATGAGAAGTTATGACCACAAATATATGTGAATGCTTTTCTAACGGATCAAAGTACATTCAATGTACGTATGTTGGGCGGATGTCCTGAGCACTTTTCAAAAGACTAATAAGTTGTTTACATTTTCAATTCAGTAATTGAAAGGATAGCCAGTAGCAAGAAATGTTAAGTTGCTGTAAGTGTGTACTAAGAAAAAGACCCTTTAGGTCGCCCACTGGCAATTCAGAACTGTGCTGGACTTGTGGCTTTTTCTCATTTGTCACTGAGGAGCAGTCCACCTGTACTCCATTCATCAGTAATTGATTTGGTTATCAGAAGGATAGCAGGGGCCATTAACTTAGAACAGTATGCTTGTGGTTGCCCTTTTCTCTCCCTCAGGATACTGAACCTTCCTGGGCCAGTATCTCCACACAGGCTGGCTTCAATCTAAATATTTTGGTGCCTGAGGGAACTGGGGGTGCTGGTAGGAGAACTGGCGAAGGGAAGGCCTCCCAGAGAAACTTCAAAGCTGATTGGGGATCGCTGATTGCACCTGAATAATTATTCCATTGAAAGGTTCCTGAAGACTCAGTGGTTCTAGGCTGACAGAGTAAAGCAAGTCGAACAACTAATAAGGTGGCAGGATGTATCACGCTGAGGATCCAGGGAGCTCGTTGGACTCTCCAGAAATCTGAAATAACCACAAATGTGGGTGACTGACAAAGGCTACAATTCAGCTGGTACAACATCAGGTGTGGATTTGTGGCAGCAAATTGGGAGACTTCCTGGGAGAAAACAAAGTAATTTATATTGGGGAGGAAGCTTATGAGGCAGGGTTAATACTCAAGAACTACTCGCTGGGACCTTCATTGTGGAGTCATCTGTTAAATATGCTCACCCATCGCTTGCCCCTCGCTCTGGCAGTGTTTACGGTTTTTGCGGCACAGTGACAGGCAGGCGCTCCTTTACTGTTGCTGCCTCTTCATGCTGAAGGTTGTTCAGGCTTGCAGGTAGATCTTCAGCTATCACCCAGGTAGTCCTTTGGGCATATCTTTGCCTCAACTTGGTCACAATCATGATTGGGTGGGGTACTGAGTTAGTTGTACACCTGGAGGAGCATCAGCACACAAACCTCATATGATAAGCTGACGTCAATATCTCCCAACTGTACTGAGTGAAGGGGACCCGCATATATCCAATTTTAAGAGCAAGCTGGACAAGAGCCCAGCTCCATCACAGGCTTCCACGAGTTTGAAGCCTCTTAGGTTGTGAGCTGGATTTGTGGTCTTTTCCCCAGGCCGAACTGGGTTTAGTAAAGCCAGAGCTAGTACTGCCACGAACAAGCAGACCACCTGCCAGAATCATTATTCTCTGGGTAGATGAAAGAATGAGCAGGCGGCGGGCTCCTCACTAGTCGGTCAGTGACCAACAAGAGAAAAATGACAGAAAGTACTGAAAAAGAAAAACGTAAAATGATGTGATGTTCTTTATCACAGCAAACATCCCAGCATCTACCTCATTATCCTCCCTCCACATCCATTTGGGCCGAAGTGCACGGAACGAACCACAATTGACCCACCATAAGTGTGAAAAAGGCCGCTTTATTGAAGACAGGTGCACCTTACACAACATAACCTCGGCCTTTGCCTTACAAAACTATAGCTAACTATACAAACTTCATCTACGTATCCTCCTCCCCCCACCCCTAAGGTTTTCCCAAACACAATTGCAATTTATTTAACATACCCCAACTTAATCAATAACTTACGCCCCTTTAAAAACCTTGTATCCTCTTCTCAACCTGTCTAAAGATCTACCTACTCGGTCAATAACTGTTAACCCTTAAACCCTGTAACCTCTTCTCTAACTAAGTATAACCTATCCTAACCTCATTACCTACCTGTCCCCAACCATAAAATGAAACAGTAACAACTGGCCAAAAATAGGTAACCGACGCCACGCACCTGCTTCAAGCGACAACCAAAATACATATCGTTTTTCCCCTGATGCACCTGTACCCAATGAAAACGTGCCAAGCAAATATAAACCAGAGCAAAAACCACCTTCCCCCTCCTCCTTTAAAAAATGGGTGGGAGGGTGGGAAAAACTTTCCCTAGCTACGGATAAATCGGCAGCTGTGTCACCTTCCAAAATGGTGACACGGCTCCCGAAATGGCCGCCTAATATACCCCCCCACCCCAAAGCCCAAAACCAGCCCAACTCGAGCCCAATTGGGCTCGGGCCGCACCAACCGGCTCAAAAACTCCGGGGGTGCGAGCCTCCCTGCCTGGCGGCCGCCCCCCCAAAGCCCCATTGGGCCGAAGTGCACGGAACGAACCACAATTGACCCACCATAAGTGTGAATAAGGCCGCTTTATTGAAGACAGGTGCACCTTACACAACATAACCTCGGCTTTGCCTTACAAAACTATAGCTAACTATACAAACTTCATCTACGTAACCTCCTCCCCCCACCCCTAAGGTTTTCCCAAACAGAATTGCAATTTATTTAACATACCCCAACTTAATCAATAACTTACGCCCCTTTAAAAACCTTGTAACCTCTTCTCAACCTATCTAAAGATCTACCTACTCGATCAATAACTGTTAACCCTTAAACCCTGTAACCTCTTCTCTAACTAAGTATAACCTATCCTAACCTCATTACCTACCTGTCCCCAACCATAAAATGAAACAGTAACAACTGGCCAAATATAGGTAACCGACGCCACTCAGAAATAGTCCTTACGACATTTCCGACTCCCCCACTTGTAGGCCTTGTCTAGGATAACGCCTGATGTCCAGGGCAGAATCTAAAACTTCCTTTATCTGGATCAAATATAACTCCATCCCGAAGCGAGACAAATGCACCCCATCATCCCTGAAATCTTTTTTTGCCGAATACTTCTGCTCCGGGTGCTCCACCGCCACATACTTTAACTCTGGATGCTCCACCCTGCCAAAACCTGCCTCTCTGCAAAAAACCCTCATCTCTCTGTTTATCTTCCTCCTGGCCTTATTAATGGCAACTGGCCGCTCGGCCCCCCTCCAATGCCTCCTGGGAATAAACTCAGTCCACACTACAAAGCACCCAGACCATTGCCTCTTGATCTCCCTCAAATCCCTCTTCATCTGCTTCAACAGAGACAACCCTTTAAAAACCACTAAATCATTCTCCCCCAAGTGAAGTAACAGTACATCTGGGCAAATATGACAACACAGTAACTTATTTAAAAGGGGAAAAAGCTCGAGCCAACGCATGCCCCCTTTCCCATGCCAACTGACTTTAAACAATCCCGGGTCTAAAGCCAGGTTAACTCCTTTTCCTTTGTTCCGTTCGTGTCGTTCCGCCCATTTCACAAAAGAATGCCCAACAATCCAGATAGCGAGCGCCTCCGACTCGGGCCCAGCTACTGCACCTGCAAAGACACATGCGTGAGAAAATTTTACATACCCCTCTTCCTCCCAGCCCCCCCCCCTGCTTTGATATAGTGTTCATAACAATCTGATGACCAACGTCCCAGTTGCTTCAACCTCTCCCAGCCCCACCCCAACTTTGCCGCGTCAGAAGCCACCCCAATCCTGAAAGAATGAGTGCCAAACGCCTCAGGCATCTCACCCACTAACTTTAAAGCCTGCCTCATGACCCATAGAAGCTGTGTCGCCGTGACTTCCCGCCCTGAAGACCTGTAAAAAACGGGCCCCACATCCCTCATTGTACCTCCCCGCAAAAGGCACCCCCATCTTACCGGGCAGATCCTGGGATCCTCCCTAGCCCACAGCACCACCGACCTCCCCGTCCCCCTTTGATCTTCTTCGAGCGCCTCAGGAAGATGGAGACTGCATCACTCCCTATTTCGCATCCCTGTACTTCCCTCCATTGCAGCCCTGGGACCCCTTTCCTACCCAACAGTTCCGACACCCGGAATGCTCCGCAATATAGCCAAGACATTAACGCCGCAAACAATGTTGCCTCCTGCCAGCTGCAGCATAATATTGGCAACACCGCTATCAATCTGCCCAGCAGCACGTTATTCACCGGTAACCTAATCCGCTGTCCTCTACCCGTCTCCCTGGCCCAACCCTCTATCAATCTCTTCCCCAGCTCGCCTGCCGTTGGAGTATATCCCCACACTAACTTGCCCATGAAGGCTATCCCTGCCAGCTTCGCCGCTATGGTAACCTTCGACAAACCCTTCTCAATCAGGTCCAAAATGAACTGAACGACGTCCTCTTCCCTGGCCCACGTCCCACTCCTCCTCGCACCTCCATGCAGAAATTCCTGCCACGCAAGTCCGTAGGCCTTCCTCGTGGAAAGTGCTAATGACCCTACCACCAGCTGCAGCATCCTTTTTCTCCTACGGACCACATCTCGTCGGGCACCTGCGTCTTGTGAGTTTCCGCCTCCGTGCCCAGCCCATGGAACCTCTCCCACTGCAAACGAGACAGAGCATCCGCAATGTCATTATCTACCCCCGGGACGTGCTTTGCCCTGAACTGAATGTCGTACTGCAAGCAACTCAACATAAATATGCGCAATAACTTTAATACCTGCTCATCCTTTGCGGACTGCCTGTTGACTACCTGTACTACTGCCATGTTGTCTACCCTGAAAGTGACCCTTTTGTGCGCTAGCCTCCGACCCCACAGTGTGACCGCGACCACTAGTGGAAACAATTCAAGGAAAGTAATGCTCCTGCCTCCATTCTTCCAGTGAGGCGGCCACTCTTCGGCACACCATTTTCCTTGCCAGTACAAATCGAACCCGCCTGATCCTGCGGCGTCAGAGAATATCTGAGCATCCCAATCCCACTCTTCTGGTGCTGACATGGGTATCCCATTGAATTCCTCCAAAAACCTACACCACATTCTTAGGTCTTCCTTCGTCCCTGCCGACAAACGCATGTGGTGGTGTGGAAGCGTAAGGCCTGCCAGTGACCTGCTCAGTCTCCTGCAAAATGTCCGTCCCGCTCTCACTACCCTGCATGCACAATTCAAATGCCCCAGTAACACTTGTACCATCCTTACTGTCACTTTCTTTCTGGCCAGCATGTCATCGATCAACAACCTCATGTGCAGTTTTTTATCCTCCGGCAACCTGGGCTCCATGGCCACCGTTTCCAGTTCGATCCCCAGAAATGACAAACCGTGCTTGGACCTTGTGTCTTCTCCGGTGCTAAAGGGACACCCAGTGCCCCATGAGCTTCTGAAAACTGTCCAGCTGCTGCTGGCAGTCCGTCGAACCAGGCCAGCCCACCAGGAAGAAGTCGTCAAGGTAGTGTGTCACCGTATCTTTCCCCGTTTTCCAATAGAAAACCCACTGCAAGAATGAACTGAACCTCTCAAACAGCGCACATGATATTGAGCACCCCATGGGTAAAGCCTTATCCACAAAGATGTTGCTGTTGACTTGAATGCCCAGCAACTGGAAGTCCTCCGGGTGTACTGGCAAGAGCCGGAAAGTGGCCTTAATGTCACATTTTGCCATCTCGGCCCCTTTTCCTACCCTTTCCACCAGGGCCCTAGCCACGTCCACTGAAGAGTACGAGACTGACGTCAAGTCATCAGGAATGAAATCATTTACTGACCCTTGTTGCAGCCATGACATGTGCTGGATTAGACGATACTGTCCTCTCTCCTTTTTTGGAACCACCCCGACCGGGGAAATAATCAAATCCTTTATCGGGCTAACTGCAAATGGCCCTCCATGCGCCCTTCCCGTACCTCTTTCTGCAATTTCTCCCAAACGACTGGTTTGTGAGATGCCACTGATTTCAGGTTCTCCACCCATCGCGCTAACCTCGGTCCTTCGTACCCCAATTTAAAGCCCTCTCTGAAACCCGCACTGAGAATTTGCGCTTCCTGCTTTTTTGGATACTGTGCGAGCCAGGCCTCTAAACAATCCAGCTTAATGTGTGTATGAGCCTTTGCCCATATAACCCTGTGACCCCCGTCCTCCTCTGCCTCCCATCCCCTGCTGTCCACTGTTGGCATTCTGATGCTGCGGCCCCTGTCCCCCGGCCTGACCCTTTCCTGCGTATCCTGGCCTGAAGCACTGTACCAGAGGGTGTCTTCCAGAGCAATTTGAGCACTCATGCCGTAATCTGCAATAGTCCTGTGCACATGTGCCTTTGTTATAATCCCAACAGGCCCCCGGCTCTCCCCCTGCAAGCTTTGAGGTGTGTGTCCCCCCCCCCCCGCCCCGGGTGGGACGATTTTGAAAGGGGCGATAGACTAACGGCAACCCGCTGGCCGTGTATGTTGTCTTCCCGAACTTTACCGCCCCCATAGTCTGCTGGTAAAGATCCGAGTCGATCTCCCCCCAGTTTGCCTCGGGGTCCCAAGCTAGTCTGGCACGGAACTCTTCGTCATAGTGTGACCAAGCGTAACCCCCGTACGTCAGATGTGCTCTCCTAACTACGTCCATGTATTTGAACAAAGCCACAGACCTATCTGGGTACTTCTCAGAGTACACACTTGCAGAAATTAAAAAGGCTGCCGTCCAGTTCTCTATAGTCATGGGTACCCAGGGTCGCCGGGATAACTCCAGCTCAGCTCTTCTTCTTTCGACCCCTCCTTGGATCGCAATTCCCTATGCAGCAGCTTCAACATATCTACATATTCGCCCTTCCATATTTTCTCCTTCGTGGCTAACATGAGGTGCGCTCCCAATGGTTTCGTCACCCCCATGCACGGCAATTTTGGCAATCTGATCTCCTTGCTCTCCTTGCCTTCCGTCAACTGACCAGCCCCCCCCCTTCGCTTTTGTCGTCCCCTGAGCACTTAGGCGCTTCCGAGTCCTTCCGTGCCGTCCCCCCTGACCCCCCCTTTTTTGCCTCCTTTTCCGTCGGCTGCCCCTCAGTACCCACCCCTGTGTCTCTAACGTACCTACCCTTGCATAGTTTGAGCCCGCTGTCCCCCTCATTCCCTCTTGCATCCGTCCCTGTGGACACCCTCTGTTTTTTGCTACCCATGCCGTCCCGCCCTCCTTTCTTACCTGGCGTCAAGGTCGGTGTCCTCGCCGGATCCAACCGCCTAACCAGTGTCGCAGAGGGTTGAGACATCCGAGCCGTCGCTGCGAACTCTGCATCCGGTCTCGCCTCCTGTAACAGACTAGGCACAACATTACTGGTCCCCCTCCCCTCTTCGTCTACTATCTCCCCTTCTTCCAAACTATCCTCCTTGTAATCTAATGGGATGTCCTCCCACTCCCCCATCTCCGCTATTCTCATTACCCACGTGTGCCGGGCCTCTTCCAACAATCTGTCTATCGTGGCTTCCGCCTTCCTTTTTTCCCCGTAATCTGTCACTGCCGCCCTGGAGGGCCCCGCCCCTCTGGGCTGTCGCCCATTCGTGACCATGTCATCGTGTACCACCTTTTTCGTTACCAGATCGTGAGCCGGGCTGCCCGCCGCAGCATTTCCTTTTTTCCGTTCATTGCCACTGCCGCCCTAGTGGGCACCTGCGCCCCACTGGGTTGTCGCCCCACCATGACCGTTGCAGACCTCCGTTCGACTTTGCCACCCACTCGCCACGCTCCAGCTGGCCGCCCTGGACCCTGCCTTCACTTCTTCCCGGTAGCGAGGAGCCGCATGCGACTCGCCCGCCATGTATGTGCCCCGTGCTCGCTGTTCCTGCAACGCAAATGGAAGGTCCGGCATGCCGTGGTTAGTGTCCCTATCTGTCCCTACCTGCCCCCGCTCCGGGCATCACTGCCAGTACCCCCCCATACCTGCAGCCCTTGACGGTGCCTCTGGGAACCCCCCTGCGCCCTCCCACCCCACCCTCACTCTGACCCCTCCCCTGCCTGGCCTCGCCAAGTGACCCCCCCTCGTTGCCCGGCCCACCCCCTCCTGTCACTATCGACCCAGTACCCCCGGGACGGTGGGGATCTCTCCCGCACCCTCCCCTGCCCCCCTTCTTCCCCCTCGCTCCATTCTAACAGGGAAACTGGCCTCTTCCCCCCCTGCCTGCCCGCTGGGGCCTCCCCCACTTCCCCCAGGCGCCCCACCGCCCCCCTCGGTGGCCCCTGCACCGACTCTCCCTCCACCGACCACTTGTCCCTCAACCCCCAGGGGGCCCTGTCCAACCACCCCCTAATGTCCAGAGCCACCACCGCTGCTCCCCTGGACCCCCCCTCCTCCCCCATAGGTACCTGTGGCACCCCGACCCCCCCCCGAGCTGCCACCTGCCCGCCCTCGCAACTGGGCCTCCTCAGCCCCTCTCCTCCCGCCCAGGAGCTGCCTTCTTAGCCCTCCCCACCTTCCCCCCAAACTCTCCTGCCCCCCCACCTCAGGAGCACCTCCCACTATCCCTGGCCCCCCAAACTCCCAGGCGGAGTTATTACTCTTCGTGGCACCCGCGGTGCCCTCATTGCGAGCTCCTTTGCGCACCGCCCCGCCCTTCCCCTCAATAAATGCCAGAGGGGGGCGCCTCGTGGCGCTCCTCCCCCGTTTTTCCCGTTTTGCGGGGGCCGCCTTCGTTCCGCGGCCCCCTCCACATACCTTTGAGCCCTTTTTCATGCGAGTATCGCAGCTGTCACGCCCCCCGCCGCGCGGCGGCCGGGCCGCGCTCTCAACTGGGCCTCCTCCGAGGTCCATGCGGCCGGCTTCAGCCAGGAGCCTCATGGCCTCCTAGACCCTCGCGTCGTTGCTGGCCATGCTGGGATCCACTCTACCGGTCAGCGGTACCTGATTGCGCACTCCGCCCCCCACTGCCAATGCTTCCTAACTACAAAAAACTTTCCCTAACTGCGGATAAATCGGCAGCCGTGTCACCTTCCAAAATGGTGACACAGCTCCCGAAATGGCCGCCTAATAAACCCCCCACCCAAAGCCCAAAACCAGCCCAACGCGAGCCCAATTGGGCTCGGGCCACACCACCCGGCCCAAAAACCCCGGGGGTGCGAGCCTCCCTACCGGTCGGCCACCCCCCCAAAGCCCCATTATCTGCCACCCTGCCATATGTCCCCAAGTTCTGCTATGGAAATGACGACAGATGCAGACACAAGATATGTGGTTCCTTGGCTTTCAGTGAGGGCCACGTTTCCAATGAGCAAAATCCAAGTTTATGAAAAGAAGTGGCCTGATGACTGCTGGCAACCAACACCACGGGCTCCACCCACATATGCCTCAGGAGTGACCATTGGCCCTGTCTCACTTGACCTTGGGACATTTATATAAAGGTGTGAACATGTTACATGCCTATAAGGACATTTCCCAGATTTCCATTCCATCATGAGCTTAACAAAACCCCCTGCCATTAGAATTTTGCTGGATACTGCTGTTGAATTTTTCCCAGACTGGTGCTCTCACTGGACACTTCCACTCTTGAGTTCTGGCCAGGTTAATGAAGTGCGTAACTGCTGATGAAGCGGAAGTTTCTGATCTGCTACCGGATGAACTATTCTCTCAGTTTCGACAGGTAGCATAATTTCTCCACTGCCAAAACACATATCACGGTGGCTTTGCCATTGTTCTCTTAGGCATTTATACCTCCTTCAAACTTCCACATTTGCATTTGGTCTCATATGTGACTATTGGCACAGGCACCGAACATCCAGCTAATTCCCTGAAGGCTCTCGCCTAGGCAATGCTTCCTCTGGTAAACTTTGTGCTTCTTAGAGATTCCCTCTCCCAGGCTGTCGTGGAATGCGACATCCTGTCAATATCCCTATTTGTGGTTGACACTGCTTCCCCTGATGTATTGTGATTCTCCGTGATTTATCTCAAAAATTGATGTGCATTGATGAGCACCGTGCTCACCTTTTGGACCCCAATCAATGGGAGCACACAAGCCCTCATAGTTGAGAGAGTACAGATCCGCCGCCTCCTGCTCTGCCGTATCCCTTTGCTGACGCTGATCAATTTTGGCGTGCAAAGACATACAACGATGCCATAAAACCAGTTTTAGTTTGCAGATTAGACATTTAGGAGACCATTAGCAAGGGCTCCGTAAATCTGTCTCCCTCTCTCTGCAGTGGAAAATAAAAAACCCTACAGAGAAACCTTCCTGCGTTGATCGTGGCGTGCTCTGCTCGCTAGAAGAATCTTCTCGAAGGGTAGGCAGATTCCCCAGAGTGGGTGGAACATCTGTGGGAGGCAAGAGCGAAATAATCCAGGGAAAGATTCAGTAGGGTGGTGCGTACATTAATAATATAGTCCATCCTAGCCTAAAATACAGATTTAGCAAAATTTTGAATTTGATTCACCAGTGGATCCATAGGAGGAATACATGCCGCCCAGCGCTCTGGGATACTTAGGGCCTGATTTAGATCTTGGCGAACGGGTTACTCCGTCACAACGGAATATAAATCCTATAGGAGATAATGGGATTTATATTTCGCCTGACGGAATATCGGTCACCATTGTGATGGAGTAACCCAACCGCCAAGATCTAAATCAGGCCCTTAGAGACTGATGTGCCTTTCCAACCTTCTTTCAGATGGCCTAATTTCAAAGCCAACATTCCTTAGCTTGGCATAACCCTCTCTAGAATATCCTGGAGCTCATCTGGCTTCCGTATAGCTCAAGAGAATATCCCTGTTCACTGCAGATCTGATCTACACACGTTTCACATTAATTAATAAAAAACAGGCACCCTTAGAACTGAGATGGACGTGTCAAAAACCCTATTTAGACCTGGCTGGACTGTTTCTGTCCTGCCTCTTGGACTCTCTCCAGGACCTGTACGAACTACAGTTCTAATGGTATTTAGATCTGAGGTTTGTGCCTTCCTAGAGAAGTAATTATGAGGCTGTTAATGAGTTTAGTGCTATAGATCCTTCTAAGGTAGAATGAACGCGGCTTCCAAGAGATTAGACTAATTAGTTTCTAATTAACCATTTTTTACATCTTTGGAATACAGACAGAGAAGCTGATGTCCATAGCTACAGTTTGGGAATTGGGAGTGGGTGGTTGGGGAACTTTCTTTCTAGTCATTTGAAGGACT